>JAQSUU010000508.1:0-658672 GCA_038087645.1 Saccharum hybrid cultivar R570
AATTATCGTAATTCAAAGTGACTACAGAATAAGTTATTTTTGTAGCCAGTTTAAATGCACCACGGGCCCCTGAACTTGTAAGTCTATGTCACATGGCCCTCTGAACTTTGAAAATGCATTTCTAGCCCCCTGAACTTATCACGTGGTGCACCGCATGCCCCTGAACTTGTCACGTGGTGCACCGCATGTCCTTGAACAGTAGCATGCACGTCGGCCAAGAAGCGTCCAGCAGCAGCCGGTAACCTATCGGCCAGTGAGCTGCCGACAAGGCCCCTATCGCCGTTGAGAAGCCGACATGCTTATATATGTCCATTTTTTATAACAACTTCTAAATTTGTAATTAATCATAAAAAATATTATTTAAAAAATCCGAAACAACCCGAAGCCGATCCGAAAGGTGCCGCCGGTAATTATTGGGCGCCGGGTGCGCGGCGGCTCCCGCGGACCCGAAGACGAGCGCCGGGACGCCGGACACGCGTCCTCCACCGAGCGCACGTGGCGGGCGGGCAGCGCGGTTGGGACGCGGAGTGCCAGAACGCGTGTCCCGTGCACCTCCATCGCGTGCGGCGGCACCTCCAGTTTGCCGTGGCGTGTGGGAGCGCTGAACTCATCCGGCGAGCACGTGAGGCTGGTGTGACGACGCGACAGCAAACGTGAACCATGGGTTGTGGTGCCATGTCCTGTGCCGTGCAACGCTGCGTCCGTTCACGAACGCAGGCACGGTTCACGTTCACGTCCGCTATCGCTACGCCGACTAGGCTAGGACATAGTACGAGTAGGCCGGTTCAGGATCGCGACGTCGCGAGACTGTACCTGAAGTTTGATTTGCCGTTGTGTTTCGTCTCGTTCAAGGAACAGCACGGGCGGCAGGCAGCCAACGCCCACCGTCAGCACTCAGGCGGCGCTCGCACAGGGATTAGCACGTTGGAGCGGAGATATTTGGAGGGGGATGTGCGGCGAGACTTGTCCACTTGTCGCGCATCCCTAACGACATGACGGGAATCGGTCCGTGTCCGCGCACCTAATCGCCGGCAACGAGACGATGGGTGTATATAACCGGCTCCGCCCTGTGAAAATTGCGGCACACTGTTATTGGCCACCGACCGAGCGAACGCCAGTCAGGCAAGTGAGCGGCTCCTCATCGCGAGTCAGTCACGAGTGAGTAGTCAGTCGCGCCGATTTTTTTTAAATAATATTTTTATGATTCATTACAAATTTAGAAGTTGTTATAAAAAAATAGACATATATAAGTCTGTCGGCTTCTCAACGGCCGATAGAGGCTCTGTCGGCAGCTCACTGGCCGATAGGTTTCCGGCTGCTGCTGGTCGCTTCTTGGCCGACGTGCATGCTACTGTGCCGGCGTGCATGCTACTGTTCAAGGGCATGCGGTGCACCACGTGACAAGTTCAGGGGCCATAAATGCATTTTTCAAAGTTCAGGGGCCTGCGGTGCACCATGTGACAAGTTCAGGGGGCCAGAAATGCATTTTCAAAGTTCCGTGACCTATGTGAGGCTTACAAGTATATATATATATATATATATATATATATATATAGAGCTACCAGAATTTGGTAAGCCCGCCGCAGGTTGCTTCAGCATGGTAAACGTTTGGTTCAACCCTGAACCGATAACATAAAAATATTTCTCAGCAATAGCACCAGAACACAGTCTATATATCCTGTATTAATTGTACAATAGTTCAGTAGCAGAGTATGATACCAAATATATTTTCACAGAAATGGACTCTGGAATGGCAGTGTCTAAAATACACAGAGACAGGCAGAGACTAATTTCTAAGCTCTAAATTAAAAAACAAATTGAAGGGCACAACGCAGAAACACAAACAGGCAGGATGTAGAAGTTGATGTTGCCAGTAGAGATTGAAGAATCTCAGCATCAATCGCCAAAACCACTCTTCACGACTAGCGTCAGTTGAAAGTTTGAAATCTAACCTCTGAGCTACATCTCCTGGTAGATTAGCCATCTTTAGGTGCATGAAGCTCCCAAAGCTTTCATCACTCTTCATGAATTCGTCTTGGCTGAGGAGTATCATCTTGCCCAGCAAAGTAAACCATGACAACCAGAAGGGCAACGACAAATATAAGGATGTACAGCGAGCTCAGGCTGACCAGAGAGTTCAGGAAACCCATGAAAGAAGGGCCGCTGATTTTCTTCTTTGTTGTTCTTCCTGCTCTGTATCCCTCAAGGAACTGGCTTATTTGAGATGCTTGGTCACCTTCTTCTAATCTCTCTGAACCATCCACCTTCACCGAGAACCATTTTAATTTAATCCCAGAAAATAATGAATTCTTATTCGATGATTATCAGAGAGAAAGTAGCAGTTTCTATCTTAACCAAGTATTAATTTTATTCAGGAAATTATGAGGGTCAACAAACAGGAATTACAAAAGTAATACCTTTATTGTAGAAAAACTGTGCCATTACTAGTAAGAACATGCCAGTAACACAGTAGTTTTATATGGATGCTGGTATTAGAAAATAGAATTAATTACTGAGGATGTTTTACTTACTAGCTCGTACTCCTCGTCTCTATCCCACACAAGTAGCTTTGGCAGCTGTGAGCTCTTGGAAACATCAAAAGTCTCCACAAACTCGTCCCATTGCTTGATTCCAACATATCCAAACACCAAATCACGGTTTGCATTAGCAGCAGATCTCAAAATCTTTACCAGCTGTGTAGAATTTTCATCTGAATCATCCTCCAAAATTGTGAGAACAACTTTCCTCTGATCATCATTCAGCATTTTTAGCGTCTCTGTATTGATTGGGACAACCAAAGGGAGAAGGGATTGCCGTACAAAATCTTCCAAGAAATTTTCTATGTTCAAAAAACAACACCATCAGTTATGGCATTATGGGGGAAAAGCAACATGGCTGTGTATGGTATATTAAACGGACATAAGACAATATACGGTGCCTCAAATTACTTCTCAAACTAAGAATCAACATAAGAAAAAATCAAGTCATGAACGAACCAAAAAAAGGATAACAATTACCTTCAAATGGGCCATAGAACAAACTTTGTTCCTTATACTTTGGATGGATTGCAACTAGTGCTGGAACCTTATCAAATTCATAGGCTACCATGATGTCCTCAGAGAAATCTTTAGCTACAGCAAACCATGCTCTTTTCTTGTATTTCCTTCCATATTCAGCAATCAATGAGTCATTCACCCCAAAACCAAGGAACATAGGAAAGCTTGTGCCAGCATTCTCAACAAAGGTCTTTATCACAGAGTCTGACTCAAGGATAGAAACATCTGGCGCAACAAACTTCTTCAGATTGCGGACGAGCTGGTCAGCTTTCCTTGAACGAGTGTATTCAATTGGGACACCGTGGATAAAAAGCATGAGGGTAGGGAACCCACTGCAGTTAGGAACTAATAAACATTAGGCATCCAATCTAAGAATATCTATTCCCCAGCGAAACCAAAATACTTTGGGGGCAAGGACTTACTCCACTCCATATTTTGATCCAAGTTTCCTGTATTTATCAGCATTGACTTTGGCAACAACAATAGGCTCACTCAACCCTGCCAACACCGGTGCAGCTTCATCTAACTACACCAGCAAAAAAAGGGAATAATGTCAGAACTTCATTTTCTTAATCCAATTCCCTGGCAATTCCGGCTTTTATGCAAGCAAAACGTATCATTTGAGAACCTACTAATGGGTCATAGACACACTGCACTTATAATAGCACTTATTAGTCTTTTTCCACGAGCTAATGTATCCAAATTCAGGTGGTGTCACACACTACCTCCCGGTTTGTTTAATGACTTAATAACAGCAATTTTTGTTCAAAAATCGAATAAATATTCTGAAAAATAATAAGTTCTGTACTCTCCCACTTCGCTCTAATCTGCTCGAGTTCTTGGGACCACCCACCCACAGAACAAGGAATCCCAGAGTCCCAATCAACCCATTCCCATAGCACTAACACACAAGCCAAGATCCACGGCAACAGCCCACGGTATCCCAACTCCCAATTCGCATCACATCTCACAGGTCTACCACCACCAGCAAGCTGACAGGTCGGCAGGAGTTCCTCGTACCTCGGGCGCAAGGCGCTTGCAGTGGCCGCACCATGGGGCGTAGAAGTCGACGAAGAGGAAGTCGATGGCGCCCAGCGCCGCCTCGAAGTTGCTCTCGTCGAGGTCGATCACCCGCCCGTCGCGTGGGAAATCCTCGCCCGCGGCGACGGTGTCGCGGGCTGAGAGCGGGAGCAGCAGCAGGAGTATGAGAGGGAGCAGCGCCGGCGGCAGGACTCTAGTCGCCATGGCCGTGGCGGGCGCTCGATTCGATCTCCGCCGCGCCGGAAGTATGGACACGGAACTTGACTAGTTTCCAAGGGGTTTATTCGGAAAAAGTTCACAATTACCCTTCTTCGGAATCTGAGATGTTTTGCTGACCTTTTTTTTATTTAGATACTTGCATAAAAATACAATTTTTGTGAGAAATTGAGCCCCACGTTAATTTCAGATTATATACACGCACACTCATCTGTCCATCCGAAAGATTTGAACGCCGTTGCATCGTAGCAACTTTATACTGATTTTGCTAAAATGATGTTTTTGAAATTTCCAGGGAACAAAGATTAAAGATCAACCTATGACACGAAACTTCTGAAAATAAGGAACGGAACTCGGTTTCTACGACCTGGATGGCCAACGAGGCTTTGGTCCACTACTGTCAAAAGGACCAAACACCACAGGACCTGTCTCACAAAAAAAAAGGCCTGATTTCAAAGATCCAGGTCAACCATAAGCATCCGGATACAAAAGGAAGGGACACCTCAAAAGGAACACACCTGCTACCCGTGTTCAGCAGTCAGCACAAGTAGCGTGACAAGAAACAGAAAATTAACAAATGATATCAGTGCTGAGGTTTCTCCAATCTCCACAGCCTGGAAAGTTCAATCCACGATATTATTAACAGAAAAGTTGTGTCCTACACCAAATCGCAAGAAACGAGGTTACAACTTATGGTAAGAAAATGCCGTATCCGGCAACAACCAAGGTAGAATGAAGTCCAAGCTTTTTAACTTCACAAGATGTTGTTGAAAATAAGTCTCCAATATGTAGGCATCATCTCAGCCTGAGGCAGTCTTCTTCTGCTGGAATATGACTGCGTACACAGGGACTCCAACACCGATACTAACTGCTCCCAGCACGGAAAGAGTCACCTTCAACCCCTGATGCTTCATCCTGTGCAAGTTATACATGTGCTTGGCATGGAGGTAGTATGGTTCATCATGGCCATGTCCTCCCATTCTCTTCACACCAGTGGCATGGAATCCACGAGAAGCTGATGTAGGCACAAGAGGAAAATCAGATATCAGGGGTGATATACAAGAACAGAACAAAAGACAGCGCATAACTTTGTTTGAGGATAAGGAAAGAGTAGGAAATGATGAACAGACAGATGCATACACACATAGCGCTAAATCATTTGCCAGAAGTGAATTAAACCAGAGAAAAGTTCACGATTTCATTTGATGATAATTTCAGACATCAGCAATCCAGTAAACAAGCCAAACAACTACAAGACATTAATGTTCAATCCCAGCAATCACCATCTCCAGTTCTCCACACGTACACATACTAAAGCTGCTTTGGTCACCTCTAAGAACACTGACAAGAAATATGAAACACAGGAGTTTTGACCTTACGGCATTGATATGATAGGAACTAATGAATTGGACAAACAATGCTGAGAAGATAAGACAATTGGCTTCTTCTGAGAGAAAAACAGTTTGCTCAATACTAGCTAAAAATCTTGGGGCCAGTGTACTAACTACAACCAGCAGTGACAAAAGGTAGTATGAGCCTGTTGTATTGTAAATAACCACCTTTGATCACTGCTACTATAAAGGAGGCACAACAAAGTAGCGCATCAAAATAATAACCAACCCCAGTTGCATAGTTAATATTTCCAACCATTATTTCTAATAAATTGTATGCCCTCGAGGACCTATCACTATCAGGTCCTCCACAAGACAATGAAACTGGACACAAAACCTCAAACAAATTGATACAAGCTCCTTTAAAACACACAAGAGAAAAAAAAAATTAATTATAACATTGGTGAACATGCATCACAAAACAGAAAACACAAGAATAGTACTCTTTCGCACTGGTTAATTGGAATGATACAAAAGTATCCAGAGTGGTCGTTCAACTGTTCACTGCATATCGGCTATCGCTGATTCCTGTGTGTTATCAGACGCTTGCAAACTCAGCAATTCTCGATCTAAGGCCAAAGGCTAACCATTGACCACATGTAAGACCAAACGGCAGAAAACGTAAATACAGTGCTTCTCCAGATTCACTAAACATAAACATACCGACTAAACTCACAGCCCGATCGAAAGCCAAATCACAGCAGAGCGCGGACAAATCTCGGCCAAGGAATATTGGGACCACGTCACCACGACAACCATTTCATCACGAGATCGAAACAATTATCGGAGGAACAGACGGATCTACCACAGCACACATCCACGCCACCGCGACCAACGGAAAACTAACACCCAACCTAAGCGAATGGCGCCGCAGCAACCCTAATCGCCCCATGGTGAGAGGTCAAGGCGAGGGGATGCGGGATGAGAGGGGCGCTTGCCTGTCCTGGACGCCTCGGCGCCGGCGGCGAGGAGGCGGATCCCGGAGCGGAGGCCGCGGTTCAGCGCCGTCGCCATCGCCTTCGTGTTCTCGACTGGTTCGCCGCCGCCGCCGGTGGTGTGGTCTGGTGGTGGGCGAGATGGGGGCGACTCAGTGTGATTTGTTGCGGTCGGGCCTTCGACGATGTGCTTGACTGGAGCTTGAACGGGCCAGTCTCAGGCTGCTTGGTTCCTAGCGAAGAGGCCCGGCCCAGAGAGCAAAGAACAGAATACGTCTTCGTTGGTCAAATGAAACCGCTTTCAATAGGAGATAGCGTATCGTAGTAGAATCCGGCTTCTGCCGCTGATGACTTCGATTCCAAGAGTCGGATGATTGCCGATCAAATAAAATAAAATCATGCTCGCCAAGCAAATCCAAAGGAGAGACGCTTCCCCTTCTTCCCCTCGCGCCGATGGAGTCGCTTGCCTTGCAAGCGAGGCCGGCGGCGGTGCTCTGGCTCGCCGGCTTCTTCCAGGCCGCGCGCCTCCACCGCGTTGTCTCCTTCTGCGCCAGGTCCTCCTCCGCCTCTGTCCCATACCCTCTTCTCTCTCGATTTTGTAGTGATTTTATTTGATTTTTGGGGGGGCTGAATTAGCGCCCTCTGACCCAGCTCAAAGGTTCGATTACTTGTTCGTTACTATAACCTTGTCGATTTCTGGCTGGATGCAGCTCGAGGGCACTATCTATCAGGATTGCACAGTGCTTCCTGCTGAACGGGCTTATCTTCCTGGGGAGGTACGGTCTTGGTGATTGATTTTGATCCTCGACTGAATTTTGTATTTTTTTTCTTACTTTGGTGTATGGTAGGCTTCAAATTATTAGAGCTTGTGAGCAGAGTGTCACAATTTTGTACTCTTAAGTGTTATTTACTTGTCATGTGTACTGACTACTGAAACTACAAGGGTAGCATGGCAAATACCAATAAAATGCTTTGTGATTGGAATGCTGCAATGCATTTGCCTGGAATGATGTAGGTTGCCCGATGAAATATCAAAGTGGACTGGATGGAGTTTGATGTGCTATTTGGAGTCACACAGAGCATAGTGGGCTTTTGATTTGTCTTAGTTCTCTATCACTTCAGTTGTTCGATTACAATGTCTTAAGCCCGAGGAGATTATGTTATGCATATCATGTCAGCACTTCTCTGCTGATATTGATCCGAATGTTCCTTCTTAGGTGTGTTCTTTACTTCTTTCTCGTGAATACCCATTTAAATATTTCTTATGCTTCACAGCTTGCTAACCCTGAAATCGGTGGTCATTCCAACTCTATTGTGGATACTACCTGAGCAATGCAATCAAACGGGGGGACATCTTTGTGAGCACACAGCAGCCATATCTATCTATTCATTCTTACGCTCTGGCCTTGTTGAGATTTTTTATGTGAGTGCTACTTGTTACGTGCTGCTATTTTATTTTATTTTAAAAAAAGTTACTCTGTTTTTGTCATTGAAAATAACTCTCCAGTTTCAAGTCTCTTGCGGTCCATCCAATAATAAGTTATTGGCTTTGGCATTGAACAGCACATGATTGTTGATGTTAGCTAATGTGAAAATGATATTTAGATTATTATTATTTTAGAAACATGTATGGAATAACAGATATGCATTAAAACAATCTAGTGGTTGTCGTTTATCTTTGCAATTACACACGTAAATAGACATCATGTAGGAAATCTTGTTGTTTCCCTAGCAATAAAGGTTCACAACTTCACAAATAATAATCTAACATATATAAAGCGTCACTAACCCTTGTTTTTCTTGTGACATGCTTGGCTCTCCATATGCTGCAAAGTTTTCCATGAACATAATACTCCACCACTATCTGCATGATCCCTTGGGACAAACTGTCTAATACCTATCGACTTACTGTTACTATCTTCCCTAAAAATAATACATACTGTGATTATCATGCCATGTAGTACTTTATATGGTACATGTGGCATTGGCACCATAATCTGTGTGTTTTTCTTATTACATTATTTTCTTTGAATATCTATGCATTGCTTATTATTTACATTTTTGTTTTACATAACTAAACATCTTTTTCAGGTATTTTGGTTTTATCCACTTTATGTCTTCAGCTTCATATTAAGTACGATTTGGTATGTTTAATCCTTTTCCATTCATGATCTCTAACTTTTCCAATACTGCCAGACATTGTTTTTCCCTGTGAGTACACTTTCAGTTAATAGTGGGATTGTCAGCCATTGCACAAGTTATATGCTTACAATTTCTAGTTTAAAGACTGCCGATTTTCTCTTATTAATGCAGTAATGTGTTCACTCTAGCAACTATGGGTCCAATATTCCATCCAGCAAGCCACACTTATCATAACCAGTTGAAAGTTTGTATTTGGGTGCACCATGGCACAACAAGTTGTAGGACATTTCTTGATCACCTCGTCGATGGTTTTAAATCTACTGTTTTCCAGTACTTTTATTTAGAATATAGTTTTGTGGAGTAAGATGATCAGAATAGGTTTTCCTGTGCATAAGTTTCCTATTTGCTTTCTGGGATATGTATTTAGCAAATGTTGGAGTGAGTTATAAGTTTGCAGCAGGCAGGTAAAATTGATCCGTCTATGTTTTCTCATCTTATCGCGCTGAAAAAAGTAAAAAACTGACTGTTGTCGGCTGGTGCATTCTTTTTTTAAAAACGAGTGCTGCCTAGTTAGGTTTTAACAGTGCATAAAAACAAACCTGGATCTGGTATTTGAGCTGAACTCATTTGTTGTTACGGGTACGGAATCTCATCTTATTGTCCTCAAATTATGTATGAGACTGAAGAAGGGAGCATCCTTTTATCCGTTTTGTGATGCGGAACATTTATGCCAGGTATAATGACATTGCCAAGCATGCTTTGGATGTTGTGAAAAGTAAGCGCCTAGTTTTGACTCAAGCACTGGATGATCACAACACAACTGAAACAGAAGAGCAGCCTGAAGGATTTGACAGGTAGTTGTATTTATGTAGAACTTGTTTCTTCCTGATTGCATGCTCTGTTTGCTGATATTTTCATATTAGGGTTGCACTTGGTATTGGGGAACAGGTCTATTCAATCCTTCTTTTAACCATTTTCTTTGTTGAGGTATGATTCTATCTTACCCCCATGTACCACTGGATAACCAATTCCACAGATCATATCTATTTGAACTTTGTTTCTCCTGGTCTTCTTAGCTTGTCAGTTACTAATTTTTATATATCTACATCTGTAGGTTTCAGTGATTGGTTACATACCTTACTTTGGCAAGGCAATGAACTTCCTGCTCTTGTCATTGATGTATGCCTACTACTGCTTTGAGTAAGCACACCTGAATGTTATTCGTCGTTCTCCTAGCTATTATTCTTTAATGTGTTATGCATTTGCAGAGCTATTTCTATAGTTCTATTATCTTGAACTTTGATAAACCTTTTTTTCCAGGTACAAGTGGAACTTCTTTGCAGTGAGTCTGCATGAGAGACTTGATTTCTTTGAATCAAATTGGGCATTCTTTGCTGGATTTGGTATGTTGACAATTTGTGCTCTGATGGGTTATGTCGTATACTTTTCCCTTTAGTCTAATTATTATGTTTTCGCACGTGTATTATTAGAGTAAGACAGATTTGTGGTATTAAACTGCTTCTTTTCACTGGTCATTTTGTTGAATAGGATTTGGTCACATGAGTGTTCTTATTGTGGTCTTCACTGATATAAAGAGTGACCAAAGTTCGTTTTATAGTTTCTGTTAGACAGAGGGGTATGGCACCCCCTATGGCTACCGCGTGGTTCTCTTGCTGGGCCTGTGCGCCCCTATTGGGCCTAGTGCCCATATGGCTAGGATAGATAGATTGATGATCTCTATTAAGCAAGAATCACCATTGATTGGTTCTATTTCTATAAACCCTCGGTCATCCTTGCTTATATGTATGTGTAACATCATATCCTCCATAAAAATCCTTGCGCCTAATCTTACAGTTTCAAGGACCTTTTGTGTCTTTGTTCCCTCTTTCAGTGACATGTGAATTGCTTTGCAAGGAAGCTGAGCTAGCTTAGTTGGTCAAGGGTATGGATGTATACCCAGACCACCCAGGTTCAGGTGAATTTGGGTGCCTATTTTCTTCTTGATAAAATGCCCCCACCTAGTTCGTCCTGGGTTGGTCTAGTTTTTTTAATTGCTTTGCAAAGAAATTGTTGAAAATTAACTAACTTTCTCTGGCTGCGGCTATCTACAACTACATATTTTGCATGCTATCAAAAGCTATTTCATGCACATTGTGTCTGTGTGAAATAACTTGGTTTATTTTACATGTATGTGGATATGTTCATGGCAAGAAGCATCTGTACTTTCAGCTTGTTATGGGAAACTTTTCGTGATTATAGATTACTAAATATTTGGTTTCTAGTTCAGTTTGCGTCATACATTAAAACATAGGTGTTAATATGCATAAAAAGAAACCATTTCATTATAAATTCCAAATGTAAATAGACAACCGCTTGTCTAATAGGTTTTGAACCATTTAAAACCTATACTTGCTGTAATTTGGGGAACGCCACACAACAACAACAACAACAACATAGCCTTTTGTCCCAAGCAAGTTGGGGTAGGCTAATTTGGGGAACGCCCATCATATATTAGGTGTTAGCCAGATACCTCGTTATTGGGCACCGTTGTTTTTCTTTTATTGCGCTTTTGTAAAATTGCTCACTAGCTACTAGCTGGTTTTTGTGTTGTTCTGACATGTTATTTGTTTGTCCTATGTAGGTGCTCCATGCGTCCTTCCAATTTTCTTCTTCTCTCCTCTTACAAGCTATGGATTTCTGGCTATACTTTACCCGTTGGTACGGTTAAGCACATTTTAGTCGTGGCATTTTCGAATACACACGAGTTTTCCTCATCTTGCCCTGGAGCAGGAGCTTTTTGAGATATTAGACATGTCCTTGATGAATTTAAAGTTTGTGTCACATACGTCTTAGATGCTTTGGAAAAGAGTTGTTTTGATTGATTTTACAATTGTCAACAAATTCTGAGTTCAACTTGACGCCATTGCCCTTTTCCAGTTTGTCTTGACTGCTGCAGGCACTCAAGCTGAGCTAGTAATTGATGGACTGAAACCTGCACATGAAGGGAAACTACAGAGAATACCTGTGTTCTTTGTCGCAAAGCGACTGACGTAAGCACCCCCAACCTGTCCCTCATGCAAGATATCAAAATCAGTGGTATTCAGTTTCTTTCAAGTAGCGAGCCCCATATGGTCAACAACAACAACAACAACCCCCTCCCCCCTATTCCTTCCTTCCGTTTTCTCTGTCACTGTTATATTTAGGTGGCTGACATTAACAGTTCGAACTTTTCTGAAATTGTGGTGCCTGCAGGACAAAAGTACTGCAACTGTTTCCAGTGGCACAGAAAGAAGAATGAAGGATCCACAGAAACAAATCAAGGAGAGAAGGCACTGGTGTTGTGCTTATCACAATGCCCCGTTCGAACGTTGCATCCGTAAGGTGCCCGCACGCCTCTCCATAATGTCGAAGGAAGGGGGCCCTTGCCTTCACGCTGTAAATATCCTGTAACATTGCCATTGTAACGAGCATTTCTGTTGAATGGGAACTTAGAAAATATAGAGACTTGCGCTGTGAATATCCTGTAACATTGCCGTTGTAACGAGCATTTCTGTTGGATGGGAACTTAGAAAATATAGAGACTTGCACTTTGTACACATGATACCACCCTTATTGCTGTGCCTGTACATACAAATTGTACCATGTCTTTCTCCGACCATTTTATACTGTCAGTAGCAGATTTGGCACCGGAATCCCTCTAGCTTGCCTCTCATATCTTTCATCTTGTTTCTTGAGTTTGCCTCATACTGGTCAAATTGCTTCTTTAGTTTGTAGGCCTCGTTCAAGAATGAGGAATAATGACAGTGATTAATAAGTCATGTTCGCTTGTCTTATAATCCGTACTTTTTAGCTTGTTTTTTCAGTCAGAACATTATTTTCCTCTACCAACAAATCAGCGAACAGTACTTTCAGTCATGGATTTTCAGCGAAGCGAACGGGCTCTAAGTATCTGCTCAGCATAAAGTTGCTTTCTTTTCTGTTATTTATAATAACATCGTGGTAGACTGCGATTGAAGATGGAAGTGGCGTAAGAGCGCTACGACACATCTGACGTTTCAACTCCCGCACCATCTTGTCCCCAGGTTTTCCGTAGCACCTCATGTACCCCGTAGCCGTATGCCCATTAGCTGCCAAATACATATTGGATTCTGTCATCATAATATACACAGTAAGTAGTTGTGTGCAGTGAGTGAACTATACCAGTAATAATGCTTAGTTCGTGCCTTGTACTTTTGTGTCAGCCACTTGGAAGGCTTGCTGAACTATTGCTCATTTGCCTGCGTCCTGAAACATTACTGTTTACACCTGTTCGCCCAACTACTCTTTATTAAGATCAGGTGATAGGCAAGGACTAACCATATGCTATCCTATGCTTCATCAATTATCCATGTTCATCTGATTTGAAATCAAATGTTTGTTGATCATTCAAGATTAGGCCAGCGAGTCGGCGACACCAACCAAGGACGGTGTTCCATGGTTTCAGCTTGGTCATATAACTCATAACAGGACAACAGTGTTCTCTGTTAGCTGAATTTATAATGCAAGCCGCCCTTGAGATTATTGAGCTAGGCTGCTTTCGTAAGATGCTGGACAAGCTCCATAATTTCATGTACTTGGTACTCAGCACTAATGGGCCTTGTCTGCTTGCTCCTTTCCTCGTGCGTGACCACCCATACCGTCCCTCTATTTTTTTTTCCCACATGCATAGCACAACACTATATGTAGCTTGTACAAGATATAGCTCTAACATGATAAGAATGCTAATATTCTGTCAGCTACTCTGTCATTGCGTATATAAATTAAATGACCAAAAGAGGGTCAGCAGAGAATATATCTGATGAGTGAATAGCCTTTGGGCCTGTTTGTTTCCGCGTTTCAGCGCGTTGCGACTGGGAGGAGCAGGATAATCCCGCCGAATGGTCGCAAGTCAGAAATTAATTTCAGACATTGTAGTCCGCCTGTGGCTATAGCAATTAGAGAGGTTACTCTGTCTAGTCTCCAAGAGAGGTTACTGCTAGTCTTGTTGTTGAACTCCATCTAATTGGCAACTGGAGCTCTTCCAAATCCTCTTAATTTCTTTCTTTATTTCTTTCATGTTAGCTAGCTAGCTGCACGTTCCTCGTCTCACGCATCAGTGTACTTGCACACATCATCATTTCTTGATCGATGTTGTGTTGCGACCTAACGCACTGCTAGTAGCAAATAGATCAATGCACGATGCTTCCCATTTTTTTCAGCAAGGAATATTGCAAACATGTACACTGTGCATTCGGTCCACAAGTCAAATTATTGGAGCACCAGGAATAACCAATTTCACTGTTCTTTGTTTTCGACGCTTGCAAGATCCAGCGTATAAGATAAAGCAAGCCTTGTTGGCAAGCCAAATGTTCTCATATTCTGGCATCTTAACATTACTAATTAACTAGAACATTCATTTCAATGCCTCATCATCAATCCTCATGTCTAATAAGAAAAGGAATCCCTCCGCCCCCCCCCCCACACACACACATAAAAAGAGAAAAAAACACCTCAATTCCATAGACTTAACCAGTCATAGTTTTTTTTAGAATTACATAGTATAACGCAGACGCTCACAACGCACGCACACTCACCCCTATGAACACACGCACGCAAACCCGATCCCTATGAGCTTCTTCGAAGACAAGAGTGATAGTTATATATGACATATCGTTCAAGAGTTGGTAAAATAATTAGAACTAGCTTGACGTCAACACCTAGAAGTTAAAAATTAGCTACGATTTATTGTATGCTAACTGATTGATAGTTTAATCTCAAGCACTTAATTTTTTTTTCAAAACCTAAATTATTATACTCATAAGCTTTGATAGAGGATATTCAACATCTTAGCGGTGAGGTATATGCTAAAACATCAATTTTAGTGTTGTACTAACTAAGAGAGTGTGGGAAATTCAACATCTTAGCGGTGGGGTATATGCTAAAACATTAATTTTAGTGTTGTACTAACTAAGAGAGTGCGGGAACCTAAATTCCATGTTCTTAAGAGCATCTCCAAGAGTTTCCTAAATTTTCCTCCTAGAGACACCATGTTTTCCAACTTCTAAAAAGATGTTGGGAGAAAAAAAAGCCCATCTCCAATAGTACCCAATATTCCACTCCTAAAAAATTAAAATTTGGTCCCACGGGAAGGTGGAGACCGCGGGAAACTTTTGTTGCGGGAAGGAGAAAACAGCGCCACGGCGTCGGATACGTGCACTCAAAAGCGCGGAACTTTATGCGCGACAAGGTAATTTTTCCCAAGTTCTAAAAGATTGGGAGGATGGATTAGGAGTTGTTGGAAACCAAGGATTAGGAAGGGAAATAGAGAACTCTCGGAGATACTCTAATACAACCTAAAATGAGAATCTACATTAAGATGTACAACCAGCCATGCAATGTGAACTTAACAAGGGTAGGAAAAATCCTTATAAATCAAGACGTGTAAGATAAGAAATGGAAATAATATATACATAGATTTATGAAATTGTGAGACACATTCTCACCCACCCCACATCACCACCATCAGTCCACCACACACCCCTTCTGTGGCATAGTGGGCAGCATGGGAACTACTAAATAGGAATACATGCCAATGACACATGAAGGAAAGGGGAAAAAAATGAAATGGGCAAGAATTTATGAAGTTTATCGCACAATCAGATGTCTAAGCGCATATCTAGAACTACACTTATTTTGAGACGGTGTTTCCAAACGAGATCTTTAATATAAAAACTCGGTGCTCGATCCAAATGATTGAGCATTGATTAACTGGTTGGTATTCCTGAACTCGATCCCTGAGGACATTCATTAATATCTGAGACGAACTCAGGAGCTGAAGCTTAGGGATCATGGTGGAGCCACAGGCCACAGCACTTACTGGGACACTGGGTGCGAGCAGCTTTCAGGTGCAGGACCAGTACTGGTCCTAATTTGTTTTTTGTTTTTTGTCAGGTATGTTCACTTCATCGTGTGGCATCTCCAATAGCCAGCTTCATGCGGTTGCACTATAGCATAGTGCATTGCATTATAATCTACTCCTATTTCAAATTTGCTTTGTTGGTGGACTGCAAGCATCATGCATACTAGCATGTATCATCATCATATATATACATACATGATTGCTAACTAATGCAGCCCTGATTGCTTATCTTATGAGCCGTACTTTTTCAGCGAACGAACGGTGTTTTTGTCTCACAACGAATCAGCGAACAATACTTTCAGCCATGACCTTTCAGCGAAGCGAACATGCCGCGTCCACAATCCATGGAAATGCTGCTATCAAATCAGAAATGAATAATTGGTGCAGGATTAGGAACGAGATGGTTTTCGCGTTTTCTGTGCAGACATATGTTGGCACCTGCCCCCACATTTTTTTGAGTTCGGTTCGACGACGCGTAGGCGTCAATCATGGCGCAGCCATGCAGGCAGCCACTAGGAGTCCACGCCTTGGTCCGCACTCGACAGCGCCCGTACATGCGTGCGCGTATTCTGAAACATGCCTGCCATCAGGCGAAGGAAGCAGTGGTAGCTAGATTCTGTCGAGCGAGGATTAAGCAACAACAGGCTCTCTTTTGAAGTTCCTGCCCGTCATGATTATATTCCCGTCGAGAAAGAATATAATGCCCGCCGGCCGTGTCGTGTGTGCCCAACCACCGTGGCATGCGTATGTCCACGCGTGTGTTGTTCCTCACTGGTCGTCAAAATGAGAGAATCGGCCGGCAGTGTGTAAGCGTGTTAGGACTCATGTCCCCGTCCGTGTCAAGTAAAAAGGATCTCCAAACTCCCCAAGTGGCAGGGGGGATCGGAAGCGTAAAGGGTGAAAGTATCATCAGGTGAAGTGCGTGCTAGCTAACACACGGTCACATTCGAAAGGACAAAGATAACGCAAGACGGGTCGCACTACCGTTGTCGTCCTTGTCTTCTTCCTCAGCTCCGACCTCCGATGGCGCCCTCGCCTAGCCACGGGTCAACGGCAAAGCTCTACCATGTACAATACTATATTCGTACACCATATTGAGTGGACACCAGCGATTTTTGTCGTAGTCCTGCTTCTCTGAAAATCCTTTTTGGGGCCGGTAGCTATATTATTAATTGTGAGGCTGCTGCAACTGCATATGCGAAGCGTTGAAACGCGATATGCTCGTTCTTTTCGGACGCGACAAGCGCTCCTGTTTCCTCGCCCTGCCGATGCTCCTCCGGTCTTCCCGTGCATCCAGCCAGCCGTGCATGTCAGTGTATACGTAGGACTATATACTACTACTCCTACGTGCATGTAACCCAACGAAGATACTCCGTATGAATGATGGGAAACAGCGTCCGTTTCGCTGAAAAGACCAGCTTAAAAGTATTGTTCGTTCGCTGATTCGGTGTAAACGAAAAATATTATTCCTTCGTGAAAAAATAGAACTTGTGCATGGAATTCAGCAAAGCGTCACCGCCAAAAGCTTGCGCGCTACTGCTAATATGCACTATCCAACAGAGGCCTTGTTTAGTTCCCAATTTCAACCTCTAAATTCCACTATGCAAAAAGAGGATTCTCATCACATCAAAATACCGGCACATGCATGGAGTACTAAATGTAGATGAAATTAAAAACTAATTGTATAGTTTTGTTGTACTTTGCGAGACGAACATTTTGAGCCTAATTAGTCAAAATTTAGACAATTTTATCAAATACAAACAAATTGCTACAGTACGCACACTGTAGCATTTTGGGAACCCCTAATTCAGGATCTAAACAAGGGAAGAGAAAACGCCGGAACGGAACGACCACGTGCAGTAGTGCGTGCTGACAATTGCCCACACTCGGACACAAGAGATTAAATGATGCTAGCTGTCGCGACGACACTGTAACAACTACAGTAGTAATTGTATGGTACTACTGTAAGGTAACAGACTACTGTACAAGTACTAGCAGTAGTGCGCGCGCGCGCGGGAGCGGCGCGTGGCCAAATGATTCAACGGAAGATCGCGTGCACTCGGGCGGGCGCCTCCCGTCCGGCCCTCCGCCATCCCGGTTGGGTTGGGTTGGGTAATAGTAATCATCATGCCGCTGCGACAGGGGTCGGACCGACGCGACTTTCTCCTCGCGAAGCTAGCTAGACGACGACGACGGATCCGCGGAGCCGGCCGAACAAGCCAACCGCCGGATGGAAGCCGATCCCGCGCCCTGCCGCGGCCGATGATCGGGCGCCTGTCGCCGACCGCAAAAGGAAACCGGGCCGGCGGAGGGAGAACGATGGCACAAAACAAAACGTCTCAGCGCACGCCACGCATATGCATCCAGCTTCCAGCGATGGGCTCCCTAGTCGGCTAGTTACCTGATGCCGCGCGAGTCGACGACGTGGCACCTACTGCCCGCGCGCAGTACTTGATTACACTGTTGGTGGCTAGTAGCGGTAGTGTGGCGGCACTGCTTTCGATTTTGACATTGCTTTGTTGCAGGTTTTGGTGTAGAGCGAGAGACGGGTAACAGCCCGAGCCACTGGTGCGTCGTCTTCACCTTCTACGGTTCCAGCGTAGCAGAGGAACCGCTGTGCTTCCTAACGTGGCTCTCGATTTGATCCAAAACACCATGGTTTAGCTAGAGATCGTTTGGATGGACGAAACGTTGCTAGTTCTGCACGGAATCAGTTGAATCTATACCACACCAATAAACATTCACCACAAATAACCTTGAAGGTTTCTCGCCAAAACAATTGTAGTGTT
Organism: Saccharum hybrid cultivar R570; assembly: GCA_038087645.1. NCBI lineage: Eukaryota > Viridiplantae > Streptophyta > Magnoliopsida > Poales > Poaceae > Saccharum > Saccharum hybrid cultivar. The sequence continues at coordinate 18,508 of JAQSUU010000508.1, forward strand.
TCATGGGTCAAGATGGCAACGGGGACCCGCGACCCGATACCCGATGTGTATTTACTCCATTAGGGTACCAATATGGAGTAAAACTCGTACCCATGGGTACGTAAACGGAGCAAAACCTTCACCTATCGGGTACGTGGGTACGGGGACGGTGTAGCAGGCCCCATACCCGTTTACCCGTGGGTAAAAAAATACCCGGTCCAAAATTAAAGAAGCCCAAAATTAAAGAAATATTATGGTGCTATGTGACTTGTGGTTGCAATAGAAATTATTATGCTACTATTTTGTCTATTTTTTGTTCTAGGAGTGATGGTTGCTTGTGATTTGTGAATCGTTGATTTTCTATGTGGCAACAAAAGGACTTTTGGTGGGTATGGGTGACCCGCCGAGTATAATTTACCCTGACGGGTATGGGTCTGGGAAAATTCCTCCACCCACAACTAGATGTGGGGATACCCGCGGTGTCATATTGTTATCATGTGGATGGGTCTGGGGAGTCCATACCCGATGGGGATTTACCCATTGCCATCCTTGTTCATGGGGAAATCTAGATCTGTCCGCAAACAAATTGAGCAAGTGATTTTGTTTCGAAAAGAAAAACATTTTTAGAGAGAATGAACTAATGAAGATCTGAAACGATTTCGAGAGAATATACTGGTAGATACTAAAAAGATCCTAGAAATCTTGTAGCATTTAACGCACCTTATGAGCCACATAAACTATCCCTATGTCTGCTATCTTCACTGAATTATAGACAAATTACTAAACAAACAAATTTTATCCTCAGCGCTAGATTTACACGCATACTCTGCACTTATGAACACATAAAGAAGAATAGACATAGACCAATGGACGGCATGATATATAGGCACTTTATTCTAAACCCAAGTATTACCTACCACTGGAAAAAGGGAAACGGTACCCAAAAATTTGGCCTAAGAAACACTGCTCGTATAGCTTCGCTCATTTGGAGCCTAGAATGCAGAGTACAATTTCAACAGCAAAATCTTGCTACCAAAAGTCACATTGATTCAGGGGGCACTTATATTAATTGGGTGACGCTGGCCCGCACGGCACAACAACATAATGAAAATCGTAATTACGGTACTGCTAGCTAGCTGCTTGTTAGAGTAGCTGATGAAGATGATTAGCTGCGGCAACAAGCATGTGCTGCCCCGGCTAATCTCGCGATCTTCGTTTCCTGGCGCAACAGCGCAGCGCAGGCATTGGAGTTACTGTAGTAATTTGTCCTGTTTAGCGTGTCAGGACTCAGGACCTGCTCAGAATTGGCGAGAAAGGCCCTCCTCAGCGTGTCTCACTCGGCCGCACTGTTTCGGCCTGCACAGAAAAGGAGTTCTAGTTAAGAACGTGAACAATGCCCTCTCATTCGTTCCGTCGTCGTAACATCCTTGCCTAACTACGTAGACACTGTATAGCTTGGTTACTACAACAAGGTTGTTAGGAAAGCGACCAATATAGGGTTCTTCCATCGTACCAGTACTGATAACTGATAAGGGATTCTAATTCAGAGTTTGAAGGACTTTTGATGACCCTTAAAAAAAATCTAGTGCTCCTTTCGCCTCAAAATAAACATATATCTAAGTCACAAAAAAACATATATCTAGCTTTGTGATAAGTCAAATCTTTTAAATTTTGACTAAATATATATAAAAATATACTGATAACATGTATGATGTATAATAAATATTATTTTTTTGAACTGTCACCGGGGATTACTCCCCACCTGAATATATTCAGAAAATGCCTAAAACGACTTATTTACAAAAGGTTAAGGAGGAAAAAACAACAACACCGGACGCCCTAGCACCTAAGGTACAAGAGCTCTTTGACGATGGCTCCAACGAGGGGAATTACGCCGAAGCGTAATCATCGTCAGCCAAGCAACAGCTTGGCAAGGTCTACACCCGAGCCTTGTGCCGGAGATAGCTGTATCACGGTGGACGAGAGGTGCCTGTCGCCGCCACACCGTGCAGAGCCGTAATCGGACTCGCCCGCGTCGGTGGGAGGCGCGCACCGGCAAGCGTCCACGTCTAGACGAAGAGAGGAGGGTGCTGGCCGCCGCTACACCATGCGGAGCCGCTCCCGGACTCGCCCGCAATGGTGGGAGGCGCGCACCGGCAAGCGCCCACGCCTGGACAGAGAGAGGAGAGGGTGCCGGCCGCCGCCACACCACGCGGAGCCATAGTCGGACTCGGCCGCGTCGGTGGGAGGCGCGCACCGGCAAGCGTCCTTGCCTGGACGAAGAAAGGAGGGTGCCGGTTGATGCCACACCATGCAGAGTCGCTCCCGGACTCGCCCGCAATGGTGGGAGGCGCGCATCGGCAAGCGCCCACGCCTAGACGAAGAGAGGAGGGGGTGTCGGCCACCGCCACACCACGCAGGGTCGTAATCGTTCTCGCTCGCGTCAGTGGGAGGCGCGCACCAGCAAGCGTCCACGCCTGGACGGAGAGGGGAGGGTGCCGGCCGCTGCCACACCATGCAGAGCCGCTCCCGGACTCGCCCGCATTGGTGGGAGGCGCGCACCGGTCAGCGTCTAAGCATGGACGAGGAAGGGGGGCGACCGCCGCCACAGCACATGGAGCCGTTTCCAGACTCGCCCACAATAGCGGGAGGCGCACACCGCATGGATGGAGGGAGGAATGTGTCGGCCGCCGCCACACCGCGCAGAGCCGCTCCCGGACTTGCCCACAATGGTGAGAGGCGCGCACCGGCAAGCATCATCGCGTGGATGGAGGAAGGTGGGTGACGCCGGTCGCCGTCACATCGCGCGGAGCCATTTTTGGACTCGCCCGCTGTAACAGAACCGACCAAATTATAAGAGCACAAGTACAAAAACAAGCACCGAAGCGCTTAAATTTTCGAACTTGAGCCCATATAATCCCGGTAGTCAATCAAAACCACGAAGGATTTCAAACCAACTTGCTTACAACCAGGATCGCATCATTCAACATACAACATCATACGTTACATTTCACAAGTAGTTCTGAAATAAGTTTACACATACGGAGTCGCAATTATTACAAACCAAGTTTATAAAAGTAGCGGAAGCAAACGCACACCAGTTGATTAACTACTGCCAGTCTTGATGATCAACAACCCACAAAAGCATGAGGAAAGTACATAAAAGATGATCACGCCCAAGTGATCTAGTCTTCGTCACCCGCAGGGTGGAGACAAGTTTTGCAGAAGCCTTGATAGAGCATATCATCTGCAACAGGAGGGAATAAACCCTGAGTACTGGAATGTACTCAGCTAGACTTACCCGTCGAAAACCAGAAATAAGATGACACCAAGGATTATGCAAGGCTTACACAAGGGGCTAGCTGACATAACATTTTGCATAAAGGCATAAGTAATTGATACTCTTATAACCTGTACTAGCAGTTATTTTTAGCATTTACCTGTCATCTATCTTAGCACCTGTACTAAACATGCACTTGATTATAATCAAACAACATGATTATTATATCCATACCAGGTGTATCATTATGGCAACATTGTATCATTCCCTTAACCACCAGTTCATTTAATGAGGTCTACGTTGCCGCTGCTCAAGTCAAGTGCTCACTAACCGGGAGCGACGGCGATTCGAATCGAATTCCTATCTAGCTGGAGGGGTATTTCTAACACTCACCGTGCAGACCCCTGCCAGGGTCGCACAGGCCACCGTTTCATATGATTCAGGAATCGCGGGTCCGAATAATGTCGCGACCCCAAGGGCGACACTCTGCCAGGTGATAGGGACTCTAACCCCCCTTGGTCTCACGCCAATGTCCCCAAGCACATCCTTTCTCTCCTCCAAGAAGCAACCTACCATTCGATTCCCGGCCTGAACCACATTACTCGGCTTCGCGGTCAGAACGGCTTATCCGGCCAACTAAGTGTTAGACTGCGTTCAACATGACTCAAGGACGTACAGCGAATCAGTCCTTAAACGACTCAGACGGGCATAGCTCCACACCCAAGACGTGAAGTGTCTTGCGGCTGTACTATCGAACTCCCGCCCGGTCTCAATTTCATTTTTAAGCATGGTTCCACCACGGTAGCCATAAAGCCACTCATGACTCCTTCCTACATCTCGCGGATGACCGGAAATCACCCGACTTCTACCGTACTAAGCAGGGCTAAGCATTGACACGCGCCTAAACCTAATATAGGATTAAGTACGATATCTGGACAAGGACAGGTATAATGTAACAAGTGTTTTCATATAACTCCTACAACTTAATGCAGTAAACAATTAAAAGTACTCAAGATTAATTTATAAATCAGTAGGTTCAGCATGCACCGGGGCTTGCCTTTCAGAAAGGTCGAAGGTCGGTGATCAGGACACTCAGGTAGATCTTCGGCAGGAGCTTCGTCGCCGGCTGGTTCCTCTAGCTGCTCCGGCTAGTCCTGGATTTCCTCCGGAATCACCGGCTCGAATTCGAGGAGAGTTACCCCCTCCGGTACACCTATTGCATGAATGCACGATAAATATCATGGATGCATAAAGGTGCAACATGCTCGGAATAAAATGCATTTCAGAAATAAAATAATAATCTAATCAAGTTACTTTATTAGTACGTGCAAATCTCTTCTCCGGTGGAGAAGTACTTACCTAATCTACCCAACCTAAGATATAGTTGTTCCTCTTCGGTTAAGGCCCTAACACCTAACAACACAAGAGTAATATTACTTAGGTTACCACAGTAAGTTATTCTGGACAGCAGCTCAAAGGTTCTAACATAACTGAAGAATCCCAACTCCAAAAGATATGATCTAAGACAATCTGGAAAGCTTATGAAATGCACCACAAAATGTTTTCAGACCACAGCACTTAATTACAAGGTTTACCTAGTCGAAATTCCAAAGTCCCAGAATCTGCGCTCTCTCTAAACAGAGAGCAGTCAATTCTGGACTGTCACTTAAAACAGCAATAACTCCTAAACTACTAGCCCAATTGCCATCAAATTTTGACACAAGCTAGTTTAACCAGTTTACTACCACTTTGGTATTCACAAGTTTTCTAGCCAATACTTTTATTAAGGGTCAAACCTAGAAATGCTACCAGCTGTCCAGAAAACCTAGAATTGCAAAGATTAAATATTTATTTATGTGGCAAATATCCCATAAGACCAAACTACTGTTACCACAAGTTCACAAAGGTCACAAGAACACCAGAAAGTAAGGTGTGCCCACCTAGAATATTTATTTACACCCCTTTCTTAATTTACTTAAGTAATTAAGTGGAATTTTAAACATATATGTAAACTGCTCCTAAAATTCTACAAAAATTACAGGAGACTCTCTGACCCAAAAAGAGACTACTGTAAACATTTGAACTAAATTTATTCACAGGAACTTCCTACACAAAATTCCCAAACCAAAAAGGCTGATTTTTGTATAAATAACAAAGCATAGTAAAAAGTGTCAAACAACAGATTTCTTAATTTTCTTAGACACTCTAGGGTACCAAGACATTCTCCAAAAATTTATATGAACATTGCACATGTAGAAAATTTATTAAAATTCATTTAAGTATTTCCTAGAATAACAAGATAGCACTATAACTTGAAAATTACTTAAGCACTACTGCCCAAATTTTTACCAAAGCTAGAGCAAGTATAAATTAGTCTACCCACCAAATTTCATAATTTTTGGAACACTGAAACTCAAGATATAATTTAAACAAGTTTGCACGTGATTTAAAACACATTTCAAAGACCTATTTAAATATCCCAGAAAACAAACATCACATAACAAATTCATATTTTTCTAAAATACTACACACCCTGTAGATCCCAACAAAATTTATCTTATAATTTTTGGGCAAGTAAAATCCTAGATCTACATTTTCTAAACATTATCTAAAACTATGACAGAATAAAAGAAATGAAATAAAATCAGATTTGCTACTGGGCCGGCCCGGAAAACCAACGTGGCCCGCTTCGCGCGGCGCGGCCCACTCCGCGCGCGTGGCCTGCTCGGGCTCCCGCCCGCGCGCGTATGACCGGCAGGTGGGTCCCCGCGGTCAGTGACGGAGGTCAGGGGAGCGGGCGGCAGTGAGCTCCGGCGAGCGATTCCTCGCCGCCGGTGGCTCCTCCGACCAATCCGGTTTATCGACGTCTTGCCCAGACCCAACCGCACCGAGGCTACCCCTTTTCCCCAAAGTTGATGCACTGCAGCACCTAGGCCGACGGCGATGGCGGACGGACGTGGTGCCTGGCGGTACGCCGGCGAGTCCCGGCCGTCGCACGACCTACCGAAGGGTGCATCCCCTTCCAGGACTCCTAGCGGACCTCTCGAGACCACACATACAGAGGGGGATGGAACAGAGCCGCTTGACCGCGTGAGCACTTGGCCGGCAGCCATGGCGCAGCCGTGCACGGTCTCGTTCCGGCCTGGCTAACCCGATGCTGGCGGTAGCATCTTTACCCTAGCATCTACACGTGACAGGGAGGAGGAAACGTGAGTGAGGGCAGGCAGAGAACTACGGTGCGGTGCTGGCCACGGTGAACCGAACATGGCGGAGCTCCGGTGAGCTTTTGCGGAGCGGGTGGAGGTGGCAAATGCGGCTCACCTCGGGCTCAATCCAATCTACCGACTGGTCGAGGAGGTGTAGGGTGGTGAGGCGGAGGGACGGACGTGATCCGGTGAGCGGTGTTGCGGTGGTGAGTGCGCGAGAGCTCGTAGACAGCTGCGGCGGCAATGGTGTCTCCAGGTTCCGCCTCGGCGAGCCCGGCTAGAGCGAGAGGGAGGAAGAAGAAATGAGCGCGAGTGAGGGGGTGGAGGTGGCCGCTCGGTGTTCAATCTCGCGTCTGGGCTCGCGACGTGGAGGCGATGGCAGCGCTTGGTCGACACGCGGCGACGCTCTTCTGCCCGGGCGCCACGACATGCCGGTGTTCGAGCTCGTGACTGAAACCGCGCCTCCAAAGACCGACTGACAGGGCAGTTTCGTCGACGATTTACTCTCAAACCAGCTCGTGTTAGTGAAACCTCCAATTAGCAAAGTTGTAGACCTATGTGAGCACTACAAGTTTGTAAAAGGCACCATGAGCTAGTTCGGTTTGGATTTGAAACTACAGGGCTCCAAACTAGTGTACTTGAAAACTGAAATGCAGTTTCAGAGATAAACGTCGACTGAAACCCTAACTTCTTGACGCTATATCTCCTAAACTATTTAGAACTAGGTGATGGTGATATTGACAATGTTGTAGAGCTATGTGTGGGCAACAACTTTGTCAATTGGCTCAAGGACTGGTTTGGCCTAGTTTGTGAGTTATAAGTTGCTAAAGTGAGGTACAGTGAAACGGTTTTCAGCTCCACACTTAGCCAAAATGGCTAAGTCCCAAAACAGCCTCTAATACTGACTTGTGGGCCATTTTTGAGCATGTTCTGGTCATTTTCATGAGATGGCCATATTAGAACTTTTGTTCCTTATGAAATTCTCTACAACTTTTCTTAAGGTTGCTCCTCCATGCAAGATCTCTAAACTGGACTTTTTAATTGGTCAAACCAGATCACTCTAGGGGTCCAACCTAGTCAACAACATTTGGAAGGGCAATTTGGTAATTTTGGTCAACATGAACATTGCTCCACTACTTACCCTAAATGTAATTAAGGTGTTATAAGACCTAATTAACCACTCTACATATTGGTTGCACAAAGTTCCTAGTGTCACATTCTTTGGAACAAGTATTTCAATACTTTCACCCAAATGTTGCAAGCCCATGTTGCACATGTTGCATGAGTGTGTTGCATAACACTTGCTAGTTATGTTACACTAAAGTGGTTGACATGTCTCACAAGGAAATTGCACCTAAGGTACTTATGTTTTGCACACTACTCACTTCTTACTTCACATGAAATATAAACATATCATAAGCTTATGCATGAAATGAATGATGCTTGCTTATGCTCATGCAAATGCAATGCAATTAAGGAGCTAAACACCTGGGGTGTTACAGCCCTCCCCCCTTATAAAAATCTCGTCCCGAGATTGGGAAAGCGTACTATTTTTCATAGAATTCCTTATAACCATCCCGCAAATAGTCCTCCCGTTCCCATGTAGCGTCACTTTCACTACCCTGATTACTCTACATTACTTTATACCACTTAACCACTTTGCTTCTAGTCACTCGTTCCTGAGTATCGATCACTCGGACTGGCTTTTCTTCGTAAGTTAGATCGGATTCCAGCCTGATATCTCCTAACGGAACTCTTTCCTCAGGAACTCGAAGACACTTTTTGAGCTGAGATACATGGAAGACGTTGAATATGACACTCATTTCTGGAGGTAACTGGATTTTATACGCAACAGCTCCACTCTTGCCTATGATCTGAAAAGGACCCACGTATCTTGGCGCAAGTTTCCGCTTAACACCAAAACGTTGGACACTTTTCATTGGAGAAACTTTCAGATACACGAAGTCTCCAACTTCAAACTCGAGTGGTTTTCTACGACGATCAGCATAACTTTTCTGTCTAGCCTGGGCTGCAGCCATATGTTTTTGGATGGTACGGACTTGTTCCTCAGCTTCCTCAACAAAAGCAATACCATAAAATCTTCTCTCACCAGATTCTATCCAATTTAGTGGGGTTCTACACTTACGACCGTACAAAGCTTCGAATGGGGCCATCTTAATACTCTCTTGGTAACTATTATTGTACGAGAATTTGGCTAGAGATAACCATTTTTCCCAAGAACCCTTGGATGATATTACACATGCCCGCAATAGATCTTCCAAGATTTGGTTAACCCGTTCCGTCTGCCCTGACGTCTGGGGGTGATAAGCAGAGCTTCTCACTAACTTGGTTCCTAGAAGGTGATGCAAGTGCTCTCAAAAGTGAGCAGTGAACTGGGGACCACGGTCAGATATGATAGTACGAGGTATCCCATGGAGCCGGACTATCTGATTGAAGTACAACTCAGCATAGTCAGTGGGACGATAGTCCACTCTAACTGGAATGAAGTGAGCTGATTTGGTCAAACGATCCATAATTACCCAGATGGAGTTATGATTTTTGACAGTAGGAGGAAGACCGACAATGAAATCCATACTTATCTCTTTCCATTTCCAACCTGGGATAGAAAGTGGTTGAAGCAACCCAGCTTTCATGTGCACAGCTTTAACTCTACAGCAGGTGTCACACCTAGCCACATATGCAGTTATCTCTTTCCGCATCTTGGTCCACCAATAGTATGGCTTCAAATCATAATACATCTTATTGCTGCCAGGATGGATGGACAACTTAGAGGAGTGTGCTTCAGACATAATATCATTTCTAAGCTCTCGGTCCTTAGGCACGACTAATCTATCCTTGAACCATAGTACACCCTCTTCATCTACCCTGAACTGTGTAGTTTCTTGCTCTTTCATCTTACGCTTGATGTGAAATATACCAGTGTCAGTCTTTTGGAGCTCAATAATTCTGTTTTTGAGAGTATAACTGACAGTGATGTTGTACAAGACTGCTGGATGTAGGAGGCGAGATCGATGAAAATCAGTTTCAACTAAGGAATGGCAATGAGACTTACGGCTTAAAGCATCTGCAACCACATTTGCCTTGCCAGGATGATAGTGCACTTGAAGGTTATAATCCTTAATCAACTCGAGCCATCTTCATTGACGCATATTTAACTCGGGTTGGGTGAAGATGTATTTGAGGCTTTTGTGGTCTGTGTAGATATTGCAAACATTGCCCAGCAGATAGTGCCGCCAGACTTTCAAAGCATGAACAACTGCGGCGAGTTCTAAGTCATGCGTTGGATAATTCGCCTCATGCTTCTGAAGTTGTCGAGAGGTATATGCAATTACTCGACCTTCCTGCATCAACACACCTCCCAAACCTATGCCTGAGGCATCACAATAAACATCAAATGGTTTCTCGATATCCGGTTGTGCCAAAACCGGGGCTGAGGTTAGGAGGATTCGCAGTTGGTGAAAAGCCGCATCACACTCAGGAGTCCAGACAAACCTGGTGTCTTTTTGTAGCAACCGAGTCATTGGCTTGGCTATTTTGGAGAAATCCGGGATGAAGCGACGATAATAGCCAGCCAAACCAAGGGAACTCCGGACCTTATGAACCGAGATAGGAGCTTTCCAGTTCAGTACTTCTTGTACCTTGGCGGGGTCCACCATGATTCCTCCATCGGACAACACATGTTCAAGGAAAGGTACTTCTCGAAGCTAGAATTCGCACTTACTGAACTTTGCATAAAGTTGATGTTCACGCAGTCTTGTGAGGACTATACGCAGATGTTCAGCGTGATCTTCCTCATTCACAGAATATACCAGGATGTCATCAATAAATACCACCATAAACTTGTCCAATTCAGGCATAAACACCGAATTCATCAAGTACATAAAGTGTGCGGGGGCATTTGTCAAGCCGAAAGACATAACAAGATACTCATAAAGACCGTATCTGGTAGAAAAGGCTGTCTTTGGAACATCCTCCGGGCGAATTTTAATTTGATGGTAGCCAGATCTTAGATCGATCTTGGAGAAAACTTTAGCTTTAGACAACTGATCGAACAAGATGTCGATACGTGGTAGAGGGTACTTATTTTTGACAGTGACTGCATTGAGAGGTCTATAATCTACGCACATCCGCAACGACTAATCCTTCTTCTTTACAAAGATGGCAGGACATCCCCACGGCGACGAACTAGGACGAATCAACCCCTTCTTCAAAAGTTCATTCAATTGCACCTTAAGTTCAGCGAGTTCATTTGGAGGCATCCTATAGGGTCTCCTAGAGATGGGAGCCGTGCCAGGCAACAACTCAATTTTAAACTCCACATCCCGATCCGGAGGGAGTCCCGGCAAATCATCGGAAAAAACGTCCGGAAACTCACTTACTACCAGAATTTCGGCCAACGCTTTGCTTGCACAGCATGAACTTCCCCAGACAAATCAACTTTTCTGGGAAGTTGTACCAGAAAACCCTTTTGATCTATAGAATCTCTGAGCATAACTACCCGCGTGGATGTATCAATGAGTACCCCATTCTGACTCATCCAATTCATGCCCAGAATAACATCTATGCCTAAACCCGGCAAAACCACTAAGGCAAGCGAGTACTTTCGCCCTTCTATCTCAAGCTCAAGATTCCCCACTACTTTATTTGTGGAAATATTCCCACTTGCTGCGCTAATACAATAACCCCCACCTTCAACAGTATGTAATTTGTGTGCAAACTCTGATGCAAACTTAGGACTGATAAAGGAATGCGAAGCACCTGAATCAAAAAGTACCACTGCAGGATGTTGGTCAACTAGGAACTTACCAGCAGTGACAACCTCACCAGAGGGAATTTCCTCAATACTGTTATAATGAGTGTGCCCTTGACGGCCACCTTGGTTGACATTCTTCTTAGGGTAGGGACAATTCCTAGACCAATGGCCTGGCTTGTTGCAGTTCCAGCAAGGCATGTTACTAGGAGGGACACTGGAGCTGCCTTGGCCCGAATTACTCTTTGGCAGAGCCACTGTATATGCCTTACGAAACCCAGTCTTCACTGGCGCCTTCTTTTGTGGAGGACGGAACTTAGCATTCATAGCAGGAGGGCGAGGAGGAGCCCTCGGGGCAGCTGGAGCTCGAGACTGTGAAGCACCTGCCTCAAGTGCCCTCTTGCGGCTCTTAGAAGCAGCATAGATAGAGTTATTGTTCTCTTGAGTCAGAGCATCACTGATAAATTCATTGAAAGTAGTGCACTTGCTAGTGCCCATAGTCTTCATCAGCTTTGGGCCGAGGCCCCTTTTAAAGCTAGCAATTTTCTTGGAATCGGTATCCACAAACTCCATGGCATACCTTGCCAGGTTGTTGAAAGATTGCAGATATTCAGTCAAGCTTTTATTTTCCTATGACAGCCTCATGAATTCTGTGTGCTTGATTGCCATGAGACCTGAAGGAATATAGTTCCCACGGAATGCGGCCTTGAACTGGTCCCAAGCAATCGGGACATTTGCAGGCAATGTGGAACGATAGTGGCTCCACCAAATACCCGCTGGACCATATAGTTGGTGAGAAGCATATTCAGTCTTTAGTTCATCAGTCAAGCGAAGCAGACAAAACTTTTGTTCAATAGTGTTCAACCACTCATCAGCTTGCAGTGGTTCCTCCGTCTCCTTAAAGAGCGGGGGCTTAGTATCAAGAAAGTCCTTGAAATCACTGTACTGATTGGGTTCTGGGCCCTGGCGGCCAGGACGAGCTTCCCGGTTGGCCAGCTGGCGCATAGCATGTGCCAGCATGCGCTGCCCTTCGACCACTGTCTGCATCAGCTCAGCCGGGGTAGGTGGTGGCGGAGGGGGTGGCTGTTCCTCATCCTCATTGCCACGACCCCGACGGAGATTGTACGACATCTGCAAAATGCATAGCCAATGAGCACTGACGATGTGGGACATTTGTAGATGAATTATTGTAAATATGTCAAACTGACTTCATGAAATAGACTTCTCAAAATACTCATGGCACAATAATTCATCACAACCGCACAATACGTTCAAGTGGATCAAAGGGACGCAATCATGCGAGGGTATCCATCAAGATGTATTTTGATAAAGGCTCACTCACAGAGGCACAACAGTGACTGGACCGTTTACACTAAAGTCTCCGTGAGGTTTGATCTTTTGCCTGGTACTTGGATTCGATTTCAAAGCTTTTAGTTGACTGAGAAATCTACTTCAAACTGACCACAAGGAGACTTCTCAACGGTAGAGTTCCATGGTGGATCATGACTAGCCACCTCGATACCAGCGCGTGCCAAGCAGCACAGCCTTATGTCGCGCGCCATAGGAGGCCCTTGGTTTCGTCGCGGCACCGAAGGGTACTAATCGTGACACCATCATCGAACGCAACACAATAAGACATCCAATTGCGATCGAAATTAATAGGTTCCAACTAAACATCCAGGAAACATAGAGTTCGACCTTAGATCCGAAAAGTCAAGTTATTACAAAGCCTCACTCCAGCCCCAGGAGGCACAAAAGACGATCCTAACATAATAGCTACGTGATAACTACTCTAAGCATCGTCCTCAGAGTCGGTGTCAAGGATCTCCCCGCCGTCCTCATCACTAACAGGCTCTAACTCCTCATCTTCTTCTTCTTCTTCTTCTTCTGGTTCTTCTTCTGGTTCGGCATCTTGGGGTCCGTTGACCTCCACTTCATCATCATTTTCAGCCATGAAGATTCCCGAACCCATGTCCTCATCTGCGTTGATATTTCTAGGCAGCAGAGGATTTAGCTGGTTGTTCAGGCAGTGCACTTCTTCATGAAGATTGTCATTGTATTCTTCAGCATTCTCCAACTGTTGCTCGAGCTCAAACTGACGAGCTCTCAGAACGTTCTCCTCGTGCCAGGCTTCATCCCTCTGGTTCATGACACGGACCAGCATGCGTTGACAGTTGCGGTTTGCTACTGTCAATCTCTGGACTGCAAGGGTTTTCTGGTCACGATCACGGATCACTTGCTCCAATTGCTGACGCGCTGCATTCCGGGCAACAGTCACTTCAGCCAACTCCGCCCTCAGCCTTTCCACCTCAGTAGGCTCGGGGCGGGGCTCACGTGGAGCGAGCTGGTGACGAGGTGCCCGGCCCCCAGTGGACTTGCGAGCGGTCCTCTTGGTACGTGCCATCTGTAGCAACAAGATAGGACTTAAAGTGAGGATCATTTAGGGGATACGGAATTTAATTTAGTCGGGAGTACAGAAGTTTTTAAGGAGGGAGTAAATGATATGTATGATATAATTAAACATGATGCATGCACGTTCCGTACGCCCTCTCACCTTAGTAGAAACCTAAAGTTCTAACGCTAGGCGGTGGCATACATACATTCTCTCATATAAGCGAAACTATCGGTCTACTCGTTACGTTGTTAGTGTACCTGCAGAAAATCTCATTTCAGCCCAACAGTTTCCCAATATATGCACACAAGAAGGCAGTAATTTAAATACTTTCCATATACACATCCCCTGATGTATATACTTCAGTATCAAAGCTACCCGATATAAATATATTTCCCCAATTAAGTGCTTACATAATTACATGGTTTAAACATGTAAGTATGCAAGTCACCAAAACTACTCTCCCCTAGATCGCCGGTTGGACGATCATGCTCTCACAACTCACACTTACCAGAGCGTCGAGGCAATTGATCCATACATTACCACCCAAGTGAATGGCATCCATACAATATCACGCCGTATGGACGACGAAACAAAAACAAACAAGGCCCCCAAGTTAGTCTCTATAATAAGCCACCTAAGAGTCCTTATTTGGGCTAAGGGATGTGATCACTGGCATACCTAAAAATAATTTTTAGTGTTTTAACCCTTTTTCATAATCAAATACTTTTGTTTTTAAATAATCGTATGATGTGTTTAATGTTGAATTATGCTCCGGTACCAGCTGTAACAGAACCGACCAAATTATAAGAGCACAAGTACAAAAACAAGCACCGAAGCGCTCAAATTTTCGAACTTGAGCCCATATAATCCCGGTAGTCAATCAAAACCACGAAGGATTTCAAACCAACTTGCTTACAACCAGGATCGCATCATTCAACATACAACATCATACGTTACATTTCACAAGTAGTTCTGAAATAAGTTTACACATACGGAGTCGCAATTATTACAAACCAAGTTTATAAAACTAGCGGAAGCAAACGCACACCAGTTGATTAACTACTGCCAGTCTTGATGATCAACAACCCACAAAAGCATGAGGAAAGTACATAAAAGATGATCACGCCCAAGTGATCTAGTCTTCGTCACCCGCAGGGTGGAGACAAGTTTTGCAGAAGCCTTGATAGAGCATATCATCTGTAACAGGAGGGAATAAACCCTGAGTACTGGAATGTACTCAGCTAGACTTACCCGTCGAAAACCAGAAATAAGATGACACCAAGGATTATGCAGGGCTTACACAAGGGGCTAGCTGACATAACATTTTGCATAAAGGCATAAGTAATTGATACTCTTATAACCTGTACTAGCAGTTATTTTTAGCATTTACCTGTCATCTATCTTAGCACCTGTACTAAACATGCACTTGATTATAATCAAACAATATGATTATTATATCCATAGCAGGTATATCATTATGGCAACATTGTATCATTCCCTTAACCACCAGTTCATTTAATGAGGTCTACGTTGCCGCTGCTCAAGTCAAGTGCTCACTAACCGGGAGCGACGGCGATTCGAATCGAATTCTTATCCAGCTGGAGGGGTATTTCTAACACTCACCGTGCAGACCACTGCCAGGGTCGCACAGGCCACTGTTTCATATGATTCAGAAATCGCGGGTCTGAATAATATTGCAACCCCAAGGGCGACACTCTGCCAGGTGATAGGGACTCTAACCCCCCCTTGGTCTCACGCCAATGTCCCCAAGCACATTCTTTCTCTCCTCCAAGAAGCAACCTACCATTCGATTCCCGGCCTGAACCACATTACTCGGCTTCGCGGTTGGAACGGCTTATCCGGCCAACTAAGTGTTAGACTGCGTTCAACATGACTCAAGGACGTACAGCGAATCGGTCCTTAAACGACTTAGACGGGCATAGCTCCACACCCAAGACGTGAAGTGTCTTGCGGCTGTACTATCGAACTCCCGCCCGGTCTCAATTTCATTTTTAAGCATGGTTCCACCACGGTAGCCATAAAACCACTCATGACTCCTTCCTACATCTCGCGGATGACCGAAAATCACCCGACTTCTACCGTACTAAGCAGGGCTAAGCATTGACACGCGCCTAAACCTAATATAGGATTAAGTACGATATCTAGACAAGGACAGGTATAATGCAACAAGTGTTTTCATATAACTCCTACAACTTAATGCAGTAAACAATTAAAAGTACTCAAGATTAATTTATAAATCAGTAGGTTCAGCATGCACCGGGGCTTGCCTTTCAGAAAGGTCGAAGGCCGGTGATCAGGACACTCAGGTAGATCTTCGGCAGGAGCTTCGTCGCCGGCTGGTTCCTCTAGCTGCTCCAGCTGGTCCTGGATTTCCTCTGGAATCACCGGCTCGAATTCGAGGAGAGTTACCCCCTCCGGTACACCTATTGCATGAATGCACAATAAATATCATGGATGCATAAAGGTGCAACATGCTCGGAATGAAATGCATTTCAGAAATAAAATAATAATCTAATCAAGTTACTTTATTAGTACGTGCAAATCTCTTCTCCGGTGGAGAAGTACTTACCTAATCTACCCAACCTAAGATATAGTTGTTCCTCTTCGGTTAAGGCCCTAACGCCTAACAACACAAGAGTAATATTACTTAGGTTACCACAGTAAGTTATTCTGGACAGTAGCTCAAAGGATCTAACATAACTGGAGAATCTCAACTCCAAAAGATATGATCTAAGATAATCTGGAAAGCTTATGAAATGCACCACAAAATGTTTTCAGATCACAGCACTTAATTCCAAGGTTTACCTAGTCGAAATTCCAAAGTCCCAGAATCTGCGCTCTCTCTAAACAGAGAGCAGCCAATTCTGGACTGTCACTTAAAACAGCAATAACTCCTAAACTACTAGCCCAATTGCCATCAAATTTTGACACAAGCTAGTTTAACCAGTTTACTACCACTTTGGTATTCACAAGTTTTCTAGCCAATACTTTTATTAAGGGTCAAACCTAGAAATGCTACCAGCTGTCCAGAAAACCTAGAATTGCAAAGATTAAATATTTATTTATGTGGCAAATATCCCATAAGACCAAACTACTGTTACCACAAGTTCACAAAGGTCACAAGAACACTAGAAAGTAAGGTGTGCCCACCTAGAATATTTATTTACACCCCTTTCTTAATTTACTTAAGTAATTAAGTGGAATTTTAAACATATATGTAAACTGCTCGTAAAATTCCACAAAAATTACAGGAGACTCTCTGACCCAAAAAGACACTACTGTAAAAATTTGAACTAAATTTATTCACAGGAACTTCCTACACAAAATTCCCAAGCCAAAAAGGCTGATTTTTGTATAAATAACAAAGCACAGTAAAAAGTGTCAAACAACAGATTTCTGAATTTTCTTAGACACTCTAGGGTACCAAGACATTCTCCAAAAATTTATATGAACATTGCACATGTAGAAAATTTACTAAAATTCATTTAAGTATTTCCTAGAATAACAAGATAGCATTATAACTTGAAAATTACTTAAGCACTACTGCCCAAATTTTTACCAAAGCTAGAGCAAGTATAAATTAGTCTACCCACCAAATTTCATAATTTTTGGAACACTGAAACTCAAGATATAATTTAAACAAATTTGCACGTGATTTAAAACACATTTCAAAGACCTATTTAAATATCCCAGAAAACAAACATCACATAACAAATTCATATTTTTCTAAAATACTACACACCCTGTAGATCCCAACAAAATTTATCTTATAATTTTTAGGCAAGTAAAACCCTAGATCTACATTTTCTAAACATTATCTAAAACTGTGACAGAATAAAAGAAATGAAATAAAATCAGATTTGCTACTGGGCCGGCCCGGAAAACCAACGTGGCCCGCTTCGCGCGGCGCGGCCCACTCCGCGCGCGTGGCCTGCTCGGGCTCCCGCCCGCGCGCGTATGACCGGCAGGTGGGTCCCCACGGTCAGTGACGGAGGTCAGGGGAGCGGGCGGCAGTGAGCTCCGGCGAGCGATTCCTCGCCGCCGGTGGCTCCTCCGACCAATCCGGTTTATCGACGTCTTGCCCAGACCCAACCGCACCGAGGCTACCCCTTTTTCCCAAAGTTGATGCACCGCAGCACCTAGGCCGACGGCGATGGCGGACGGCCGTGGTGCCTGGCGGTACGCCGGCGAGTCCCGGCCGTCGCACGACCTACCGAAGGGTGCATCCCCTTCCAGGACTCCTAGCGGACCTCTCGAGACCACACATACAGAGGGGGATGGAACAGAGCCGCTTGACCGCGTGAGCACTTGGCCGACAGCCATGGCGCAGCCGTGCACGGTCTCGTTCCGGCCTGGCTAACCCGATGCTGGCGGTAGCATCTTTACCGTAGCATCTACACGTGACAGGGAGGAAGAAACGTGAGTGAGGGCAGGCAGAGAACTACGGTGCGGTGCTGGCCACGGTGAACCGAACATGGCGGAGCTCCGGTGAGCTTTTGGGGAGCGGGCGGAGGTGGCAAATGCGGCTCACCTCGGGCTCAATCCAATCTACCGACTGGTCGAGGAGGTGTAGGGTGGTGAGGCGGAGGGACGGACGTGATCCGGTGAGCGGTGTTGCGGTGGTGAGTGCGCGAGAGCTCGTAGACAGCTGCGGCGGCAATGGTGTCTCCGGGTTCCGCCTCGGTGAGCCCGACCAGAGCGAGAGGGAGGAAGAAGAAATGAGCGCGAGTGAGGGGGTGGAGGTGGCCGCTCGGTGTTCAATCTCGCGTCTGGGCTCGCGACGTGGAGGCGATGGCAGCGCTTGGTCGACACGCGGTGACGCTCTTCTGCCCGGGCGCCACGACATGCCAGTGTTTGAGCTCGTGACTGAAACCGCGCCTCCAAAGACCGACTGACAGGGCAGTTTCGTCGACGATTTACTCTCAAACCAGCTCGTGTTAGTGAAACCTCCAATTAGCAAAGTTGTAGACCTATGTGAGCACTACAAGTTTGTAAAAGGCACCATGAGCTAGTTCGGTTTGGATTTGAAACTACAGGGCTCCAAACTAGTGTACTTGAAAACTGAAATGCAGTTTCAGAGATAAACGTCGACTGAAACCCTAACTTCTTGACGCTATATCTCCTAAACTATTTAGAACTAGGTGATGGTGATATTGACAATGTTGTAGAGCTATGTGTGGGCAACAACTTTGTCAATTGGCTCAAGGACTGGTTTGGCCTAGTTTGTGAGTTACAAGTTGCTAAAGTGAGGTACAGTGAAACGGTTTTCAGCTCCACACTTAGCCAAAATGGCTAAGTCCCAAAACAGCCTCTAATACTGACTTGTGGGCCATTTTTGAGCATGTTCTGGTCATTTTCATGAGATGGCCATATTAGAACTTTTGTTCCTTATGAAATTCTCTACAACTTTGCTTAAGGTTGCTCCTCCATACAAGATCTCTAAACTGGACTTTTTAATTGGTCAAACCAGATCACTCTAGGGGTCCAACCTAGTCAACAACATTTGGAAGGGCAATTTGGTAATTTTGGTCAACATGAACATTGCTCCACTACTTACCCTAAATGTAATTAAGGTGTTATAAGACCTAATTAACCACTCTACATATTGGTTGCACAAAGTTCCTAGTGTCACATTCTTTGGAACAAGTATTTCAATACTTTCACCCAAATGTTGCAAGCCCATGTTGCACATGTTGCATGAGTGTGTTGCATAACACTTGCTAGTTATGTTACACTAAAGTGGTTGACATGTCTCACAAGGAAATTGCACATAAGGTACTTATGTTTTGCACACTACTCACTTCTTACTTCACATGAAATATAAACATATCATAAGCTTATGCATGAAATGAATGATGCTTGCTTATGCTCATGCAAATGCAATGCAATTAAGGAGCTAAACACCTGGGGTGTTACACCCGCAATGATGGGAGATGCGCACCGGCAATCGTTCGCGCCAATAGGGTGGTGGAAGAGGAATGAAAGAGGACGCCTCCAAGGAGGAAGCGGCGTCCGCAGACGTCGCCGTCCAGGCTTTCGCCCTAGCCTCAACCAACCCACCAGCTCAGGGACACGACCTCGTCGACTCGTGGCGTGCAGCACCGCCGATGCTCCACCGCTCGGAAGCACTGCGATGGGGCCAGGGGGCGCAAGCACCAGCACGGGCCACGTCGGATAGCGGCACTCCGCGCTGGGATCCTGTGAGCTGGAGACGATGGGGAAGAGGAGGTGCGTCGCCACCCCGGCCCAGCCCCGAAGGCCGTGGTAGCCAGCCTAGCCATTAGCCGACACAGCCCTGGCCGCCAGCTCTGCCCGGCAGCAGTCGCAGCCGCGGCGATGTGAGCGCCGCCCGAGTCACCCCCAGCCGCAACGCGGCCAACGAAGACGAGGTATCCGCATAACCGCCGCAGGAGTTGCAGATCCGGCGTTTAGGATGCCGGATATGGACCCTCAAGGCCTGAAACCTGCATACTCGACGCCTCAGATGCCGGAGTCTGCCATGGAAGTAGAGAACAGAGGGAATGGGGAGGGAAAGGGGGGTGGTAGGCGAGCACCCTCTGACGTGCGCGAGCCCAGCCCCACTGGCCGCCGCCGCCGCTGCCGTAGAAGCGGGCAGCAGCCACGCCCTCTGACGTGCGCAAGCTGGCCGGATCCGGTCGAGCGGCGCTGGATCCGCCGCTCCTCCGCTGGAGAAGACCGCCGCCATCCTCTGACTTCGGTGAGCTTCGAATCCGGGGGAGGATACGGAGGGGGATGAGATCCCCGCCGCCGCCATCCTTGGAAGCCACACGGGCTTCCGGTGGCTGCCTCCGGCGACGGCGAGGCGCGGAGTGAGGTGGTGAGGGGCGGCGCTGGTGGCTGGTGGTGGTCGCCGCCCGTGTCGCTCGTACGGAGAGCGACGCGGGCCATAATAAATATTATTAGATTGAGCATGGAATATACTTTCAGAATAAACTTATTTGAAGACATAAATATTAATACTATTTTTTATATTCTACTGGTTAAACTTTTATAAATTTGATTCCTCGAGAAGCAAGATGCGCGTTTATTTTACTACAGAGAGATGCGCGTTTATTTTACTACAGAGAGGAGGGACTACATGGAACCGGATGATCAATACGCATGCCTCATTAGCGCAATACGGCTGCTCGATTTACTGCGTGGTAACTCGATCTCGAATCGCATAACTTAACCTACTCTTCACTAGTTCCAGTGCTACTATCCTACCTAAGCTAAGCCTAACAGTGTAGGTGCATTACTGTTACCGCCTTGATCCGATGTCTCGGATGCAGAAAAGAAAATTAAGATCAAACCGAAGCTGGGTCTCGTTTAGATGCTGAAAAAAATTCAGCCCGATGAATAGTACCATTTTCGTCTTATTTAACAAATATTGTCCAATCGTGGACCAACTAGGCTCAAAAGATTCATCTCGTGATTTCCAACAAAACTGTGTAATTAGTTATTATTTTTACCTACATTTACTACTTCATGCATGGGTCATGTGACGGAGAGAGTGAAAAAATTCTAACTTTTCATGTGGATCTAAATAAGGCCCTGCACATCCGGATCACGTCACCTCCCGCGCCATGGCCCATGGCCCAACCATAAAAGCCCGACGCAGCTCTCCCGTCCTGCGCTGCGCCTCCACTGACTCCAGCACTCATCTGTCTACTCTGACGCCCACACCAAGAAACACGGCACAGGCGCACGCGCACAGCAATGCCCAACCCCTCCGCATCCCCGCCACCGGCGGCGCCGGCCACCGCCGCCACTCGCCGGCGGCTGCGGCGGCGGAGGCAGCTCCTCCCGTCGTCTTCGTACTCCTCCTCCGCGGTCCCCACGTCCGCCTCCTCTTCGTCGTCGTCCTCGTCCTGTGCCTCCTCCGGCCTCTCCTTCTCGTTCCCGTCCTTCTCGCCGGCGCCCTCGCCGTTCCACCACCGCTTCTTCCTCTCCCCGCTGCGCGCCTCCGCGGTGCCCTTCTCCTGGGAGCACCGCCCGGGCATCCCCAAGACGCCCGCGCGCCAGGGCCAGGCGGCGCGAGGCAGCGGCAAGACGGCCAAGTCGGCGGCGGCGGCGCTGCCGCGGCCGCTGCCCCTCCCGCCCTCCCTCCTCTCCAGCAAGGTCGGCGCCGCCGACGGCTACTTCATCGTCCCCGACGACGACGCCAAGGCGAGGCGTCGTCGGCGCAGGCAGCGGCCGCCGGCGCTGGCCGCCACGCTAACCGACTGGCTCGCCGTGCTCAGCCTCTACCGGTCATGCACGCGGTCCCGCGACTGCCTCGCTGGCACGCCGCCGCCGCGCCCCCGCGCTCCGGCGAAGTTCCGGTGAGCTGAGTTCGCTGATCTCGCGCCGCGTGCGTGTTCCGTTGCTCCTGCTCCTTGGCTGCGCGGCGTGCGCGTGTTCCTTGCGTTTGTGTGCGTGCTGTGGTGCGGATTAAGAATGTGCTTAGGACGATTAATCACGCTTGGCTAGCTTGACACTGTAAGGTGGTTTTCGTTTTCCCCCATGTGCGTGTGCTTTTGTTTGTTCCAGCCCAGTAATAATTGGTTAATCCGCGCTTGATGCTGAAGCAGCTGCTGCAAGTGCTAGCTGCTTTACATGCTGGTGAGGTGAATCCGTGAATGGTGATGCTGCATGCATGCGTCGCATTCGCATATGTGTCCCACCGTTAATTAGGTTGTAAGCTTGTTCGCTGATTGGTAAGACATAGTTAATTGAATGAAGTATGAAAAGGCCGTGTGCGACAAGATGAGTATATATTGTACTATAATGGCCCCCATACAGTAAAGCAATTGAGCATAATGCATTGTTGTTTCCGTGACCACTGACCACTATGCGTTGTTCACTAGTACGTAAATTATTTGAGAGCTTGTATCTTTTTGCATCAATTTGGCTAACATATTCCACTCCCATTGTCACCATTCATCTGCTGGTTAATTTGTGTGTGTGTGTGTGAGAGAGAGAGAGGTCATAGATTGTGTCAACGAACACTGATGAAGAACACACCTCGATCGCTCCCTGAACTGTTGGGAAATGGAGAGTCATCGTGCAGTGTGCTTTCTTCTTCGGTTCCTTTAATTGCTCGTCCCGGACAAGTGGTGGCGGTGGCGTAGAAGAGCGAGCACCGTCGCAAGCAACCGGTGCATGCGCGCGGACTGGACAGTGAGCAAATGCAAAGTGTTGGTTGGGTCACGTCGGTCGTCTTGACCACGGAACAAGCTTTTAATTTGCTGGCTGCAGGTACGAGTGCTGTGTGCACCGGGCTAAAATGCATGGAATCCCTCTCCCTCAGCGTTTGGCCGTCGGCTCCTTCCACTATTATTTCTTTATTAGAGGCGATAATTATAACTCACGTCAGGGCTGGTGTCTGTCAAATCACTCCCCGGTCTGGGTACATGTTTGATGGTTAGCTTGTCTGTTGAACCTTGGCAGTTGACATAATTTTTTTGCCCCTTTGGTTATTTTTACAACTTAGGATGTCAGGCCGCGTTCACTTGCCATGCATACCCAAAATATTTCTTCTTTCACCCGTCACATCGAATCTTTAGACGCATGCATGAAGCATTAAATGTAGGTAAAAAATAACTAATTGCATAGTTTGTCTGTAAAGTTCGAAACGAATCTTTTGAGTCTAATTAATCCATGGTTAGACAAATTTTACCAAATAACAACGAAAAGTGCTACAGTAACTTTTCACAACCTCAATGCGAGAGTGACAAGCGTGTTTGGCTCGCAGCCACGTCGGATGTTGATGGCGTCTAAGGTGCGGCGTTAAAATTCGGCGCCACAACAATGACACGAATTTGGACTTGAAAAAATGTGCGTAGTTGTCACAGTTTATACATGAACCAAACAAGATTTCTATGTAATGTGGCGTGCCACAAATTAGACGTGGCATGCCAAGACAGGGCCGAGGGCCAAACACCCCAATACTCGCTAATTTGGCGGCCCAGAGAAACTGGACATCATGGCTAAAATTTGGCACCAGATCTGGCCACACTGATTTAATCAACTCATGCCACAAAAATGGACTTATTGCCGGGTATGGGAGTTAGAGCCACCAAACATGCCCTAAATCTAGTACTATGCTGTCATGGCCTCCGCCACGATGGTGTACAACCAGACCACATCCAATTGCTCCAACAAGAGAGCGCTAGACACCTTAGATGATGTCGGAAGTGATGATGAGGAGGTGGTGACATTCGAGTTGATAATTTTCAAAAAATACCATCAAAAATATTTTTCACTTGCTTCCCCACCTTGTCACTGGGTCTAATGCATATGCAAGTTAACAACACCTAGTTGCACTAGGCAACCGTAATTACTTTAGGGATCCCCTCTTAATAGTATGACTATCTATCCTAAACCTGACATGCACTCTATTGCATCTCGACCGGCGAAATGAAAACACCTAGCATATACATTTTTCTTCGGGCTTGTTTTCATCCCCTTCTTTTCTTACCCAATGCTGAGCACTTGCATAATGTGGTGACCATCATCTTCACCTTCTCCTTAGCCTTGCTCAACTCTAAGTGTGGACCTAACTTATCAATACTTAAGCATATTGTTAGTCCACTAGTTGTCACTCAATTACCAAAACGAAACTAGGGCTTTCACCATCCCCCTCAACAAATCATAAGTTGAGACGGGGCCATGCATCTTTGAGTCTAAAGCTTAACAAGGATTAAATACTGCTAAACTAGCTATTTTACCACTATTCCCCCCCCTCAAATATGTCTCATGCTAGCTCCACCACTGCCTTAACCTCCCAATATGCAATTACATATTCTTGTATTATCTCCACCATCACATTGCTCGGCTTCGATGATGCCACCATGAACTCATCGCCCCAACTACCAACTCCATCCAATATATCACCACGATGGCGGATGGTGCCCTAGCTGCCTTATCCTTCTGATGGTTCAACAAGCCACATTCCCTAGCCATCTCTACATCTAGAGTCCACCAATAATTCCTAAAACCCCCAAATCATGATATGCTCATCATGGTTGGAGCCACCATCGAAGAAGCAGTTGAAGTTTAAGTGAACTGCATATCCTTGCCTATTAATTTAAACTTTTAAGTTGAACCGATGATGCATACACTTGATCAATATAGGGTCAACTTGGTTCCCTTGCTGGCTTGCTTATGTCACCTCACCGAGCAAGGCTAGCCTTTCCAGGACAGGAGAGCCAAATTTGGCTCACCTAAGCTAGCAAGCAAAATTCTTACTTTCACAGGCAATGAGACAGTGGGCAAAGGATCCAAATGCATCCACTGTTTCAACTCCTTGCCTGGCTAGGCAAGGCGAGGGTCAACAGAGAATCCAAGCACACCCATAGGCCATAGTATATGAGGTAGTGTTTGGTTCACCGAATGGTAAGGCAAACGATATGGAAAATCCATTGCAGCGGTAGTGGCGTCAGATCACTGATTGCGCTAATCTGTTTGGTTGCGCCGTAATGGGATAGGACTCGAGGATGGGCGCAATGAGGAGTGAATGGATTGTTATTCGATAACGCAGCATCTCTTAACGGGCCAGGTCGAAGCAAAAGAGTCGTATCATCATCTGATTGATTCCCTACGTAATCTGGCTATGTTACATTTGAGCGAACCAAACGCTTTGTTAGTTCAAATATCAACAAACACAATTAAAATGAAACAATCATAGTGGACTTCTATTTTCACGATTGATATGATGATGGAAGTATGCATGTGGAGAGGAGTGCTGACCGTATAAATAAGTTGCTCAACCTTTCAATCGCACGGTAAGAGATTCGTCGGATTCCCCTCGAATAAACTATCATCAGGACATTCCCTCATGCTAATATCCTTCTACTACTAACTGCACACGCATATGACACGCGTAAATTTAAATTCACTTGACGTTTAGCGAACTATACCGTCCTTATTATTATGTTGACCCACTTCACATAGCGCCTTATAATTACATTGTGCTCTACGAGAATAATCAAACTTGGTCAATACTAAATGAGGAGGTATTGGTAATAAACTAAGGCCTTGTTTGGATCCATAAGGCTAAACTTTAGCCTCGGGCTAAAGATTAGCCCTTAGAATGAAGTGGCTAAAGTTTAGTCCATGGGGCTGTTTGGATCCAGAGGCTAAAGATTAGCCATGTACCCTATCATGACCCATTTGCCCATAATTAATACTCATGCACAAGACTAAAAGAGAGTAGGTGAGGGTAATATGCGTATTTTGCCATAAAGGGACCACTTTGAGCCCTCTTTAGCCCACCTTGGAGGGGTTAATGAAAAATGAGTGGGCTAAAGTTTAACCCTCACTTTTAGCCCTCCTGTTTGATCCATGAGGGCTAAAAAGATGATTAAAAGAGGCGGGCTAAACTTTAACCCATGGATCAAACAGGCCTAATTTGGGCTGAATGGGACGATCGGATGATCAACGTCAACTGGAACAAGATGACGTGGTGACAAAGCATCAACTGAGTTAGTGAGTTGTCAAGGTCGTTGGCAGGAGCATTATTTACCCTCGTCGACGTGAAAGTAAAAACGGTAATGATACATGACGAGTGTCCGATCCTTCCGGACGCCTCATTCAGCGCGCCTCGTCCACTCGTCCGCGCCCGTGTATTTATCCGCTCGCCCGCTCGCTTCTCTCCGCTGGCTCGCTAGCCCGCTCGCTTCTCTCCGCTGGCTCGCTTGCCCCTCTCCACTCTGCTCGTGCCGCTTCTCCAGGGACGCATGCCGTGCGCCGCTTCTCCGGGGACTCATGTCGTGCGCCATGCGCCACTCGCCGCCTGCTGGCCCTCCCTCCTTCCATCCCTCTCCTCTCCCTCTGCGACCTCCATTGTTTCCTCGCGTCCCATAGTGACGCGACCCGGCTCCGGCTCCCCTCAGCAGAGAAGAGGACGACGACGACGACTTCAACGAGGTAGGTGGCGAAGGAAACTGGATCTGAGGCCTCCTCCCCTCCCTCCTCTCTGGATCTGGATCTGAGCCCTCCTCCTCCTCCTCATCCTCATCCTCCTCCCCCTCTAGATCTAAGGAATGTGGTGGGGGGGCTAGTGTTCCGGCAAGCTCTCTGGTTTTCAGCTCTCGCACGTGTTGCAATGGTGTTCTCCGGGTGTTGCAATGGTTCTCTCAAGATGTTACAACATGTTTCAGTCGTTGTTGCAGTACTGTTTTTAAGATATTGTTTTAGTTCTTCAATCTGCATGTTGCAGTAGATTGATGCATGTTGTTGCAGCAACTATTCGGGTGTTGTTGTAATACCATGTCCATGGTGTTTCAATTGCTCCATCCAATTGCTTCAATCTGCATGTTGTAATAGTTGTTGCATGCTATTGCAGCACCTGTTCGTTGTTTGTTGTAATACTATGTTCATTGTGTTTCAGCAGCTGCAACCAATGCTTCAATCTGCATGTTGTAGTAGTGATTTCTTGTTGTTGCAGCATCTATTCGGTGTTTGTTGTAATACTATGGTCATGGTGTTTCAGCTTTTTGACCCTATCGTTGTAGTAGCATGTTCGGTGTTGTTGCACTATCATGCGCATTTGTGTTGCAGCGGCCAGCGTGTGGGGGCAGGCTGTGGGGGTCGTGCTGGGTGGCGGTCGGATGTGCTGGAGCTCGGGAGGCGGGGGGCAGGGAGGACCCGTGCTCGTGGGGGCGGGGACAGGCTCCTTGCGCTGGGAGCGGACGAAGGGCTGCTTTTCTTCCTCCTCCGTGCGGGGCGGGTAGGGCGGGGCGGGGGTCGTGGGCGGGTGGGCGGGCTTTGCTTTTCTTTTTTTTCTTTTCTCCGTAGTGGGTAGGTGTGGGAAGTTACGCTCGCGGCTCGGCGTCCGGACGCGCTCCTCGCGCCGGTCTAGTAAGGCCCAAGTAAAAATCTTCCTTGTTTGACGGCCCAAGTTACCTTGGAGTACACGGGAGTGCCAAATTCACTGATCCAGGTAGGTCCTTGTGACCTTGTGCTTCGAAGAAAATTCTCTGATCCAGCCGACACTGGTTTCCAAAAGTCAACAAGAGCGTCCTGCCTGCATCCTCTCGTATGCCATGCGTGGACACATGTGCAAAAGATCGACTAGCTAGGCAGGTTAGCTCAGCTCGCTTTCGCCTGCGTGCATGCTTGTCGTCACGCCGGGCTGTCTCCTTGCCTTTGCCTGGCAGGAACTTTCAGCTCAGCGTGCACTGTCAAAGCTGAATCATCGATACAGACAGTATGCAACCAAATGATTGCCAATAATTGTAGGAGTTATTTTAACACAGGGAGAATGTGATCAACTGTTGTTAATTACCAGTAGTCTTTATGTGAGTCCCGCCTCCGCGATGTGACGACGGTACACCAAAATTCAGAGGTGCCATCAATTCGAAATCCGGATCGACAATCCGATTTTTGATTTTTCTGTTTTGCAACATGCAGGGAGAATGTTGCTCAAATGTTGTTAATTACAAGTAGCCTTTATCAAAGTCCCGCGATCGATGTGATGACGGTACACCAAAATTCAGAGGTCCCATCAACTCCCGCCAACTGAAATCCGGGTCGACAGTCCGAATTTTGATATTTTTCTGTTTGCAACGTGATGTGTCCATCATTTCTCTCGCTGGTTTTGTACTCTGGGAATTTAATTTGTGATTGGCGTGTCACTGGCGTCTGTATGTTATTGCCTCCTTCACATTTTTTTTGTGGATGGTTAGTGAGCAAGATGGGCTGCTAGGTGAAGTGGACGATCGATGCTACATGCTTAGTCTTTGACCAGTGATTAGCTTTAAGTATATAAAGGATTGCATGCATGATTCTGCGGTTAATGCAAGTCCCTATTATATGATTCCACTTCTGCACGATAAAATAAAAAGGTTGCAAAAATATAAGGGATTATATTTAAAAAAAAGTTTCCAGAGACATAATAAATCAAGAAAGTGCTCACTTAGCCCGAACCTTATTATTATTAGGCCGAGCTTATTAAGATTGTTGGATTAATTAGGCTCGGCCCATAACTGGTCTAGCAATTAATAAAATAATTTTAAAGGTCTACAATTACTACTAAGTGAGAGTGAGATTAGTACAACTTAAATAGAAAGCTAGTGTGTGCTTCTATATACAAGTTGAGGAGAAGAGTATGGGGCCATAAGTGTGCGCTGTCGTGCTGAGCCGAGACATGTTCTACCCCTCCCGGAACCTGTCCAAGTTCACTTCGTGCGTTGCTTTGTGCGATCTCTTGTCTGAGTCCCTTCAGCGCACGAGAGGCTTGGGCAATCAGGCCTCCAAAGCTCCGTCCTCTTATGTAAACTTTCTGGGGACTGTTCTTCCTCGAGCTCCTCCGTTCCCGCTGAGTCGATCTAGCTTACTACAGGCTTACCCGAGCGAACGAATACTTTCAGGCGACCTCACGTGGGATTGCACTGCGTACATCCTGCATCACGCCCAGATCGACTACCCGGATTCGACTCAAGGATATAGTCTAAACTCATCTCTAACGCATTTTGTTATACGTGCTATGAATATGTTCATAGGATCTGTTATTGGCTTCGTTAGCAGATCTGATAGATGGGTCGCTCGTGCTTGTTAGTGTTATGATCTATGTAATGTCGTATTTCTGAATTAAAGGAAATGCTGTAAAATGACTAAATATTTAACAAAGGTTTAAACCTATAGACTAAAGAGGTCGAAGGCTTGTATAACACATGGATGATGAAGGTTAGGTTTGGGCTCGTGGTCCCTATCGGATGATTGGTTGACCTGGCCTCCGGTACGATGACCCCTAATCGCAAGCTACCTATTATTCCGGCTATCCACTGGTGGTGCATAATAATCCAGTGTTGTTTCGGGAGAACCAGAACCACATTCCACATGTCCAACGAACGTGTACGTACGTGGCCAAGGGAGAGATAGCTTTGGCTTGGTCCGCGCGCGTGTCGTCGATCGTAGCGTGTGGCGTTACTCGGTGTCACGAGCGCGCGAGGTCACGACGACTCACGAGTGAGCGCGATCGCATCGTATCTCCATTCACCGCGTCGTGTGCATTCATGGCTGCCCCCCCACTGCCCGGCCGCCGCCGGCGTATGTACGTACTTGCCCGTACAGATCTGACGGCAAGACATGCGTTCGCACGATCGAGCTAGCTGGCGACGGCAGATGGTAGATACTACATGTACTGTATGTGCCAAAAGGCTGTGCCCGTTCACGTCCTCGTCGGTGGGCGGTGGCTACTGGCTAGCGAGGCGAAGGTAAGGTACACAGCGGACCGATCGACGCATTCCTGGTGACGTGTGTACCAATCGATCAGCTAGCGAGCGAACGGCCGTCCGGCCGGTCCAGCAGACAGCAGCTGGGGCTGGCTTATGCCGGCCCCCACCACGAACTGCTTGCATCTCAGTGCATCCGCATCTCGCCTTGTCATCGGGACTACCAGCCGATCGCGGATGAGAATCATCGGCTGGCGCCGGCCAAATCCCAGCAGCCGGCCCCCCGGAGCACGTGCCAACAATCAGCCAGGTCCCCGGCCCCAACAGTGCATGTACGTGCGCCGGTGCGAGCACGGGTGCGGCCGCCGGCACCCGGCAGTCGGTGCGAAGCGCGCGGCGCCTCACGTAAGCTTCACGCACGTCGCGCTGCCGGCCGGGGCCGGCATGCATGTCCCGATCCGTCCCCAGCTAAAAAGTTGCGGCGCCATTTATTACTGCCACTTGTTTAGTTCTCCCAATTCTCCCCAAATTCCACTATAAAAAAGAAGATTCCTCGTCACATTAAAATGTCGGCAAATGCATGGAGTGCTAAATGTTGATGAAATCAAAAACTAATTGTACAATTTTGTTGTACTTTGCGAGACGAACATTTTAAGCCTAGTTAGTCAAAATTTGGATAATTTTTACCAAATACAAACGAAATGCTACAGGAATTCTGATACAGTGTTTTTCTCCCCAATTCACTGAACTAAACGAGGCCCTAGTCCAGTTCCAGTTCCTCGAGCCGGGCGGTGGCGACTGGCGAGTGGCGGCCGGCGGGGCACCCAAGTCTGCTGAGGCAGCCCGTCACCGTGTACGGCTGGAGCCGGCCGAGGCAGGCGGGCAAGGCCCGGGGTTCACTGGCACTGGCACGTACGGCACGGCACCCCTGGCCGTCTCGGTCTTCTCCTTTCTCTCCTCTTCCACCCCGCCGCCGCCGTCGCCATATTGAGTGGGCATGGGCAGCACAGCGGCCCCAGCGGCGCTGGCGGACGGTGCAGCGCGGAGGTGCAATGGCCCCGGCGTGCGACCTCACTTGGGCAGGCCCCACGCGGAGGCGATGCGGCGGCGTGGGCTGAGCGCGCGGTGGCGCTAGGCGAGCGCGCCCCCGGCGTGGTGGCGCAGCGGTGCGGGCCGAGCGCGCGGCATGGCGGCGCAGCGTCCCGACATCATGGCCTCAGCAAGGGCGGGCTCCCACGCGGAGGCGGTGCTGGGTGAGTGCCCTCCCCGTCACGGTGGTGCGGCGGCAGGGTGGGCCCGAAGGCTGGAGGTGAGCTCAGGCGGGTCCCCCTCTCTTCTTTACCTTTACGGCTGCACCATGGGCTCCTGCGGCTGCTCTGGTGACTCCACATCCGGATCTGGTGCCTCCATGCCCGATCCGGTGCCTCCATAGCCAGATCCATCCATCCTGGTAAGTCTCCTCCTCTCCTTTCTTCTTGCTTGAGTAATTTGAGTTTTTGCTTTTCTCTCTCTTCTATGTGCTCAGATTGGGAAGAGCTCGGCGTCCTTGCTCGCCACCCCGACGCTGGCCTCCGACGATGTAGGCTTCGAGGGTATCTCCTACGATGAGGACAACGGCGACGCTGACCTCCTGACGGTGGAGGGGATCTTTGTGCAAGTGCGAGGTGGGCAACTTATCCTCCAGGAATGTCGGATCAGATCTACTATGGTGTGCAGCTTCAGTCTCCGCCGTCCGAGCTCCAGATCCCCTTCCCGTCGCCCTTACCCACCCCGCCCGTGCTTCTACAGTTCGGAGGTGCTGGCCGTTCTGGTTTGGGGTTTCCATGTGCTGTGTGTCATGGACTCAGACTCAGAGAGATAGCAGGTACGTACTGTTGTAGATTATGTTAGGTTAATCTTTGGACTACTACCATTGAACATTGCGTTTTTACAATCACTCTGCTGGGGGGAACTTCTGCATCTTTCTAATGGCTCTGGTCCAAATATGAATGCTGGTGTTACCTCTTCAGTGGCCGGATGCTTCTGATATTTTTTCCATATGCATATATGCTCACAGGAGGAAACCGATGACGTCAAATTCAACTGTGATTTTGATGGAGATGTGAGATACCTTCTGAGCCTCCTTCTCTCCTGTTGACATATGTGTTCCTAGATTTTTTTTTCACCGAGTGTTTGAGTGCCTATGCCCATTTAACTTCTCTGGATCTGCATAAGAACCTGACATCTCTATCCTCTATTGGACTTTGTTAAGTCCCATGGCTCTGCTCTTACTATCCATCAAAACGGCTAAGTCCAATTCATTGGTTTGTGAAATTGGTTTTGACCTAAACTTATTAAGTTTGTGAAATTGGTTTCGACTTAAACTTATTAAGAAACTATATGTAGCAAACTAATATATTAGATTTGGATTTTTGTAACAGTATTCCAAAAGAAAGTGTTAACCTATTATTGCTTCCCGGTTATTGGAGGCTTATTTGTTCTGTATCCGACAAATGAGGCTTTATCAGTTTTCCGTGCTCCAATTTATCAGCAGGTTAGCATTTCTTCATTCGCGGTTCTATTGTTGCTAGGTGGCTCTCTGTACCCTCCAGTTTTATCTTATGTTTTGTTGTTTTTCTTACCTGATTGTGCCAATTCACACTCATCAAAGCATGTAGTGTGTATGCATGATTCCAAATATTTGTTGGATGCCACCTCAAAAGATGTTGTTAAATGATGGATTGTTCAGTTGAACTCATCACACCTCTCCTCTCTATCTTCTTCTGGAAGAAAACAACTGGTTGAAGACGAGATGATGCTCAAGATGCAGGAACATCACAAATATGGATTGTTCAGTTGAACTGCGTCACACCTCTCCTCTCTATCTTCTTCTGGAAGAAAACAACCGGTTGAAGACGAGATGATGCTCAAGATGCAGGAACATCACAAATCTGAAAGCCCTTGCTTGATCCACACCAACCCTGCCTCAGCACCACACGCACACACTAAATTCTCTGCTATCCTCTGCTCCCAGT
The DNA here is from genome assembly GCA_038087645.1 of Saccharum hybrid cultivar R570. NCBI lineage: Eukaryota > Viridiplantae > Streptophyta > Magnoliopsida > Poales > Poaceae > Saccharum > Saccharum hybrid cultivar. Next base: position 51,334 of record JAQSUU010000508.1, read on the forward strand.
TCAGGAAACAACATGATTTGACCATGTATTCTACTTAAGTGGACAGCACAGATTGCATTTCATCTCTGCCCAAACCATATGTCATAAAAAAATCCCTAAGGCGCTTTAGGTGGTTTCTGGTGACCAGGTGATGAAGATGGTGAAAGGGGTGGAGCTCCAGTTGTTTGAATTGGCTTTGCTTCAGCTTTGCTCTGATTTGGCAAATCTGACCAGCTTGTCATTTTACATGTCATACAGACGAGAAGATACTTCTGTCCAAGCTATGCACCTTTCAAATGCAAGTTACGTAAGCTATTCTTCTTCCAGGAACCTTCATGTGTACGAACCTCTAAAAAAGATGGTAATGACATATCTGTCATTAACTAGACTCCTTACATTACCTGTGGTTTCTACATATGTTTTACATTTTCCTTTAATTTTTTGCAAACTCCAAAATGCATGCTTTTGGGGCCACAAAAGAGCCATTGGATTAGGATGACGACGATGTCGAGCAAGAGGAACAACAGAAGGGTGGAAGGTTGTCCAATAAGAAGCTGGAGCGCTGAAGATTAGAAAATCCAAACACATATGAACACAATTTAGTGGTGTTTGTGATTTTGTTTAGAAGCTATGTGTATAGTATTATATGGTATAAAAGATTAAGCTTTGTTCATCTAACATCGTGTAATGTTTACCCTTGGACAATACGTAACAAACAAATTATGTCGGTTGTGATTTTGTTATTAATCTTTAAAATAATATTCACCATTATGCTTTTATCTCATTATCAATCTCTTTAATCAACTTGCTGAAATTCAAGGCTGTGGATTAGAAGTCAGGGCAGGGCGCCCGAAGGGCGCCTGATGTTAGTAGTCTTAACGGGCTAGGCGGACACGCGGATTCAGCTCGATCGGCCGAGGCGCTGGGAAGCAATATTTTTAGGAATTCTCTGGAACAGGAAGCTAACCAGCTTTTTTATTCCCACACCGTGGATCTTAGCACGGCTGCTCGGCTTCATAAGCGCCCAAGCCGTACGGGTGGCGTGCTCCTACAAGGCACACCGTACCCAGCACGTCTTGTTGCTGTGGTGTCGTGCGGCACGCACGTACAGCCTCACACAACTTTGAGCTAAAATCGTCCCTCGTCAGGTTGACGTCACCATCTGAACCTCCCAAACCCTCGTGATGGTGCTAGCGCATGACATGTGCGCCTAGCAAATAAACTTTTTTTTTTCCTTTTTGATTTTCCCTCTCATCAATTTATCATTTTACAGCCTCCTTGTTTGTTTTTCTTTGTAACATTGGTTACTAGCAAAACATGCCCGCGCATTATAACGGGATATAAAGAACTAAATATAGGAAATAGGAATATAATATACATATCTATTTATGTTTTATGCTTTCTATAAAATTTTATGAAAGCTACAATATATTTTATTATGATCGTTGATTGTGGCATCCATAATATAAGTTTCATGTATCGAATTAAAATATAATTTTGATAGTTTTTTTTCTATTGCAGAGCATATAAATATTTAGACTTAGATATCATAACTTCATATTGTCCATATGTCGCTACAATTAAATATCAAGTACAGTGACTATGTTTGGCCACCCCTAAAAAAATGTAATTCTATCTCTTATTAAAGCCGATAAGGAGTTAGTTGTCGACATATCAAAGAATTGGTCTGTTCGCTAATGACCATGATGGAAGACCTCTCTAAATTTTTCACATGATAGCTTTTGTTGGGGATCACAGATATACATTTATTTAGTTTGAATTTTATAACAAAATGCTTAAGGGCAAGGGGCAATAAGACCCCATTAAGTTAGTACAATTTGCACCGTTTTTTAATTTTTTATTAAATTTTGACTATTTATACTATCGGCTCAGTGAAAAAATTAGATCCACCTCAATTCTCCTATATAAAATGATTGTTTAGCCTATAACTTAGTAAGAGATTACATTTAATCTCATACTTAGCCATTAGACTAGGTAGCGTGCCCGTGCGTTAATACGGGATAATTAAACTTTTGTACTAAAATCACGTGGATCACATAATAAGATAACAATTCAGTGAAATTAAATACCGACGTTAGTTTAATCAAAAAACAAAGTTCGTGAAATTAACACAGTTACAGAGAACGCAGCGTCACAAACTCACCAAATCTACTGTATAGACTTTTCTATGCGTTGCATCGAGAACAAATAATGGACTGATAACTATAAAAAGAAAATATGTTAGATCAACTTTCACATATTCAAGTAGCCCACATCTTTAAATACATGAAAACAGCCAACATTAAGGATTGTGCAATATGTATGAAAATTTTCACAGAAACCCACGTCTTTAAATACATGGAAACAACCAACATTTAAGAAATGTGCAATATATATGGTTTAGCAACTCATTAAACAGTAGAATACAACAAATATATTAGAAGTCGCAAACATGGGCACTGCAACAAAGGGACCAACTCCACTAAATCATGGTACAAAAGGTAATGGTTTGGTGGAAATCGGTTTTTAATTTCTTCAAATAGTGGATCAGTTACATACCGCATAATCAATCAGTAGCTTTAGTCAACAGCTGTCTAATGTAGAAGTCAATGTATATTCAACAATTTTAAGGTTATGGCTGTCTAAGTGCAATGGTTTCAAATAACAATGTTTCTGTACCTGTTCTAGATATAAACAGGCAAGCACTATATATTTGTATTGAGGATATGACATGTAAATTAATATGGGTTTATTACATAGATATATAGTTCACCACAATACAAGTGAAACATGACATGTTGTATATACACATGAGCTAGGACAATTGGGCCTCACTGTACAATGATGTGTTAGCGTCCTTCAACTTGTTGACACTTGAGGGTGGTGAACACCTCCATCTCATCCTACCACACAGAAACAGGAAAAATGATTTATTGAAGTTTAGTTCATATCAACCACTTGCAAGAAAAATGTACGGTGAGGGTGAAAACCATATCCACTATTATGCACCTGACGCTCCTATAGGAACCATATCAAAGCCATGCAAGCAAGCATACAATAATATCATTCCAGCCCCGCGCAGGTCCAACGTCCTATAGGAGAAGTTTAGTAATATCTTCAGGCAGTAAAATAGATTCACTTAATTTAGTCTTAGAAGCAATAAAATGAAATGTAATATTTTGATTGAATAGGTTGCCACAAATCTACTCTACTAATTCACCAACTTTTTCTTTCTTAGATCCACACTAAAAACGTCCCCTGCAGAGAAGCCCCTGCTCTATCCACCTAGAAAATTGTACCTAGAAAAACAACACCTTTGAAACGAACCCTCCAGATTGCTTCTGAATCTTCTCTCTCCTTGCTCACTCAAATCCAACGATCAAGATCGTGTGTATCATCCCTCCCATCTTCCAGGCCCCCATGCCAGCTAAGAGCAGCCACAGTTCGATTCCTCGGCCTGTCATTTTTTACGCGGAAAGAAAAAAAAGAATACCGCCCCTTCCTCTCTCTCTCCCGACGCTGCGACGACGGGTGTAGGGCGACGGCGCCTCCGCGGGTAGCGCGCCAGTGAGAGCGTGCCCCGGCGGCTCTCCTCCCTCACCCTAACGCGGGCGTCCACCCCGGTGCTCCGTCCCCACGCATCACGGTGGAGGGGTGAGTGAGGACCAGGTCGCAGCTAGGACGACGGCCACCGGGGCGCGGCCAGGACGACGGCCAAGAGTGGCGATGGGCATCGGGCATGGCAATGATTCTCCATGTGGTTACTCGATTGTTGGCATATGCGGTGACAATTTGTGATATTAGTTATAGATTCAGTTCTATCTGGTTTATAGATCCCATTCAGATTCGATTTCAGATGCATATGAAGCCCTTTTTGCGTTTGTGGTCAGATTGGCCGTACCGCAGTACATTATTTCTGGCATTGGTGTGGATGATTATTGTTGTAATCAAGAGGAAATAGTACACTGCAATGTTGGATGCATGCAATTTGGCAAGATGCATACACGACGGAATGTGGTGGATGCCAATGATTTCTGAATTTCTTTTGTTATAAAACATGGCATAAACTGAAATTTGATTTCGAAATTGATTTAGTTAGTTGATCAATCATTTTTTTTGTTGGCCAGTGATTTCTGAATTGATTTCCATCCATCACCATATACTGAAATATTAAGTAAATTGCAGATTATCCAACCTGTATTTCCAAAGATCCTGATGTAGTGTGGCCAGAGCCAAGAAGAAGTCATTGGCTTCATTTGCTTCATTGGCTTCTTTTTCTTTGGTTGCATCTCCATATGAGTCATCGGCCAAGCATGCTGGTAAGTGGTAATTATTTGTACATCCGGTCTTTAGTTCTCACTTACAACCTGAGATGGCTATTCTAAACTTTGCTGCATCTCAGTGTTTGCTAAAATAGTTGGCGCTTAGTAGTTATCTTTGCCTTGCCAACAGGTGCAGTAAAGGTTGTATCTGCTAAATTCTCAAGATGTGATTTTCCCTTAGTCGTCCTTCATAGCAACCATGCTTTTATTCTTCGACATGAGCACGAAGTGCTGGTTAAGGGTTGCTGATGATTGTTTTCGAGCATCAAATTTTGCTAGCTCATTTAGTTCCCCCAAGGTGGAGAGCTAGGCAAGTTGCATATTGAGATAGGCAAGTTCATGGCTCAAAGCCTATATTTAGTAGGTCTGTATGCAACTTGATTGCTTTATTATTTATGAACACTTGAAATTATGCCTGTGGGAGTTTGCTCGAAATGTACTGATGTGGGAGTTTTTGTTTCAGGGGTTACATATGATGGTTTGTAGATAGTGCATTTAGAGACCCAATTGGCAGCTTCTATATGGCTTTGAAGTCACCACATGAGTACCACCATTGCCTCCTATCCAACATATGGTTTTTGGCAAGGTTAGTTGCCATGTATATGGATTGTTGAATTACTGTTATCTTTTAGCATTGTTTATGTGGGCTCAGTTGTGTCTGTTGAACTGACCGAGAAATTATGTCAACATCATGGTCTGATAATACTTACACGATTCATCTGATGGTCATGCTAGGATCTGCATCATCATATACGGATGACAAGCATCTCGATTTTTCAAGTCTGGTGACAAGCACCTCGAATTTGCAAACATCATGAAGAGCACACACCAAGTCTGACCACAAGCATCTCAATTTTGCAAATACCCACAAAGAGCACACGTTCAGATATGAATTATTGTGGTATTTGTCATTCCTGCAGCTTCCTGCTCTGGCAATTCAGCTATCTAGGTATAAGTATGTCATTGTTTATAGGGGATGATGTTTGAAAAATCAAGTGTTTTTTGTTTCATTAGTTTGTGAATTTGTGTTTCTTTCATCGGTTGATTTATCTTTTATCATTATGATTTATTTTAGTTTATGATTCTTTTTTCTTGACGCCGCCGTAGCGTTAGCACGGGCAATATAATTCGGTCTTAGAAGCAATAAAATGAAATGTAATATTTTGATTGAATAGGTTGCCACAAATCAAGTGTAATTTTCCAAGCACTAACATGCCACTAACTAAAAGAATAAATTTGTCAACAGATCCCTTGTAAGACACATAATTAATAAGAAAGAGAAGTGCTTGAAAGGATCAAGATGCCCAAGAGGGGGGGTGAATTGGGCTTTTCTAAAAATTAGATGCAAGAAATAAATCCTACAAGCCGGAATTCACCCCTAGTGTCTACTTGTGTTCCTAGAGAGTCTACCGATACAAAGTTTTGCACCATAGTTTCCAATCCTAGTCTAGCATGGCAAGTCTAGGAATGTAAACAAGCAATGAAAGTAAATACGAGAATGTAAATGCTTGAATGTAAAGGGGCAAGGAACACGGCGATGTTTTTCCGAGGTATCGGAGAGTCGCCACTCCCCACTAGTCCTCGTTGGAGCACCCGCGCAAGGGTGTAGCTCCCCCTTGATCCGCGCAAGGATCAAGTGCTCTCTACGGGTTGATTCTTTGACACTCCGTCGCGGTGAATCACCCACAACCGCTCACAAGACGAGTTGGATCATCCACAAGCTCCGCCGGATGATCACCAAACTCCCAATCACCACCAAGCCGTCTAGGTGATGGCGATCACCAAGAGTAACAAGCTAGAACTCTCACTTGACCACTACGAGCCCAAATGAGAAAGTGGATGCACACTTGCTACTCTCTAATCGCTAGTGAGGAACTCTCAAGCTTTGATTCTCAAATCTCTATCCTCACTAGTGCTCTTGCACTCCCTTGCACTCCAAAGGTGTTTATCAGCTGATCAAATGAGCAAGAGACCTCTAAAAGAGGTGGTGGGGATGTATTTATACACCCCACAGACAAAACGAACCGTTACCTGCTGACTCAGCAAAACTCGAGCTGACCGGACGCGCCGGTCGTACTGACCGGACGCGCCGGTCGCTCGTAACGGTCGAAAACCGAAAAACCACTGAGTGACCGGACGCACCGGTCAGGGGTGACCGGACGCGTCCGATCGTGCAGGGAGCATACTGTACTCGCACCGGACGCGCGACCGCGTCCGATCGGTGATGACCGGACGCGTCCGGTCGTCTCTGGACCTTACTGGACTGTGACCGGACGCGCCGATCACACCCAGGTCGCGTCCGATCGGGTGTTTCCCTCAAGTGACACGTGTTGACTTCTGACCACCGCGTCCGGTCCTCGCGAGGACCGCGTCCGGTGTTCAGAGCTGAAACCCTAGCCGCGGAACTGTACTGACCGGACGCGTCCGGTCATGCCGAGGACCGCGTCCGGTCAAGGGAAAACAACCCGAAACTCTCCGAAACGCGTCACAACTTGAACCAAGTTGCTTCCAACTGAACTTTGAGCTAATCTAGAGCTGCCTAGCGCCAAGTTTAACAAGTGTGCACCACACCTAAACATAGGACTCGCCTAGGTCAAGCTACCCGCTCATGCCCCCCTTTATAGTACGGCCAAAAGAGAAAAACGAAGATCCTAACGACTATTCCAAATGTCTCTCAACACCTCGACATCCGGAACTAACCGTCCTTAATCTTGACGTCACTCTTTTAAAAACCGAAACGATTTCCATCAAGGGGCATGAATACCATGGTGCCCAAAGCAGTTAAAACCTCCATGACCTAACTTATCAAAGTTTCTGCAAAACACACGTTAGTCATGGTAATAAAGCGTTGTCATAAATTGCCGAAACCAAACCTCGGGGCCTAGATGCTTTCAGTGCTTACCTCACTGAAAGGATCAAGATGCCCAAGGGGGGGTGAATTAGGCTTTTCTAAAAATTAATTGCAATAATTAAATCCTACAAGCCAAACTTCACCCCTAGTGCCTACTAGTGTTCCTTGTGATTCTACCGATAAAAGTTTTGCACCCTAAGTTCCAATCCTAGACTAGCATGGCAATTCTAGGAAAGTAAACAAGCAATGAAAGTAATGCACGAAAGTAAATGCTTGAAAGTAAGGGTTAAGAACACGGCGATGTTTTGCCGAGGTATCGGAGAGTCGCCACTTCCCACTAGTCCTCGTTGGAGCACCCGCGCAAGGGTGTAGCTCCCCCTTGATCCACGCAAGGATCAAGTGCTATCTACGGGTTGATTCTTCGACACTCCGTCACGGCGAATCACCCAAAACCGCTCACAACTTGAGTTGGGTCACCCACAATCTCGTCGGATGATCACCAAACTCCCAATCACCACCAAACCGTCTAAGTGATGGCGATCACCAAGAGTAACAAGCTAAAACTCTCACTTGACCACAAAAAGCCTAATGAGAAGATGGATGCACACTTGCTACACTCTTGTCACTAGAGAGGATTCTCAAACTTTGATTCGCAAATCTCTATCCTCGCTAGGGCTCTTGCACTCCCTTGCACTTCAAAGGTGTTTCTCAACTGAACAAATGAGCAAGAGACCTCTAAAAGAGGTGGAGGGGATGTATTTATACACCCCTCAAACAAATCCAACCGTTACCTTTCGAAACAGCCAAACACGCACTGACCGGACGCGCCTGTCGACATGACCGGACGCGCCGGTCAGGTGTAACGGTCGAAAACCGAAAACTGCGCTGAGTGACCGAACGCGCCGATCTGTGATGACCGGACGCGTCGGTCTAAGATTGTGGTAGTATTAGAGATTTCAGCTCTAATCTCTGCAGGCAACTTACAGGCAGTCCTGATGATGAAGCAGATCCAGTGTGCATAAGGTAGCTGCCGGTGCCCCTTGAACCCCTCTGAGACGAGGTGATGTATCACCCATAGCTGCATGCGAGTGAGACCCTCTCTGTATCCAAGTCTAGGAAGAAGTGTCCTCCTCACTATAACATCCAGCACTCTCGCTATGGGTGTCAGGCTGGCTGGCGTGCGTCGAGACCCTTCGCCAAAAGGCTCACAAAAGTAGGGTCGAATCAAGTCAGTAGGAGACACTGTCCCGCCGTGAGGGCGTCTCGGAGGAGCAGTCTGTCCGAAGCACAACTGATGGATCTTGGTCTCTGAAGCGGGGAGTCTGAGAATCTCCCGTACCCTGGTGCTGTATAACCTACGGCCACGACCCCTGAAAGCAAAGTGAATGAACTGATGTGCAGGGTTGATCCATAGTGACGAGTAAAACTCTCTGACCCAGGTTCCGCAGTATGCTCCAGTCCGTCCAAGTAGATCTGATAGTACAGGCAGAAAAGACAGATGTGGACGAAGCTGCTCACCAACCACCTCAACTAGTGCCTCTAGTCAACAGACTCTCTGTGGTCTGAAAGCTATTCCACTGTCGACATAGGCCCTGTAGAAATCCTCGTGCAGAGGTGTGTAGAAGCCCTCTGATGCCCGGGGATCCCGCTGGGGTGGGAACCACCGAGACACCTCAACGAACTTAAGGGTCTGGACCTGTCTGGCTGTAGCACCCCTGAGGTCAAAGTGCTCCACAGGTGGGTGACCTCTAGCCCTGGGAGGTGGACGACCTCCACGACGCTGACCCTCTAGCCTGAGAGTGACCTGAGCACGCGTACGTCCTGAGCGACGACGCTGTGGAGTCTGTACTATCTGCTCCTCAGCCTCTACTGTCTCCTCTGTTGTCTCTATACCAAGTTGTCGACCTTCAAGATGAAAGCGACTCTCGCCAATGCGAATACCACTGCTCCTGTCACCCCTCTGCTGCATCTGCCACTGCCTGAGCTATCTCTGCCTCTGTAAGATTTCTCTTCCTTTTCTTGGCAGCAATTTTGACTCGCTTCCCGCGAGCTACCTCAGTCCTCCTGGGGGACTGTCATCCCTGTCACTAGGTGCCCCACCAGCGTTCTTGCATCGAACCATACTGACAAGAGGATGTACTGACACAAACTGAAAAGGAAGATGATGTACTGAATCTTGTGAGGCTTAGCCTCAATCCGTATCCGCAGGCTTGGCCTCGGATTCACAACTGATCACCTGAACCACTCAGCACTGACAGGACAAACTGAAACGATAGAATGGATGGATCTACTATAAGCAACATATATATCTAAAAGATAAGTGAGATCCTAATAAGAGCAAGCAGGTGAGGTAAGATATGAGATGACCGCGATAGCTACCTCGACGAGCGATGATCCGATGACCGGAAGACGATCTCGACGTATTAGGGTTACCCGAAGATGGCGACCGAAACCCTGGAATACAATCAACGATCGAACGACAATTGAATTAGTAATTCACCGGAAAATCGACGGTAAACCCTAATCCAAGGAGAAGACGTCACCTTGCGGAGACGGAGACGATCGCGAATACGGTGATGATTTCGAAGATGAAAACCTAGCGACCTAGGGTTAGGGTTTTTGGTGAACCTTGCAATCTAGGGTTAGGGTTAGGAGTCTTCGCAAGGGCTTTGAAGAGCGTGCACGGCAAAAGGATTTCCGATGAACAGCTAGGGCGCTGGGAAGTCTCTGGCGGCGGCAGTGCTGCTCGGTGCTGCGGCACGACGGCTGCGGCGGCAGTGGCGCGGGCGAGGGCGCGAGCAAGGTCGGCGGGTTCGACAATGGCGAGCGAGGTCAGCGGGCGGAGAAACTAGATCTAAACGTACGGTTAAAAAGGCAAGATCCGCTTTATGCGTGATGACCGGACGCGGTGGTCGAATGACCGGACGCGGTGGAGGCAGCGTCCGGTCACATTCCAGTAAGCTCCTGGAATGACCGGACGTGTCCGATTATCCACGATCGGACGCTGACAGCGTCCGGTTTGACATAGCCCGAAAATTTGGAATGGATGACCGGACGCGGTGGTAGATACCGGGACCGGACGCGGTGGTCGACAGGGGCGCGTCCGGTGCAGCGTCCGGTTAGAGATTTCGATAAAAAACTTCGGGAATGGCCGGACACGCTGGTGGACGCCAAGACCGGACGCGGTGGTTAAACAGAACCGCGTCCGATGCAGCGTCCGGTCGCTGTAAAAAGCTCTTTTTCAAACCGTTTTTCGACGCAACTTCTCCCAATCAAGTTCCAATTCAAAGAAACTCAAATAAACACCAATTGGAACCTGATATGAGTGACCTCACTCAAACCCTCAAAATTTTCAAAATATTTTGCCTTAGGCTAGTATTATTTTTAAGAAAATATTTAATAAACACCCGAGGAGCAACATATGGCCATGCAATAGAGTTTATGAACCCTTGGGAGCTTCAAATGCTCTCTCTATTCATGGACGAACACAGAGGTTACTCAAAGCTAAACCAAAAAGAAACGACAAAGCAACAACCATGCATATACAATGCAAAACAAGAAAGGAGAACTAGGTTGCTTGTCAAGTTTGATCCAAGGTTAGGCTTTTTCACTCCTCCAAAGGAGGGTTATCGTAACCGTGTTAGACAAGTCCTAGATGCATTGCGGAAAAATAAACATGACATAGAGTACAATGCAATGCAAGGGACAACACAAGCTCATCTTTTAAAGTTACTAGAATCAAGCACATTTAGTTCACTTCTCAAGGTTTAGTGAAGATATCCGCTAATTGATTTTCACTTCTTACACCTTCTAGTGATATATCATTTTTAGCAACATGATCTCTTAGAAAGTGGTGGCGGATATCTATGTGCTTGGTGCGAGTGTTGTACCGGATTATTTGCAATTTTAACCGCACTTTCATTGTCACATAAAAGCGGCACCTTTTCAAGAACAACTCCATAGTCTAGGAGGGTTTGTTTCATGTATAGGATTTGTGCACAACAAACCCCCGCGGCAATGTATTCCGCCTCGGCGGTGGACAAAGTCACACTATTTTGCTTTTTAGATGACCAAGATACTAAGGATCTCCCAAGCAAATGGCATCCTCCGGATGTGCTTTTTCTATCAATTTTACAACCGGCATAATCCGAATCGGAGTAGCCAACTAGTTGGAATCTAGCTTCTTTGGGGTACCAAAGTCCAATGCTTGGGGTATACTTAAGATATCTTAGGATTCTTTTTACGACACTTAGGTGAGGTTCTTTAGGGCACGCTTGAAAGCGGGCACATATGCACACACTAAACATGATGTCGGACCTAGATGCGGTAAGGTACAACAAGCTACCAATCATAGAACGGTAAAGAGTTTGATCGATTGGTTTACCTCCCTCATCTAGGTCGAGATGTCCATTAGTTGGCATTGGGGTCTTGATTGGCTTGCATTCTTCCATCTTGAATCTTTTGAGAAGATCCTTGATATACTTTTCTTGGGAGATAAAAATCCCGTCTCTCATTTGCTTGACTTGAAACCCAAGGAAGAATGTTAGCTCACCAATCATTGACATCTCGAACTCTTTTGACATCAATTCACCAAATTCTTTACAATAGTCTTCAATTGTTGACCCGAAGATGATATCATCAACATAGACTTACAAATGAATATCTCTTCATTAAACTTCTTGGTGAATAGTGTGGTGTCAACCTTCCCAATAACGAAACTCTTCTTAATGAGGAAGTCCCAGAGGCGCTCATACCACGCTCTAGGGGCTTGCTTGAGCCCATATAGCGTCTTGGACAACCTATAAACATGATTAGGATATCTAGGGTCTTCAAACCCGGGAGGTTGTTCAACATAGACTAGTTCATTTATGAAGCTATTTAAGAATGCACTTTTCACATCCATTTGATATAGTTTCATATCATGATGTGATGCATATGCAAGAAGGATACGGATGGCTTCAAGTCTTGCAACGGGTGCAAAAGTCTCTAAAATCAAGACCTTCAACTTGAGAGAACCCTTTTGCTACTAGTCTTGCCTTGTTTCTTACTACTACCCCTTGATCATCTTGCTTGTTGCGGAACACCTACTTGGTTCCAATGACTCTTGCACCTTTTGGATACTCTTCAAGTGTCCATACTTGATTGCGGTCGAAGTTGTTCAATTCTTCATGCATGGCATTCACCCAATCCGGATCTTAAAGAGCTTCTTCTACATTCTTAGGTTCAAGACAAGAGACAAAAGAGTGATGTTCAATAAAAGAATTAAACTTTTGAGATCGAGTCATTACACCCTTTGTAGGACTCCCTATGATGAGATCTTGTGGATGTGCTTGAAGTAGAGGTGAGTTTCTTCGATCAATCATTTGAGTAGGATGGGGAGCATCAACATCTTGTGCTTGTGCCTCGGCTTGATGATGAGAGACATGTGTGTCTTCATTTTCAACTCTCTCATTCTTGTTATCATCTTGAGGCACATATGATGAAGATGGTGGATTGACAATTTGTACATCGTCTTCATCATCTTTAGGCTTGATGTCACCCACCGGCATGTTCTTCATGGCCTCCCTCAATGGTTCATCACCTACATCATCACAATTCTCAATTGCTCCTTGGGAGCCGTTAGATTCATCAAATTCCACATCATATGTTTCTTCAACCAAACCGGTGGCATGGTTAAATACTCTATATGCTTTGGACTTTGATGAGTAACCAACAAGAAAACCAATATCACGTCTTTGGAACTTCCCTAGGTGTTGACGCTTCTTGTAGATGTAGCATTTGCAACCAAACACCCAGAAGAATAAGACGTCCGGCTTTTTCCCATTTAGCAACTCATAGGGGGTCTTGCCAAGAAACTTTTGTAGGAAAAGACGATTTGAAGCATAGCATGCGGTGTTGATTGCCTCGGCCCACAATTTCTCCGGTGTGTTGTACTCATCTAACATTGTTCTTGCAAGAGTGATCAAGGTCCGGTTCTTTCTCTCAACTACACTATTTTGTTGAGGAGTGTAGGTTGATGACACTTCATGCTTGATTCCAATTTCATCACAATAAGCTTCAATGTTGGTGTTGTCAAACTCTTTTCCATTGTCACTTCTAATATTCTTTATCTTGACTTCAAATTTATTTTGAGCTCTCTTTGCAAACTTTTTGAAGCAACTTGCCACTTCGGATTTGTCATGAAGGAAGAAGGTCTAAGTGTATCTTGAGAAGTCATCCACAATCACAAGACAATAAAGATTTCCACCCAAACTCTTGTAAGTTGTAGGACCAAACAAATCCATGTGTAGAAGTTCTAGTACTCTTGATGTTGACATGTAAGCTTTGGTTGGATGAGTGTTTGCAACTTGTTTACCGGCTTAACATGCACTACAAGGTTTGTCCTTCTCAAACTTTACATCCTTCAAACCTCTCACTAATTCTTTCTTCAATAGCTTATTAAGAGTGTTCATTCCAACATGAGCAAACCTCGTATGCCAAAGCCATCCAACTGTGGTTTTGGTGAATAAACATGTCATCAAGTTTACATCTTCGGAGGTGAAGTCAACTAGATAGAGATTATTGTATCTAAAGCCCTTGAAAAATCACTTGCTTGTCATCTATCTTTGTAACAACCACTTCATTTGGACTAAACAAGCATTGATAGCCAAGATCACAAAGTTGCCCAACGGATAGTAGGTTGAAACTCAATGAAGCAACATAGAGCACATTTGAGAGAGAATGATCATTTGATATTGCAACTTTGCCTATACCCTTGACTTTGCTCTTTGAATTGTCCCCAAATGTGATCTTGTCTTGACATACCTCATCCTCTTCAAGTGAGGTGAACATACAAGGATCACCGGTCATATGTTGTGTGCAACCACTATTAATCACCCAATGAGATCCACCGGTCTTATAGTTCATCTACACACAAGAGATCAAGCCTTTTGTTTAGGAACCCAAACTTGAGAGGGACCCTTAACTTTCTCAACTAGTGACTTGGCAACCCAAATTTTCTTTGGCCTATTCTTGTTAGGGGGACCCAAGAACATGACTTTCATCTTTCCACTTGAGTCCTTTCTAAGTATGTAATGAGCATTGAAGGCAAAGGGTCTAGCATGCTTGGGCAATGATTGTGGTGGTGGAGTTTTGCACTCATGAGCAAAATGGCCTTCTTGTCCACACTCAACACATCTCTTTGGCTTGGGCTTTGTCTTGCTTTGTTGTTGTTTAGCCTTGACCTTCTTTTCTTGATTTGCCAAGTAGTCGATGCCACTCCTATCCAATTTCATGACGGTGTTCATGAGTAGCTCACTTTGCAAATATTGGCCTCTTGTGAACTTGCTTAGGCCGGTCTTGAGATGCTTTCTCTTGCTTGAGCTTCTTGTTTTCTTCAACAAGTGACTCATTTGAAGCTTGCTTTTCAAGAGCCATCAACTTCTTGTTCTCAACTTTAAGCATCTCATTCTCACTCTTGAGCTTGACATACTCATCATAGTCATTTGCCTCAACCACACTCTTGCCTTTGCCGCTAGAGCCTTGCTCAAAGTTCTCAACAATCAAATCATCACATGATGTAGCTATATCAATCTTAACAACTTGGTTAGTAGCATCATGTGTCTCGAGAGCAAGCTCATTAGCAACAATAAGAGTATCATAATTGATTTTCAATGCGGTATATTCTTCTTTTAGCAAGTTTAGCCTAGTGAAGAGTTTACTATGCTTCTTCTCAATTTTATCATGTTTATCTCTAAACTCCTTGTTAGAAGTTTTGAGCTCTTTGAGAGAGGAAGACATAGTTTCATTTTGATCTTTGAGCTCATCACTAGTCTTATTTGCATTCTCAAGCTTGGATGTGAGTGATTCATTTTCATGTTGAAGCTCGTCATTTTCATTTCTAGTTCTTCTTATGATTTTAGAGTATTTGTTCAACAATTTTACTAGTTCATCATAAGAAGGTGCATCATATTCATCATCACTATCACTATCATCATCACTATCACTATTTTGTACCTTTCGATCACCCTTAGCCATAAGGCATAGATGAGTAGCGGAAGATGATGGTGAAGGTGGCGGTGAAGGTGATGATGAAGATGTCGGTGAAGATGATGATGGCCCAATCACAAATGCGACGATCTTCTCTTTTTTATTATCACTTTTATCGTCGGAGGACTCACATGATGATTCAATGTCGGTGAGCCAATCACCAACAATATAAGCCTTGCCCCCCTTCTTCTTCTTGTAGAACTCTCTTTTCTTGCCATCTTTCTTTTTGTATGGCTTGTTCTTTCTCTTCTCATCTTCTTCATCACTTTAGTCATCTTTCTTGCCCTTGTACTTATTCTTATACTTGTCTTTTGGAGGCTTCGGGCATTGGTGAGCTAGGTGGCCAAAGTTCTCCACAATTGAAGCAATCCATTTCGGAGATTAGCTTCCTTTTGCTACTTGTGAAGAATTTCTTCTTCTTATCATCGAACTTTATGCCACTCTTGTTGAGCTTCTTTAGCATCTTGGTGGTCTTTCTCACCATGAGTGCAAGTGATTCATCATCAATATCACTTTCACTTGAGCTTTCTTGCACTATCATGGCTTGGCCCTTCTTCTTTTTCTTTTGATGGCTAGCTTTGAAGGCCAAGTCTTTCTTCTTGGAAGATGATGAGCCCTCTTCCGGAGTGATGTGCATGTACATCTCATGTGCGTTGATCTTTCCCAATACTTGAGTCGGTGTTACGACGGAGAGATCACTTTGGTGAAGTACAGTGACAATGTGTTCATACTTCTCAACGAGGAGAACACTCAAGATCTTCCTTGCAACATCCGATTGGCTCATTTGAGTGAGTCCAAGAGCATTGAGATCTTCTACAAGAACATTCAAACGAGTGTACATTTCATTAGCGTTTTCTTTGAGAAGCATCTCAAAAGAATTGATTTTCTTTAATGCAATATGATAGCGTTCCTCACGCTCACTCTTAGTTCCCTCATGGAGAGCACAAAGATTTTCCCACAATTCATGAGCGTTTTTGGCATTACGCACACGATTGAAGATATCTTTGCCTAAGCCCCGATAGAGTGCATTTTTTGCCTTTGCATTCCACCGGTCGTACTTCTCCTCGTCACCACTTGGGTTGGCAGGATCCCTTATAGGAGGAAGCCCTTCGGTTGCGGCTCTAAGGCACCCAACATCTATGGCTTCGAGGTACGCCTCCATACGAATTTTTCAATATGGAAAATTGTCTCCCTCAAAAGTGAGAGGTGGTCCTTCCCCATTAGACATCTTGCTCCAGGCGGTGAAGCCTAAATTAAGAGCAACACGGCTCCGATACCAATTAAAAGGATCAAGATGCCCAAGAGGGGGGTGGATTGGGCTTTTCTAAAAATTAATTGCAAGAATTAAATCCTACAGGTCAAACTTCACCCCTAGTGCCTACTAGTGTTCCTTGTGATTCTACCGATAAAAGTTTTGCACCCTAAGTTTCAATCCTAGACTAGCATGGCAATTCTAGGAAAGTAAACAAGCAATGAAAGTAATGCACGAAAGTAAATGCTTAAAAGTAAGGGTTAGGAACACGGCGATGTTTTGCCGAGGTATCGGAGAGTCGCCACTCCCCACTAGTCCTCGTTGGAGCACCCGCGCAAGGGTGTAGCTCCCCTTGATCCGTGCAAGGATCAAGTGCTCTCTACGGGTTGATTCTTCGACACTCCGTCATGGCGAATCACCCAAAACCGCTCACAACTTGAGTTGGGTCACCCACAATCTCGTCGGATGATCATCAAACTCCCAATCACCACCAAACCATCTAGGTGATGACGATCACCAAGAGTAACAAGCTAGAACTCTCACTTGACCACAACAAGCCTAATGAGAAGATGGATGCACACTTACTACACTCTTGTCACTAGAGAGGATTCTCAAACTTTGATTCGCAAATCTCTATCCTCACTAGGGCTCTTGCACTCCCTTGCACTTCAAAGGTGTTTCTCAGCTGAACAAATGAGCAAGAGACCTCTAAAAGAGGTGGAGATGTATTTATACACCCCTCAAACAAACCCAACTGTTACCTTTCGAAACAGCCAAACGCGCACTGACCGGACGCGCCTGTCGACATGACCGGACGCGCCGGCCAGGTGTAACGGTCGAAAACCGAAAACTGCGCTGAGTGACCGGATGCGCCGATCTGTCATGACCGGACGCGCCGATCTGAGATGACCGGACGCGTCCGATCATGCAAGAGCTTACTGGAAAACTGACCTGACGCATGACCGCGTCCGATCATAGGTGACTGGACGCGTCAGGTCACCACGGGACCTTACTGGAACATGACCGGACGCGCCGATCATTTCACAGTCGCGTCCGATTACGCTGTTTACCCTCTGGAACATGTGTCAGACTGACCACTGCGTCCGGTCCTCTCAAGGACCACGTCCGGTCGATCAGTTGAAACCGCAGTGAAGTGTTAGTACTGACCGGACGCGTCCGGTCATGACCAGGACCACGTCCGGTCATAGGTAAACGGCTCAAACG
Organism: Saccharum hybrid cultivar R570; assembly: GCA_038087645.1. Lineage (NCBI taxonomy): Eukaryota > Viridiplantae > Streptophyta > Magnoliopsida > Poales > Poaceae > Saccharum > Saccharum hybrid cultivar. Next base: position 68,990 of record JAQSUU010000508.1, read on the forward strand.
TCTTCTAAACGCGACACAACTTGAACCAAGTTGCTTCCAACTGAACTCTGAGCTTTTCTCGAGCTACCTAGTGCTAAGTTTGACAAGTGTGCATCACACCTAAACACAAGACTCATCTAGGTCAAGCTACAGCTCATGCCCCCCTTTATAGTACGGTCAAAGGAAGAAACAAAGATCCTAGCGACTATTCCAGATGTAACTCAATACCTTGACATCCGGAACTAACCGTCCTTAATCTTATCGTTGATCCTTTGAAAACCGAAACGATTTCCATCAAGGAACATGAATACCATATTGCTCAAAGCAGTTATCATCTCCATGACCTAACTTACCAACATTTCTGCAAAACACACGTTAGTCGTGGTAATTATGTGTTGTCATTAATTGCCGAAACCAACACCGGAGCCTAGATGCTTTCACTCACAACAACAACATAGCCTTTTGTCCCAAGCAAGTTGGGGTAGGCTAGAGATTAAACCCAAAAGAGACGACAAACAGGGAGACACGTAAAGGGACATAAATGACACAAGACAAAAAGAGGTCACGGTTCAGGCACGTTGATTGTCAATCTCTAAGCGCTCCTGTCCATAGCTAAATCCTTGAAGATATTTCATTCCTTAAGATCTCTCTTAACGGACTCGTCCTAAATTAGTTTAGGTCGACCTCTACCGCTCTTTACATTATCGGCCCACTTTAAAACTCCACTACGCACCGACGCCTCAGGAGGCCTCCGTTGGACATGTCCAAACCATCTCAACCGATGTTGAATTAATTTCTCCTCAATTGGTGTCACCCCAACCCTATCCCGAATATCGTCGTTCCGGACTCTATCCCTCCTTGTATGCCCACAACACCAACGCAACATACGCATCTCTGCTACACTCAATTGTTGGACATGTCGCCTTTTTTAGGCCAACACTCAGCACCGTATAACATCGCCGAACAAATCGTCGTCCTATAGAACTTACCTTTCAGCTTCCGAGGCACCCTTTTGTCACAGAGAACGCCAGAAGCTACGCCATTTCGACCAGCCGGCTGAAATTCTATGCCTAACATCTTCATCAATGTCTCCATCCTTTTGTAGCATCGACCCTAAATACCGAAAAGTATCCTTCTTGACCACCACTTGCCCATCGAGGCTAACGTCTCCCTCCTCGTGCCTAGTCGCGCTAAAATCGCACCTCATGTACTCGGTCTTAGTCCTATTAAGTCTGAACCCTTTCGACTCTAACGTGTGTCTCCATAGTTCTAACTTCCTATTAACCCCCGCCCTACTGTCGTCAACTAGCACCACATCATCAGCAAAGAGCATACACCAAGGGATATCACCTTGTATGTCCCTTGTGACATCATCCATCACCAAAGCAAATAAATAAGGACTCAAAGTTGACCCCTGATGCGGTCCTATTTTAATTGAAAAGTCACTGGTGCCGCCATCACATGTTCGGACAAACGTCACCACATCCCTGTACATATCCTTGATGAGGGTAACATACTTAGTTGGGACTTTATGCTTTTCCAAGGTCCATCACATGACATTTCTCGGTACTTTGTCATATGCCTTCTCGAGGTCAATAAAGACCATGTGCAAGTCCTTCTACTCCCTATATCTCTCCATCAATTGTCGTAATAAGAAAATCACCTCCATGGTCGACCTATCAGGCATGAACCCAACTAATTTTAGGTCACATGTGTTACTCTCCTTAGGCGATGCTCGATAACCCTCTCCCAGAGCTTCATCATATGGCTCATCAACTTAATCCCACGGTAGTTAGTACAACTTTGAACATCTCTCTTGTTCTTGATGATAGGTACTAATATACTTCTCCTCCATTCTTCAGGTATCTTGTTAGACCGAAAAATAAGGTTAAAAAGCTTAGTTAACCTTACTATCGCTCTGGCGCCTAGGTATTTCCACACCTCAATGGGGATACCATCAGGGCTCATCGCTTTACCTCCCTTCATCCTCTTCAAAGCCTCTCCGATCTCTGCCTCCTGAATTCTCCTCACAAAGCGTCTGTTGGTATCGTCAAATGAGTCGTCCAACTTAAGGGCAGGACCCTCATTCTCCCCATTAAACAGCTTGTCGAAGTACTCTCTCCATCTGTCCTTGATCTCCTCATCCTTCACCAGAAGTCGATCTGTCCCATCCTTGATGTATTTTATTTGGTTGATGTCCCTTGTCTTTCTCTCGCGGATTCTAGCCATCCTATAAATGTCCTTCTCCCATTCCTTCGTGCCTAGCCGCTGATAAAGGTCATTATACGCCTGACATTTTGCTACACTCACAGCTCGCTTTGCAACCCTCTTCGCTATTTTATAGCCCTTGATGTTGGCTACACTCTTGTCATGGTGTAGACGCTTGAAACACTAAGTGCTTACCTCAAGATACAATAAATATATATGTTTGGCAGCATTATGAATCAGGAGGTCCAGGCAACAAAAAAAACCACCAATAAGTTAGAATTGATTTACATATTCAGGAATGTACAAAAGAGTACAGAAAGCTTTTCACAGTTTAAGTGAATAAATTGTTCATGATTAAGAGCTTTCATTACAGGATCTCAAATATAAACACTATGCAGTGAAGCTAAAATTTAAATTATAAGATTATTTTCTAGTTCGAAGATTAAGGTCCCATAAATATCCTCTGAAGTTTAATACATTGTAAAAGTCCCAAACCTTAAATTGCTATGAGAGTGTATTATGTATTTACGAAAATCTTTAATGAATCTCAATATCCATGTACTTAATATTTTCCCTAGGATACCCATTAAATTATTTTAAACTAAATGGCCTAAGACTAAAATGATGAGAAATACACCTACCAATGGAACTTAATCCTACAAATATAGATCTTGACTAATAAGCATTGCTTATGATGAAGTTTCCAGGGAAGAATGGTTTGCACACAACATACCAAAAATAAGAATTGATATTTCCAGACATCCCCATACATTTGCCACAAGAAAATTGGTAGGCCATAGGAAGAAACCAAAGGCCCCAAGCATGAGCATTGAACGGCCGATATCCTACCATGATGTTATGTGCATGAAGAAGAAATATAAAAGTCTAACATGTGGGGGCCACCAGAGCTTACCTGGGCACTCAATAATTTCTTTGCTGAAACCATACCTAGAAAAACATAACTGATAATTATTTATCAAGTATAGACTAATAAATGGTTGCTTACCATTGTACAATTAGTTACCATCAATCCGTTGCAATATTTCATTTCCTAAATTTCACGTTGTCAACTCACAGAATATAGAATATGAGGGTGAGGTGCTGCTACATCTCTACAAGAAGCACGAGTGCCACAAATAAACTTGTGAACTACCTATAAATCGATGAAGGATGGTGAAAAGGTTCACCTTCACATAACTCTTGGATCTTGATGCTGGTGATCTCTCGAAAAAATATTGTAGTCATGAAAGGTACATGAAAGATCAACACTGGATAGGCGTAGGCAGTAGGATATACCTGGTGAATGGTGAAGTCGACCCAGGTGCCATGCCCCAGCGATGATATTGGCTCCATCTCCTGTGACAGTGCCGCCACGGCCTTATGGTTTTCTTGTCATCCAAGCATCCAGCTCAAACATTGACATTAATTACCTCTTGATATAATCACCAAAGAGCATCAATTATTGCACCAGCCAGTACAGTGATATAGAAATTTCTCTCCCACTACTCCATTATCCATTACTAACACAGTACAAGCAAGTTTAAAACTCTAACAGCATAAAACACCACTATGGAAATGACAATGAGACATCACTGAGGGTGTAGAATCAGTAAAGTGTTGACGTACAATCATAAACAGATAACAGTAAATCTTTGAAGTTTTTTTCTCTCTCTCAAACAAGCAGGAGAGTTGCATATCATTATATTTATATTTAAAAGAAAAAAATGGGGCAGAACCCTTACAAATCATTGAAGTCAACAGAATTGATTGCTTATTTAATAGAAAAACAATGGGCCTCATTGCAATTCATGGTCTCTCTTGTTCCTAAAAATACCAAAAGACACAAGATATAATTAGATCAGTAAATAATGATCATCTTCCAAGTTCATGCAACATAGGAAAAGAGCAGGTATGGTCATGTAAGATACATACATGGGAGTAATAGAGTCTGACCCTTTATCCGTTTGAAAACTTGGCATGCTACTGAGTAAATGGTCATCCACAAAGTGAATTAGAAAACTGGACACCAGAGTACAAAGCAATTCAAATATAGTATGCAGTACACATGATGCATACCTTAATCGTCACGCTTCATCAAGCTAAATTGGATTCATAATTTTTTTTACAAAGAGCAAGCCCTGCATAGGACATACTTCTAATCAAATATTTGATGTTTCCCATAAACAGTACTCATAAGATCTTGCACTTATTGAGCACGCTGTCAGCATCTAAATTACTCCATTTCAACATATGTGGCATGTTTCCTCATTCACCTGTAAGCCTGCACAGAAACTGAATATGATCTTGGCTTAAATGGAGTTAAGTTCTGAACAACACTAACAAGACTTCTAAAATAATTAATAACTGAATAGTCCCTCATGAACAAGAAAAAATTGACTGGATTTGCTTTTAGTCTTTGCCTCTAAGACAATGGACTTGCTTTTCATGTTTCAGCAGTTCAGCTTGGCTTTCCCTCCATCGCTAGCAGCTGCAACATGAAGAAAAAAAAACCAGGAACTTGAATCAATCTAAAAAAATGTAGAAAACAATTGTGCATTGAAATATAGGTTCATGACAGTAGGAATTAAAGGAGCGGTCCTACTGTATAGGTTCATGACCTATAAGCATGCATATCTCACTATGAACTCACACACTCTCAGGTAATGCATTCACTACCTAGAAAATGCTTCACAACCTAACAACTGGATGACACTGGATTAAAGTAGCTGATTTGCGATTACACATCGATATCAGTCTCACTAAGAAATATCAAGCATACCTTGTAGGGTATTTGATGACTCTTTCACAAAAAGAAATATAAACAGTCACAGTGGAGCAAATTGCACGTATGTCAATGAGAACCTATTGGGAAATCAGTAAATAAATTTGACAATATAAAAAACATTGCAATGAACAAGTTACAACTTTATTATCATCGGAAAAACACCAGAGTAACTTCAATTCATAGTTTTAGATTACAGGAAATGATGAATATTTCAACTTTGCATTAAGTTAGAAACAGAAAACATTACACATATAATGCTCTTCAAAGTTCTGAAGAAAAAAACATAAAACACCTAATTTGGTTAGACATATTTTACTCAAGTCTCAAACTTTAGATACAAACTCAGAATATCCAGCTGACCGACAGCTTAGGCTGGGGATGGTCATGGCTCTCGCGCCTGTAATAGTTGTTTTCTGAACCCTTCTTATAATAAATCAAAGCCGGGTAACCGGATCATTAAAAAAATAACCAGCTGAGCAGAAACAGATTTAGGTTGAGTACTCAAATAAGCTATATATATATATATATAATTACCTACAAATTCAATAACCCAACTTTATAATGCAGGCCATAAAACAATTTAATTGAGGACAGACATTGGACGGTGGAGGTACTGACCAATTTATGAGTTTCAGAACCTGAAAAAGTCACAACCTGAAGAAAAAGTCACAACATGTATTTACAAAAAACTAAGGCCATAGTCATTTTTCTGTACCCATTTTTTTTTCAGTTCTCCATTTCTCCCTTCAGTTTTCCCTTGCAGTGCAGAGGCCTAGGGGGCAAATAGCAGATGCAGAAGCTCTGCTTGCATTGCAATTTACAAGCACTTTGGTAACTTCGGTGAGGTCCCTGTCAAGTGAAGGAATCGTCCCTTCTGATTTCATAACAGCCTAAAAAAGAATACGTATCAAGTCTCTAATCACAAACACAACAAATTTGTTCTTAGTCACAATTGAAAAGAATCAGTTCATAATCCGAAGTAATGACCTCAAGGTTGAATCGGCTGCTTACCTATATGCTGCCACACGTTGGATCCGAACCAATTGCTGAACAGGTCACATCGATGCCAAGCGATTTCTGGGCCGTGGTTGCCACACCGGAGCCCGCCCATGCCATGGCCGTCGCTCTGTGGGGGCAGGGTGCGGGGATGGGGAGCGGCACACGTGGTGGTAGGCCGCACTGCCGCACCGTCGGGCTGGGGTGCGTTCGCGCCGCCGCACCGCTGGGGTGCGTGCTCGCCCCGCGCCGCTGCACCACCGCGCCTGGAGGCCACCCGGGCCGTGGTTGCCACACCGGAGCCCACCCGTTGCAAGCACGGAAGGTCACGCGCCGCACGAAAGGAATCGGGCTGGGGCTGCGCCGGCTTGAGCAGGTCCCACGGAGAAGACCTCGATGGGGAGGGAGCTCGTGCTGGCCATGGAGGAGGGGAGGTCGCATGAGCGCAGCGGCGTGGCCCCTGGCCCCTTGCGGGCTCACGTGCTGGGACTGGCGGAGGAAGAAGAAGCGGAGGCGGCGGCGCGTGGGGGGAGAGAGGAGAGGACGTTGTTTAGGGCGGGACGCCTGCGCCGCAGGCCCACATGTCGGCGCGGTAAAATTACAGAGATCGCGGGGTGGGCAGGCAGACGGAGGAAGCAATCGTCGCACGAAAAAAAAATGTCTATCTTTCGTTATTTTTAGTTGTAAGGAGATTTGCCCGGGCTTATATGATATTCTGGGTCTGCTACTGCCATAGACACAAAACCCATATAACAACCCTCCACACATCACCTGACACCACATATAATACCCCCACGTGGGCAAGAAACTCTATTCATTTCCTTTCTCCTCCACCCTGGCAGTTGTCACACTTGCCCACCTCAGATCCATGAGTTCGTAGTTCACCTCCATAGTGCATCGTGTCTAGTCACCGAGGATGTGGCCAACCAGCGGCAGAGCGTGGAGCAAATGGTCGTCATCAATGTACTGGGCTGGTTGGTGCATGCGCGGGTGGATAAAAATGGTGTGTGCGTGAGTGGGCACTTCACTCTAGGCTGGTGCTATGTTACTGGCGTTTTAAGTCCATGATGAAGGCTGATAAACTCACTGGTCCATAAAAATTATTTGGGCCAAGGAGGGCGGGAGCCTAATATCACGGCTCCGTCCCTGTGGCCAACATGCACCCATACTCACCACCATCAAAGGAAAATGAAACTTCTATGGACAAGAAACAATTGAAATGCTTTTATAAAAAGATTCTCGTAGAATCAAGATTGAAGTTTTCATTCTATGCAAACCAGATCATGAATTAGTAACTACAAGCAATCACCAAAAAAAATCTCGATTGTTCTGTTTTTAGAATGGGATATTTATGAAATTCCCATAAATAGAATCAAACCTTATTCCATGATATTAATAAAATTCCTCTTTCAGAATCTTAAGTAAGCCCCTGAGTGCAGCTAATATGTGGCTACCAAGTGTGATCATGTTGGCCATTAACAAGGACGATGAGGAATCAGTTCCTTTAATTTGCAGTCGACTGCCCGATGCATGTCACTGGCAGGAGGATAGTGAGACACACGTTCTCCAAGGGGCTTGCTAGCTCGGTACCGTGACATACGGTGCTGCCCATGGGCCTGCAGCAAAAATTGGGTCTGCCTAAAAGCGCGTTTGGAGGAGCTCATGTTGGCTCTAGCTCCGCGACTGTAGAGGTACTGTGGCGGAGCCTTGAGCATAAAAAAACGTGGCTCCGAGAGCTTCTCCCTCGTCATTCCCCGTGGTTTGTGCCGGAGCCGTTTAATGTTGCGTAGTAGAAGCTTTTACTGAAGAAGAGAACCACCATGAATTCTGTCAACTGGAGCTCCTGGACCTGAAGGATTCCCAATGTGCTTTTACCTGCGGCCTCGCTACGCGCCTCAAACTCTTCCAACGTCCAATCCAACAAGAGATCTACTTGCCATGCTCTCCCTATGTATTTTATAACACTTTTATTAGCTGTTTTATAGCGGGAGCCGAACTAAACAAGGCCTAAGGAGCGAAGATCAGCACTTTTGGGGCTCCAATGTCAGCTTAGTCAAGTTATGGTTGGAATTGGGCGTTCAGTTTATATATAATTTGACAGCTTATGTCCTAGCAAATAGCTCATCCATATAGTCACCAATTGTGATATTCACAACCGCAAGATAATATGTGCGGAAAGAGATTCATGATGGCCTGATCTGGCTGACTAAAAGTACTGTTGGCTAGTTTTTTGTGAGAGAAAAACACTGCTGGCTGGCTGTTTGTTTTTCCCTGCACGGACATGATGTGTGTTTTCTTTGTATAATGTGATTGTCACAACTACACTTACAAATAACAAACAGATCAAAGTAACAAAGTTCTTCTTATACTACACCTACTCAGCTGATGTACAGAGCACATCTAAGCATGCCCGACTATATATCCGGACATGAAGAAAAACGTACGTCCTCCATGGCAAAAAGAAAACGCACGTCCTCCATGGCAAAAACAAAAACGCACGTCGAGAACAACTCATAGTTTCCATCTACGACCTAATAACAAAGACGAAAACAACCAGCAAGGTGAATCAGAAGAGTTTGATGTCCCCTCTTTTCAGATAATTCTGACACCTTAGAGCACTCGACAAACACAGCCTGTCTGGATAAAAGGCGTTGTGCGATGCTTAGCATGTCATGGTCTATGACCATTCCTGGCTTTTGGTTAGATACATTGGTCAGTAGCTTTTTGTATTGCCGGACGGTTACTCTGGCTGACGAGGTGATGAAGCCAGACAACCAACTCTAGAATGCAATCCTCAGTCCTTGCCTTGTCAGCATGGTATAGCGTCTCAATCGGATCTGCTTGACCCGGTCGCTTACCAACCCTCTCAGTCCTGAATGAAACAGTAAGCAAACCACAACACAAAGGTCAAATCTTAGAAAGAAAACTATTTCACGAAAAACATGGATCAAAGCATTCGAAATGGTCATTCTCACCCTGATTTCGCCCATTCGCTAAACCTCAGGAAACCTCGAGCACTGAAGTAAGCATGAAAGACAGTAGAGGCGTTACAAATAGCAGCGCAACTGAATCAACCTTAAACCATATGTTTGGTGTAAAGCAGGATACAGTACCAGGTGGTATTGATGGCCATGGGCACAAGCCATTTCAGAGTTTTCTCCATCCTAGCTCTTATTTGATCAACAGTGAGCTGCATCAGAATTCATGGATTAGAATGTGTGAAAAATTTGCCGACGGTTCACTTATTTTCTACTTGTATTACCTCCTGAGGCACTGAGGTCGTTCTCAATTTATTTGGTAGCGCTGACTTGATCCTTGGTGGCAATCCTTGGTAGAGGGCATCTCTTGAATTTGCTGGCACATACCCTGATCGAGAAACCTATAAAAGCAAGTTTTGTTATTTCTTACGCCTTAAAATAGTATCTGAGTTGTGAACACTGCTGGAAGCCATTTACACATTCTTGTCAGTCATTCTTATGTTTAGTTAATTATCTTCGTTTTTGGATAACATCCAATCATGGAAGCTGCATCTATGTTAGCGAACTAGAAGTTCAGAAAATAATGCCCAAAATAAAGAGGAAGGCGATGCTAACTTTCTGCTTTAAGATGATACATGATTTATGATGGTAAAAGAAAGTAAATAACTCAAAATCTTGATCTGGCTTAGAAAAAACAAAGAGAAACTTACAATACTATATATCTGAATGATAATGTTTGCATAATGTAATGCAAGTCCGGCAGGTCCTAGCCTTTGACAGCTGACAGTTGATTCGGCATTCACCACACCTCCATCTACAAATGCATTAAGAGGATCAGCTGGAAATAAGCTTGACTGATTCAACATGAGAAATTGGGCTGTGGAAGTACCAGAAGATCCGAAAGCATTGTTGATCTCAACATGTAAGTAATGAACGATGTCTACAAGCTTCTCGACTACCTATCATCAGCAATGCATATTATTACAACCAAAAAAGAGGCAGGCTGATGTTAGCATACAAAAGAAATTCTACAGCAAAAGTTACTTCTTCCAACGTCTTGGACCAGAGAGATCTTTTCTTCAAGCTCTTCACATAACTACTTTGGGTCTTCAACTCCAGTCTCACAATTTGAATATTGTCTCCTGCAAAGTAACCTAAATATAGTGTCAAAAGTTCAAGGACTACAGCTTCATTGCCATGATGAGGTGAATTTAGACTTCTAAACGGTGCCAAGCCCTGTCATGCGTGTGGTCGCGTTTGCTCTCTTCCTCTTAATGAAATACGTGGTCAGGCATCGCAAACCCAAAAAAACATAATGAGGTGAATTTTAGATTTAGAGAAATATTAGTGATAGGAGAAATTTTCTTTGCTTAAGCTTCCACAATCCTTTTTAGTTCAGATAATGGGCACAGTCCACAATGCCATTTTGTTTAGGTAATGGAAACATAACAAATGACAAAAAGCATCCACAATTTGCCCCCTAAAATGAAATACAATGTTATACATAGGAGCCATACCTTTTTCAAATCTATCTGTATTACCCTTTCTGTTTAGCCTAGAGCGGTACTCTTGCTCAAATCTGTCTAATGCATGCAGCTCATGATACAAATCCTGAAAAAGAAAGCAAAATATAAATAAAATTAAATGACAGACATTTGTCACTTAGAAGATATCTTTAGAGAACAACACAATGCTCACAGTTGTACGTTGAACAAGGTTCATCAACTTCTGCATCTCTGCTATTGCTGTTTCTTTCAGCTGCTTCTGGGGTGCACTTTCTGATTCTAACCTAGATATCAAATTAACAAGAGAAATATAAAAACTCAAGCATATTTGTCTAATTCTTTGCTGCTGTGAGAAATCATGAAATCTGCTTACTTCACAAAGTAGCGATCCAGGTTATGCCACTGGGGATCTTTACAGCGGTTCCCGAACCTAACAATCTCTTGAGAAAATATTTTCAGCTCCTCTCTGCAAATATTAACCAGAGTTCACAAAACTCTCACTGGACAAAGACAACAAGAAAGCCACCGTGGTAACTGACAACAATCTTGCAGGGTACCTTTTGTCATTAGCTACAATTCGTATCAATTCACTCATGTCACTGGAAACCAAATTATGTACACCTTCCGAAGGAAGCACAACTTGTTTTAAGTATTTGACAGTGTCTTCCGAGAGAGATTGCATAATAGTAGCGCCTTTAAGTATTGTGTTGGCAACCTCAAAAGCAAGAATTGATATCTTGCACCCTTTGGTCTTGGACCTGGAAACAAAGCCACCATCTGAGCTCAAGGTCGTCATCAAGCAGCCTAATGTGTCTAGAATCTCCACTGCCTTGCCAAATCCAGCCATGCTGACTGTCCCAAGCATGGAACCCAGTCTAGGGACCTGATATGAAAGGTAAGGACTTCAGAAAACCATACATTTGATTTCAGTCACGTGGCTAAGCTAAAATGATGCAATATAGGTTAAGTAATTCTCCTGCATTCACACACAAATCTAATATGAACTAAAGCTAAGATTTTTTTTAATGATCGTTTGTCACTAATTTAGCTAAATACTAGTATATGCGAAAGGAAAATGAATTGACTTTCTGTCCACCACTTGCCTTGCTTGTGCCATTGCTTCCAGACCTGTCTATCCTCGGGTCCATTTTGCCAGACAGAGTTGTCTCTCTCTCTCCTGATGTTGATGCGTGCTGCTTACTACTCCCAGGAAGAACGAAATCATCTTCGTCCTTGTAGGGGAGCAGGTTAGATTTCCAAACAAACCCCTGCTCCTCCTCCTCCATCTCCACGGTTTCCTCGACAGCCTTCTGCTTGTGCACAAGACTCATCGTGTCACCAAAATCGCTGGCGCCGTCTGCAGCATCCTCAAACCCTGCATCAGCGATCGCAACGAACCTTCTTGACTTCAGCGCTGCAGAACAGTAGAAATCACCATGAGCGAAATTCTCCAACAAATTTAATCCAGCCTAGTTTTCCCACCAAAAAAAAAAGAGGCACCTCGTGAGGACAGCAAAAGCATCACATACCGTAGCAGCCGTTGCATTCCATCCGCTAGAACCCTGCGCCTGCCACAGCAGCGGCATCAAGGAACGCTCCCGAAAACCAGGAACCGCCGCCCGTTCACGCAACGGACCATGCAACCCCGCAGGCCCCCGCCGCCCCACGCCAGCCGGCGCCGCACGGAAGGTGCTCGACGGAATGCCCGCCCGACCGAGTCAACGGGTAGCAGCAGGAAAGAATATGGCGCTCTCGCGCAAGAACCAAAGAGAAGTTGCGGGAAAATGACCAACCAACCGCACCAACCGAAAACTCCCGTACACAGGAAATCGCGCCAGGAAAAGGTTTGGGGAGCAAAAAAATTACAAGCTTTCTCCAGAGCAAGCAACGATTCACGACCGGGCGTGGAGGTGGAGAGGAGGGAGCTCAGAGCTGGACCGCGCGAGCTGGGATCTGTAGCTGGAGCCTGGAGGTGGACTGGACCACTCGCCGCCTGGCCTCCACAGGGAGAAGCGAGGAGAGGAAGAGGCACGACCGCACGAGGCAGTTTCTTCCGGTATTTCTTTTGCTTTTCGCTGGGAAGCCACCAACCGGACACGACAGTGTCGACAGCCAGGCAGGTTGCCGCCGGGTGCTGCCGATTCGATTTCGATCCATCCCTCCCTCCCACTCCCAGCGGCCGAGTCCACGCGCTGACCCCGATTTTTTACGGGCGCGCGCGCGTGTGCGTGTGCGGCTGCGGTCGCTCGCGTGGTTGGAAATGCCACCGGCGCAGCTGGGCTGAGTCGCCGCCGGACTCGGCCGGCATGAGGAGGATGGATCTGGTTGGCCGGCCCGGGCCTGCAGGTTGCTGACGAATCTGGCTCGCTTTTCAGCTCACCCCGCTGCCCGCTGGCCGCTGCTGCTGCTGCTGAAAGCTACGGAGCAGTGGGAGTCACGTTCCTGTTCTGCACCGGTTGGTTGGTTTAAAAATTGGGCTGCGTTTAGTCGGCGAAATAAAAACTTTTAGGCGTCGGAGGATATCACGAGGGGTTTTGATACTAATAAAAAAACAAATTATAAAACCTGTTAGAAAACTACGAGACGAATCTAATGATACTAATTAATCCGGCATTAGCACATGTTGGTTACTGTAGCACTTAAGGATTTTTATGGACTAATTAGGCTTAAAAGATTCGTCTCACGATTTTCCCGAGAACTGTGCAAATAGTTTTTTTCGTCTGTGTTTAGTACTTTATGTATGTTTTCAAACATTTGATGTGATGGGTGGAGTCAAAATTTTTTGGAACTAAACAAGCCTGGGTCGAAAAAACTCGTGAGCATTTAATATCACACTATTGGACCAAAATGATCACTTCAGGGCATGTTTAGTTGTCAAAAATTTTCAAGATTCCCCGTCACTTCGAATGTTTGACACATGCATGGAGCATTAAATGTAGATGGAAAAAAAACTAATTACACAGTTTGGTAGAAAACCACGAGACGAATCTTTTAAGCTTAATTAGTCCATAATTAGACACTAATTGACAAATACAAACGAACGGGAGGCAAAGCCAAAAAAAAATTCAAGAACTAAACGCAGCCTCAATTTTCTTCTTGTCATGTCGTGTCAGGAGTAGTATGGTTGTACTTGCTATAATAATCACCATACCGGATCAAGCAATGTTATGAAGTAGTATAGTAGCCGTTGAACGTGTTAGAGATACAATTAATCGGTGATCAATGACGTGATTAGCGGTTGTTAATGACGAAAGAGGTGACTGGTTCTTTTTTTTTGAAAAAATCTACTTAACCCCCTCAACTATTGATGGTTGTTATTTCACCTCCTCACCTATAAAACTAGGTATTCTACCCCTTAAATTATTGAAAACCATCTAAATAACCCCTTGGAGTGGTTTTAAAAGTGGTTTCGCTGATGTGGCATATTAAAAGGTCTACGTAACCCCCTAACATATTAAGGGTTGACTAAATAACCCTCTGAACTATAAAACCAGATATTATAGCCCTTAAAGTATATCCAATAATGTTCAAATGACCTTCAAATGACCTCGTGATAATCTTGTAGGGCCGTTTAGATATCGTATCCCACCACACTGGCCTAAGTACCCATACTTGCATGTAGGCCCATTGGCTGCCTCTCTCCCTACTCTTTCTAGCATTATGGCACCGCCTGATGAGCATCACCCTGTCTCCTGCACCACCTCATGGCACTCCTCGACGACATTGAGTTCATGCACTACACCTACACCCTTTTCATTCGAGGACAACCTGATAGAGGATGTGGGAGGGGCCAAGTGATCAGGGTATAGCATGGTGCTTGAGCTCAATGTCATCCACAAGTGTCGGGAATTGGAGCAAGAGACAAGATGTCACGTGCTTCTCGTTGGGCGGTGGGTTAGCCTAGAAAGGGTTGGGAGGTGGAGTTAGAAAATGTGGCAAGCGCACAAGCATAGGTACTTAGGCCAATGTATCGGGATACGGTGTCCAAACGGACCTACAAGACCATCCAAGGGGGTCATTTGAATATTATTAGATACTTTAAGGACTATAATATCATATTTTATAGCTGATGGGGTTATGTAGTGGACACTTGATATGTTAGGGGGTTATGTAGACTTTTTAATAAGGCAAGTCAGCAAAACCACCTTTAAAACCGTCTCAGGGGGTTATTTAGATGGTTTTCAATAGTTTGAGGGGTAGAATACCTGGTTTTATAGAGGGGGTGAAGTAGACAACCATCGATAGTTGAGGAAGTGAATTAGATGTTTTCCATTTTTTTAGTATAGGGATGCCGTTTCCGCACTGGCGTGAAACAATCTCTTCGTCATGTATGATTTTGTAATAACACTGCTCTCTCAGATGTTAATAGAATCGTCTATTTGTTTAAAATCTATTTTAGTATTTGTTTTTTCATGTTATCATGCACATAACTCTATTGAGCATGAGAGAACAAGACAGGGAGAGCAACAGAGGCACGCAAGTCTCCATCGACGGTAAGCAACGGCACGAAGCTCACCTTTCTCTAGTTTATTTTTCACTTAAAAAAACGAACCAAGCAGGTGTAAGGTCCAAATGGCTAGAGGGGGTGAATAGCCTATTTAAAATCTACAATCTTCACTAAACAACCACGTTAGTATAAAAGAGGGCTAAGCTAATTCTAGCACTAGCTCAACTACACTATGCAAGCCACCTATACAATTCTAGTGAAGCAAGACTATGATCTCTAATACACACCAACAAGACTAAGTCACTAAGCTACTTACTCCTATATGATAAAAGCTACACTAAGAATAGTACAAGAAAGTAAAGAGCAAGTGGCTTGATTCTTATACCAACAATGTAGAGCAGTAATGCACTCGAAGAATCAATCATCATGATCAACCACAAGAGAAATCCTCGGCAAAGAGATGACACAAGATTTTTACCGAGGTTCACTTGCTTCCCGGCAAGCTACTCCTCGTTGTGGCGATACACTTACTTATTGGTTCACGAGCTAATCGACTATCAAGAGTCGAGCCCTCGGCGGGCGCCGCACAACCGTACACAAGATGGGGATCCTCCAAGCCACGAGCTCCACTAGAGTATCCAATTTGTGAACTCCCACGGGGAAGGATCAAGAACCCCTTACAACACTTGGTGAGGGCTCCAACAATCTTCAATTATGAGCTCAATCACCTCCGCTGCTCCAAGCCATCTACCATGTCGGGAAACACGGAAGAGTAACAAGAAATCCGCAGCAACTCGAAGATCAAGTGCCTCTAGAATGCAACTCTCAAGCAATGCACTTGAATCTCACTCAATCTCACTCAAGATGTGCAACTAAGCAACGAGATGAGTGGAGAGGTTGTTCTCTAGCTCAAAGGATGTCTCTAGGTCTCAAAATGTGCAAGAGTTACCCTCAAACCCCAGACATCTTCTATTTATAGTGAAGGGGTACATAGCTAGTCGTTACCGGACGACATAGTTCAAAACGTGCTGACCGGATGCATCGGTTAGGGTGACCGGACGCGTCCGATCACTACATGACAAGCATGAACAGTGCGCGTCAGAAGTTACCATTGCCGTGACCGGACACGCTCTTGCGTTTGACCGGACGCGCTGCACCTGGCGTCCGGTCGGAGTCCAGTAAGCTCCCACCGCGAGCGGACGCGTCCGATCGCATGTGACCGGACGCGCCGCGCGTCCGGTCGGCTCTACGACCGGCTCTGCTCCTCTAGGTGCCTGACCGGACGCTTCGGTTCCATGAGGGACCGGACGCGCCGGTTGCAAACCCTAGCACCCGCGCGCTTGACTGTTGCGAAGAACTGACCGGACGCGTCCGGTCAAACCGCGACCGCGTCCGGTGCAGCGTCCGGTCACCACAGTGACCACCGTTCGCCTCCGTTTCTTTTCTGACTTCCGGCGTTGTAGAAAATAGGCGTTTCACTTCCCTAAAAAGCGCCGAATCCCGCCTCGCAAGCTCGGCAGGAGGGAGAGAGGAACCCAAACCCCTCTCTACCGCTCAAACTTCCCCGCCTTTGCAAATATGCTAACACCACCAAGTGTACACTACCATGTGCATATGTCTTAGCATTTTCACAATCATTTTTCAAGGTGATAAGTTAGTTCTCTACTAGATCCTAATACATATGCTCAAGACATTGATCTAGTGGCACTAACCGTGATTGCCCCTCTTGATAGTCGGCTATGTATTCTAAACCCGGTCAATCACTTCTCTACTCATCTTAGACAGGCAAAAGGAAAATCCTATGGTTATACCTTTGCCTTGCGCTCTTAGATGCTTCTCCCCCACTTGATCATCATGTCCTTCATTTTATGTGCATCCCCACCATGATCATCATTTCATGTCTATGCACCATCTATTTGTGATCTTGTGGCCACCACTCCTTGCCACATACACCTTCATCATATGTGTTGCTTATGCCTAACTCAAAACACTTAACACATGGCATTAGCAACTTGGTGTCATTAATTACCAAAACCAAACTTGGGCTTTTAATCTCCCCCTTTTTGGTAATTGATGACAACCATCACAAAGATATGAAATAAAATTAATTTTTCAATTTCGATAGTATTAACTCCCCCTACATATGTGCTTCTATGAGTTTGGTTCAATTATGCACATATATATGGATTTGAATTTTGGGAGAGTTACTACTATCAAATTGATGCTAAGGTATATAGAATGGACCTTTGAAGCGTGATACCAATCGGAGTTGCCTTTATATACCATCCTTAGCATCGATGTAGCTAGACACCACTTGTAATACATCACTTGTAAAGATCACAAACACTAAAGTACCCCGTGAGATCAACATTATAAGCAAAAGGTGTCTAGATACCACTTGTAAAGCTACTCTTAACAAATCATCATTCAAGTTCTATTTCTAGCAATCACCATTCAATCATGAATATGAATTTAAGCTTTGCAATGCAACAATTTATCATGTTAATGCACATACAAATGCAACAAAATAATTCATGAGCTTGCTCCCCCTACTTGTGTGCTCAATTTTAATTGATCCCTTTCCAATGTCATTCTCTCCCCCTTTGCAACTTAACTTTTTTTTTTATCTTTGTGACTTTTCTCTCCCCCTTTGTCAACAATCACCAAAAAGGTGCCAATTTTAGTGAGAGATAAGTCAATCAATATGAGGGAGTCCAAATTATGGTTCAATTTAGATCACTTGCCTGGAATATGTAATTCGGTTTGATCGAAGGACAAACTTCTTCACACCTCATAAAGTATAAGAGTTATCTTGACCATGTTGAATTACACATCATGAGATCGTTTACTAGATTCAACACTAGGTTTGCAAGCCCACAAACATGTCATATGCTACCACTAGATTAAACAAATATCGAAGCAATAGTGGTACCATATATACATCTAAACTTATTTGATTTTCATGAATATGCCTATTTGTCATGCAAATATGTCTATATATTCTAAACATGTCCTTAGCAAAGTATGGATGATATGTCAAACAACTTTACCTTGCTATGTTGGAGGAGAGGCATGTCATATAAGAATGTGGGGGTGCACTCATTTCAAGTTGGAGAAGTCAAGTATGTTCAATTCATTCTTCAACTTGTAAAATCTCTTCTCATCAAGTGGCTTTGTGAATATGTCGGCTAGTTGATCTTCGGTGCCTATGCTCTCAATGCTAATATCACCCTTTTGTTGATGGTCTCTTATGAAGTGATGCCTTATGTCAATGTGCTTGGTTCTTGAATGTTGAACCAGATTTTGTGTCATCTTGATAGCACTTTCATTATCATAAAACAAAGGCACATTCTTAAATTTGATTCCAAAGTCACTCAAAGTTGCCTTCATCCAAAGCAATTGTGCAAAACAACTACCGGCACTAATGTATTCAGCCTCAGCGGTAGATAGTGCAACACTATTTTGTTTCTTTGATGACCATGAAACAAGAGACCTTTCTAGTAATTGACAAGAGTCACTTGTGCTCATTCTATCAATCTTGCAACCACCATAGTCAGAGTCTGAATATCCAATCAACTCAAAGTTTGATCCCTTGGGATACCATAGTCCAACATCATGAGTGCCCTTAAGATATCTCAATATTCTCTTGGTTGCTTTCAAGTGACTTTCTCTAGGTGAAGCTTGATATCTTGCACATTTGCACACACTAAACATCACATCCGACTTAGAAGTAGTGACATAGAGCAAACTTCTAATCATATACCGGTATTGCTTTTGATCTACCATGTTTCCACTAGCATCAATACTCAATTGATCATTAGTGCCCATTGGTGTACTCATTGGCGTAGCATCTTGCAATCCAAACTTCTTGATCATGTCCTTGATGTACTTCCCTTGACTTACAAAAGTGCCATTCTTTATTTGCTAGATTTGAAGTCTAAGAAAGTAACTAAGCTCTCCAATCATAGACATCTCAAACTCATTAGCCATCATATTTCCAAACTCTTCACAAAAGTCTTGGTTAGTTGATCCAAATATAATGTCATCCACATAGATTTGCAACACAAACAAGTCATTTTCAAGCTTCTTGGTGAAAAGAGTGGTGTCAACCTTTCCCATCTTGAACCCTTTAGAGAGAAGAAAGTCCCTCAATCTCTCATACCATGCTCTAGGTGCTTGCTTCAAACCATACAATGCCTTCTTTAGCTTGAAAACATGGTTGGGCTTCTTGTCATCTTCAAAACCGGGAGGTTGCTTAACATAAACTTCTTCATTGATGTAGCCATTGAGAAATGCACTCTTGACATCCATTTGATAGAGCTTGATGTTGTGTGCACAAGCATATGCTAAAAGAATTCTAATTGCATCTAATCTTGCAACCGGTGCATATGTCTCTCTAAAGTCAAGACCCTCAACTTGTGTGTAACCTTGTGCTACCAATCTTGCTTTGTTTCTCACAACTACACCATCTTAATCTTTCTTGTTTCTAAAGATCCACTTAGTACCAATCACATTGTAGTTCTTTGGCCTCTCAACAAGTTCCTAAACTTGATTTCTAGTGAAGTTGTTTAGCTCTTCATGCATGGCATTTACCCAATCGGAATCTTTCAATGCATCTTCTATTTTCTTAGGTTTTTCAAGTGACACAAATGAGTAGTGCTCACAAAAAGACGCTAGCCTTGATCTAGTTTGAACACCACTTTAAATTCCACCAATGATTTAATCCAACGGATGATCTCTTGCAATGCTAGTAGGTTGGAGTATTGGGAGTTGGTTAATTCCACTAGCTTGACCTTGATCTTGCACTTCATCATGAGAACCACTAGAGCTTTCTTGATTTATATCAATTTACACACTTTGGTTGATCACATGAATATCATCATCAACAACTTGCCTTGGCCTAACATCACCAATGTCTATGTTTCTCATTGCATTTGCCAATTGGTCTCCTCTCACATCATCAAGGTTTTGAGCTTCATTTTGAGATCCTTGTGTTTCATCAAACTCAACATCATGAACTTCTTCTAAGGTGCCATTAGTGAGAATCCACACTCTATATGCCTTGCTTATGGTAGAATAACCAAGTAAGAACCATTCATCACATTTCTTTTCAAACTTGCTCAATCTAGTGCCTTTCTTGAGAATATAGCATTTGCAACCAAACACTCTAAAGTATGCAATGTTGAGCTTTCTTCCATTCAATAGCTCATATGGTGTCTTCCCAAGCTTTCTATGGCAATAGAGACGGTTGCTACAATAGCAAGCCATGTTGATGACTTCACTCTAAAATGAATGACTGAAGGGTCGAGTGGGCGGACTAGAGGGGGGGTGAATAGTCCTTTCTAAAATTATTCACGTCGACAAACCGAAACAAATGCGGAATTAAAACTATCGGTCTAGCCAAGACTACACCCCTCTATCTAAGTTTACAAGCACCTCACAAAGATCCTAATTATGTAACTAAGGTGCTTTCCTTAGTAAGAGCTCTCCTAAACAATTCTAGAGCAAGGTCACACAAACCTATGCACTAGTACTTTAGCAAAGCCGGAGAACTCCTACACAATTCTAGTAAGCAAAAGCACGAAGCCACCTATGCTCACTAGCAATGCTCAATAGCAAGGCAACTAATGCCAAACTAGAGAGCGCAAATTACTTAGCTATATAAACTAAGCAATATGACTAACAAGGTTACACAAACCAAATTAGCCACGCAACGGGAGCTACTTCTATGCTACACAAGCAAGAAGGTAACTAGCTAACTACACAAGCAAACTAGTTATAAGAGCAACTACACAAGCACAAGTATATGAATGTAAATACAAGCTTGTGAATCAAAAGCAAACCACCGAAAAGATGTACACAATGTTGACATGGCGGTTTTTCACCGAGGTTTACTTGGTTGCCACCAAGCTAGTCCCCGTTGTGGCGATACACCAACTTGATGGATCACGAGCTAACTGACTATTAAGAGTCAAACGCTCAGCGGGTGTCGCACATCCACTCTCAAGATGGGGATCCTCTAAGCCACAAGCTTTACTAGAGTTGCTCTTCGTGATCCCTGCGGGGGTGAGCACAATCCCCCTCACAAATCCTCCTCTAGAGCCACGCACAATCTCCACGCGTGCTTCAACAGAGTCGCAAGCCACCAAGCCGTCTAGGAGGTGGCAACCTCCAAGAGTAACAAGCATCACTAGCTTGCAACTCGATCACCTAGTGCCACTCGATACAATCCTCATGATGCAACGCACTAGAATCACTCTCTCACTCGATCGGATGATCACTATCAAGCTCAAGTGAGTTAGAGGGCTCCCAAGCACACCAACACAAGCCACCAAGGCCTAAGGGTGCTCAACTGCCGGCCATGGCCGGCCACAATATCTATTTATAGCTCCACAACGAAATAGAGCTGTTAGTCCCCTCACTGGGCAAGTTTCGAGTCGACCGGATGCGCCAGTCGAACTGACCGAACGCGCAGGTCAGTAGCATGCTCCAACGGCTAGTTTTCGTGCGTATAAACTTGTATTGACCGGACACGCAGGTCACTAACGGGACCGGACGCGCAGGTCACAGCGAAACAGCGAACAGAGAGGTTCCAGTAAGCTCCTGAAGCGACCGGACGCGTCCGGTCATCACTGACCGGACTCGCTGCAGCGTTCGGTCACTTTCACCCACGAAAAACACTGACCGGACGCGCTGACCGGACGCGCAAGTGCTGACCGGACGCGTCCGGTCATGAGTCCGGTCACAGACCACTCTTCGGTAAAACGGCGATAACTCTTAGCTTTGAACTCCGATTTCGATGATCTTGGACATTTTGGAAAGCTTACTTAGAGGGCTACACAACCCATATGGACACTCAACCCAAGTCATAATGGATCAAAGCAGTATTCTACTCCAAGAGCCATCCTAGTGTCCGGAGAATACCGAAAAACCTTTCTCTCTTCTCCAAGTTGATCAACACCAACTCCAACACCTTCTCCTTTGCAAATGTACCAACACCACCATGTGTAAAACATCATATGCATGTGTGTTAGCATTTTCACAATCATTTTATCGAAGAAGTTAGGCACTCAACTTGCCTCGCCACTCGATCCTAACACGTATGCAAAGTTAGATCGCTCAAGTGGCACTAGATGACCAATATGCAAACTAGTTTGCCCCCCCTTAATAGTACGGTCATCTATCCTAAACCTGGTCATCAACTTCTCTATACACCTATGACCGGTGAAATGGAAATGCCCTAGGTTATACCTTTGCCTTGAGTATTCCACTCCATCTCCTCCGACGTTGATGCAACACATGCACCAACCATATCACAAATGATATGATCCACTTCAAATCATCATGTGACCTTGGTCCATTGATCTTGACCTCACTTGCTCTTCACCGTTGCATCGGTCCATCGGTGCCAAGTCTTGCTCAAACTTCACCGCCTCACGGTCCATCGCTCCAAAGCCTCTGACTTGCCATTCACACTTGCAACCGGTCCGTCGAGCCAAGCCTCATCTTGATCTTTGCCACCTTGGTCACATGACTCCATGTCATATCTCATATGCAATGAGCTCCTTCATGACACCATTACCTGTGGACTAATCCCTGTGTATCTCACATTAAACACAATTAGTCCACCTAAGGTTGTCACTCAATTACCAAAACCAAACAAGGACCTTTCAATGACTCACATTGTATTCACTAAGCATTGATCTAGTCATGTCAATCAAAGTTCTATTCTTTCTTTCAACTACACCATTGGATTGAGGAGTGTAGGTTGGAGAGAATTAATGTCCAATACCAAGATCATCACACAATTCCTCAATTCTTGTGTTCTTAAACTCACTACCATTGTCACTTCTAATCTTCTTCATGGTTGTCTCAAACTCATTTTGCACCCTTTTAATAAAAGATTTGAATAGATCATGAACATCACTCTTGTCATAGAGAAAGAACACCCAAGTGTATCTAGTGTAGTCATCCACTATCACAAAGTCATACTTGTTGCCACCAATGCTAGTGTATGTTATTGGCCCAAACAAGTCCATGTGCAATAGCTCAAATACCTTTGATGTGCTCATTTCACTTTTACTAGGATGTGCATTTTCAACTTATTTGCCGGCTTGACAAGCACTACATGGTTTATCCTTTTCAAAAGTCACATCTTTCAAGCCTCTAACTAAGTCATGCCTCAAAAGTTTGTTCAATTGTTTCATTCCAACATGACCAAGCCTTCTATGCCACAACCATCCCATACTAGATTTGCCAAGCAAGCATGGTGTCAATTGTGTCTCACTATCATTGAAGTCAACCAAGTATAAGCTACCATGTCTAAATCCTTTGAATATCAAATTTGATCCATCAACACTTATGACTTCAACATCATCACTACCAAATATGCACTTAAAGTCAAGATCACAAAGTTGTGCCACCGATAAAAGATTGAAATCTCTCAACTAGCAACACATTAGATATGCTCATGTCATTTGAGATAGCAATTTTACCAAGCCCCTTGACCTTGCCTTTCTTGTTGTTGCCGAAAGTGATAGCATCAAAACCACCATTTTGACTTGTGTCAATTGATTTGAACATATAAGAATCCTCGGTCATATGTTGAGTGCACCCACTATCAAGCATCCAATACCTTCCTCCGGCTTTGTAATTGACCTACAAGATAAGATCAATTCTTTTTAGGTACCCAAACTTGTTTGAGTCCTCCAAGATTAGTGATCAAGCTCTTTGGTACCCAAATGACTTTCTTCTTTGAGCCCATCCATGGTGCACCAATGAACTTAGCATGAACACCATTTGTACCCTTGGTAAGTATATAGAAGGAATCAAACTTAATTAAGGATACATTAGCTTTAGATTTCTTGTTCATGCAAAGTTGCTCTATGTGACCAACTTGCTTGCAACTTTTGCAATAGCCACCATTGTTCTTCACAAAATGAGTCTTGTGAGGAGCAAAAGCGGCCTTGCCTTTCTTAGGGTTATAGCCCAATCCCTCTTTGTAGAGAGAAGCCCTTTGGCTACCCAAGCACATAAGCAAGCGTTCCTCATCACCATAAGCCTTAGCTAAGGTGTGATTGAGCTCTTTTACCTCCTTGAGATTTTCATTCTCAACTATTAGTGTGGAGTCACACGTGAAACCGCCACTACTAGATGAGGATGATGTAGATGAGCTACATGAAGGGTTAGTGGGAGCAATAACAATAGGCTTATGAAAAGATTCATCAATTATATCACATGATATGCCTATGTTGCAAGTTTTAGCCTTCTCAACATTAGTTGGCATGTTTTCACATTTTTCAACTAGAGAGGAATGAGCTTCTTCAAGCTTAGTGTGAGACTTTTGAAGCTTCTTATGGTCTACCTTTAGACTCTCATAAGATGCTCTAAGCTCATCAAGTTCTTGCATAAGGTTTTTCTTTTCCTTAAGCAAGCCCTTGCACTCCTTTCTAGATTCTTTAAAATGTTGAGTGCAATCTTCTAGCATAGTGATTAGTTCATCTTTAGTAAATTCTTCTTCATCACTATCACTATCACTAGTATTATCATGATCACTCTCATCGTTGGATGATACCTTAGCGGCCTTAGCCATGAAGCACGATGGAGTGTCAAAGAGGGAGACCTTCTCTTGGATGGCAATGCTAGCATGTCCCTTCTTCTTGCTCTTGTTGTCATCCTCATCATCACTTGAGGAATCATCACTATCTCATGTAGCAACATGAGAGTCATTCTTCTTTTTATGAGAGCTCTCCTTCTTTTCTTGCTTCTTCTTTTGCTTCTTCCTCTCTTTTTTGATATCATCTTCATCATCACTATCATAAGGACACTTTATAATGAGATGGTCCTTGCTATGGCATCTAAAACATCTTATGGTATGCTCATTCTTCTTGGATGAGTTCTTCCTCCTTCTTGCATGAAAGCCCTTCTTCTTCATAAATTTGCCAAATTGCTTGACAAAAAGAGTCATCTTCTCATCAATGTCATCACTATCACAATGCTTGAGTCTTCATCACTTGATGATTCAATATTGGATTTACCCTTAGATGTGGAGGCTTTGAATACCACACTCTTCTTCTCATCATCCTTCTTCTCACTTTCCTTCTTCTTCTTTTTGACCAACTCCTCTTTCTCATCATCTTCTCTATATGAATCATCGGTCATCACTTCTTGGAATACTTGTTGAGGAGTTGAATCCTTCAATGTAGTCCTCACTAGCACAGTGATCAATGTATCAAATCTCTTGAGCAAGCTTCTCAAGAACTTCATAGAGAATTGGTTGTCCTTGACCTCCTCACCAAGTGCCTTGAGCTCATTGACAATGACTTGCAACCGATGAAATATTTCCGATACACTCTCATCTTCTTGCATCTTAAAGCTAGAAAACTTTTCTTGCAAGATATATGCTTTAGCGGTCTTTGTGCCTTCAGTGCCCTCAAAAGTTTCTTCTAGCTCGGCCCAAGCATCATTAGCAATCTCAATGTTTTTTACTTGCTCAAAGGTCATGTCATCTAGTGCCTCATAAAGAGCACTAATAGCAATGTCATTGCATTGGAGCTTCTTCTCTTCCACCGGTGTAGGTGCTTCCGGATTAGCAACCTCAAATTTTGTTTCGGTGACTTTCCACACTTCTCTATTGATTAACTTGAGGTGTGTGATCATCTTAACCTTCTAATATGCATAATTTGTGCCATCAAAGTGAGGTGCCTTCTTGGTGTTGTTGATGTGTAAGCTTAATTGAGTCATTTCTTTTTCACCGTAGGTTGTTAAGCCTCAAATAAATAGTGCCTCGGCTCTGATACCATTTGTAAGGTCCAAATGGCTAGAGGGGGTGAATAGCCTATTTAAAATCTACAAGCTTCACTAAACAACCACGTTAGTATAAAAGATGGCTAAGCTAATTCTAGCACTAGCTCAACTACACTATACAAGCCACCTATACAATTCTAGTGAAGCAAGGCTATGATCTCTAATACACACCAACAAGACTAAGTCATTAAGGTACTTACTCCTATGTGATAAAAGCTACACTAAGAATAGTACTAGAAAGTAAAGAGCAAGTGACTTGATTCTTATACCAACAATGTAGAGAAGTAATGCACTCGAAGAATCAATCATGATGATCAACCACAAGAGAAATCCTCAGTAAAGAGATGACACAAGATTTTTACCGAGATTCACTTGCTTCCCGGCAAGCTACTCCTCATTGTGGCGATACACTCACTTGTCGGTTCGCGAGCTAATCGACTATCAAGAGTCGAGCCCTCGGCGGGCGCCGCACAACCGCATACAAGATGGGGATCCTCCAAGCCACGAGCTCCACTAGAGTATCCAATTTGTGAACTCCCGCGGGGAAGGATCAAGAATCCCTTACAATACTTGGTGAGGGCTCCAACAATCTTCAATTGTGAGCTCAATCACCTCCGCTGCTCCAAGCCATCTATCGTGTCGAGAAATATGGAAGAGTAACAAGAAATCCGCAGCAACTCGAAGATCAAGTGCCTCTAGAATGCAACTCTCAAGCAATGCACTTGAATCTCACTCAATCTCACTCAAGATGTGCAACTAAGCAACGAGATGAGTGGAGAGGTTGTTCTCTAGCTCAAAAGATGTCTCTAGGTCTCAAAATGTGCAAGAGTTACCCTCAAACCCCGGACATCTTCTATTTATAGCGAATGGGTACGCAGCTAGCCGTTACCGGACGACACAGTTCAAAACGTGCTGACGGGACACACCGATCAGGGTGACCGGACACGTCCGGTCACTACAGGACAAGTGTGAATTGTGCGCGTCAGAAGTTACCGTTGCTATGACCGGACGTGCTCTTGCGTTTGTCTGGACGCGCTGCACATGGCGTCCGATCGGAGTCCAGTAAGCTCCCACCGCGACCGGACGCGTCCGATCGCACGTGACCGGACGCGCCGCGCGTCCGGTCGGCTCTACGACCGGCTCTGCTCCTCTGGGTGCCTAACCAGACGCTCTGGTTCCATGAGGGACTGGACGCGCCAGTTGCAAACCCTAGCACCCGCGCGCCTAACTGCTGTGAAGAACTGACCGGACGTGTCCGGTCAAACCGCGACCGCGTCCGGTTGAAAGTCCCTAGTTTGGTTTTGGCTAATTAATGAAACCTAGGACTAACCTTTGTATCTAAGTGGATGATTTAAATAAAGGTGGTCATTGCATATGAGACATGACATTGACTCATATGACCAAGATGGTGAAGACCAAGATGAGGCTTGGCTCGATGGACCGGTTGTGAAGGTGAAGGGCAAGTCGAGGCTTCGAAGCGAAGGACCATGCGATGGTGAAGCTTGAGCAAGACTTAGCGCCGACGGACCGATGCAACGGTGAAGAGCAAGTGAAGTCAAGGTCGATGGATTGAGACGTTCATGTGATGATATGAAGTGGATGATATCATTTGGAGAAACAAAATGGGCTCAAGGCAAAGGTATAACCATAGGGCCATTTTGTTTTACACTCAAGACACCATTGAGGGTGTGAGTGGTTTAGGATCGATAGCCGAACTATTAAGAGAGGAAGTCTTATCGGTTATTCGATGCACGGGTGCCACTAGGTGAATTCATGAAGTGCATTGCATGTAGGGCCTAGTGAGCTAATTGGAAAACCTTTGAAAATGATTGAGAAAAAGCTAACACACAAGCACATGGAGATGTACACTTGATGGTGTTGGCACATTTGCAAAGGTGGCGTTGGTCGCGCTGTGGTTTGCGGGTAGAGAGGGGTTTGGGTTCCTCTCTCCCTCCCGCCAAGTGTGCGAGTGCGGGATTCAGGCGATTTCGGGGAAATGAAATGCCTATTTTCCACTACGCCGGAAGTCGAAAAAGAAACGGAGGTGAACGGGGTCACTGAGGTGACCGGACGCTGCATCGGACACGGTCACGGTGTGACCGAACGCGTCCGGTCAGTACAGCGCAGGAGTCGGGCACGCGGGCTAGGGTTTGCAACCGGCGCGTCCGGTCACTCACGGGACCGGCGCGTCCGGTTAGGCGCCCTAAGGGAACTGCAGTTCGCAAGGTCGATCGGACGCGGTGAGCGTCCGGTCACACACGATCGGACGTGTCTGGTCATCGAGGGAGCTTACTGGACTGCGACCGGACGCTGACACTGTCGCGTCCGGTCATCTTCTGGAGTGCGTCCGGTCGTTGCTTCGCGGGCGCGGGTGCTGTGCGCATCGGCGCGTCCGGTCATTGCTTCGCGGGCGCGCGGTACTGTGCGACCGGCGCGTCCGGTCGTTTGAGCAGCGCGTCCGGTCATAGCGTTTGACCGTTGGCACACAGTGACCGTTGGAGGATCTAATGGTCGCGTTTGAATTCGAGGGACACGTGGACGTCGCAGGGCGACCGGACACGGTGAAGCGTGTCTGGTCAGTTTCGACTGGCGCGTCCGGTCATCCCGAAAAAACGGTCAGTGGAGTGGCAACGGCTCTATTTGGATGGGATGCTTATAAATACTCGTTGGCCGGCCCTTGGGGAGGTATCTTGGCATTTCTAACACTCTTGTGCATCCTTTGAGCTAGAGCTACTCCTCCCACTCATCTCTCTTGCTTGTTTGCAAATCAAAAGTGAGATTGAGTGATCCCAAAGTGCATTGCATAGCTTGAGGGCATCTAGTGGCACTTGTGGGTGGTTTAGCCGGTGGATTTCTTGTTACTCTTGGAGAGTACCGCTCCTAGCCGGCTTGGAGATTGTTGGAGGCGTTGGCAAGAGAAGGTGATTGTTCTTGGCCACCTCCGGTTGTTTGTGAGAGGTTCTTGTGCTTTCCTCGGCGGGACGCCAAAAGCAACTCTAGTGGAATGCGCGTGTCATTGAGTTACCTCACTTGAGAGTGGCGTCTTGCGGTGCCTTGCGGGGCGTGCCTTGAGGGGCAAGTGACTTGAGGGTCACACCGGGGAACCATCTAAGTGTTGGTCGACACAACCGGTGACGTAGCTTGTCGGTGCACAAGTGAACACCGGGTGAACAAAAATATTGTGTCTCTTGTCTCCCGGTGATTGGTCTTCATATTGAGTTGTTGTCAATATTGATTGATTGTATATCATCTTGGTGATTGGCAACATCTTCTCCTCACCGTCGGTATAAGAATCACAATCCTCTCTCTTGCACTTATCTTTACTAGATTATCTTGTGTGGCTCTAGTAGTAGCTTTGCTAGTAGTGTTGTTAGCTTGTTGTCTAGTGTTAAATTAGTGACATAGCTCTTGTGTGAACTAGAGATCATAATCTACTAGACTTGTGGATAGGAGGCTTGCATCACCACCTTTGGCTAAGCAAAACTCGCTTTACGCCGTTTGTTATTCTAACAAGTTTGCTTAGTGGTGCTTGTAGAATTTTTTATAGGCTATTCACCCCCCTCTAGCCATCTAGGACCTTACAAGTGGTATCGGAGCCGTGGTCACCGTTTTAATCAAGGCTTAACATCCTTCGGTGTGAAAAATGGCTCAAATTGTGTTCAAACATGTTGGGGGCAAGCCACCGTTCTTTGATGGTGTTAGTTCTTTTGCTCATTGGAAGAGAAAGATGACAATGTACCTTGGTTCTATTTATGAGAGAGTATTGCAAGTCACCGAGAATGATTTTGCTATCATTGATCCCGATCATCTCACCGATGAAGATAGAGCAAATAGAACATGCAATAGAATGGCTCTCAATACACTCTACAATGGTATTGACACAAAAGTGTTTGAGGGCATCAAAGATTTGGAATTGGCTAGTGAAGTATGGACAAGGTTGAGTGAGACATATGAAGGTACTAAGGTTGTGAAGAGTGCCAAGCTATATGGGCTCAAGAGTGAGTTTGAGAACTTCAAAAAAAAGGATGATGAAACAATCATTAAAATGTTTCATAGATTGCGAGTGATAGTCAATGATCTTAAGAGCTTAGGGCACAAAACTCAAGATCAAGATTTTTGTCACAAGTTCTTATTGAGCTTACCTAGAAGATTCAAGATGTTGATCATGATGTTGCAAAGAGATGGGCTTGAAACAATGAAGCCTAATGATTTGCTTGGTGAAGTATTGACCTATGACAAATATGATCAAGATGTTGATGACAAGGAGAAGGTGGAAGATAAGAAGAAGAAGACCGTGGCATTCAAGGCCACCTCCTCCAAGAGCAAAGCTACCATCATTGAAGAAGAAGAAGACAACAATGAAGATGGGGAATTTGAAATTGATGATGAGGCACTTGCTCTTGTAGTCAAGAAGATGGGTCACATGTTCATCAAGAGAAGAGGCTTTAAGAAAAGAAATGAGCAACAAAGAAAGTGCTTCAATTGTGATAGCACCGAGCACCTTCAAGCGGAATGTCCTTATGATAAGAAGAAGAACAAAAAGGACAAGTTTGAGAAGAAGAAGAAGAAGAGAGAGGCCAAGATGACATTCAAGAAAGGCAAAAATGGTGCATATGTGATCACTTGGGAAAGTGATGATAATGAAGAAGAAGAAGAATCATCCAACAAGGCTTTTGCTTCCATTGCTATCAACAAGAAGCCATCACTATTTGATTCATCCTCTTCATGCTTCATGGCTAAAGAAGCTAAGGTATTATATGATGAGAGTGATGATGAAAGTGAAATGGAATATGCTCATGATAGTGATAATGATAATGATAATGAAAATGATGATGATGAACCAACTAAAGAACAACTATATGACTTGATGCAACAAACTAGAGACATAGCTATTGCCAAGGACAAAGAGTGTAAGAAGCTTGTCTTGAAAGTAGTAATACTTGAGAAAGTCCTTAGTGAGCTTAAGACCACTCATGAGAGTCTAGTGGAAGACCATGAGGATCTTGATAAGGCTCATTCCAAGCTTGAAAAAGCTCACTCATTGCTACTTGAGCAACAAGCAAAGAAGGAGATTGTTGTATCATGTGATATAGGTGTTACATGTGATATAATTGATGAATCCTTTAATGAACCTATCATCATGTCAAATGCTAATCCTTCTTGTAGCTCTTCATCCACCACCACTAACTCTACCTCCACTACTAGTGATGGTTTCACTCGTGATGCCTCACTAATGGTTGAGAATGAGACTCTCAAGAAAGAGGTGGATGAGCTCACTCACGCCCTAGGCAAGGCCTATGGTGGTGAGGCCCGCTTGCTTAAGTGCTTGGGTAGCCAAAGGTTCTCTCTTAACAAAGAGGGATTGGGCTACACCCCCAAGAAAGGTAAGTCGGCCTTTGCAACTCCAAAGCCTAGCTTTGTGAAGGGCAATGGTCGGTTTTGCAATAGATGCAAACAAGTTGGGCACCTAGAGCATAATTGCAATAAAAAGAATCAAAGCAAGAACCTTGTTAATGCTATACCTTTTGATTCTTGCTATGTGCTAACCAAGGGTGTGAAGGGTGTGCAAGCTAAGTTTGTTGGTACACCAATTCTGGGCCCAAAGAAGAAGGCTATTTGGGTACCAAAGAGCTTAGTTACTAACCTACAAGGACCCAAGCAAAAATGGGTACCTAAACTTTATTGATTTGCTTGTAGGTCAATTACAAAGCTGGAGGAAGGCATTGGATT
Organism: Saccharum hybrid cultivar R570; assembly: GCA_038087645.1. Taxonomy (NCBI): domain Eukaryota; kingdom Viridiplantae; phylum Streptophyta; class Magnoliopsida; order Poales; family Poaceae; genus Saccharum; species Saccharum hybrid cultivar. Next base: position 100,424 of record JAQSUU010000508.1, read on the forward strand.
ATTGATAGTGGGTGCACTCAACACATGACCGGTACATCAAGAATGTTTGACTCAATCAATGACAATGATAGTGGTGTTGATTCTATCACATTTGGCAATAACAAGAAAGGCAAGGTTATTGGCTTGGGCAAGATTGTAATATCAAATGACATGAGTATCTCTAATGTGTTGCTAGTTGAAAGCTTGGATTTCAATCTTCTATCCGTGGCACAAATATGTGATCTAGGCTACAAATGCATCTTTGGGGTTGATGATGTGGATGTTATTAGTGTGGATGGTTCAAATGTGGCATTCAAGGGCTTTAGATATGAGAATCTCTACCTAGTTGACTTCAATGCTAGAGAAACTTCTTTGACAACTTGCTTAGTCTCCAAATCAAGCATGGGTTGGCTTTGGCATAGAAGGCTTGGTCATGTTGGCATGAAACAATTGAAGAAGCTTACAACTCACAATCTTGTCAATGGTTTGAAAGATGTTGAATTTGAGAAGAATAAGCTTTGTAGTGCATGTTAAGCCGGGAAGCAAGTTGGAAGCTCACATCCAAAGAAGAGTACAATGAGCACATGCAAAGCATTTGAGTTGATGCACATGGATCTATTTGGACCAACAACATATACAAGCATAGGCGGTAATAAGTATGGCTTTGTCATAGTGGATGACTTCACAAGATTCACATGGGTATTCTTTCTTAGTGACAAAAGTGAAGTGTTTGACACCTTCAAGACATTTCTCACTAGAGTTCACAATGAGTTTGAGATTAGAATCAAGAAAGTGAGAAGTGACAATGGAAGTGAGTTCAAGAATACAAGAATTGAAGAACTTTGTGATCATTATGGTATTGGACATTAATTCTCGGCCAAGTACACTCAACAATCAAATGGCCTAGTTGAGAGGAAGAATAGAACATTGCTTGATATGGCTAGATCAATGCTTCATGAGTACAATGTGAGTCAATCATTTTGGGATGAAGCAATCAATACCGCTTGCTACTACATCAATAGACTATATTGTCATCCATTGCTAGAGAAGACCCCATATGAGTTACTTCATGGAAGAAAGCCCAATATTTCTTACTTTAGGGTGTTTGGTTGCAAATGCTATATCTTGAAGAAGGGCACTAGATTGGGCAAGTTTGACAAGAGATGTGATGAGGGGTTCCTACTTGGTTATTCAACTACAAGCAAAGCTTATAGAGTTTGGAACAACTCAAGTGGCATTCTAGAAGAAGTCCATGATGTGCAATTTGATGAAACCAATGGGTCACAAGATGAAGAAGAGAATCTAGATGATGTTGGTGGAACTCAATTGGTGGAAGCAATGAAGAACATGGACATTGGGGACATTAGAGCAAAGCAAGTAATTGATATTCAAGATGATGATAAAGATCAAGTGCTCAATTCACCAAACAAGCTAGTTAGTGACTCTCAAGTGCAAAATTATGGTGCTAGTTCTTCTCATCGAGATACATCAAGTGATCAACCAAGCTCAAGCAATCAAGTGCAAGTACTCCAACCACAACATGTTTCAAGAGATCACCCCATTAATAGTATTATTGGTGATATTAGAAGTGGTGTGCAAACAAGATCAAGATTGACTATGTTTTATGAGCATGCATCATTTGTGTCAACCATAGAACCAAAGAAGATAGAAGAAGCTTTGAGGGATGCCGATTGGATCATGGCTATGCAAGAAGAGTTTAACAATTTCACAAGAAATGATGTTTGGGAGTTGGTAGAAAGGCCAAATGACTACAATGTGATTGGAACCAAGTGGGTGTTCAAAAACAAGTAAGATCAAGATGGCATTGTAGTGAGAAACAAAGCAAGACTAGTTGCTCAAGGTTACACTTAAGTTGAAGGTCTTGACTATGATGAGACATATGCTCCCGTGGCAAGATTGGAGGCAATAAGGATTCTATTGGCTTATGCTTGTGCACACAACATCAAACTATATCAAATGGATGTTAAAAGTGCATTTCTCAATGGGATCATCAATGAGTTAGTCTTTGTTGAGCAACCGCCCGGATTTGAAGATGACAAGAAACCCAACCATGTGTATAAGTTGAAGAAGGCTTTATATGGCTTAAAGCAAGCACCTAGAGCATGGTATGAGAGGCTAAGGGATTTCCTTCTCTCTAAGGGATTCAAAATGGGCAAAATTGATACTACTCTATTCACCAAGAAGATTGGAAATGATCTATTCATAGTGCAAATATATGTTGATGACATCATCTTTGGATCAACCGATCAAGCTTATTGTGAAGAATTTGGTGCTATGATGGCCAAAGAGTTTGAAATGTCTATGATTGGTGAACTTAGCTACTTCCTTGGTCTCCAAGTCAAGCAATTGAAGAATGGGACATTTGTGAGTCAAGGGAAATACATAAGGGACATGTTGAAGAAGTTTGGAATGCAAGATGCAAAGCCAATTTCAACTCCAATGGGCACAAATGGCAATTTTGATAGTGATCTTGATGGCAAAATGGTGAATCAAAAGGAATATCGGTCTTTGATTGGAAGTCTACTCTATGTCACCGCATCAAGGCCGGATGTCATGTTTAGTGTTTGCATGTGTGCTAGATATCAAGCCTCACCTAGAGAAAGTCATCTCACGGCGGCAAAGAGAATATTGAGGTACTTGAAGCAAACAAGAGATGTTGGACTATGGTATCCCAAGGGGTCAAAGTTTGAATTGATTGGATATTCGGACTCTGACTATGGGGGTTGCAAGATCAATAGGAAGAGCACAAGTGGCATATGTCAATTACTTGGAAGATCACTTGTGTCATGGTCCTCAAAGAAACAAAATAGTGTGGCAATCTCTACCGCCGAAGCCGAATATGTGAGTGCGGGGAGTTATTGTGCACAATTGCTATGGATAAAATCAACTTTGAAGGATTATGGTCTCAACTTCAAGAATGTGCCATTGCTATGTGATAATGAGAGTGCAATCAAGATGATACAAAACCCGGTTCAACATGGAAGAACAAAGCATATTGACATAAGACATCATTTCATTAGAGATCATCAACAAAAGGGAGATATTGCCATTGAAAGTGTTGGCACCGATGATCAACTTGCCGATATTCTCACTAAGCCACTTGATGAAAAGAGGTTTTGCAAGCTAAGGAATGAATTGAACATTTTTGATTTCTTAAACATGAGTTGAATGCACTCCACCCACTTATTGACGTGCCTCTCCTTCGACATTGCAAGGTAAAATTGATTGACATGTCATTCATCCTATGCTAAGGACTTGCTAGAGCATGTAGACATATTAAGTAGTATGCATGAGCATTCATGATAAATCAAATGAATTTGATGGATATATGTTACCACTATTGCCTCTATGTTTGTTTTGATCTAGTGGTGGCATATGACATGTTTGTGAGCTTGCAAACCCAGTGTTGAATCTAGAAGATTTGCTATAAGTGTTTAATTCAACATAGGCAAGATAACCCTTATTATAAGGTGTGAAGAAGCTTGTCTTTGGTTCAAATCGAATTAAATATCTTTGGCAAGTGTTCTAGGTTGAACCAAATTTGATAAAATTTAATCTACTCCATCAAACATTTTTCCTTCTCTCCACAATTTGATCCCATTTTTGGGTAAGTTGTTGACAAAGGGGGAGAGAAAAAGACGATTCAACTTGATAAAGGGGTAAATAAATTTTTTTGATGCACACAAGTAGGGGGAGCAAGCTCATAAACAAAGTTGTTGCATTTGTTTATGCATTCTCATATGACTTGCTCATTGCACATGTATTTAAATTCAATATACATGCTTGTGTGGTGCAATGCTAGTATAGAACTTGGATGATGAAATGATCTACTAGCATGCATAGGAATAGTTTACATGTGGTATCTAGACTTGCCTAAAGCTTTACAAGTGGTTCAAGAACCTTTACATATAATGTTGATCTCACGAGGTTCTTGAGTTTTGATGGATGTCTAGTTACTTCATGATGCTAAGGATGGTGTAAAAGGCAACTCCGATTGGTATCACGCTTCAAAGGTCCATTTCTTACACCATAGCATCATTTTGGTAGAATTACTCTCCCAACACTTCTATCCATGCGTATGTGCAAAGCCTTCAATCCAAACTCTATGCACATATGTAGGGGGAGCTAATGCTACCAAAATCGAGCTTATGATAATTGTCCAAACTTTACTTATGAGCAAAATGATTGGACAAGTATGACAAGTTTAAAACTTTTATTATCAAAATCATCTTTGTGAGGGTTGTCATCAATTACCAAAAAGGAGGAGGTTGAAAGTCCCTAGTTTGGTTTTGGCTAATTGATGAAACCTAGGACTAACCTTTGTATCTAAGTGGATGATTTAGATAAAGGTGGTCATTGCATATGAGACATGACATTGACTCATATGACCAAGATGGTGAAGACCAAGATGAGGCTTGGCTCGATGGACCGGTCGTGAAGGTGAAGGGCAAGTCGAGGCTTCGAAGCGAAGGACCATGCGATGGTGAAGCTTGAGCAAGACTTAGCGCCGACGGACCGATGCAACGGTGAAGAGCAAGTGAAGTCAAGGTCGATGGATCGAGACGTTCATGTGATGATATGAAGTGGATCATATCATTTGGAGAAACAAAATGGGCTCAAGGCAAAGGTATAACCATAGGGCCATTTTATTTTACACTCAAGACACCATAGAGGGTGTGAGTGGTTTAGGATCGATAGCCGAACTATTAAGAGGGGAAGTCTTATCGGTTATTCGATGCACGGGTGCCACTAGGTGAATTCATGAAGTGCATTGCATGTAGGGCCTAGTGAGCTAATTAGAAAACCTTTGAAAATGATTGAGAAAAAGCTAACACACAAGCACATGGAGATGTACACTTGATGGTGTTGGCACATTTGCAAAGGTGGCGTTGGTCACGCTGTGGTTTGCGGGTAGAGAGGGGTTTGGGTTCCTCTCTTCCTCCCGCCTCGCACACTCGGCGGGATTCAGGTGATTTCGGGGAAATGAAATGCCTATTTTCCACTACGCCGGAAGTCGGAAAAGAAACAGAGGTGAACGGGGTCACTGAGGTGACCGGACGCTGCACCGGACGCGGTCACGGTGTGACCGGACGCGTCCGGTCAGTACAGTGCAGGAGTCGGGCGCGCGGGCTAGGGTTTGCAACCGGCGCGTCCGGTCACTCGTGGGACCGGCGCGTCCGGTCAGGCGCCCTGAGGGAACTGCAGTTCGCAAGGTCAATCGGATGTGGTTAGCGTCCGGTCACACACGATCGGACGCGTCCGGTCATCGAGGGAGCTTACTGGACTCCGACCGGACGCTGACACTGTCATGTCTGGTCATCTTCTGGAGCGCGTCCGGTCGTTGCTTCGCTGGCGCGGGTGCTGTGCGCATCGGCGCGTCCGGTCATTGCTTCGCGGGCGCGCGGTACTGTGCGACCGGCGCGTCCGGTCGTTTGAGCAGCGCGTTCGGTCATAGCGTTTGACCGTTGGCGCACAGGGACCGTTGGAGGATCTAATGATCGCGTTTGAATTCGAGGGACACGTGGACGTCACAGGGCGACCGGACGCGGTGAAGCGTGTCCGGTCAGTTTCGACCGGCGCGTCCGGTCATCCCGAAAAAAACGGTCAGTAGAGTGGCAACGGCTCTATTTGGATGGGATGCTTATAAATACTCGTTGGCCGGCCCTTGGGGAGGTCTCTTGGCATTTCTAACACTCTTGTGCATCCTTTGAGCTAGAGCTACTCCTCTCACTCATCTCTCTTGCTTGTTTGCAAATCAAAAGTGAGATTGAGTGATCCCAAAGTGCATTGCATAGCTTGAGGGCATCTAGTGGCACTTGTGGGTGGTTTAGCCGGTGGATTTCTTGTTACTCTTGGAGAGTACCGCTCCTAGCCGGCTTGGAGATTGTTGGAGGCGTTGGCAAGAGAAGGTGATTGTTCTTGGCCACCTCCGGTTGTTTGTGAGAGGTTCTTGTGCTTTCCTCGGCGGGACGCCAAAAGCAACTCTAGTGGAATACGCGTGTCATTGAGTTACCTCACTTGAGAGTGGCGTCTTGCAGTGCCTTGCGGGGCGTGCCTTGAGGGGCAAGTGACTTGAGGGTCACACCGAGGAACCATCTAAGTGTTGGTCGACACAACCGGTGACGTAGCTTGTCGGTGCACAAGTGAACACCGGGTGAACAAAAATATTGTGTCTCTTGTCTCCCGGTGATTGGTCTTCATATTGAGTTGTTGTCAATATTGATTGATTGTATATCATCTTGGTGATTGGCAACATCTTCTCCTCACCGTCGGTATAAGAATCACAATCCTCTCTCTTGCACTTATCTTTACTAGATTATCTTGTGTAGCTCTAGTAGTAGCTTTGCTAGTAGTGTTGTTAGCTTGTTGCCTAGTGTTAAATTAGTGACATAGCTCTTGTGTGAACTAGAGATCATAATCTACTAGACTTGTGGATAGGAGGCTTGCATCACCACCTTTGGCTAAGCAAAACTCGCTTTACGCCGTTTGTTATTCTAACAAGTTTGCTTAGTGGTGCTTGTAGAATTTTTTTATAGGCTATTCACCCCCCTCTAGCCATCTAGGACCTTACACCGGTGCAGCATCCGGTCACCACAGTGACCGCCGTTCGCCTCCGTTTCTTTTTTGACTTCCGACGTAGTAGAAAATAGACATTTCACTTCCCAAAAAACGCCAAATCCCGCCTCGCAAGCTTGACGGGAGAAAGATAGGAACCCAAACCCCTCTCTACCGCTCAAACTTCCCCACCTTTACATATGTGCTAACACCACCAAGTGTACACCACCATGTGCATATGTGTTAGCATTTTCACAATCATTTTTCAAGGCGATAAGTTAGTTCTCTACTAGATCCTAATGCATATGCTCAAGACATTGATCTAGTGGCACTTGATTTTCGAGCTAACCGTGATTGCCCCTCTTGATAGTCGGCTATGTATCCTAAACCTGGTCAATCACTTCTCTACTCATCTTAGACCGGCAAAAGAAAAATCCTATGGTTATACCTTTGCCTTGTGCTCTTAGACCCTTCTTCTCCACTTGATCATCATGTCCTTCATTTTATGTGCATCTCCACCATGATCATCATTTCATGTCCATGCACCATCTCTTTGTGATCTTATGGCCACCACTCCTTACCACATACACCTTCATCACATGTGTTGCTTATGCCTAATTCAAAACACTTAACATGTGGCATTAGCAACTTGGTGTCATTAATTACCAAAACCAAACTTAGGCTTTCAGCAGGAGAGCTACCAATTATGTTAATAAAGAAGAAGACCTAGACTAGACAAACAATAGCCCCAAGAAGGAGCAATCAACAGAAAACAACAACACACTACAATGACTATGACGACTCAAACAACAACTAGTGACTGACAATAGGAGCAAATAACAATATAGACAACGACAAACTCCCAAGACCCATAACGAAGAGGCAGAGAGGCCTCCGCCATAAAGTCCCAAAAGACATGACCTTTTAAAGTCATCAGTGGCTTGAGGAGGTTTAGTGGCAACAATTTCTTTAGGTAAACTATAATGTCTTGTATTAGCTTCCCATCCTTCCCAACAACGCCCAAATCCTTTAGCATGTTAGGGGTCTTGTCGTGTGGTTTTCATCATGCCCTACACTCGTTTGGGACCTTTGTCGCGTGGTGTTTGTACTAGGGTGTGGTCTAATCTGCTTCCAAGGATAGAAGCATGCGCTGCACCATTATCGCCACACCTCCGAGGGTTGTGCGGCTATCATAGCTACGATGTCTTTCGTACCCTCAGTATACATGGTCTTGAGGCCAGTCTCAATGGAGATTTCATGGGAGTTTCATGGACATTAAATAAGGTGACATGTCAGCAAAAACTGCTCTTTTGCATGTATCGAGGAAGAGAGAGGGGATAATTGTTTTATGGCCACGACACGAGTGGGCGTCGTTTCCCACGCATTGGAAACCGGGCGACATTCGCACTGAGCCAGTTCTTTCGTTTCATCCCCATCCAGTGCGGCCATCTGCGCATACACCTCTCCCTTCCATCCTACTCCCACCGTTCTCCTTTCCCTCCGGCACCCTATCTCCTCTTTCCCCTTCTAGAGAGCAGAATGCGAGTGAAATCTCCTATACTTCCTTGCTCTCCTCCCCTCTACACGTCTCCTCAGTCTCCAGATGGATGCGACTCTAGTGGCGGCAGCGGCGGTGGAAAGCTCAGGGCGGTGTGGGTCTGACGAGGGGGAAAAGGGCGATGTGGTGGCCAGTGCAACCGCAAAGCAGCGTCATCGCTTGCGCCGCTGTCGAGTTCGTCGCCTTCGCTGCTGCCGAGTTCATGGCCTGCGCCGCTGATTAGCACGTCTGTACTAGATTTAGTGTTTCAGTTCTAGATCCTAGTGTAGTACTCCTGTTGGTGCTTCTGAAATCTTGTTTAGTATTGGAATTTTCGTCCGTACAAGATCCTAGTGCAGTACTCTTGTTGGTAGCTCTGAATCTAGTGCAGTACTCTTGTTCAGTTCTTCCCTATTTCTTTCATGCCACTGAGTCTGAGCTTTTACAGTATTCAATTCTGAATGTTCTACCGCTAAGGTGCATCTGTGCTCTTCTGGTAGGCAGCTTTTGCCACTCTTTTTTTAGTGTGTTGTTTCCTGAATTACTTTTCTTTGTTGCTCCTTTCATTACAATTTCAGTTTGAGCTGCATCTAGTGAGAGCTCAACCTGAATTACTTTTTCTTTTCTCCAGGAATGCCGATCAGTTTGTAATATGAAACTGCTATCAGTCTGAAATCATGTTTATTTGCCAATTTTATCATGTTCCCAAATGACTGCATAGTTCACATGACACATTTGATCACAACACAATACAAGAATTAAATGATAAAGCTAGCCTATGAAACTGTGAAATGAAACTGTGCATTGAGAGACTCTGTTTCATCATGTTTCATTCTTGGTGTCATGTCTTGGAAACTGGGACACGAAACCCTCCATTGAGACTGGCCTGATAGGCCTTAGATGATCCTAGCACATGATAGTCATCAACAGTGGTCATCGCCTCGTCCTCGCACCAACATGAACAACATTGTCCCTAGCATTGCAATGACACCACACCATACATCGATAGCATGGATGACCTAAGGATGCCTCTGACTTGCACCCTTCGCAAAGCCTCTTCCACCAATGTCAGACCTTGCGATCACTAACTCACACGCCCAATTGGGATTAGACACATCTTCATTTCCAATTGACATATTTCCTTGGCTTAATAAAGTTTGGTCGATATTCTATTCCTTAAACCGTTTCTCTTATGAACAGTAGAATCTCTACCAAATGTTCTTAGAAAAAAATCCTTGCTGAACGATTAAAAAGATTCGTAATCAGAACTAGGAACGTTTCTTGGACTCACATATGAGAACCAGAGAGGTAGTTGCACAAACTTGGGTTATTGTAAAGTAAAACATGTCATTTATTAGATACATGTCTTCAACTTCGATGTATTTTCATACAATTAGTTGAAGTGAATTTTATTAATGTTAATAAGGCAAAATCATGTTTCATATGTGAATCATAATTATTAGAATCGTTTGTTCTAGAAACCAAACCCTTGCCAAACACACTTTAATTTTAGGGAAAATTTGCTGTTGGACATGCCAAGTGATGGCTCTTTGCTGGCGGACATGCAAAATTTGACGATTTGCTAGTGGACACTCTGGTTCTTTACAAATTTGCTAGTGGACACTCTGCCCAATAAAATATTAATTTCCGGCTGCTGAGGAGAGAGAAGAGTGGTCAAATGTCTGTTATGCCCCTGCCTCTTTATTCTACCTTGGTCCTCTCTCTCCCTTTCTTCTTCTGCTCTAGTAAGATCATGGTCGTCCTCTAGATCCCGAGCTCACCCACATCCCCGGCGACCTCCATCCCCGTCGGCGGTGACCTCATCCCTACCCACAGCCGCACCGCCCCCTAGCACGCCCCTAGTCGTGGTGGCCTCCATGGCTGCGCCGTCCCCAACCGCGGCGGTCAGCTAGCTCCACCACCGCCGGCGAGCATGTAGGAAGGCAGCGAGGGAGTCGTGGGCCATCCCAGGCTACGCGCCGATGAAAGTCCTATGTTTGGTGTTGGTAATTAGTGACAATGCCTAAGTACTAATCCTATGCCTAAGTTGTATGTAGCATATGAGGATTAGTACATTCCAAGGTTGGTGGCAAGATGGACATGGTGATCATGATGGCCACACTTGGATTTGGACGCAACCCTACATGATCAAGGCAAAGGTATATGCTTAAGGGTTATGTTTTAGTAACCAAGACACCTAGTGGGTGTGGTTACATTATAGGATAGTTAGCCGTACTATAAAGAGGGGAATGACGCGGCTATTGAACTCCTAAGTGCCTCCAGGTGTGCATTTCATAATCATATGTATTTGGATAGAACTAATATCGCCTCGAAAAATGATTGTGAAAATGCTAACATACTCACACATGACGAGATCACTTGGTGGTGTTAGCACGTGCGAAGGCGGTAGAGTTTGAGCGGTAGAGAGGGTTTGGGGTCCTCTCTCCCTCTCGTCGAGCTTGCGAGGCGGGATTCAGGCGTTTTCGAGGAATTGAAACAACTATTTTCCACTACGCCGGAAGTCAGAAAAGAAATGAAGGCGAACGGAGGTCACAGAGGTGACCGGATGCGGTCTCTGGTTGACCGGACGCGGTCGGTCAGCGTTCAGCGTTTGCGCGTGTTTCAGTTTGATGATCGGACGCGCAACGCGTCTGGTCACTGTCGACCGGACGCGTCCGGTCGTTCAGGGAGCTTACTGGACTCCAATCGGACGCTGGCACTGTGGCGTCCGGTCAGTTCTACAGCGCGTCCGGTCACTGTTTCGTTGTGCGTTGATCAGGCTTGACCAGCGTGTCTAGTTGATTACAGGACCTGCGCGTCTAGTCAATCCCAGCGCGTCCGATCGTTGCGTAGAGCGCGTCCGGTCGGTGCTTCGCGACTTAGCCGTTGTGCGACCGACGCGTCCGGTCAGTTGGACCAGCACGTCCGGTCAGCGCGATTTCAGCTGTTTCAAGTTTCTAAAGGCTATATTCGAAGGGGTACGTCTATAAATACTCGTTGGCCGGCTCAAGGCTCTCCCTCTCTAACATTTGATATACTTGTGAGCACTTTGAGCTAAGCAACTCCCCTCCCACTCATCTCTCTTGCTTCTTTGCATATTCGAAGTGAGATTGAGTGATCCAAGTGCATTTGCATTGTGATATTGCATCTAGTTGGCACTTGGTGGTTGATTTGCTACGGGATTCTTGTTTCTCTTGGTGGTTACCGCCACCTAGACGGCTTGTAGCAGCTTGGAGGCGTTGGCAAGAGTTGGTGATTGTTCTTGGCCATCTCCGGTGATTGTGAGGGGTTTGTGCCTACCTCGGCGAAGCGCCAAAGGCAATGTTAGTAAATTGCTCATGTTATTGCAACCTTTTGCTATTTGGTAGGTTCTTGTGGCGCCTTTTGAGAGGCTCGGTGTGAGACCGATTAGCCACCGAACCACGTGGTGAAGAGGGACACAACGGGGACTAGCGTGCTGGCAAGCCCGTGAACCTCGGGATAAATCTTCGTGTCATCACTTTCATATTGTGATTGATTGATCCCGGTGTTCGGTTGTCTTGGTATTCATTGTTGATCATATTGGTTGGCTCAATACTTCGCCCCTTGGTGAAACTCTCCTAACTCAACTCCACATTACTTTCTTAGTTATCTTTGCTAGCTAGTTAGCTTTGCTAGAGTAGCTCCTTTGCGTAGCTTGCTAGTTGTAGTTGTAGTTCCCTTCTCGATTTGACTTGTGCGGTTGAGTGCAAATACTAGAATTGTGAATTGGTTAGGTGGCTTGCAAACACCCCGTAGGCTAAGCAAAACTCGTATCTCGCTATTTGCTATATTGATAAACTTGTTTAGCTTGTCTTTATAGAAATATTTAAAAGGCTATTCACCCCCTCTAGCCATCAAGACCTTTCAAGTGGTATCAGAGCAGTGGTCACCGTTTGTAAGGCTTAACAACCTCGGTGTAAGATGGCTCAAGTTATGTTCAATCATGTTAATGGTAAGCCTCTATTCTTTGATGGTGTCTCTTTCTTTGATCATTGTAAAAGGAAGATGAAGCAATATCTAGGCAATATACATGAGAAGGTTTGGGATATGACCAAAGAAGGATACATCATTCTTGATGAGGAAAATCTCACTCACAATGACCGCATCAACAAACAATGCAACACGGCGGCACTTGACACAATCTACCGTGCCATTGATGATTTAGTATTTGAGCAAATCAAAGATCTTGAAAAGGCAAATTAGCTTTGGATAAGTCTTAAAAAACATATGAAGGCACTTCAACTGTAAAAAGTGTCAAACTATATATGCTCAAGGATAAGTTCTCCACTTTCAAGATGAAGGACGATGAATCCATCCCGGAGATGTTCTATAGGCTCCAAGTCATTATCAATGATCTCAAGGGGCTTGGGGAGAAGGTTGAGGACAAGGACTTCTCACACAAGTTCTTGATGTGCTTACCCAAGAAGTTTGCCACCTTAAGAAGAATGATCTTTAGAGAGGGATTAGACAAGGTCAAACCAACCGATGTGCTTGGAGATATAATGACCGATGCCCAATACAATGATGATGAAGATGAGGTAGATGAGAAGAAGGAGACCAAGGTCAAGCAAGAGAAGCCCATTGCATTCAAGGCTTCATCTTCTAAGGGAAAGAGCAAGGTGGAGAGCGATGATGATGATCCATTCGATGATGAGACCATGGCCCTTCTAGTGCACAAGATGGGAAGGTTCATGAAGAAGAAAGGATATGGTGCAAGAAAGAGAAGGGACTTCATGAAGGCAAAGGAGGTGCTTTGCTACAATTGCAATAGCCCCGATCATGTAGTGGCAAAGTGCCCCTATGAATACAAAAGATATCATGACAGGGAGTTAAAGTTGAAGAAGAACAAGAAGGAGAAGAAGGAGAAGAAGAGCTTTACTATCAACAAGAAGAAGAAGGGTGGTGGCTATGTGGTCACTTGGGATAGTGATAACTCCGATAGTGATGATGATAGCTCTAGTGATGATGAGAGGACCACTCGGTGAGCCATTGCAAGCATCGCCCTCTCCAACAAGCCATCCATCTTCGACATTATATCGACATGTCTTATGGCCAAGCCTACCAAGGTAAAATATGATGATAGTGATGATGATTCTTGTGCTAGTGATGGTTGTAGGAGTGATGATGAGGAGGATGAGGACTACTCTAAGGATGATCTATTAGGCATAATAGATCAAATGAGCAAGGGCTACAAGAGGACAACCAAGAAGTACAAGATCTTGGAGCAAGAGCTCATTGCCAAGAGCAATGAAAATGATGCCTTGATGGAGGAGCTTGTTGCTCTAAAAAAGAGTAAGGAGTGCAAAGGAATTGAACAAGAGCTCAAAGCTCTTAAGAAATCCTTTGATGAGCTAGAGGCCTCTCGTGAGTGTCTAAAGGAAGACCACGAGGATCTTGAAATTGCTCACACTAGGCTTAAGGAAGCCCACTCTACTCCACTTGAGCTCATCAAGGAAAAAGACCTCAAGTTGGAGAAGTTCATGAAGGAAGCTAAGGAGGAGCAAGTGATTGTCACTTGTGACATTGGACTAACATATGATATTATTGATGATTCTTTATTTTTTAGTCCTACTAATGCTTCATGTAGCTCATCATCATCCACAACAACCAACTCTATCTCTACTACTAGTAATTCATCACTTGTGGTTGAGAATGAGACTCTCAAGAGAGAGGTGGATGATCTAATCCGCGCATTAGGCAATGCCTATGGTGGGGATACCCGCTTGCTAAAATACTTGGGTAGCCAAAGGTTCTCTCTCAACAAAGAGGGTTTGGGCTATACTCCCAAGAAGGGCAAGGCGGCCTTTGCTACTCCAAAGCCTCGTTTTGTAAAGGGCAATAGTCGTTATTGCAATAGATACAAGCAAGTTGGGCATCTAGAGATTAATTGTAATAAAATAAACAAGAATAAGAAAAATGCCAATGTACCTTACATTCCTTTTTATTCTTATTATGTGCTTACCAAGGGTGAGAAAGGTGTACAAGCTAAGTTCGTTGGTACACCAATTGTGGGTCTAAAGAAGAAGGCCATTTGGGTACCAAAGAGCTTAGTCACTAACCTCCAAGGACCCAAGTAAGTATGGGTACCTAAAAGATATTAAATTATTTTGTAGGTAAATTACAAGGCCGGAGGAAGGCATTGGGTGCTTGATAGTGGGTGCTCTCAACATATGACCGGTGATTAAAGAATGATCAACTCTCTTAAATTAAATGATAGTGGCAATGATAGTATCATATTTGGTGACAATAGCAAGGGTGATGTGAAGGCTCTTGGAAGGATTGCAATCTCAAATGATCGTAGCATTTCCAATGTGCTCTTAGTTGAAAAGTTGAACTTTAATCTTCTCTCGGTTGCTCAATTGTGTGATCTTGGTTTCAAGTGCATATTTGGTGTTAATGATGTAGAGATAGTTAGTGTTGATGGCTCTAATTTGATCTTCAAAGGTTTTAGATATGAGAATCTTTACTTGGTTGATTTCAATGCTAGTGACACTCAACTTTCAACATGCTTGCTCACCAAATCAAGTATGGGTTGGTTATGGCATAGAAGACTTGGTCATGTTGGCATGAAGCAATTGAACAAGTTAGTGAAGCATGACTTAGTTAGAGGCTTGAAGGATGTCACATTTGAGAAAGATAAGCTATGTAGTGCATGTCAAGCCGGAAAGCAAGTGGGCAACACTCATCCATTGAAGAGCATTATGAGTACTTCTAAGGCATTTGAGTTGTTGCATATGGATCTATTTGGGCCAACTACATACATAAGCATTGGTGGCAACAAGTATGGCTTTGTGATTGTGGATGATTTCACTAGATACACATGGGTATTCTTTCTTATGGACAAGAGTGATGTATTTGACATATTCAAGAAGTTCATCAAGAGAGTGCAAAATGAGTTTGAGACCACAATCAAGAAAGTAAGAAGTGACAATGGAAGTGAGTTTAGAAACACAAGAGTTGATGAGCTATGTGATGAGCTTGGAATCAAACATCAATTCTCGGCCAAGTATACACCTCAATCAAATGGCTTAGTTGAGAGGAATAATAGAACCTTAATTGATATGGCAAGATCAATGTTGAATGAGTATAATGTGAGTCATTCATTTTGGGCCGAAGCAATCAACACGGCGTGCTTCTATAGCAACCGCCTCTATTGCCACAAGTTTCTAGAGAAGACACCATATGAGATTTTGAATGGAAGAAAGCCCAACATTGCATACTTTTGGGTATTTGGTTGCAAATGCTACATCTTGAAGAAGGGCACTAGATTGAGCAAGTTTGAGAAAAAATGTGATGAAGGCTTCCTACTTGGTTACTCAACTACTAGCAAAGCTTGTAGAGTTTGGAATTTGGCTAGTGGTTTACTTGAAGAAGTGCATGATGTTGAGTTTTATGAAACAAATGGTTCTCAAGATGAGGAAAATAACTTGGATGATGTGAGAGGAACTCAATTGACCAATGCTATGAAAGAAATGGACATTGGTGATATTAGGCCAAAGCAAGTGATTGATGTGGATGACAACAAAGATCAAGTGCTCCAAAGTCCAATTACACAAGCTAGTGGTTCTCAAATGCAAAATCAAGCTAGTACATCATCTCAAGTGCAACAAGATCAACAAGTGGCCAGTTCATCATCTCCAACTCATGATCAACATCAACATCCAAGCAATCAAGTCCAAGTACTTCAACCAACCAACATTGCTAGAGACCATCCATTGGATTCCATCATTGGTGACATACAAAGAGGAGTTCAAACTAGATCAAGATTGGCATCATTTTGTGCACACTCTTCTTTTGTGTCAATGGAAGAACCCAAGGACATTGATAAAGCATTGAGAGATCCGGATTGGGTAAATGCAATGCATGAAGAGCTCAACAACTTCAAGAGAAATGAAGTATGAGAATTAGTTGAGAGGCCTAAGGATCACAATGTCATTGGAACAAGATGAGTCTTTCGCAACAAATAAGATCAAGATGGGATAGTAGTAAGGAACAAAGCAAGACTAGTAGCTCAAGGTTACACACAAATAGAGGGTCTTGACTTTGGTGAAACTTATGCCCCAGTTGCAAGATTGGAAGCAATTAGAATCTTACTTGCCTATGCTTGTGCTCATAATATCAAGCTATATCAAATGGATGTGAAGAGTGCATTTCTCAATGGGTACATTCAAGAAGAGGTGTATGTGGAGCAACCTCCCGGTTTTGAAGATGACAAGAAACTCAATCATGTCTATAAATTGAGAAAAGCTTTGTATGGATTGAAGCAAGCACCTAGAGCATGGTATGAAAGATTGAGGGACTTCTTGCTATCCAAAGGATTTATCATGGGCAAAGTTGATACAACACTATTCACCAAAAAGATTGGGAAAGACTTGTTTGTGTTGTAAATATATGTTGATGATATCATATTCGGTTCAACCAATCAAGATTATTGTGATGAGTTTAGGAAAATAATGGCAAAGGAATTTGAAATGTCAATGATTGGTGAACTTAGTTTCTTTCTTGGACTTCAAATCAAACAAATGAAGGAAGGAACATTTGTAAGCCAAACTAAATACATAAAGGATATGCTAAAGAAGTTTGGTATGGAAGATGCAAAAGAAATCACTACTCCAATGAGCACTAGTGGAAGCTTAGATAGTGACAAGAGTGGCAACATGGTGGATCAAAAGTTATATAGATCAATGATTGGTAGCCTACTCTATATGACGGCATCAAGGCCCGATGTGATGTTTAGTGTATGCATGTGTGCAAGATTTCAAGTCTCACCAAGAGAAAGTCATTTGAAGGCAACAAAGAGAATATTGAGGTACTTAAAGCATACACAAGATGTTAGATTGTGGTATCCCAAAGGTGAAAGCTTTGAGCTAGTTGGATATTTGGATTCCAACTATGCCAGTAACAAAGTTGAGAAAAAAAGCACCTCCGGGACTGGTCAATTGTTGAGAAGATCACTTGTCTCATGATCATCCAAGAAGCACAATAGTATTGCACTATCTACCGCCGAAGCCGAATACATCGCCGTGGGTAGTTGTTGTGCACAAATCTTGTGGATGAAGGCAACATTGAAGGATTTTGGAATCAATTTTAAGAATGTGTCATTGCTTTGTGATAATGAAAGTGTCGTGAAGCTAACCAACAATCCAGTTCAACATCAAAGAACAAAGCATATTGATGTTTGCCATCACTTTATTAGAGATCATCAACAAAAGGGTGACATTGCTATTGAGAGTGTGGGCACCGAAGATCAATTAGCCGATCTATTCACCAAGCCACTTGATGAGAAGAGATTTTACAAGCTAAAGAATGAGTTGAACATACTTGACTTCTCCAACATGAGTTGATGCACCCCATATATGACATGCCTCTCCTTCGAGCCCCAAGGTACAATTGGTTGACATGTCATACATTCTATACTAAGGACTTGTTTAGTTCATCTAGTCATAATTTACATGCTCTAGGCTCATTCATGAAAATCAAATGAATTTAAAGTTTATATGGTGCCACTATTGTTTCCATGACTTGTATGATCTAGTGGTAGCATATAACTTGTTTAAGTAGCTTGTGATCCTAAGTGTTTAATCTAGATCACTTGTCTAAATATTTGTTTCAACATGGTGCATGATAACCCTTCTAGTGAGGTGTGAAGAAGCTTGCCCTTGGATTAAATCGAAGCATTTTATTTATGCAAGCAATCTAGGTTGAATCACAAACTTGATCCTCACCCTATAATTCAACATGATAATCTATCTAAAATTTGTCTCTTGTGGTCATTGGTGCCAAAGGGGGAGAAAATGTTATTCACAAAGATAGAACTCAAAGGGGGAGAAGCACAAAGGGGGAGAAATTGTTGTTCACAAAGATAAATCCTAAAGGGGAGAATTGATAAAATAAATGGATCAACTAAAATTTTGAGCACACAAGTAGGGGGAGCAAGCTCTTAAACATGAATGTTGCATTTCCATGTGCACTTCATATGTATGATGCATAGTTATGCATTTCTTTTTCTCCGATACTTTGCTTGTGTGGTGACTTGCTAGTATAAATTGAATGATGTGTTAAGGTACTAGCATGAATAGGAAGTAGTTAGATTTTTTCTTGCTTCATGTTTTTCAAAGTGGTACTAGAGCCTTGCTTATAATATTGATCTCACGAGGTTTCTAGTTTTAGTTGTGCTTTTCCATGTGGTATCTAACTACACAAGGTGCTAAGATGGTGTTTATCGCTACTCCGATGGTATCACGCTTCAAAGGTCTATAATCTAAACACTTAGCTCCTATTGGTAGACAATGCTCCTAATCTTTCCTATCTAACATGTATGCTTCCAAAATCCAAACATACAGCATACATGTAGGGGGAGCCATTGCTATCAATTTGAATTCATGATCACATGTTCAAAATTCTTACACATGGTAATATACTTGGACAATGTGACATGGATTGAATCAAAATTTTATCATAACATCTTTGTGAAAGGGTTGTCACCAATTACCAACAAGGGGGAGATTGAAAGTCCTATGTTTGGTGTTGGTAATTAGTGACAATGCCTAAGTACTAATCCTATACCTAAGTTGTATGTAGCATATGAGGATTAGTGTATTCCAAGGTTGGTGGCAAGATGGACATGTGAAGGGTCGAGATGGCAGACTAGAGGGGGGGTGAATAGTCCTTTCTAAAACTTAAACGCATAGGCTAACCAAAACAAATGCGGAATTAAACTTATCGGTCTAGCCAAGACTTCACCCCTCTATCTAAGTTCTCTAGCACCTTGCAAAGATCCTAATTAAGCAACTAAGGTGCTAAGCTTACCAAGAGCTCACCTAATCAATTCTAGAGCAAGGTCACACAAACCTATGCACTAGTACTTTGCCAAACGAGGGAGCTCCTACACAACTAGTGAAGCAAAAGCACAAAGCTTAAGCTCACTAGCAAAGCTCAATAACAAGGCAACTAATGCCAAATTAGAGAGCGCAAAACACTTAGCTACACAAACTAAGCAATGTGACTAACAAGGTTAGACAAACCAAATTAGTCACGCAAAGGGAAGCTTCTAGCTACACAAGCAAGAAGACAACTAGCAAAGTATACAAGCAAACTAGTTACGAGAGCAACTACACAAGCACAAGTATATATGAAAGTAAATAGAAGCTTGTGTTGCACGAAGGCAAACCACCGAGAAGAGTAGACAATGTTGACATGGTGATTTTCTCCCGAGGTTCACTTGGTTGCCACCAAGCTACGTCCACGTTGTGTCGACCAACACTTAGTGGTTCGGCGGCTAATCGGTCACACACCGAGCCTCTCAAAAGGCACCGCAAGAACCCACCATAAAGTGTGGTAGATCTCTCTCTTTTCCCTCCTCCTCCGTTGTTGTTGTTGAGAGAGATATCTCTCTCTTTTCCTCCTCCTCCGTTGTTGTTGTTGAGAGAATAATCTTCTTGCGAGCTTCGACGGAGTCACAAGCCACCAAGCCGTCTAGGAGGTGGCAACGTCCAAGAGTAACAAGCACCACCGGCTTGCAACACGATCACCTAGTGCCACACAATGCAATCTCTCAAAGCAACGCACTAGAATCGCTCTCTCACTCGATTCGATGAACACTATCAAGCATGAGTGAGTTAGAGGGCTCCCAAGCACTACCACACAAGTCACAAAGACTATAGTGTGCTTAGCTACCGGCCATGGCCGGCCAAGGCATCTATTTATAACCCCACGGTCAAATAGAGTCGTTACCCCTTCACTGGGACCTTTTCGGGATGACCGGACGCGGTGGTCAAAACTGACCGGACGCGGTGGTCAGTAGCGTGCTCCAACGGCTAGTTTTCGCGTGTACAAACTTGTTTTGACCGGACGCGGTGGTCACTAACGGGACCGGACGCGGTGGTCGCAGTGAAACAGCGAACAGAGAGGTTCCAGCAAGCTCCCGAAGTGACCGGACGCGTCCGGTCATCACTGACCGGACTCGCTGCAGCGTCCGGTCACTTTTGCCCACGAAAAACACTGACCGAACACGGTGGTCACAGCTGACCGGACGCGGTGGTCGAAACTGACTGGACGCGGTGGTCACGAGTCCGGTCACAGACCACCCTTCGGTAAAACGGCGATATCTCTTAGCTCCGAACTCCGATTTCGATGATCTTGGACATTTTAGAAAGCTTACTCAGAGGGCTACACAACCCACTAAAGCACTTGATCCAATTCACAATGGATCAAAACAGTATTCCACTCTAAGAGCCATCCTAGTGTCCGGAGAACACCGAAAAACATTTCTCTCTTCTCCAAGTTGATCAACACCAACTCCAACACCTTCTCCTTTGCAAATGTACCAACACCACCATGTGTACACCACCATGTGCATGTGTGTTAGCTTTTCACAAACATTTTCAAAGGGTTAGGCACTCAACTTGCCTCGCCACTTGAAGCGCCCCTGGGTAACCAGGAACTCAAATGTGATACAATACTAGTCCCAGGAGGCTAGTAACACATTTATTACATCAGATAGGTCTCATTGCAGTAGTCTTGATAAGTGTGGACAATGAAGACATGCCATGATTAAAAGTAACCACAACACAATATAGGTCCAACAGACCCAAAAAGAGATCTCGCTAATACATATCATCTGACGGATCCCAATGCCACAGGCTTAGTTGGGTGCAGACACGACCTTATTCGTATGCCACGTCAGGATTGAAGTCCGGATCTTCCTCTGTTCAACAAAGCAAGGGTGAGTACAAAGTACTCAGCAAATCCAACCTTACCCTACGGAATAGGATATCAGTATATGCATATGGATAAATCAAGGATAAGGCTTGGTTTATTTGCATAAAGCTATCTTTTTACACATGCAGGGTTTCATTTTATAAATACCTTTGCAAAAGACATATACTTTTCATATATAATAGTATTTCTGAAAAAAGGGGTTGATCACAATTTTAGGTATTGTTGAACCCTCTGTTCCCGTAACATATGGCAGACAACCATTTATTTCCAAAATCACACTCACTCTCATGTTTTCACTCATCCCAACCCATCTAGTTGTTGAAACCAAACCATAACTCATCCGATACCGCGGACACGTCTATACGGATAAATTTTACACTCTGCAGAGGTTGTACACTTTCCCCACAAGTAGGATACCATAGCTTAACACCGTCGTGCAAGCACAGATCCATCAAAGTCATTACCCTCCATAGCTAAGTAATGGCGCTCACCACGGGAACACTAAGACCACATCTCATAATACAATAATTTACAGAGCTCTTTACATTTTATACAATATCCATCAATTTTCACATACATCTCTTAGTGTCCCATTGCACATCTGCCTCCAGGTGATTGCCATACCAACTAGAGGGATTTAGACTAAGCCTTTCCCATGCAAGGCGAGTGGTTGTACGAAAATGAGTTAGGAAAGATGAATCATCAACTCAGTCCTTAATCGAGACAAGGCGGATATCTTCATGCTTAACCACAAAAGGTACAAGCCCCAACACCACGGCATCCCATAAAAGGAACACCGATCCACCCCATCTCTAGGGTAATCACCATCTATAACTTATTCATTAACCCTTTCATCATACCCACAATTCATTTTCACAACTCACACAGTTTTTCTTTTTAAATCATTGTATTTGAGAAAACATAGTAATGAGTATCTATGATGAGTATCAAATCCTAAGCATACTAAATAATTATATTTTATCATAGCATATTATTTGCTCCTAAGTTTGAACAAGACAATTATCAGGTAATATCAATTCAAGGATGGCTATTCAAACGGGTCTTAACTAAGCAGCGAAAATACTCCGTACGTATATTGTACATGCAATATTTAAAACGGCTTCTACGGGTTGTGTTTAAAAATAGGATCAATATGCATCAAAGGGGAATAGGCTGGACTTGCCTCCGTCGGCGTCCTCAGCAAATTTCTACTGGCAGTCCGGTTTCTCGGTGTCGAACTCGTGGTACTCGCCTCCGACGTCCTCGTTCTCCGGTTCGTTCACTCCGTCAGCTAAAAGTACCCCACGAGCGCAACAGACAAACAAGCACAGATAAATAATCACATAAATTCAAATTAGCTCTAAAAATCATAAAATTTATATGGAAGATAGATCATGATTTAAGATGAATTTAGAAAGAATAATATTTGGAATCGGAGTTGGCATGTGACTCTACAAGATGGCCGAATTTTAATCACGCGGAAAAGAATAATGCGCGATTAAGGAATGGGTGCTCACGTGGGCATTTGGCTTGGCTGGTAGTGCATGGTGTATACTATGCATGTGCTATTTGGATGGAGTTGTAGCTTAGGACCCACACGTCATACACATATGCATGGGAAGGGAGAGAGAAAAGCTAGCAAGGTTCTTCTTCTTGCTTCTTGCGTGGACGACACCATGGTTGAGCTCGTGGAGCTCGGGAGCGGCTCGGCACAGGCAAGGGCAAAGAGGGAAGTAAAGAGAAGACCACAGGAAGAGTGAGAAGAGCAAGGGGATGCTCATGGGCTGCTCACCTCGTCGTGCGACGACGGTCGAGCCCAGCTCGTGCGTACGGCCGTATACGGTATACGCGAGGCAAGTGAAGCGAGAGCAGACAAGTGAGTGGTGAGCTGAGTGTGCTGCTGTGGGAGAGCAACCAGGCGTGTCTATTTATAGGCCAGGAAGCAAAGATGTGCCACTGGCTTGCTTGCTTGCCTCCAATGGCAGCGCTGTGATCGGATGCTTGGGCGGTGCGGCGCGTAGCGAGTAGATGCTTAGCATGTAAATGGACGGTGCCTAACCTTGCATGGTGGTCGGTGCCTAATTTTGCATGGTGGTCGGTGCCTAATTTGCATGCATGCATGAGCTATCTGTATGTGTGCATGTGTGGGTGCACTTCTTACACTTGTTTGCTTGTGCTTTGCATGCTGGTGGTATATGCATGTTGCCTGTGTGCCTTGCTTGTTTGTGTGGTAAATGGTAAAAGTAAATACTGCCTCGGTGGGTGCTTTGTCTTGCTTCATTTGTCACGCATATACGAATGTGTTGTGGCCATGCATGGAGAAGAAAGATAGAGGGAAAGGTGTGAGGTGGGACCCGCTGTCGTGGCGGCGTGCGAGCTGCCGCAGTCGGCGAGGGGGGGGTCCGAGCACGGGTGCGTGCTGCGGTGATGGTGGTGGGGTCGGCGCACGCGCTGCTGTCGGGGCATCGGACGAAGCGAGCGAGCGAGAGAGAGAGGGATGGGGAACGGGCGGGTAATGCCACGGTGCATGATAAATTGAAGAGAGGTAGTTGGGATGGATATAAGATGGATAAGATTTAGAAGGATATAGAGCTCAAATGACTTATAGTTTTTGAAATGCATTTGAAAATAATTTTTAACGCGAGTGATTTTTAAATGTGAATTTTTGGGATGTTACAAACCTACCCCACTTAAAATGAATCTCGTCCTCGAGATTCGCCTGGTTCCTAAACAGATGGGGAAACTCCTTTCTCAAGGCATCTTCTCTTTCCCAGGTTGCTTCTGCTTCAGTATGTCTACTCCACTGAACACGACAAATTCGAACGGTTGTCGTTCTTGTTTGCTTGGTGACTGTGTCTAATATTTTATTAGCACTTCTTGATACCTTAGATCATCTTGTAAATCAATAGTATCTGGTGATATTTGTTCCTCTGGCACCCTAAGACATTTATTCAATTGGGAGACATGGAATACATTGTGTATATCTGACATTTCTTCAGGTAACCAAATACGATAAGCTACAGCTCCAATTCTTTGCAGCACTTGATATGGTCCAATATACCGGGGTGCTAGCTTGCCCCTAACTTGAAACCTTTGAGTCCCTCGAATTGGGGAAACTTTGAGGTACACAAAATCTCCAACTACAAAGCTTAGCTCTCTTCTTCTTTTATCAGAATAGCTTTTCTGACGTGATTGTGCTTCTTTCAATTTTTCTCTGATCTCTGCCACACGGTCTTCTGCTTCTTTTATGAGGGAAGGCTTAAGCAAGGTCCGTTCTCCAACCTCTGACCACATCAATGGGGTCCTACATTTTCTTCCATACAGGGCTTCAAAAGGTGACATACCTAAGCTGGCTTGATAGCTATTATTGTATGAGAACTCTGCATAAGATAGACTCTTCTCCCAATCTTTACCATAGGTAAGCACACATGCTCTCAGCATATCTTCCATGATCTGATTTACTCTTTCGGTCTGACCATCTGTCTGGGGGCGATAGGCTGAGCTAAAATTTAGCTTGGTGCCCATGGCTTCATGCAGTCTCTTCCAAAACTTAGAGGTAAATTGAGTACCTCGGTCAGATACAATCTTACTTGGCACACCATGTAGTTTTACTATATTATCCACATATAACTGTGCTAGCTTGTCTCCACTATACTTGGTGCGCACAAGTATAAAGTGAGCAACCTTGGTAAAACAGTCCACTATTACCCATATTGAATCATTTCCTTTATGATTTTTGGGTAATCCATTCACAAAATCCAAGCATATCTCATCCCACTTCCAAACTAGAATAGGCAATGGCTACAGCAAACCTGCTGGTTTCTGATGCTCTGCTTTAACCCTTTGGCACACATCACATTGTGCAACAAATCGTGCCACATCTACTTTTATACCATTCCACCAATATCTTTCTTTTAGGTCCATATACATCTTGGTGGCACCAGGGTGGATAGAGTATGCTGAGTTATGAGCTTCATCAAGGATTAGTTCTTCAAACTTCCCTACCTTGGGCACACAAATCCTATCCTTATACCACAAGGTTCCTTTGTCATCCACTTTGAAGTATGGGGCTTTCTTTTCTCCAGTTTGCTCACAAATCTTCATCAGATCTTTATCCCTATGTTGTGCCTTCTTAATTTCTTCCTCTAGAGTTTGTTGCACCTTCAGACTGCCAGTTTGAGGTTGGCATACTATATGCATGTTCAACTATGCTATCTCTTCTTGTATATGAGTGTTTTTGGACACTAACTGTTGACCATATGACCTTCTGCTTAGAGCATCTGTAACCACATTGGCCTTTCCTGGGTGATAATGAATCTCAAGGTTGTAGTCCTTAATTAACTCTAACCATCTTCTTTGCCTTAGGTTCAAGTCCGACTGAGTGAAGATATACTTCAAACTCTTGTGATCCGTGTATATTTCACACTTGTTTCCAATGAGATAGTGTCTCCAAATCTTGAGAGCATGCACTACAGCTGCTAACTCTAAATCATGGGTAGGGTAATTTTGCTCATGAGGTCTAAGCTACCGGGATGCATAAGCTACAACCTTTCCTCCTTGCATGAGAACACATCCTAAACCTTGTCTTGAGGCATCACAATATATGATGAAATCTTGGTGAATGTCTGGTAAAGTTAACACTAGTGTTGTTGTCAATCTTTTCTTCAATTCTTGGAAACTCTTCTCACATGACTCTGTCCAAGTAAATTTCTTATCTTTTCTGAGAAGCTCTGTCATGGGTCTGGCTATCTTGGAAAATCCTTCTATGAACCTTCGGTAATATCCAGCTAATCCAAGAAAACTTCTGATCTCACTGACATTTGTGGGTTGTTGCCAATGAGAGACAGCTTCTACTTTCTCAGGGTCCACTGCAACTCCTTCCGCTGTCAGGATATGACCTAGAAATGCAACTTTCTCAAGCCAAAATTCACACTTACTGAATTTGGCATACAACTTGTGTCTTCTTAGCTTTTCTAGCACTACTCTCAAGTGTTGCCCATGTTCTTCAGCACTCTTAGAGTAGATAAGTATGTCGTTAATGAAGACTACAACAAACTTATCGAGCTCCTCCATGAATACCTTATTCATGAGGTTCATGAAATAAGCAGGGGCATTGGTTAATCCAAAGGACATCACTGTAAACTCATATTTCCCATATCTTGTTATAAAGGCTATTTTAGGGACATCACTGTTCTTGATCTTGAGTTGGTGGTAACCTGATCTCAAATCAATCTTGGAGAAATACTTGGCTCCTTTAAGCTGATCAAAGAGGTCATCTATCCTTGGTAGGGGATATTTATTCTTGATGGTGACTTCATTTAGGGATCTATAATCCACACACATTCTCATGCTTCCATCTTTCTTCTTTACAAATAGGACTGGGGCTCCCTATGGTGAAGAACTAGGCCTGATATAACCTTTCTGTTGCAATTCTCTCAATTGCTCCTTTAGTTCCGCTAACTCTGCAGGGGCCATTCTATAAGGTCTCTTGGCTATAGGAGCAGTCCCAGGGATAAGATCAATGATGAACTCTATATCCTTATCTGGTGGCATTCCAGGTAGTTCCTCAGGGAATACATCAGGGTATTGTTGCACTACTGGCACTTCTTCTATGGTCCTTGCATCTAAGTTGAAGACCATTGGGTTGACTTTAGATCCTTGGGTTTGGCATTTCACCTTAATCCCTTCTTGGTTAACTAATGATACTTCCTTAGTGGCACAACTAATAACTCCATTGTGTCGTGTTAACCAATCCATTCCAAGGATAACATCTATTCCTTTAGACTTGAGCACTACTAAGTCTGCTAGGAAAACTAACCCACTTAAGATGATCCTTACATTTAAACAACCTAGATGACATTTGATGTCAGACCCAGGTGTTTGGGTTATTAGGGGTAACCTTAGTAGTACTGTGGATATTTTATGCTTCTCAGCAAAACTTGATGATATGAATGAATGTGATGCTCCAGAATCAAACAATACTGTTGCAAGTACTGAGTTGACTAAGAACTCACCAAGTACCACTCCTGAAGCAGTCTGAGCATCCTAAGCATGAATGTGGTTGACACGAGCTCGGCCATAGGATTGCTAAGGTTGCTTCACCATCTGGCTGTTGTTGGTGGTGTTGGTGTTGTTGCGAGGAAAACCACGGTTGGCTCCAGACATTGCAGGTCTTGGTCCATTAACAGTGTGGGACTGGGTGGACACTGCTAGGTTGTTCTTATAAGGACAGTTGGTGATGTAGTGTCCAGTCTCATGGCAATGAAAGCATGCTTTGCTATTGTTGGTGACTTGACTGATGCTATTTTATTGGGTCTTGCCATAAGTCTGATTTTGATAAGTTGTCTTGGGCTGATATGATGGTTGCATCTGATTAGAGGCACTGGCAGGAGAGCGAAATTGCATTGGGGCTTGAGTTCGCTGGCTTGGTTGGCTAAATGTTTTCTGCCTCTGTGATCTAACTCCTTCTTAAACTTTGCGCTCTAAGAACTTGCGCTTGTTCTCCTTTCTTTCTTCAGTTTTGGCCACATCAGTCAGAATGGTTCGGTTCATCAAGGTGTTGAAGTCTGGATAGATCTGTGGGGTCATAAGAGTCCTTAACTCATAGGTTAGTCCTTCTATGAACTTTATCTGCTTCTTGGCATCAGTGTTGACTAATTCTAGGCCATAGCAAGATAACTCAGTGAACTAAAAGATGTATTCACTCAGAGTTTTGCTTCCTTGCTTCAAGTTGCGAAATTCATCAGCCTTCAACTTCATGATTCCATCTGGAATGTGGTACCGATGGAATTCTTCCACAAATTCTTGCCATGTGATAGTGTTGGCATTCTCCACAGCTCCACTATAGGCTTCCCACCATGAAAGAGCGATTCCTGTCAGCTGGTGAGTTGCTAACAGAACTCTATCCCTTCCATTGCACTGGATTGTGTCCAACTTCCTTTCAATGACCTTAAGCCAATCATCTGCTTCCATGGGGTTGTCAGATCCAGCAAAGGTGGGTGGCTTAAGCCTCATGAACTCAGTCATTTTGTCCTGGACTCCAGCTCCACGGTTGTTCCTAGGGCGGTTCATGTCTTGGGCTAAAGTCTCCAAAAGGCGAGTTTGAGTTGCCATGACTTGTGCTAAGTCAATTGCTGGAGGAGGGGGCAACTCATCTTCTCCATTATGGTTCCCAGTCTGACTCACTTCATCTTCACGGACACCATCAATATTTGCATTGGCTTGACTATCAACTGGATTTTGACTTTGCCTGCTAGCTGCACGGCCACTTGGTTGGAGCGAGTAGCTGGCTTGGGAGGCATCTGTTGGTTGAGATGAGGAGGAAAGCATTAGATAAGTGTTAGATCTATTGAGTGATGTATTGTTTATTAAGGCGATATATTTTTTAGAAAATGCAAGTTTTTAAGACTTGCTATCCTGTAAGGGAACACACATAGAGCACTCAATTAGCACAACCAACAAGCACAAATATATATTTTGAATAGGAGGGTGGTTTACAACATAATAAAAATATGCGTGCTACAATACGATTCATCTCCTTTGGGGCAAAAAAATGTGAAGTAAACTTCACTTCCCCAAGACAAAAGGAGGAACTGGGTACAACTAATCTTCAATTTTCTCGAACTGAATGGCTTCCTTCCCTTGGTGTTTGAGAAGGATCATTCTTTCGTCATCTGTGGTTCTTCCTTCGGAATAAGAGACGGGTCGCCGTCATCTTTTGGTGGTGGCTGGCTGAGGATGGGGATTTCTTCTTCCTTAGGCTCCAACTCTGAAGCTTCATGAGAGGTTGCTGTGGGTGGGGGAGCTGATGGTCCTTCAATCGCCAGTCTCTTTCCTGATTTTAGGGGCATGATTGGGATCCCTTCCAAGATTATGGGCTCTTGGTCTTCTAGAGCTAGCATTCTTCTCTTGGCCCTGGTGACAAGGTAGGCATCCTTCAACTCCTGGGCATGACGATCCTTAGCTTCCTTCATGGCTTCAGAAATGTCAGTTTCATGACTCCCGGCTGCAGCTGCTTGGGCCTGAGCTTCTGCAAGTTGCACATGGAGCTTTCTAACCAAGATCTCAGCTTCTTTCGCACGGTGTATGCACTTCTTCAACTCTGAGGCCTATTTATCATATTGCTCGTCTAGAGCAAGTAGGTATGTGGTCATGAATACCACAGTTGGGTCATCCTCGAGGGAATAATGTCCCTGCAAGATGTCCATGCGGGTCCTCCAAACTGGCCGATCTCTTTCTCGGGGTGGAAAGAATCTCATGGGTGTACGAGCAAGGGGCTTCTCGTAGGTTTGGCACATGTACCTCAAGGCTTTGTGGGCGGCAGCTTGATATGTATCTGCAAACCGAAATCCGGTCATAGTTATACTCCATGCTTCAGCTATGTCAGGGAAGTCTTCACTTTTCTCGACATACACGGTAACTTCACACCGTTCTGTTTCATGCTCTATGTATTCTCTGCCTCCATATTCCGGGTGACCCTTGATTCCAAGCCTTTGCATGGTAGCATACAAGAGCTTAGGAAAGCCTTTGACATTTAGACAGTAGCTACTGGTCCAAACTCCTTCTGCCATCTGAGAGAAATAGATAAGAGTAAATATTTTTAAAATTGAGGGGAGAGGGTAAGAACTTTTTAGAAAATACTTTTGTATGTAAAATACTAGTCCAGAAAGCCTAAGGTCGCATCCTACAGCCAACTACAGCTCGGATACCACCTGAAGCGCCCCTGGGTAACCAGGAACTCAAATGTGATACAATACTAGTCCTAGGAGGCTAGTAACACATTTATTACATCAGATAGGTCTTATTGCAGTAGTCTCGATAAGCGTGGACAATGAAGACATGCCATGATTAAAAGTAACCACAACACAATACAGGTCTAACAGACCCAAAAAGAGGTCTCGCTAATACATGTCATCTGACGGATCCCAATGCCACAGGCTTAGTTGGGTGCAGACACGACCTTATTCGTACGCCACGTCAGGATTGAAGTCCGAATCTTCCTCTGTTCAACAAAGCAAGGGTGAGTACAAAGTACTCAGCAAATCCAACCTTACCCTACGGAATGGGACATCAGTATATGCATATGGATAAATCAAGGATAAGGCTTGGTTTATTTGCATAAAGCTATCTTTTTACACATGCAGGGTTCCATTTTATAAATACCTTTGCAAAAGACATATATTTTTCATATATAATAGTATTTCTGAAAAAAGGGGTTAATCAGAATTTTAGGTATTGTTGAACCCTCTGTTCCCGCAACATATGGCAGACAACCATTTATTTCCAAAATCACACTCACTCTCATGTTTTCACTCATCCCAACCCATCTAGTTGTTGAAACCAAACCATAACTCGTCCGATACCGTGGACACGTCTATCCGGATAAATTTTATACTCTGCAGAGGTTGTACACTTTCCCCACAAGTAGGATACCATAGCTTAACACCGTCATGCAAGCACAGATCCATCAAAGTCATTACCCTCCATAGCTAAGTAATGGCGCTCACCACGGGAACACTAAGACCACATCTCATAATACAATAATTTATAGAGCTCTTTACATTTTATACAATATCCATCAATTTTCACATACATCTCTTAGTGTCCCGTTGCACACCTGCCTCCAGGTGATTGCCATACCAACTAGAGGGATTTAGACTAAGCCTTTCCCATGCAAGGCGAGTGGTTGTACGAAAATGAGTTAGGCAAGATGAATCATCAACTCAGTCCTTAATCGAGACAAGGCGGATATCTTCATGCTTAACCACAAAAGGTACAAGCCCCAACACCACGACATCCCACAAAAGGAACACCGATCCGCCCCATCTCTAGGGTAATCACCATCTATAACTTATTCATTAACCCTTTCATCATACCCACAATTCATTTTCACAACTCACACAATTTTTCTTTTTAAATCATTGTATTTGAGAAAACATAGTAATGAGTATCTATGATGAGTATCAAATCCTAAGCATACTAAATAATTATATTTTATCATAGCATATTATTTGCTCCTAAGTTTGAACAAGACAATTATCAGGTAATATCAATTCAAGGATGGCTATTCAAACGGGTCTTAACTAAGCAGCGAAAATACTTCGTACGTATATCGTACATGCAATATTTAAAATGGCTTCTACGGGTTGTGTTTAAAAATAGGATCAATATGCATCAAAGGGGAATAGGCTGGACTTGCCTCCGTCGGCGTCCTCGGCAAATTTCTACTGGCAGTCCGGTTTCTCGGTGTCGAACTCGCGGTACTCGCCTCCGACGTCCTCGTTCTCCGGTTCGTTCACTCCGTCAGCTAAAAGTACCCCACGAGCGCAACAGACAAACAAGCACAGATAAATAATCACATAAATTCAAATGAGCTCTAAAATCATGAAATTTATATGGAAGATAGATCATGATTTAAGATGAATTTAGAAAGAATAATATTTGGAATCAGAGTTGGCATGTGACTCTACAAGATGGCCGAATTTTAATCACGCGGAAAAGAATAATGCGCGATTAAGGAATGGGTGCTCACGTGGGCATTTGGCTTGGTTGGTAGTGCATGGTGTATACTATGCATGTGCTATTTGGATGGAGTTGTAGCTTAGGACCCACACGTCATACACATATGCATGGGAAGGGAGAGAGAAAAGCTAGCAAGGTTCTTCTTCTTGCTTCTTGCATGGACGACACCATGGTTGAGCTCGTGGAGCTCGGGAGCGGCTCAGCACAGGCAAGGGCAAGGAGGGAAGTAAAGAGAAGACCACAGGAAGAGTGAGAAGAGCAAGGGGATGCTCATGGGCTGCTCACCTCGTCGTGCGACGACGGTCGAGCCCAGCTCGTGCGTACGGCCGTATACGGTATACGCGAGGCAAGTGAAGCGAGAACAGACAAGTGAGTGGTGAGCTGAGTGTGCTGTTGTGGGAGAGCAACCAGGCGTGTCTATTTATAGGCCAGGAAGCAAGGATGTGCCACTGGCTTGCTTGCTTGCCTCCAATGGCATCGCTATGATCGGATGCTTGGGCGGTGCGGCGCGTAGCGAGTAGATGCTTAGCATGCAAATGGACGGTGCCTAACCTTGCTTGGTGGTCGGTGCCTAATTTTGTATGGTGGTCGGTGCCTAATTTGCATGCATGCATGAGCTATCTGTATGTGTGCATGTGTGGGTGCACTTCTAACACTTGTTTGCTTGTGCTTTGCATGTTGGTGGTATATGCATGTTGCCTGTGTGTCTTGCTTGTTTGTGTGGTAAATGGTAAAAGTGAATACTACCTCGGTGGGTGCTTTGTCTTGCTTCATTTGTCGCGCATATACGAATGTGCTGTGGCCATGCATGGAGAAGAAAGATAGAGGGAAAGGTGGGAGGTGGGACCCGCTGTCGTGGCGGCGTGCGAGCTGCCGCAGTCGGCGAGGGGGGGGTCCGAGCACGGGTGCATGCTACGGCGATGGCGGTGGGGTCGGCGCACGCGCCGCTGTTGGGGCATCAGACGAAGCGAGCGAGCGAGAGAGAGAGAGAGAGGGATGGGGAACGGGCGGGTAATGCCACGGTGCATGATAAATTGAAGAGAGATAGTTGGGATGGATATAAGATGGATAAGATTTAGAAGGATATAGAGCTCAAATGATTATAGTTTTTGAAATGCATTTGAAAATAATTTTTAACGCGAGTGATTTTTGAATGTGAATTTTTTGGATGTTACACCACTCGATCCTAACACGTATGCAAAGTTAGATCGCTCAAGTGGCACTAGATGACCGATATGCAAACAAGTTTGCCCCTCTTGATAGTACGGCCATCTATCCTAAACCCGGTCATCAACTTCTCTACACACCTATGACCGGTGAAATGGAAATGCCCTAGGTTATACCTTTGCCTTGCGCATTTCACTCCATCTCCTCCGACGTTGATGCAACACATGCACCAACCATATCACAAATGATATGATCCACTTCATATCATCACATGACCGTATTGGTTCATCGATCTTGACCTCACTTGCTCTTCACCGTTGCCTTGGTCCTTCGGCGCCAAGCCATCACACAACTTGCCCTTCGCCCTAGCAACCGGTCCATCAAGCCAAGCCTCATCTTGATCTTCTCCACCTTGGTCACATGACTCCATGTCATGTCTCATGTGCAATAGGCTCCTTCATGACACCATCACATGTGGACTAATCTCCTGTGTATCTCACATAACCACATATTAGTCCACCTAAGTTGTCACTCAATTACCAAAACCAAACAAGGACCTTTCAATCTCCCCCTTTTTGGTAATTGATGACAACTCTACAAAGATATAGAAATTAAGCTTTTTAAGCTAGCACTTCACACAAAGTGTAAATTGCTAACTTGTTTTGGATTTAATGTTACTTATCCAACTTTAAGCTCTATGTCAAGATTTGGATAAGCACCATAAAATCTGACTTGGTAGTGATAGCTCCTCCTATATATGTGCTCAAATGGTTTGGTTTCAAGCTCACACATATGCATGAATATGAAATTTGTGGGAGGGTTAGCACTACTAAGTGATGCTAAGGTGTATAGAATAAACCTTTGTAGTTCAATACCACTTGATAGCTCAATACCATTTGAAAAGCACAAGTTTGCCACCATCCTTAGCATCATGAGTAGCTAGACATCAAAAACACTAGAAACCCCGTGAGATCAACATTATAAGCAAGGTTCTAGTTTTTGCATGATAATCATAAGTCTAGCTAACATCCTATGCATGCTAGTTATCCTATCATCATTCAAGTTCTATAACTAGCATACACCACACAAGCATGTATATTGAATTTAAGAACTTTATGCAATGCAAGCAAGCACATGAATTATGCACATATCAAATGTAATCAATCAAAGTTCATGAGCTTGCTCCCCCTACTTGTGTGCTTTCTTTGTCCAAGAATTTTGATTGCTCCCTCTTTGTCCATATCCATGTCTAATATCATCTATCTCTCCCCAAATCAATCTCTCCCCCAAAGGAGATCTTGCATATCTTTGTCCAATCTCTCCCCCTTTGTCATCAATTTCCATAAAAGGTGTGCTTCTTATTGATGCAAAGACTAGCATTGGGGTAGATGGTTGAGACTTGAATCTTGCATTTTTTATGGACATTACCACATATGTTGGAATGACAAACTTTATGGTTGCTCTTGAGATACCACATAGGATCTTTGACCTTGATACCAATCGGTGGGGCTCCTCCCCCTATGTCATAGCATGTGTCATTCACTTGAGATATCACTTGAAGATGAGGGTAGCATTACTTGATTTGATCACTTAAAGTTGAGGATCACTTGTGAAACCATCGTCTTGCATGAATGATACCACGTGAAGATACCATGAGTAGGAATGTGACACCATTTGAAAGAATTTTCTAGTATGGATCCACTTTGAAGGATTTGACAATAATATTCACTTCTTGAACATTTGCTATCTTCATGAGTACCACTTGTAAGATATCATTTGTAGATCATGATCTAGACACCACTAGTGAATACCACTTGGAAGGTCAATTTGAGTCTAGATACCACTTGATACAAACTAGATATCCATTTTCATTGTTGTCTTGTGCATATACTCTTATCATTGTCATGAGCTTCTTGTATGACTTGAACTATGTTGATTTGCCTAAGATTTCAAGTCCGGTTTGATCCAATGACAAGCTTCTTCACACCTTATGCTAAGGGTTATCTTGCCAATGTTGTACTTGTCACTTGTTAGCAATCCAAACTAGATCAAGTACATGGGTTCACTAGCTCATGAACAAACTCATATATATACCACTAGAACATTTTAATCATTCAAGCAATAGTGGTAGACAATGAATTTGAAATTTTTATCTGTAATGCATGATCCTAATAAGCATGTATTATATGCACTAACCACATGCTAGTAAGGGATGAGATGATCATGCACATTTCAATGATACCTTTGCTATATTGTAGTAGAGGATAGTCACATAGATTCCAATTCATTACTCCAATAGCAATGTGAAGTCCAATTTATTGCTTGGTGAAGACCAATCATCATAGATAAATCCATTCTTCACCCATATGAAATGAAAACAACTTATGATCAAGTGCACTATCTCTTGAGTTGTGCTTGGCTTGCTTCATCTTTTTGATCAATGCTTGCATGAGAGAACTACTTAGAATACCACTTGAAATATATGACTAGCTCTCTTTTGGGTGTTGCTTGCTTTTCTTGATCAACCCTTTTGATTGCTTCAACTAAGCATCACAAGTTCCTCGGATCACCACTTCCATGTTAGCCTTCCAAGTCCCAAACTTGGTTTCACCTACACACGGTGGCAAGCCCCTCACTAGGGAGAAGTGACCTTTCTCCAAAGAACCACTCTTGATACTCACTTGAAATGATATAGTTTGATTGATCCAAATGATGAACTCAATCTTGATGAATAATCCTTGAATCTATATTTGAGTCCAACTCCTTCTACTTGTTTAAGTCCTTTTCTTTCTACCAAATGATCTCTAATCATCACTAGAACTTAAACTTCATCTTCATCTTAAGTTTGATCTTGATCTTCAAATTTGAGTACTAAACATGTATACCAAGTACATTCCACAATCAAATGTTCTTATACTCATTGCTTTTCATGCTTCTAGATCAATCTAAAACCAAACTTAGGTACCTCAACCACTTATAAACATGTTTCCAACTTGAGGACCTTTCAATTAAAGTGACTCTAGATTAATCCAATGATTGTCACTTTTCTGGCAGATTCTGTACCCTTCAAAGAATAATTCATATCTCCCAATGTACAGATCCAAATGCCATAAAATTTGGTGGAAATGTGATTCACTAAGTCATCTAGCAGCTGTAAAAATTTGAGATGCATTTGACATCTATATTGCTACCAGATTTCAAATATTCCACCACTGCTACATGCTAAAAACTGCTACACTATAGCTGACAAGATGTACTCCAAAGCTGAAGCATTTCTTATCCAATTCTCATAAAATTTGTACAACATCTTATAACATAAGTCTAGAGCATGCATACCAAAATTCATGCCAATCCAAGTAGATTTGATCATCCAAACTCAGACTTGATCACTGCTAGCTCAGATTTTCAACTTTGGACAGATTTCAATACATTGAGCAATACTTCATCAAATATGAATCAAACTTAAAACTAACTTGTTTGAATACTTTCACAAGACATATATCCATCCAATCCACTTACTAAATGTCATCTCATGAATTTATCCAACACAAATCAATTCAAACTTGATTACTTAAGCATTTTAATCCATTCAAACATCTCATAGCAAGCAACATTGCATATATATCTAATTCAATCAACTCATATGCACCCAAGTGAAATGATCAACAAGAGATATACCTTGGTTAGCTTATGATCATCCAATAGCAAGATTTCAACTTG
The DNA here is from genome assembly GCA_038087645.1 of Saccharum hybrid cultivar R570. Lineage (NCBI taxonomy): Eukaryota > Viridiplantae > Streptophyta > Magnoliopsida > Poales > Poaceae > Saccharum > Saccharum hybrid cultivar. The sequence goes on from JAQSUU010000508.1 coordinate 136,665, forward strand.
AATATTTGCAAGCCATCAAATATATCCAATAAATCACCACAATCTTTAACATTGCACTTGTATGTTGTAGCACTTAGACTTCACTTATTTTGACTTGGCATTGGGATTGGATATGCGTTGAGCTTCATAACTTGACTCAATATATGATGAACAAAAAGAAAACAATTTGAGTCAAGCCTCCAATGCCATGGTACCTACACACATTCATCCACTTTTTGATGGTACCCAAACAAGTTTAGGTCCTCTCAAGTTAGGTGCAACATACTTAGGCATTGCCTTAGTATGAATAGCGGGATGTTTTGCAATAGCAACAATAGAGGTACCATTTACATCCTTTCTAAGCATATTAGTATTATCAATTGAAATAGGCTTAGAATTGTTACCTAGGGGACATGAATGAGCATTGTGTCCCCTTTTTCGGCATGAGTAGCACATTCTCTTTGCTTGAGCCCTTTCTTCCTTGCTCATGTTGGCTTCCCATTGCCTAGCCTCTCATGAGTTGCTTGAGCCTTTTTCTCAAGCTTGGTAGGACACCCCGAGGCGAAGTGTCCCATATCTCCACATTTGAAGCACTTGATGTGAGCATGTACTTTCTTCTCATCTTGATTCTTGCTCATCATCTTGACATCTTGAATTTGCATTGGATGTCTTGCTCTTTCACCCCTTCTTGTTTTCTTCTTCTTTATCATCAAGTCACTAACATCTTCATGATTGATCTTGACTTTAGCTTGGGGCTTTGATTTTGGCTCAACTTGAGACTTCTTGGTAGGGCAACACTTGGCAATATGTCCCACTTCATGGCATTGGTAGCATATGAGTTGGGATAGCTTCTTTGCATCTTGCTTCTTCATAATCTTGCCCTTGCTCTTGTTGTAGCCAATACCACTCTTATCACCATATCTTCTTTGATTGGTCATGATATGCTCAATGGCGATTTTAGAGTTGTAGCACCTCTCCAACTTGTTGCTCAAATTCTTCACTTCACTTTTGAGCTCATTGTTCTTCTTCAAAAGGTTAGTCTCACAAGACATAGAAGTAGAACAAGCATTTAATTGTGAAGAACATGACATATCTAATAAATCATCACAAGAGGTGGATACATGCTTCTTGCCTACATCACAAGGGTTAGTAATATGTGATTGATCATTTGACCCAAATGATGAGCTCTCACTAGATTTGGTTTCTTCATTAGAAGGCTTCTTAGTGAGTAAAGCATGTTCTTGTGCCAAATTATCATGAGCAACACTAAGTTCCTCATGAGCCAATTTTAGCTCCTCATGTGAACAAGTAGTAACATAAAGTAGATGCTTTTATTGTTCACATGTGGTTTTTAGAAAAGAGTTTTCATTTTCCAATTTACTTACTCTTTCCATTTCCCTTTTCAAGGCTCTTGAGAGTTTATATAAAAGCTCTAAATTTAGATCATCACAATCCACAACAAAACCACCAACATGTATCTTAGTGTTACCATGTGATGATGTTGAAGAGCTTGTTGAAGCATCACTCTCATAGCCATTATCTTCACCATCAAGTGTGCATGAAGTAGAATCATTGCTTGCATCACTTGTGGCATTATCATTCTTCTTATCAAGTGATCTTGTGGTATGATCATCTTTGTCATCACTTGACCGTGAGGTGGAGCAATCCTCCACAACCACCTTGTTGTGGTCATGCTCAACATCCTCATGCGCCTCCTCCTTGGGCTCATCATCATTGGAGATTGCCCCATATTTCTCATTTAGAAACACCCAAATCTCATGGGTGGACTTGAAGTCCATGATCTCACAAAGTATGCTACTATCCATAGATCGATAGAAAACATTAGTAGCTTGGCTATCGATATGTAGGTATTTACTTTGCGCTTGAGTTGCATTCTTTTTATCAATTGCAAAGGAAAAACCCACATCTACGATCCACCATAATTGAGGAGAAATAAACTTAAAATTGCATGTCATCCAATTTCTCCACCGTGCAAAGTGTGTGCCATGAAAAATGTGTGGACACTCAACATCTAGCCCATAAGTCGCCATCCTCTCGGGTCGGTGAAGACCACAAATGAGAGACCCGACTCCGATACCACTTGAAGGATCGAGATGGCGGACTAGAGGGGTGGTGAATAGTCCTTTCTAAAACTTAAACGCGTAGGCTAACCAAAACAAATGTGGAATTAAACTTATCGGTCTAGCCAAGACTTCACCCCTCTATCTAAGTTCTCTAGCACCTTGCAAAGATCCTAATTAAGCAACTAAGGTGCTAAGCTTACCAAGAGCTCACCTAATCAATTCTAGAGCAAGGTCACACAAACCTATGCACTAGTACTTTGCCAAACGAGGGAGCTCCTACACAACTAGTGAAGCAAAAGCACAAAGCTTAAGCTCGCTAGCAAAGCTCAATAACAAGGCAACTAATACCAAATTAGAGAGTGCAAAACACTTAGCTACACAAACTAAGTAATGTGACTAACAAGGTTACACAAACCAAATTAGTCACGCAAAGGGAAGCTTCTAGCTACACAAGCAAGAAGACAACCAGCAAACTATATAAGCAAACTAGTTACGAGAGCAACTACACAAGCACAAGTATATATGAAAGTAAATACAAGCTTGTGTTGCACGAAGGCAAACCACCGAGAAGAGTAGACAATGTTGACACGGTGATTTTCTCCCGAGGTTCACTTGGTTGCCACCAAGCTACGTCCACGTTGTGTCGACCAACACTTAGTGGTTCGACGGCTAATTGGTCACACACCGAGCCTCTCAAAAGGCACCGCAAGAACCCACCATAAAGTGTGGTAGCTCAATGACACGCTCAACTAGAGTTGCTCTTCGCGATCTCCGCGGGGTGAGCACAATCCCCCCTCACAAAGCTTCTCCGGAGCCTCGCACAATCTTCTTGCGAGCTTCGACGGAGTCACAAGCCACCAAGCCGTCTAGGAGGTGGCAACCTCCAAGAGTAACAAGCACCACCGGCTTGCAACACGATCACCTAGTGCCACACGATGCAATCTCTCAAAGCAACGCACTAGAATCGCTCTCTCACTCGATTCGATGAACACTATCAAGCATGAGTGAGTTAGAGGGCTCCCAAGCACTACCACACAAGTCACAAAGACTATAGTGTGCTTAGCTACCGGCCATGGCCGGCCAAGGCATCTATTTATAACCCCACGGTCAAATAGAGTCGTTACCCCTTCACTGGGTCCTTTTCGGGATGACCGGACGCGGTGGTCAAAACTGACCGGACGCGGTGGTCAGTAGCGTGCTCCAACGGCTAGTTTTCGTGCGTACAAACTTGTTTTGACCGGACGCGGTGGTCACTAACGGGACCGGACGCGGTGGTCGCAGCGAAACAGCGAACAGAGAGATTCCAGCAAGCTCCCGAAGTGACCGGACGCGTCCGGTCATCACTGACCGGACTCGCTGCAGCGTCCGGTCACTTTTGCCCACGAAAAACACTGACCGGACATGGTGGTCGCAGCTGACCGGATGCGGTGGTCGAAACTGACCGGACGCGGTGGTCACGAGTCCGGTCACAGACCACCCTTCGGTAAAACGACGATATCTCTTAGCTCTGAACTCCGATTTCGATGATCTTGGACATTTTGGAAAGCTTACTCAGAGGGCTACACAACCCACTAAATCATTTGATCCAATTCACAATGGATCAAAGCAGTATTCCACTCTAAGAGCCATCCTAGTATCTGGAGAACACCGAAAAACATTTCTCTCTTCTCCAAGTTGATCAACACCAACTCCAACACCTTCTCCTTTGCAAATGTGCAACACCACCTTTTGTACACCACCATGTGTATGTGTGTTAGCTTTTCACAAACATTTTCAAAGGGTTAGGCACTTAACTTGCCTCGCCACTCGATCCTAACACGTATGCAAAGTTAGATCGCTCAAGTGGCACTAGATGACCGATATGCAAATAAGTTTGCCCCTCTTGATAGTACGGCCATCTATCCTAAACCCGGTCATCAACTTCTCTACACACCTATGACCGGTGAAATGGAAATGCCCTAGGTTATACCTTTGCCTTGCGCATTCCACTCCATCTCCTCCTACGTTGATGCAACACATGCACCAACCATATCACAAATGATATAATCCACTTCATATCATCACGTGACCGTATTGGTTCATCGATCTTGACCTCACTTGCTCTTCACCGTTGCCTTGGTCCTTCGGCGCCAAGCCATCACACAACTTGCCCTTCACCCTAGCAACCGGTCCATCAAGCCAAGCCTCATCTTGATCTTCTCCACCTTGGTCACATGACTCCATCTCATGTCCCACGTGCAATAGGCTCCTTCATGACACCATCACATGTGGACTAATCTCCTGTGTATCTCACATAACCACATATTAGTCCACCTAAGTTGTCACTCAATTACCAAAACCAAACAAGGATCTTTCAACATGGTGATCATGATGGCCACACTTGGATTTGGACGCAACTCTACGTGATCAAGGCAAATGTATATGCTTAAGGGTTGTGTTTTAGTAACCAAGACACCTAGTGGGTGTGGTTACATTATAGGATAGTTAGCCATACTATAAAGAGGGGAATGACGCGGCTATTGAACTCCTAAGTGCCTCTAGGTGTGCATTTCATAATCATATGCATTTGGATAGAACTAATATCACCTCGAAAATTTATTGTGAAAATGCTAACACACTCATACATGACGAGATCACTTGGTGGTGTTAGCACGTGCGAAGGCGGTGGAGTTTGAGCGGTAGAGAGGGTTTGGGGTCCTCTCTCCCTCCCGCCGAGCTTGCGAGGCGGGATTCAGGCGTTTTCGAGGAATTGAAACGACTATTTTCCACTACGCCGGAAGTCAGAAAAGAAACGGAGGCGAACGGAGGTCACAGAGGTGACCGGACGCGGTCTCTAGTCGACTGGACGCGTTCGGTCAGCGTTCAGCGTCTGCGCGTGTTTCAGTTTGATGATCGGACGCGCAGTGTGTCCGGTCACTGTCGACCGGACGCGTCCGGTCGTTCAGAGAGCTTACTGGACTTCAACTGGACGCTGGCACTGTGGCGTCCGGTCAGTTCTACAACGCGTCCGGTCACTGTTTTGTTGTGCGTTGATCAGGCTTGACCAGCGCGTCCGGTCGATTACGGTGATGGGGACGGGGGTCCCGATCTTCCGTCAGGTTCAAGATAAACAATGATTTATTCGGAGAGCGACACACCGATCCAGCTTCAGATCACAAAGACCCAAATCCTGCAACCTTAGCACCACGTCTTCTCTGGTTATCAATCGTGTCATAATCCGGTTGACCTCGCCAAGAAGGCTAATCCCTGCTGTGAATCGAAGAACACAAGCAAGAACAAGATAAAACGCAACTCAATTGAAGTGACAATTACAGATGAATGATTAAGCACTCGAAGTTGGGGTCTTGCAAACCGATAACGGCGACTGTTCAATAACAGATTGATCTAAAACAAAACCCAAACCCTAAAGTAGGTGGTGGCTACTGATTATATAGCCTAAGAGACGTCCAAGGATCCCTCTTCACGTCCTAAAGGTGTCCCAACACGTTACAAGGCCCAACGGCCCAAAAGAAGGTGTCGCAGCACCCTGACAGATTCTGGATGCTGACTTGTTTTGACGATTCCCGTTGATTCTGAAGAGATTTTGATGTCAAACCACTTTGATTGGTTTCCTTATCAAATTATCTTTCCATCCATATGTGGATCATCGAAAACGGAGTTCGGATGCGTCCTAGGTATCCGTTTTATTGTAGACTGGTCCTGATGGCCGAGACAGACTCGAACTCGGATTGGACTGGGCCTCTGGCTTGGCTTGGACGTCCTTGCTGGCCTCCTAAGGTGGTGGCCAAGGAGGTGGATGTCCAAGGCCATCTCTTAGGTGTTCTCCATCTTCTTAGGGCGTGCTCCAACTTGGGCCTGGGTCCCAAGGATATCTAACAAGCCTATGACGACAGTGTAGCTCTTGCCAAAAATAGCGATAGAATATATTAGTGATTTGGAGGCCTTGCCTACGTGATATTGAGATGGGACTAGATCTATTTGAAAGCTTATCAAACAAGATTTCCATCAAGTGCTCGTTGACCTCGATCGCACTCCGGATGGATGAGTTATGGCCTTCCCAATGAGGCACTGTCGGGCTGCCGACGAACCGAAAATTCAACTTTGATGAACTTCCATTATGAAACACATTTGAACCTACAATCAAATAGTGACATGTACATGTGGAACCAAGTGAATTATAACCAAATCCACTATACAAATGTAGGAACGAGCGCACCTTATAATCATTGTTCATATCCGAAGGTGTCATGTCCTCATCATCCTCCCCTTCTTGACAACAAACCGTCCTCGGTTTGAGCTTAGCTGGTGGACAAGTTGTCGGTAGTAGCCAACATTGATCCCCATCTTGAAATTTAACATGTTGCCTCATTACAAAACTTGGGGATTTCGACATGACAACATTATCACTATTGGTGCCCTCTAGTTGATCATATTTTTGCATAATGAAAGGAGATTTTAGAGTTGAACAAATATAAACACGATGCACCATATACTCTCCTTTACAATTATATTTGCCAATAAAGTGACATGTACATCTAGATAACCATGGCAATCTTGCACAATTAAGTTTCTCTTCTAAACTACTAAGAGCATATAAAGTATCAAACTCAATAGAACCCAAAGTATTTAAAGAATACAATAATTTCTTTTCTTTTTTTTCGGTAGCAATGGGAAGCAAACATTTATGTTCAGCATAAGGAATTAGTTCCAAAACATAGAAAATTGAAGCATCATCAACTAATTCATCTTTATCACAAGGAACATCAAGCAAATTATCATGGGACAAAGATAAATCAAGAGAGGGTTCCACTAACAATTGCTCTATGATAGCATGGTTTGTGGAAAAATTTAGTACATTAAGACAATTTTCACCTTTCGTGAGTGTAGGACCATGGGCATTACCTGTGTTCTCAGCAGGAGTAATAGGTGCATGGTGAAGTGATTGTTCTAAATTTGCATATGAGGTTGTGAGCTCCTCATTTTCTTCCACGTCATCCTCTCGCTTATGTACATTATTCTGCAGAAGGTTAGTCATAGCAAGAGGAATAACAACAGACTCTTTCTCTAAATGGTGCATCTCAGCATACGAAATCAAAATAGTAGGTGGATTAACAAAGGTTTCTCGCATAAGAAGTTTCATATCATTCCAAGTTTGAGGTTTATCAGAATGGTCTAAAGACTCCCACCAAGATAAAGCAGAATGTCGCAAAAACACTAGCTGCATTTTTTACCTTCCTCCTTGGACACATAAAGCGAGTAGCAAATATGTTGTCGATGGCAATTTCCCACTCCATGTACTCATCAGCACCTATACCATCATAAGTCGGTGGATACGGACAACCTGTCATTGTTAGAAAACAGCAAAAGACAATACAAAAAATATTATCCCTATCAAATGACTACGTGGTTGCAGTGGTGTCACTTTTGATAGCAAGTGGAAGCGTCTTACCAAGCTCTTACAAAGTTCTTACCAATGCAAGCAGTGGGCGGTACAACCGGTGGCTGGTTCGTGATACCTATGAGGTAGTGGTACCGAGATTGCAAGGACTTTTTTTGTACTGATCTGAAGTATATATGTGGAGTTTGGGAGGCACAAAAAAACAAATATATATATATGGGGCACTATATATATATATATATATATATATATATATATATATATATATATATATATATATATATATATATATATATATATATATATATATATATATATATATATATATATATATATATATATATATATATGTGTGTGGCACACAAGTCAGTGACAGACAGCAATATTGAATAAATGTTCAGAGCACTTGTCCTAGTTGCTGGCCTATACGTATTCCTATCACTAGTTGTGACAAACAAAAGAGGAAACAAGGATAAAAGAAAACAAGTATTAAAGGTAGCAACGGATATAAACAAGGCAAAAGGTACCACAAACAATAGAGCTATTGAGTGTTCCTTATGTGCTCCTTTTCAATATCTTCTATTCTCTTTTACTATTTTTTTCTTTTATTTTTTTATCCAATCTTTTTTCTTGCTTTTGATCTTTTGATATTTTTTTCTCAGCAAGGAGCACACAAGAATAAACCATAAAAAATTTGAGCTCAATTCAATAAAAGATGTGGCCTATAGAAAATTAGGATTGTGCTCTAAAAAGCATACCAAAACTTGTGGGCCCAGAAACTCAATTTTCCTAATCGAATTTCGCAAATCTAATTTTTGCGAACCCAGCTATGCTGGGATGAAATAGATCTAAAATTTTCTGGCATTCTCCGTAGATATAAAATTTTCCCCGTTTCGAGTTCGGATGCAAAAGTTATGACTGTTTTAAGGAAGCTGCTCGAATCAGGGTTTTAGTGGACATAAGATGCAAACCGATGGTGATACGGAATAGCGGCGGGTGGAGGGATCAACACAAATTAGAAAAGAACACAATCTAAACCAGTAACAAGACTTTGACCTAGGACACAAACTCAACAAAGTGAACTCTGAAACTGAAATATGCAAAGGCTATGGCGCGGAAGGTTCTAGGACAGGAAAAACAAGTATGGCACTGGACTATGGGACGAATGCGAAACACTCAAACGAGGGAATAAAATGTGAACCTAACGGTATACCTTAGCTCTGATCACCAATTAATGTAGACGGGGGTCCCGATTTTTCGTCAGGTTCAAGATAAACAAAAATTTGTTCGGAGAGCGACACACCGATCCAGCTTCAGATCACAAAGACCCAAATCCTGCAACCTTAGCACCACGTCTCCTCTGGTTATCAACCGTGTCACAATCCGGTTGACCTCGCCAAGAAGGCTAATCCCTGATGCAAATCGAAGAACACAAGCAAGAACAAGATAAAACGCAACTCAATTGAAGTGACAATTGCAGATGAATGATTAAGCACTCGAAGTTGGGGTCTTGCAAACCGATAACGGCGACTGTTCAATGACAGATTGATCTAAAACAAAACTCAAACCCTAAAGTAGGTGGTGGCTACTGATTATATAGCCTAAGGGACGTCCAAGGATCCCTCTTCACGTCCTAAAGGTGTCCCAACACGTTACAAGGCCCAACGGCCTAAAAGAAGGTGTCGCAGCACCCTGACAGATTCTGGACGCTGACTTGTTTCGATGATTTCCATTGATTCTGAAGAGATTTTGATGTCAAACCACTTGGATTGGTTTCCTTATCAAATTATCTTTTCATCCATATGTGGATCATCAAAAACAGAGTTCGGATGCGTCCTGGGCATCCGTTTTATTGCAGACTGGTCCTGATGGCCGAAGCATACTCGAACTCGGATTGGACTGGGCCTTTGGCTTGGCTTGGACGTCCTTGCTGGCCTCCTAAGGTGGTGACCAAGGAGGTGGACGTCCAAGGCCATCTCTTAGGTGTTCTCCATCTTCTTGGGGCGTGCTCCAACTTGGGTCTGGGTCCCAAGGATATCTAACAAGCCTATGACGACAGTGTAGCTCTTGCCAAAAATAGCGATAGAATATATTAGTGATTTGGAGGCTTTGCCTATGTGATATTGAGATGGGACCAGATCTATTTGAAAGCTTATCAAACAAGCTTTTTATCAAGTGCTCATTGACCTCGATCGCACTCCGGATGGATGAGTTATGGCCTTCGCAATGAGGCACTGTCGGGCTGCCGACGAACCGAAAATTCAACTTTGATGAACTTCCATTATGAAACACATTTGAACCTACAATCAAATAGTGACATGTATATGTGGAACCAAGTGAATTATAACCAAAGCCACTATACAAATGTAGGAACGAGCGCACCTTATAATCATTGTTCATATCCGAAGGTGTCATGTCCTCATCATATGGGACCTGTGCGTCCGGTCAATCCCAGCGCGTCCGGTCGTTGCGTAGAGCGTGTCCGGTCGGTGCTTCGCGACTTAGCCGTTGTGTGACCGGCGCGTCCGGTCAGCGCGATTTCGGCTGTTTCAAGTTTCTAACGGCTATATTCGAAGGGGTATGTCTATAAATACTCGTGGGCCGGCTCAAGGCTCTCCCTCTCGAACATTTCACATACTTGTGAGCACTTTGAGCTAAGCAACTCCCCTCCCACTCATCTCTCTTGCTTTTTTGCATATTCGAAGTGAGATTGAGTGATCCAAGTGCATTTGCATTGTGAGATTGCATCTAGTTGGCACTTGGTGGTTGATTTGCTACGGGATTCTTGTTTCTCTTGGTGGTTGCCACCACCTAGACGGCTTGTAGCAGCTTGGAGGCGTTGGCAAGAGTTGGTGATTGTTCTTGGCCACCTCCGGTGATTGTGAGGGGTTTGTGCCTACCTCGGCGAAGCGCCAAAGGCAATATTAGTAAATTGCTCGTGTCATTGCAACCTTTTGCCATTTGGTAGGTTCTTGTGGTGCCTTTTGAGAGGCTCGGTGTGAGACTGATTAGCCACCGAACCACGTGGTGAAGAGGGACACAACGGAGACTAGCATGCCGGCAAGCACGTGAACCTCAGGATAAATCTTCGTGTCATCACTTTTATATTGTGATTGATTGATCTCGGTGTTCAGTTGTCTTAGTATTCATTATTGATCATATTGGTTGGCTCAATACTTCGCCCCTCGGTGAAACTCTCCTAACTCAACTCCGCATTACTTTCTTAGTTATCTTTGCTAGCTAGTTAGCTTTGCTAGAGTAGCTCCTTTGCGTAGCTTGCTAGTTGTAGTTGTAGTTCCCTTCTCGGTTTGACTTGTGTGGTTGAGTGCAAATACTAGAATTGTGAATTGGTTAGGTGGCTTGCAAACACCCCGTAGGCTAAGCAAAACTCGCATCTCGCTATTTGTTATATTGATAAACTTGTTTAGCTTGTCTTTGTAGAAATATTTAAAAGGCTATTCACCCCCCCTCTAGCCATCAAGACCTTTCAGCCGAGCACCCACGGGCGCGGCTAGGTAGCCGGCCTGCTCATGCACTGCTACTCGCCGCCAGCGCACCTTCTTCCCGCCGGGCCGTTGCTGCTACGCCGCGCGTCGCTCATCACGTTCCACGAGATGAGCCCATGGTTCGCGCTCGCCAACGCCGTGGTGAGGATGTCACTGGTGGACCGGTGGCTCTAGCCCAAGCTAGACCTAGGCGCATCGAGGGGCAGCCGGGTGCTGCTGGCCAGCAAGGAACTCGGCCTAGACCTCGCGCTGCTGGCCTGGACCCGAGCGCCGCGGCCTGGACCCGTGTGTCGCTAGCCTAGACCTGTGCGCGGCGGCCGGCACCCGCGTGCTGTGGCCTAGCCTGGACCCACGCACCACCGACTAGTAGCCCTGTGCGCTCTCACCCCACGAGCTGTGGCGGCCGCCGCCCGCCAGTTAGGAACCGCGTCACCGCCCGTGTGAAAGTCCCTAGTTTGGTTTTGGCTAATTGATAAAACCTAGGACTAACCTTTGTATCTAAGTGGATGATTTAGATAAAGGTAGTCATTGAATATGAGACATGACATTGACTCATGTGACCAAGATGATGAATACCAAGATGATGCTTGGCTCGATGGACCGGTTGTGAAGGTGGAGGGTAAGTCGAGGCTTCGAAGCGAAGGACCATGCGATGGTGAAGCTTGAGCAAGACTTGGCGCCGACGGACCGATGCAACGGTGAAGAGCAAGTGAAGTCAAGGTCGATGGATCGAGACGGTCATGTGATGATATGAAGTGGATCATATCTTTTGGAAAAACAAAATGGGCTCAAGGCAAAGGTATAACCATAGGGCCATTTTATTTTGCACTCAAGACACCATAGAGGGTGTGAATGGTTTAGGATCGATAGCCGAACTATTAAGAGGGGAAGTCTTATCGGTTATTCGACGCATGGGTGCCACTAGGTGAATTCATGAAGTGCATTACATGTAGGGCCTAGTGAGCTAAATGGAAAACCTTCGAAAATGTTTATGAAATTGCTAACACACGTGCACAAGGTGATGATCACTTATTGGTGTTGGCACATTTACGAAGGCGATGAAGTTTGAGCGGTAGAGAGAGTTTGGGTCTCTCTCTCCCTCCCACCGAGCTTGCGAGCGTGGGATTCAGGCGTTTTCGAGGAGTTGAAATGCCTATTTTCCACTACGCCGGAAGTCAGAAAAGAAACGGAGGCGAACGGAGGTCACAGAGGTGACCAGATGCTGCACCGGACGCGGTCACGGTTTGACCGGACGCGTCCGGTCAGTACAACGCAGCAGTCAGGCGCGCGGGTGTTAGGGTTTGCAACCGGCGCGTCCGGTCACTCGCGGGACCGGCGCGTCCGATCAGGCGCCCAGAGGAAACTGCAGTTCGCAAGGTCGATCGGACGCGCGGCGCGTCCAGTCACACGTGATCGGACGCATCCGATCGTTAAGGGAGCTTACTGGACTCCAACCGGACGCCGGCACTGTCGCGTCCGGTCATTGCCTGGAGCGCATCCGGACGTTGCTTCGCGAGCGCGCGGTACTGTTCGATCAGCGTGTCCGATCAGTTGAGGGGCGCGTCCAGTCAGTTGAGGGGCACGTCCGGTCATTGGTTTGACCGTTAGGGCTCAGTGACCGTTGGAGGATCGGATGCGGCTGAGCGCGTCCGATCAGTTTCGACCTGCGCGTCCGGTCGTCCCAAAAAGCACGCAGTGAAGGGGTACAACGGCTCTATTCGGTTGGGATGCTTATAAATACTTGTTGGCCGGCCCTTGGGGAGGTCTCTCGTGATTTCTAACACTCTTGTGCATCCTTTGAGCTAGAGCTTCTCCTTTCCACTCATCTCTCTTGCTTGATTGCAAATCAAAAGTGAGATTAAGTGATCCCAAAGTGCATTGCATAGCTTGAGGGCATCTAGTGGCACTTGTGGGTGGTATAGCCAGTGGATTTCTTGTTACTCTTGGAGAGTACCGCTCCTAGCCGGCTTGGAGATTGTTGGAGGCGTTGGCAAGAGAAGGAGATTGTTCTTGGCCACCTCCGGTTGATTGTAAGAGGTTCTTGTGCTTTCCTCGGTGGAGCGCCAAAAGCAACTCTAGTGGATTGCGCATGTCATTGAGTTACCTCACTTGAGAGTGGTGTCTTGTGGTGCCTTACGGGGCGTGCCTTGAGGGGCAAGTGACTTGAGGGTCACACCGAAGAACCATCTAAGTGTTGGTCGACACAACCGGTGACGTAACTTATCGGTGCACAAGTGAACACCGGGTGAACAAAAATATTGTGTCACTTGTCTCCCGGTGGTTGGTCTTCATATTATGTTGTTGTCAATATTGATTGATTGTATATCATCTTGGTGATTGGCAATATCTTCACTCCGCCGTTGGTATAAGATTCACAATCCTCTCTCTCGTATTTTCTTTTGCTAGTTATCTTGTGTAGCTCTAGTGTTAGCCTTTGCTAGTAGTTGTTAGCTTGCTCTCTAGTGTAAGTTTAGTGGCTTAGCCCTTGTGTGAACTAGAGATCATAATCTACTAGACTTGTGTTTAAGAGGCTTGCATCTCTATCGTAGGCTAAGCAAAACTCGCTTTACGCCGTTTGTTATTCTAACAAGTTTGATTAGTATTTATTGTAAAATTTTTTATAGGCTATTCACCCCCCTCTAGCCATCTAGGACCTTACACCGTGCCCGACTCACGCTCTGTTCACCCGTGCCCGCGCCCACGCTCTATCCGCCCCTGCGCCCGACCCACGCTCTGTCCGCCCGCGCCCGCCACTCGCTTGAACATCCCCTAGACCCGTCTCGCTGCAGCCTAAAAAAAGACGAAGAGCAAGGAAGAAGAAAGAGGCAGGGGCATAACGGACATTTGACTGTCCTTCTCTCTCCTCGGTAGCCGAAAATTAATATTTTATTGAGTAGAGTGTCCATCAGCAAATTTGTAAAGAACCAGAGTATCCACCAGCAAATCGTCAAATTTTGCATGTCCGCTAGCAAAGTGCTATCACTTGGCATGTCCAACAGCAAATTTTCCCTTAATTTTAATGTGCAATCCAATCTATAAATAGATGAATGACCATATTTCTTGCAATTAATCCAGTATTTTATGACCTAATATTGGCTCTATTTTAACACTTTTAAAATAATGACATAAGAAATCCACGTGTCACTTACAGTTTTGTCATCGACCAAACTAAAACCAAATGCAAACTTTTTATGTCTAGTTTGGCATTAGTCGCTTCCTATATTTTGCTTGGAACAAATTTTGGCTTAGCTCGCTAGAGTCACGTACCAAACGGGTCTAAATGTGCACTTCGTCGGTCCTTAGACTAGCCATGGTATGGTAAGAATTAAGATACCGATGTTTGAAACCCTTTTTCATCTAAGTCTCAACGCCTCCTCACTGCGGGAGGGAGTGTAGTTGTACGAGCATCGAAAACTCTGGCATCCATGAAAGCAAAGCTTTGCTCTGGGAGAAAAATGTTAGTCCCACCCATAGGTGATATGAGGATACTGAGTGAAGTTATGAGGCAGAGAATTATGTAATATTTAATTTAATATAATGTAAAGTTTAAACATACATATTTTTCTAGTTGTCTATTATAGAGCCATAAATGAAGTTCACCATTGCAACTAAGGATTTGTTTGAATGCACTTCAATCCGTTCTCTCCCAACCCAAGTGGAACGGATGGCGCAGGTAAACAAGTCCTGAAATGAAAAAAGAGTTGGGGCATCATCGAATTTGATTTAGTACAGTGTGGCTAGTAGTCTTTCTCCAACAGTTCAGGATCATCCGTGTCCTGGCCGTCACGTCCATACCTATTCTAGCCCTTAGAAATATATGGCTGGCTTGCAGGGGCGGATGCACAGTAGGTGCATGGGGCCCAAATTTTCTGCAAAAATACTAAGTACATATACCCTTTATATATGTATAATATATTGTTAAGTAGCAAGCCCAATTGCTAGTTTTTTTTTTTTGATAATGCCCAATTGCTAGTTCATTCCACAGGGAAAAGAAAGTCTCAGACAGAGCTTCTTGTTTGCATTGTTGCGTTTAAATCTAGTGTTTTTCTTTGCTTTTTATGACAACGAAAAACTAACTTGCAAAGTTTTATCCTCAAGATTTTACGAGTATAAATCTTGTGCAACTTTCTTTGTGGCTTAATATATTTATTGTTGATGTGTGTAACAATACAAGGTTCCGATAAGCAAAGAATCCTAGTGAGCTCACTCTCAGACTTGTTGAGACAAACAAGCACAATTGCTTTGAAACAAGATGGGTGATCAATACTTGAATTATCTTTTGATCATATTTATTGATCTCGTGAATTTTCCCGATGTGTAAGCGATGTAGATGTCATTAAACACTTTCAAGAATTGCGGAATGGCATGTGAAGATTTAGTTCCCATTATAATAATTTATAAGATTTAGTTGCAAATTTGTAATGAAAACACATAACTTGTTCCATTTATATATCGTTACAACTATTTTATTATTTTTAGTGATCGAATTACATCATTTCAATATCAATGAACTACATCACTTTAGGCCGTACCCCATGATCGAAATCTTAGATCCGCCACTACTGGCTTGTCATCGTAGTCGTTCACTCGTTCGCCTAAAACTGACTCAGTAGTACGATTTGGACCTCACTGGTGCATTCACGCGGCTTTCGATTCGGACCTCTGGCGCATTCACGTGACAAAGCCGCGCAGCCGTAAACTCCGTCGCCCGCCGCGATGCCATCGTGCAGCCAGCAACAACCTCATGCTGCAAGCGGCGAAACGAGCAGCTTTGATTAAGAGGAGTTAAACAAATATCATGACACCTCTAAGTATGATAAATATGTATGTAAGTATATGTTTTTATATATGTAGTTAATATTTATAAAAACACAATATATTTTTTGAAGAAAAACTGTGGAGCTTGCTCCCCATATAAAAACACAATATTATGATATAAAATAGGTGAATTAATGCCTTAATATGCTATAAATTACAATGTCTATAGGGTTATTAAAAACGGAAATAATTTTTTAGACGTTGCAAGTGTACATTTCAAATGTTTCAGATGTTTTAATAATATGTTGCAAATGTTTCATACGGATGTTGCAAAAGTAGATCAGGATATTGCATATGTTGCGGTTGTACATGTATGTCGCAAGAGTCTGTCCCCAATGTTTCATATGTTTTTTCATATGTATATTGCAAGTGTGTTTATCTAGATGTTGCATATGTTTCACATATATGTTGCATGTGTTTTATTTGTATGTTGCGCATGTTTGCAATGGTTTCAAGTGTTTTTTTAAGTATTTCAAAAGCGTGTTTCAAATGTTTCATCTATCTTCAGACGTATGTTGTAAGTATTATATCTGGATGTTTCAAAAGTAGATCAGATGTTGCACACGGAATGCGCATGGGAAGCGGGAGGGGCACGAGCGGCCCCATGTCACGGGCCCCCGTGTGGGTGCGTGAAAGCAGGAGCGGGCGGGGGTGCGCTGGCACGGGCGCGGAGTGCAGGCGTGCGCACGGGAAACGAATCGCCCCGGGCCATGGTATCGTCCGACGCATTGGTTTCCGATCGGACGTCTGAGCGCCAGGAGTTCCCTAAACGCTAATGCGCTCACTGCTGCTGCCTTCACCCGTCGCTCGCTCCAGCCTACGACGCGCGCCCCACCCATGACGCTTGGCTCCCTCATCCCGTGTCGCGTGCCCCATCTCCTCCCTCACCCCACCCCACCCCCACCTACATAGGTACTGTCGCGTCCGTCCCAATGCCGTTGCTGCCCGGCCAGTCAACTCCAACGGGGTATGTGCTGGAGCAACGCACGACGTGGAGCTGGGGGGCGGCCTGGGAGATGGCGCTCCTCGTGGGCCCCTTTGGGCGGTGGCCCTCCTCGGCCTCCTTCTCCATCGTTGCCACACCAGTCCCCACTAGGTAGGTCGTGCCCACACGGCGAACGCTGTGTTTCCAAGTGTTTCATACGTTTCAGACTTATGTTCAAGTGTTTTATCTGGATGTTGCAAAAGTAGATCTAGAATTTTTGCATATGTTGCAATAACAATATACGAATGTTGCAAGTCTGTGTTTCAGATGTTTCAGATGCATGTTGCAATGTTTCATCTGGATATTTTAAAAGTAGATCTTGGTATTGGAATGGCTATACATGCATGTTTCGAGCGTATGTTTCAAGTGTCTCATATATATATATATATATATATATATATATATATATATATATATATATATATATATATATATATATATATATATATATATATATATATATATATATATATTGTAAATGTTTCATATGAATACTTTAAAAGTAGATCTAGTGCTGCACATGTTTTTTTACTCTGCTGTTACACATGCCGCAATGGCGCCGGTGGCTGGCGGTACAACAGCCTTCCTCGCGTGGCGTGCCTCGCCATCTCCTCTCCCTCCCCTCCCTTCACTTCCCTTCTCTCTATCTCCTTGTCGTGGCAGTTCGAGCTCGGTAGGGAAACCATACCCAACTAGCGCATGAGCGACCGTGGAGGTGGTGGCCTCGGGTGGACCAATGGCGGGGCAATGCCCGTGTGATCGCCTCGCAGCGAGTTGAGGTCCGCGCCCTCCGCCCCTACGCGTGGGAAACAGAGCAGCCAGTCCGTTCGAACGTCCGAGCCTGCTCCTGCCGTTAAAAAAAAATCTACTGCATTGGGGCCACGGCCATTGCCGTTCCAGACCGTGCCGTGCGCGCCAGCGCCTACTCAGCTCAGCGTTACTGCCGGCGGCATGTGGCGGACGCGCGCCGGCCGCACACCGGAGGCCAGAGCTGAGTACATCGAGCTTGCCGCCGCAGGGAGTTTGGTGTCGCGCGCGCCGTACAGAGGATGAAGGCTCTGCGCGCGTTGGCGCTGCACGGCATGGACGGACGGGGCCATGCGCCCCGGTACGCGTGAAGCCGTGAACGACGCAGCAAGAGGCGTCTCGCTCGGCGGTCCGTGGTGCGGCCCGATCCGATGCTGCACCGCTGAACCTGCAGGTCCACACGCGCAACAGTTGACTTTTGGCCTTTTGGGCTTTTGGCATTGACAATGGGAGTGCCGGACTGGCCGCATAAATTACTAGTGGTACAACAGCTCATTCAAATGGCTCGCAAATAAGCTCATCTTCCTCCGTCCACAAGTAGGTCAGCCATTTCTCACCACGAGCTGCTCGTACAGCTTCCTCAACTCGTGCGTGCCTACAACAGCAGTACATACTGCGCCCGGTCAGCACGTACCGTCCTCCCCTTCCCCTGAAAATTGTAGGCTTCTGAAACGAACACAACGGACTAGCCTGAAACTTCAGTTCAGTGGGCAACAGAAACACTGGGCACAGCTGGTGCCAACACGGTCTAGTTTTCTCATACAGGTTCGGTTGTTCCACAAAGGCCGTGGTCCGCGGCATCCGTGGACAGTGGGGCTTCTCGATCGCCGACGGAGAAGCTATTTACAGACTGCTACTCAGTCACACTAACACTCGCCAAGAAGACTACAAGCAGACTGGTTCACAGCTGCACAGGCACAGGGTGAAGCGATCTTCAGAGCTCCTACTAGAGCAACGAGACTTTCCATTTCCACCGCGCAAACCGACGCAGAAACCTCAGACGGCCCATGCTGGTGCTCGGCCTCGGCCCCGTCTTCAGCAACAGCAACAGGAGACGGCGGCCCGTGACGACGATCATAAGCTGCTGCTGTCACCGGCGACGACGACTGACCACGGCGGCGCATGCAACCCACTGCGTCATCTTTATTGGCACACTATATTCAAACCGGTGCGGTTTCTCGGTGTGCGAGAGTAAACTTTGAAGGGTTTAGGGTTCGGCGGCTCACCGGTGTCCACGTCGGAACATTCACACAGGTTCTTCTTCAGTAGGACAGTCCCTGGAACTGCGGCCAGCCTCACCTTACTTAGCCTCTTCTTGTCTGCATCGTCTATCTCTCTGAACCCAAATGTTGATGTCCATGTCTCCACTAGGTGCGGAATTGCTGATAGGAGTACCATCTCCACCTTCAGAGATTTCAGCATCTGTACGAAAAGATATTGTCCAGGCGTAAGTTTTAGAGTACCAATGTAACTCCTGCGCCATACACATTGAAGACGAGCACAAGAATCGGTACTCCCTTTGTCAATCACATAAGGCATATTTTGTTTTGGAAAAAAAGAGTCAATCTTTACAATTTTTTACCAACAATTAGTTAACTTACATGCATGCCCAGTGTACAAAAGTTGCATCAATAGATTAATGTTCAAAATATTTGTAAGATGATGTTGATTTTATTGCGGTTGACAATATAATGTAAGAAAAATAAATGGTTAAAATCTACTTCTGAAGATTTTCTCGGTCTAAAATACACCTTACATCGATGGATGGAAGAGGTAGATGCTAGACACATGAACATATAGGCAAACACTAGGGTAATTAAGGACACATGTTGGAAGTATGCCAATTTGATAGATAATTTTGCACAACAATTATGAAGGGATTCCACATATATAGACAAAGTAAGATGATATTAGTTTCTCCTACTGTACTTATGTCCATACCTCCTCAATGTAATCCATGAGGCGCCTGCACATCCCCTGCTGACGGTTCTCTGTAGAAGTTGCTACTAGAGGCATCTCTGCTACAATTGCACCATGCAACCTGCAGCGACATCTACGTTAAGCCCAGTTGTTCACTTCCTGTAGTATATATTACTCCGACTGTGAACAAGTCAGAAAAAATGTCAGACTTCTTTTTTCACATGGTACCTGATGGAGGCCACAGACACCATGCTGTCATCATTTTCCAAAACTACAGTATAGAACCCCTTGTGATTGAAATGTATGAAATCAGACCTAACAAAGGAATATAACAGGTGTTAGGTTTCAAATGGCCAAAGTAACAAAAAAACAAGCAACTTGCAGTAAGCAACTATGCATGTCACAAGTACATATTGATTCACAAGAGGAAGAAAGAAAGGCCATCTCACCTCCAGTTATATAATATAGAGGGAATAATGTCTATCCCTGTCCTGGGATCTAGAATAGGCAGGAAACATTCTTCCATAATACTCAAGGCAATCATAAGTTTCATGTTGCATTCAGCCATGAGAGCAATCTCCTCTGCTGTACGAACCTTTTTATCACCATTGTTACGAAGAATGGTGCAAGACAGACCATCATCTACGTGATCAGGCACTCCAACACGAGAATGAAAGATTGTATAAATCTGACAGTAGCAGAACAAGATCAGTCTCACTTGAATAGACATTCTGCCATGCATTTACATGATAGTTAAGAAGAAAAAAAACTCTCCGTAATGCAATGATGTGCATCTCTCCTGTGTATTCAAGAAAAAAACTCGTCATAGTTAAAGGACAGGTCAAGTTCTTCTGAAACATACCTGCTGGCACTTTCTTCCACAAAACCAGGTACCAGGTCCATCCTCATTGCACGGAACTTTGGCAGATACGCATTTTACATGGTCTGGAGGAAATAAATTAGTTATTGAATAAGTAACCAAAAATATAGTATGTATTTAGTTTCATACAGTAATTAATTAACCAACAACTTGTGTGTGTTGATGTTCTGGCTTAACATTCTGTTGGAGTATGTGTGTATTAGGCCCATGAGGCTAGGCCCATGTATGACATACTATATAGCTACCCTTTTAGGGTTAGCCCAAATCAATAGAGTTACAATTTCCAACATGGTATCAAGCTAGGTGAAGTCGTTTCCTATCTTAGTAAAAGGCGCGTGTTTGTCTAAGAGCTTAGGAGTGTGAGTGTGTGTTGTAAGGGCTCTTGCCCCCTTTTTTCTTCTTAATACAAAGATACGCAGCTCTCCTGCGTGTTCGAGAAAAAAAAACATGGTATCAAGCTAGGGTTTCTTTCCTCCCCTCCCCTCCCCTCCCCTGCCAGCCGCCAGGCGCCGCCACAGCCGGCCCGCCGCCGGCAGCCATGGCCGGGCGGCCTCCTCCCTCTCCTCCCACCTACTCTCACTTCCCCCCCTTTCCTCGACTTGGGCACACGTCGCAGGCTACGTAGCCCGACCCGCCGTCGCCGCCCCGAGCAGACCCAACGCCGCTGCCGCTCTGGCCGCGGGCGCGGGCGCCCCAGCTACCGGTGCGGCCGCAGGCGCGGGTACGGACGCGGCCCGCCGCGCGGGCGCGGGCGCGGAGGTTCTCCAGGCCGCGGTCCTCCAGGCTGCTTTCCTGGGCGCGGGCGCCGGGGACCCGGCCACCGCAGCTGCCGTCGCCGCCACAGGTCTGGGCATGCCGTCCAACACCACTGCAGCCATGGCCGCGGGTGGGGGACTTCCGCAGGGTGCTTTCCCCGCCCCACCACCGCCGCCCAGGTTCCACGGCGCCAACCCCGACTCCGCCCTCGCCGCCGCGCTCGTCTCTGCCCGGGCAGCGGCCGCAGAGGGACAGGCCCGCGTCCGTGCGGCTGCTCTCACTTGGGAGCGCGAGCGGGATGCCGCGATGCACTGGCCCGCCAGATCGCCGAGGCGGAGCAGCTCCTCGCCCCTCACACCAACCACGACATTGGCGCCACCTCCTCCGGCTCGACGGGTCACCGCACGTCCACCACTGCGGTCATCTGGCACGATCCGGCCGATCCCCTCGTGGCGCAGCTTCACTACCAGGCCGAAGGTGTTCAGAACATCCGGCTCCTCGTCCCGGTCGTCCTCGAGCCCGAGTCGCCCTCCTACGCCCAGTGGCGGGACCTGGTCCTCCTGACCTCACCCTACGCCGCTACGCCCTCGACGACCACGTCCTCGTCGATGCCTCGGTCGCAGTCCAGACTCCCTCGTGGCTGCGCCTTGACAGCATCGTGCTCTCCTGGATCATCGGGACGATCTCCCTCGACCTACACGACCTCGTCCGCAACACGGCTGACGCTCGCCAGGCCTGGCTGGCGCTCGAGGGCCAGTTTCTGGGCAATGCTGAAGCCCGGGCTCTACGGCTCGATGCGAACTTCCGCGCCTTCGTGCAGGGCTACCTTACTGTTGGCAAGTTCTGCCACAAGATGAAGGCCATGGTGGACTCCCTCGGCGACCTTGGCTGGCCCATGGAGGATAGGATTCTTGTCCTCAACGTCCTCCGAGGGCTCAGTGAGCGCTACAGCCACCTCCGGACGTGGATCACTCGGCAACGGCCCTTCCCCACCTTCCTGCAGGTCCGTGACGATCTTGTCATGGAGGAACTCACTCAGGGCGTCCAGCCTAGGTTACTTCCCGTGGCGGGGCCCTCGTCTTCCTCGACTGCTCTTGCGGCCACTCCTCCACCGGCGTCCTCTCTACTGGGTCCTCCTCCTCCTTCCGGGCCGAGCGGGGGTGGAGGGGGCCGTGGCGGCCGTCGTCGTCGTGGGGGGCGTGGCCGTGGGACCACACCACCACCTCCACGTACTCCTGGTGCTCCAGGTGGTGGTACACCCTGGCCCTCCTTCAGCAACCCATGGGCAGGGCGTATCTCCATGTGGCCCTTTCAGGCTCCCGGAGGCGCACACCGTCCACCGGCGGCCACCATGTTCACCGGTGCTCCGGTGGCTCCACTCTCGTCACCGTGGACTCCACCTCTCGGTGCTCACCCCGGGCCTGTCGGTTGGGACCCGGCGGCCCTGGCCCGCTCTTTCAACACCATGACCCTGGCTCCTCCAGCCGACCCGGCCTGGATCGCCGACTCGGGTGCCACTTACCACACCACCTCCGACCCCGGTATACTTTCTTCTGTGCATCCTCCTTCCTCTCACCCCTCGTCCATCATGGTCGCAAATGGTTCGTGTCTTCCTGTCACTTCCGTGGGTGCCGCTCACCCTCACGGATCCTTTCGCCTTCCCGATGTTCTTGTGGCCCCCTCTATGGTTCACAACCTCCTTTATATTCGCCGTTTTACAGCTGACAATTCTTGTTCTGTCGAATTTGACTCTTCTGGTCTTACTGTGAAGGATTTGGCTTCCCGGCGTCCTCTTCTCCGATGTGACAGCATTGGGCCCCTTTACACTCTTCGGTTTCCTGCTTCTGCTACTTCTTCTTCGACATCTACATCGTCAGCTGCTTTCACCACCACCACCTCCACTACTTGGCACCGGCGTCTTGGACATCCTGGCCGCGATGCTTTGACACAGCTTAGTCGTAGTTCCGGCATTCCATGTACTCGGGCTCCTGATGAGCACTTGTGTCAGGCGTGCCAACTGGGCCATCATGTTCGTCTCCCTTTTCCTACCTCCTCACATGCGACCCATGTTTTTGAGCTTGTACATTGCGACCTGTGGACATCGCCTATTTTAAGCATTTCTGGCTATAAGTATTATTTGGTCCTGGTTGATGATTTCTCTCATTACTCTTGGACTTTTCCCTTGCGTGCCAAGTCTGATGTTTTTCCCACGATTCGTCACTTCTTCGCCTGGGTGTCTACTCAGTTCGGTCTCACCATCAAGGCCGTTCAGTGTGACAATGGGCGTGAGTTTGATAACTCCACCTCTCGGGCTTTCTTCCTTTCTCACGGTGTGCAGTTACGGATGTCGTGTCCCTACACCTCCTCCCAGAACGGCAAGGCTGAGCGCATGATTCGCACCACGACTGAAACCATGCGCACCCTTTTGTTCCAGGCCTCCCTTCCTGCTCACTTCTGGGCTGAGAGTCTGCACACCTCCACATATCTCCTCAACCTCCTTCCTTCTCTTGCCTGCCCAACTACCACTCCACACCACGCTCTCTTCGGTACCCCTCCTCACTACGACCACCTCCGAGTCTTCGGCTGTGCGTGCTACCCTAACACCGCTGCCACCGCCTCCCACAAGCTCGCTCCTCGCTCGACTCCATGTGTCTTCCTCGGGTACTCCCCGGATCATAAGGGGTACCGCTACTTCGACCTTGCCTCTCGTCGGTCCTCATTTCTCGACACGTGGTGTTTGATGAGTCTGTTTTCCCCTACTCCACCACCTCCCCACCACCTACTATCTCAGAGCTCGACCTCTTCTCCTCGTTTCCCACTAACACGGTGGTCCAACCACCATTGATGTTTCCTGCAGGTACTCCTCCACCGGCCACCGGCCCGGCGGCGCCGGCCTCTGGCGCTGCTCCTGCCCCGGCGCCCTGCGCGGGTCCGGAGTCCTCGACTTCCACGCGCTTCGCCCAGCCGGTGCGCGTCTACCAGCGGTGCGAGCGGCCGGCCCCACTCCACCCGGAGCCGGTCCCATCCGCACCTGCGGCGCGTTTCACCCAACCGGTGCGCGTCTACCAACGGCGTGAGCGGCCGGCTCCGCCGCACCCAGAGTCGGTACCGCCGCCGCCGCCATCTTCGCCACCGCCCGGGGACTCGTCTCCACCGTCGACACCTACACCACCGTCGCCTCAGCCGCCGGCGGCCCAAGGTGCGCCGTCGGTGTACCACCCGCCTCTTCTACACCGGCACCCGCGTCATGTTCACCCTATGGTGACGCGGCAGGCGGCCAGTACTATGCGGCCCCGAGCTCTCGCGACGATGCCCAGGGGGGAGCCTCATGTCTCTCCGGTACCCTCATCCGTCTGTGACGCCTTGTCCGACCCGCACTGGCGTCACGCGATGGAAGAAGAGTATGTGGCCCTACTCGCCAACCAGACATGGGATCTGGTGCCTCGTCCGCCTGGTTCCAATGTTATCACCGGCAAGTGGATCTGGACTCACAAGCGGCGGGCTAGGATTCTCCGGGGTTTCACTCAGCGCCCTGGCGTCGACTATGACGAGACTTTTAGTCTAGTGGTGAAGCCGGCTACCATCCGCACAGTTCTCTCACTGGCTCTCTCTCTCTCTCCTGGCCCGTGCATCAGCTAGATGTCAAGAATGCTTTTCTGCACGGCACTCTGGCTGAGACAGTCTACTGCAGTCAACCGGCGGGTTTTGTTGATTCTTCTCAGCCTGATATGGTTTGCCGGCTCAACAAGTCCCTCCACGGCCTCAAGCAGGCACCTCGAGCTTGGTACTCGCGGTTTGCCACTTACCTGATGACACTGGGATTTATGGAAGCTAAGTCCGATACTTCACTGTTTATATATCATCAGGGTGCTGAGACTGCCTATCTGCTGCTCTATGTTGATGACATTGTCCTCACCACCTCCAGTCCACAGCTCCTCAGGCGTATCACCTCTCTTCAGCAAAAGTTCGCTATGAAGGATCTGGGTGTGCTACATCACTTCCTTGGGGTCACTGTTGAGCCTCGACCCACCGGTCTTCTTCACCAGCGGCAGTACACTATTGATATCCTGGAGCGAGCTGGGATGACTGACTGCAAGCCCTGCTCCACTCCAGTTGACACTCAGGCCAAGCTGTCAGAGTCAGAGGGCGACCCAGTGACAGACCCCACTGCGTATCGGAGTCTTGCTGGTGCACTTCAGTACCTCACCTTCACCCGACCGGACATCACCTATGCAGTTCAGCAGATATGCCTCCACATGCATGATCCACGAGAGCCCCACCTCACTGCCCTCAAGCGCCTCCTACGCTACCTTCGCAGCACTGTCGACTACGGCCTGCTCCTTCACCGGTCATCCTCCGCCGAGCTTGTCTACACTGACGCCGACTGGGCCGGGTGTCCGGACACTCGACGCTCCACCTCCGGCTACGCTGTCTTCTTGGGCGGCAACCTGGTGTCCTGGTCGTCCAAGCGGCAGCCGGTGGTCTCCCGCTCCAGTGCCGAGGCGGAGTACCACGCTGTCGCTAACGGCGTGGCTGAGGCCTCCTAGCTCAGGCAGCTTCTCGCCGAGCTCCACACTCCTCTCTCCCGGAGCACGCTTGTCTACTGCGACAACGTCAGTGCGGTGTACCTCTCCACCAACCCTGTTCAGCACCAGCGGACGAAGCACGTGGAGATCGATCTCCACTTTGTCCGTGATCGAATCGCCATCGGCGATGTTCGGGTCCTTCACGTACCGACCACCTCCCAGTTCGCCGACATCTTCACCAAGGGTCTCCCGTCCTCGACCTTCACCGAGTTTCGCTCCATCCTCAACATCACCAGTGGCTAGTTGCGACTGTGGGGGGCCTCGTGTGTGTTTGTACTTCTTTTCGTGTCCAGTCTATAACTCTGCTGTGCCGGTAGTTCAGACTGCGGGGGGTGTTGGAGTATGTGTGTATTAGGCCCATGAGGCCCATGTATGACATACTATATAGCTACCCTTCTAGGGTTAGCCCAAATCAATAGAGTTACAATTTCCAACACATTCCATGAACAATGTGCTATTATATAATAAATAATCATAAATGGGTATCGCATAATGATAAATCATATGAACAATCATACTGACAAGAGAGATATTTTATATGGCAACAAAAATGCATAGTATGACAAGTGACATTACATTGGCGTTCGCACTGTGAGCATTCTAAAGCAGGAAGGGAAGTTCTGAGCTCCTTTGAATTGATTACTTCCCCACAAATGTCGCAAAGGCAGCTAGAGCAGTACCAGTTGCCATCTGGAATATCCTGAAGGAGAAATTACAATACAGTGGAACAATTCAGTAGTAATAATTATGAGAACCTTGCATCTTACTGCTGTTAAAGACTCTAAGGTAGACAATCTGAAGTAAGGTTGTTAGGGTAGAATTATGGGAAGTTAAATAGAAAATTATCAGTAAAATGAACTCTAATATGTAAGTGCTAAATCAGGCGTTCTGTGATGCTGCTGAGGATGAAGAACACTAGAATGCTACAGTTACACTGGTTTTTAGGATAGAACTGGAGTACATTATTGATCCAATCAATGTAATTCAGAGTCATGGTAGAACAAAAGTGAATTTTTTTTCCATGATTTTACTTAAAGCATGGTAAGCAAACATGGGTCAAACAAGTATGAGTTGTGACATACTGACATGACACCCCTTTTGTTTGTTAAATTACAACAGCAGAATAGCAATTTGTGAAGCATCATTTCAACAGCAGGCATGGGTCAAGAATAAACATAGTTCTTTTCAGCCTACTCATTAGTAGTAATGAATAGGCAGAGAAGAGTCATTAGTTAATTAGTTTATTTGCCCAAACAAAATGTTCAGATAAATCTAATGACCTCAGGATAACAAACCTGACAAGGCAAGCAGGCTTGATGGTAACTAGCAGGACAATTGTCACAGCATATCAGTTCACCACCATCGCCACATGATCCACAGGTATCATCGTTTTGATCTGCTTGAAGGGACATTGTATCTTTTGCACGCTCTTTCCTCACCTTCTGCTCTATAGACCATGCTTGAAGCTGACAAAGACTGTATGATTTGCCTGTACCCAAGAAAAGATTCAGAGATGGGACTTCTTGCCTGAGACCAGCATGACACTTAAACTTGGACATTGTGAATGTGGTGCCACAGCATCGGCATCGAATGCCACTCGTAGTTATGTTCCCATCCTTTAACACATTTTTGCCTCCTGGACCTCGACATTGAAGAATGTTCACTCTACCAACAATGCCCATTTCAAGTAACTTGTTCAGCACCGTCCTTGCTCCTCCAGGAAACTTCTTCCTGTCACCTTTATCTTCATTCTCCCAGCGATATCTTGGAAGACGCTTGAAACCAAGTTTATTTCTGAGCTTCCGATGAAAAGAGTTCCTGTAACGTGCTGTCAGCTTATATATTACAGCTGTCATCAGAAGGTCATCATCATCAAACTTGCATGTGCGAGACCATGTTCTCTTTTGCCTTTTGATGTCCCTTTTGTGTGGTTCTTTGGACATGAGTTGTTCCCAAGGTTCACTGCTTTGATCACCTTGGTCCTTGTCATTTTTGTTCTCAAGCACTAGATTCAAAGGATATCTGACACAGTCTTGGATATCTGCAGCCTTATCGGGCCATTTTTTCCCCTTCTTATGTTCAGACGTTGATGCATCATTCTCCAACCTCATTTCAACATACTGTTTCGACAGCTTCGAGTTTGGTTCCGGAGCAGTAGCACATATCAAGCGCCTAGGAGGTTCAGGGTTCATTACTGTCCAACAAATTGGAGAACCCTCATTGTCAAGGTACAAGAAACCCTGGATCAAGCTTGCCTCATAAACCAATGAATTAGAGTCCAGCTGCATTTCGGTATCCATGGTGTCAGGGGAAGCATTCAGGAAGCTCAACATCTCTTGGTTGTTCATATTATTGTTCATGAAAGACAGAGTCCCATCTTGTGGGGACACAAACAATACTTGTGGCTCTGAGATCATCAAAGTGCTGCCACTAGCTTCAGATGATAATTGTCCTGTTTTTGCTGGATCTTCAAAGCTCGTTTTATTAGCTTCCAAATCTTTACCCTTTTCTGATAGTAGCGAGAATGTGCCAGAAGGTTCACATTCTGCATCCTTATTAGCCATTTGAAACTCAGAGACAACTGGAGGATCATGATAGCCATTGTTAATACAATCCTTTTTAGCTCCCATGTATGCATCTTTCTCTGGTGGTAGTGATGATGCACCAGAAGGTCCACTCCCATCATTATCTGCCGATTGGGGCTCAGAGACAGCTGCATCATCATGCTGTTCATAGTTGATATCCTCTGTAGTTCCAAGTAGCATATCATCAATCTCGGGGGCAAACAGTAAATTCTCTCCTAGGAACATCTCATCAATTTCTGTGGTTTCATAGCCATGAGAGCTAACATCATTTTTTTGAACATTTTCAACCAGATGACTTAATGCAGATGAATCCTCTTTAGACTTGTCTTCAGCTTGATGATCCTCTTTAGACTTGATGCATGGAAATTTCCTTTTCCTGCTGGAACAAGTTTGACTTGAGCCAAGAAAAGCTGTTGCATCATGAAGACCCATAACTATGCGATGAGCTGTGCTTCTTATGCCTCTTTCATTCATTTCTGACATACACAATGACTGTCGATCAGCTTCATCTTCGCTAGTCTTGTTTGTACAAAATAGAGAAGCTTCTTCATTAGGCATAGGATTCCCTTCCTTACCAGGCTGATAATCAGATTCAGAGAGAAGCGGCAGAAGACTTTTTTTGCAGGAGCTGAGATCTGGATTCGTATATTTACTTGTGGGGTTGACCCCAAGTGACCTACTTGAATTCTTGGCATTAAACAGCTTACACTCACTGCGATTGAGGAAAGTCGCAGTGCTGTTAACAGCTTTCAGTGCCACTCCATGTTTAAGAGCTCCAACCTTCTTATCAATGCAAACAACAGCCATGAAAGGATCAAGGAGCTGCCACTGGGAGAGGAAAGATAGTGCTGGCTTCGTACGTTGGACATCATACTGTAAGCATAGCAGTGTGTTCTTCAAATCATACACAAATTCATGTATGTTCGACCACTCCTTTCCGTAGTAAATTGACTCATTTCCATTGACGCAGGGTGTTGTCAGAAGCAACCACTGGCCAAAGTATTTCCATGCTCTGGGAAGAGAAAACAGGCGTGTCATCACATTGTCTGGTGCCACATAAACATGATCAACCTTAACCGTACTCTTGTTGCCTCTTTCCTTGCCTTCAATCTTCCACCCGGCATCCACCATCAGAAGCTGTGCATGCAGACGAAGATGGTTCCAAAGCTCTCCATGGCCACGATCATCCCTCCGACGACTGAAATTGGAAATGTCAATGCTCTCCAAATCCATTGCACTGCAAATTGTTGCCCTCTCGCTCCTGCGATTTACCGCCCTACGAGTGTACACCCGATCAGGGGGAGGAGTACACTGTACCGCAAGCTCAAAATGGACAGCATCAGGAGAATGCATTGCTCGGTGAGCCTGCTCATCGGCACCAAGACAGGAGACACGATAGCTTGATAAGTTGCCAGCAGTGAAGGACTCTACTATGCGACAGTGTGCTGTCTTGTAATTGTGGGCAGAGCTCGATGGTTTGCTAGACCTTGTCACCACTTTGCCTGCATCCACAGTATGTCCAGTGCCTTCATGATGATGATCATTTAATCCATCAATGTTTTTTAGACAGAAGACACCCTCAAAGATCTGTCTTTCTTCCTTGGAACCATCAAATGCATCTTCTGCCAGCTCGGCAACTTTCTTCCCAAACAGCATTGTGGCAATGTCCTCCTCCTTCATCCCTATCTCCACGAACAAGCCTTTCCCATCCATCTTGTTCTTATTGATTAACAGCCAGCCGGTTGCTTTGAACGCGTACTAGCTATTCTGCAAGGCAGTAAAAAACCATGAATTAAAGCACAGTAGAAGCAAGATGTGACCAAGCATGGTACAACCAAATCTAGAAAAGCAATAAGATTTGCATTGGATAGAATACACATTTGAGCATACGTCAGTTTACAAGGCTGTCAGGAAATCCGGTAATACCACAGAAATTTGCAAGATTCAATTCGAAACAATTGCAACACGGCTAAAGCAGACATTAATGCGCTCAATCAAAGCATGTATACTCCAAAACATATTGAGCCACTATCACTGTGTGATGCAACATTCCATGGCTCTGTGCCAACATGAGTAGCCATCCGGTATCCAACTTATCAGTCGACAAACGCAGGGAATCAGTTTCATAAAATAACTGCAGGAAACAAAAGCCTGAGCAACCGAAAGAGCTGTGGTTCCGGAAATAGGAACCAGTGCCAAATCTATCAGCCTATGGAAGCATGATGAAAAAAAAGAAATATGCATAACCGCTACTAAACTGCAGGAGCCGAAATCACAGGATAGCATGTAGCAGCTGCATCGCTCTGCTCGCAAGGATACCAAAATAAAACACTGAAGAGTGAAGCCAACAGCGTTGAAGCAACCAAACACCAAAGACGCAGACTCTGAGCTGACCTTACTGAACACAAAATCCGTTGAATGCGGAGCAGTGATTTTTATCTGAAATGGAATCGCGATGACCTGGAACGGAGGTGCATTATATCAATGAAAGCAATGCTATGATTTAAAAAAATGAAAGCAATGCTATCTGGGTGACAGGGGAAATGAACCAAAAGAATGAACCGGGACCGGGATGGTGAAAAACTGAAAATGTGTTTCAAAGGTCAAAAAAACACTCTCAGTGGAGCCCAGAACATCCACAAGGACCAACTTCAACATGCAGCAAGAACTCTATCCAGCATTCCTTCTCTTAAAAAAGAAAAGAAAGAACGGCAACCTTCGAGCACCCCGCTGTCTGCAGCGCCAACGGATCAATCCTCCATCCGACGAACTGATCGATTAGACCGCCGCCGCAGCATTCCCCCAATCAAGAAGCCCACCCCATCCACCAAGAAAATCAAAATGGGACACGGCGAATAGCATTGTTGACGAGATACTAACCGCGAAGAGGGAGAAACGGCGGCATTGCCATCGGCCTTCCCTTATCCCCTCCCCATAGGAGGCGAAGCCAGCATCTCCCTCCTGCCTTCCAGCCCCTTCTTCCTTATCCCTCTACCTCCCCGCACCGAACAGTAATGGCAAGCACTCGCTCTGCTCTGGGGCGCGCGCAGCAATGTCTGCCTGACTGCCTCCCACTGTCCACCACACCTTTTAACCGCCCCCTCGCATCGCGGACAGAGGCGGCAGAACCGGGCAGTGCAGCCAGTGCAGGCGGGGCTGGCGGCAAACGGATCTGCGTGTCCGTCGGACCCGTCGTCCCACGCAACTCTCCGACGAGTCTCTCTGACCTCTGGGGCCCGGGGGCCGGGGCGTGCGCGGCGTGGCGGCTTTGACGTGACGGCGGACGACGCTCGTGGAGGGTACGCTTACGTGTGCGCCTCACGGCTGTTGTACGTGTGGCTGCTCGGTTGTTGTACGTGTCGGACCCGTATTATAGCATGCAGGAACACTGCCCAATAGATTAAGATGAAAAAGCAAGCAAAGTTTTTATAGGAGTTCTATTACAATTTATTAATGATGAAGTCCTACCTCATCTAATATTTAGAAAAAAAAATTGTCAATACCATGACACGTTATAAAGTACTCCCTCCGTCCCAATGAAGATGCAATTCTCACATCCCGAGAAGTCAGCCATCACAAATTTTAATTAAAATTACATAAAAAATACTAAATCTTATGAGACAAAATAAGTACAGTTAGATTGGTTATGAAATATATTTTCATAATAAATTTATTTCGAGACATAAATGCTAATATTTTTTGCTATAAATTTGGTCAAAGTTGACACAGTTTGAACGGCACGTTTCCCATAATTGCGTAATCAACCGGACGGAGGGAGTAACTCATCCTATGTTTTTATTTTTTCAGTGAACAGCATTAACAATTAAAAATGGCTCAATCTATTTAACATTTCTTTCTGGTTTAAAGAATCCTCGCTCGGAATTTCATAAACCACACACTTTCGACTGCTAACCACAAGAATGCATCTCCTCTGATACCCGCAACAACACGCGGGGTTTTCACCTAGTTAGTACTGAAAGTTAAGGCTTTAATGTGACAAATCACACATCAAGGAAGCTATATAGTGCAAGAAGTTTATGAGCCTAATGCTGAAAACAATGTATTATGCTCAACATTCTTGCATGGACTCTAAATACAATAAGTAAGCCTTTGTGAATATGGTAGATATGTCAGGTTTTAATATTGGTAAGGATGAAATTAACCCCGCCTCCACCTCCTTATTGTGTGTTTACCCTCTATTATTTGTTGTGTCTCTCAATTTGAGTTCAATCTTTGTCACTATCTTTAGTATCCTATAGCTTTATATTGAGGTTTGCCAATAAAGACAACAAGCTTGTTTTGGTTCCAAGAACGTATTTAGATAAAAACAGCGACGAAGCCAGCGGGGGGCTACCCGTGCTCCAGCCCCCCTACGGCCATGATTTACATGGAGCCCGGGTTTAGCCCGGGCTACCGCCATGAGGAGGAAGAAGAAGGCAAGGAGGGGCTGGAGGAAGAAGAAGAGGAAGCCAGCCCTGGCTTCGTCGATTCCTGGCTTCGTCGCTGGATAAAAACATGTATCAAATTGGCTACTCTGGTTTAAGTGTGCATGAATTTGACTTTCAGGGTAGCATGTGTAGTTAACGTTAAGAAAAATACGGTGAACGTCTATCTTACACGGATTCTTTAAAATAGACATTAGACCCGTTGCATGTAGTGGTGGAGAGTGGGGTGAAATTAAAGGATGGGGGGAGGCAATTCAGTGTTACACTAACATAAGTGTAAAATGGTCACTAGCTAAAGCTTTACACACAGCAACTGCTAATGCAAGCACCTAGAGGTAGCAGAGACTAAAGAATGGGATTGATGGAGGCTAATTTTAAGGAGACAAAAGCCGGTATATTGTTTGGAGGAAAATAGTTCATGCATGGTGCATGACATACAGATGTTGTGAGTAGTAGAACTTCACAAACAAAGGGTAGGGGGACAGGTGTCCAGTTTGGCCTCTAGGAGGTATGTGCTCATATATTCTAGGATGCTTAATAGGTCTCATAAAATTTATACAAAATATTCTAGCTAGTGATCACTAGCTTTTCACCATATTATTATTGTGACCATTACATTCTTGGACTGAGAAAATAGCTCGAGACAATGTATCATTCTTCTTAGCTTAGTGGAACACTAACATCTATTTAGTTCGTTGCCCCCTCTAACCTTTTTTTAAGTGAACCTTTCCAAACCCCCCCCCCCCTCCCCGCCGCCTCGCGTCGTCTCCCCTAGGAGCGACATTGCTCGTTACCGGAGACCATCCGTGCAAGAGCTCCCCGGCCGCCGCCGCTACTCGTCCACGAGTGGCGGCAACGGCCCGCAGTCAAGGCTCAAAAAGGTTGCTCCCACAATAGCTCTCATCCTTCTCACTTCCTCTCCTCTTCCCCAACCCGCTAATTTGTTCACTTACTCAAATCGTGGCTGGAGAGCCGGGAGAAGCCGGATCCATGACCTCCCAGCCCGGATCATCCAGTGCCTCTCCTCCTAGATCTGCTGGTTTATGCATGGCGTCGTGTCCTCGTCGGCTCCTCCTCACAGCGCCCTTGGCGCTGGGCTCCTGCGCCTACCACAACAACAATCAAAAGCTATTGTTGGGGATTTGCTTTACCTTGCATCAATTCATCTAGGAACATTTAAGAACCCTTTTTTGCAGGGTATCTCAGTTTCTTACTTAACCCAACTAGCACCGCTCCCAGGAGGGCACAAACTTTGTTAGTTCTCAAATTTTCTCCGACCAAATTAGAGAATATTCGAGAGGATGCTCTTATACTATGGGTGCATATACATGTTATACAGAGAGTGTATATAGTAAAAAATTAGATCAAAATCGGTAGTTTAACATTTTAGAAGGGTGCATGTGTCCCCCCTACTCCCAATGTAGTTTTGCCCCCGATTTTCTCATGTGTTGTAAGTTCTTTTGGCAGTTTTTCAAAAAGAAAATGCAGCAATACATGACTCGAGATGTAAAAAGCTCTGTTTGGGTCCTCTGGTCTAAATTTTAGCTCTTGAGGTTCTAAACATTCTGCCTAAAATAGTATCTAAAGTTTAATCAACCTTTAAAAAGATCGATAGTTCATTAGTCTACACAAACGAGCTAAAAGTGTCTAAAATTCAGTCTTTAACTTTAATCAACTAAACTTTAGAGTATATGATCTGATGAGGGCCATAGATATTTCCTACCCCTCGTACTGCCACTGGGAGATGGAAATGCTAGGACACTGCCAGCGACGTGCGTTCACGCGGGAGTATACCACTGACGGAAGTAGAAAGAGTATCCCCGGAAAAGTCGCCCGCGCGCTCCCATCTTCCCCACTAGCTGCAGGACTGATTCCCTTTCCGTTCTCGGTGAAACGAGCGGCCTCCGAGTGCGAGCCGTGTCCCCCGGGGTGGCCGACACGCGCGACGTGTCCACGTCCAGCTCCCGCGCCGAGACGGCACAGCAGGAGGCAGGCGTCGCGCGCTCGCCGGGGTGCGCGCGGTGACCAGCAGTCGCTGTGTGCCGCGAGCGATGCCCCTGGTACGACCACGCCACGCTCGTTCTCCCACGACGTGAGAGCGAGACACTCAGGCACGCCCGGAGCGGGAACAGCGGCCGGCTCGGTAACAGAGCTGGCCGGAGGCCCTGGACGCGGAGGCGCGGAGAGCCATGGCCATGAGGCTGGCAAGCACCAAGCAGAGGCGTTGCTCCGCCCGCTGTCCGCGTCGGGCGCGGTGACCGCGTTTCCTGATTTGGACGGCAGTGGCCTGTCGGCTGACTGCAACTACTACCGTTCGTCTGTTCCGGTGTAGTGTTCCCGTTCAGGCGCGTGCGTTCGTACGCGCGCGCGCGCCGGCATCAAACGCCACGCGTTGAGCATGCTTGCCACCCTGCGCGCCTCGTGTCCATGGCGGGGCCGTACGTCTTCGGTACGTGGCTGGGGGAGTGGGGACGCTGGGCGGGCGGTTGCCCAAACGGTCAAACACGAGCTGACTTGATGCACGTACGTCCCCCGCGCAGGCGTTTGAGACGCCATGCGTGCGCGCACATGGTAACTTGGCAAGGACCAATGCAAGGAACAGGAAGTGATCGATGCTGTGTCACAGCTACGTACACGAGGGAAGGGTACGTATCTGGCAAGGACCAAGGCAAGGAACAGGAAGTGATCGATGCTGTGTCACAGCTACGTACACGAGGGAAGGGTACGTATCAGGTCAAAAATCAAGGCCTTGTACCAACCTCTAAAATGAGGCCTACCTCCCTAAAAAAATAGGATTATAAATAAGATATATGATATATATGACAATAAGATATATCAAAAACCATGCCTATTCAACTCTTGCTTTCATAATCTTTACATGAAGTGTTTCATTCTTTTAGTGTTTCTTGAAATGAAATCTTCAATGATATGCCTATAATCAATCTTCTCCAGCACTTCACTTTCAAGTGCTATTGTGGCCAAATCATTAAGTCTTTGTTGTGTCATTGTCGACGCAAATATGACTTCAAAAATTTTAGTTTTGAAAAGCTTCGCTCCGCCGATGCAACGGTCACAAGAATGGTCAACATAATTCTATATGCAATACTTGTATTGGAAAAACAGTCATGCCGCTTTAGGGACTTTAGAATTCTGTTGATAACAGAACACTTAGATGGATCAATATTATATTACATATTAGTCATCACCAATCAACATATACATATAGATTAAAATATTGAAAATTAAAAATTAAGTGAACCAGATTAGTATACCGAGAGACTTCACTTGACGTATGGCTGCCTGAGTCCTGTCGCTCTGCACTCCTGCTGGCGATCGAGATCGAGTGGCGACCTGCCGACGATCGCCGTCCTCGTTGCCGAATCAGCGATAGGGAAGAGCAGATACGCAATCAGCGGATCAGACGATAGAAGTCTCGGCTAAAAACACGGAAGAGTGCAAGCGAAGCGATGGATGGACGGATGGATTAAAAGTCTCAGCTGAAAACTAGTGGACTTCTTACTGAAAACTATGGACCCTGAAAATTGGGGGCCTTGTTCCGTCGAACCGGCTGCACTCCCATCGGCTCGGGCCTGGTACGTATCTCCTACTCCTAGAGTCTAGAGACCGAGCAAGAGACGCCTACAATGCCGTAGTTCGGTGGGGGGCTGGTTGTCCTGGTCGCTTGTGCGGTGCGGCTGTGACGCTGTGTGCACAGCGCATGCATGTAAAGCTACTCTTCACCGTCGATGGTGTTCGCCGAAGCTCCCAGTAGGCTAATGCGAGTCCGCGACTGGTTCGTGTTCCATGTTCGGGTCTGTGGTGGACTGGCCGTGTCCAGACCGTGGAGTGCAGAGCTCGTCCATGCCGGTGTAGAGGATATACCAGCTGAACGAATCCTGTCTATACCTCTTATAATACTGTTTGCGCAAATGTGAACGTCGATCGGAGTGGCGCAGCGGAAGCGTGGTGGGCCCATAACCCACAGGTCCCAGGATCGAAACCTGGCTCCGATATCATCTTTTTGGCTTTTTTGGTGCTTCAGCCTTTTTTTTTTGGTGCTCCATCCTGTTTGTTTGGTACTGGTAGCTCACTTTTTTGTGTTTAATTTGGCTCTGATATCTATTTTCAGTTTTTTTTGTGTGCTTCAGCCCCTTTGTGTTTTGCTTATTTTTTTTGGTTTCGATCTTTTGTGCTCTAGCCTGTTTGATTGGTACCTGCTCACTTTTTCTGTTTCGGTTTACCCTTTTTTGTGTGTGCGCTTCAGCCAGTCTGTTTGGTACCTGCTCACTTATCCTATTTTTCGGCTATCTTTACCTGATGAGTGATGGCACACTAGTCTAAGCGTTGGGTATCGGTGCACTACCAAACTATTCCGAACACAGTAGCAAATAACATCAAGTTCTTCAGTTTCATCAAACCCTGATCCGTGATGCATCATCACAAGACTACGAGAAAACTTGTTTGCAACCATGTATTTGTATAATGGCACAATTTTGCAACGACATACAGAACAGAGTAAACAAAGCGCCAAAATTGCGACACGCTCGAGGACAATCACTACAAGCTACAAACACCCCCTTAGCCTATTGGGAGGATGTCGATGAAATCTTGCTGGTAAGGATTACAAGCAGGGCTATCGTTACAGCCAAGCTCACGGCCAGACCGCACCACAAAATCGTGTCAATATTTACCCCTCTCCTAGTTACTACTTTCACCTGCTGTTCCTTCCCTAGTAAACGTGCTGCACTGCTGTCGCTTCCTTTCGTAGTTCCCTCTGCGCTTCTCCTCACAAGCGTAGTAGGCTGGAGTGCCCCCTGACGAGTAACATCACCACAGGTCTCTGGTGCATGAGATGCGTCTTCACATCGTTCTGGGCCACACTGTTGTGCCTCATTGGAGCATGCACAGGTGCCACAAGAGTCAGTGGCACAACAACCAGCTTCCTCCACCTGATTCTGTCCATGTTCTTTCTGCAGTTTGGCACTAGTTTGCTTCGGTGCTTCTGCTACTGCAACAGATCCTTCTATCACATCACCAAAGACAGACCATCGTCCAACAGATGTGATCTTCACATTTGCTGACGTTCCTAACAAGCTATCAGGAGCAATTACCAGCACCTGGATATATCCCTTGGTATGTCCAACCTGTGCAGGAAAAGATCATTTCAGGGTAAGCTTTGCACGGGGCATGAACATATAATCAGCAATCAGCAACAAGAATTGGTATGCACTTACCAAGTGAACACCATCAGTCGCAATCTCGGTGATCCAGATCCTCTCTACTTTGCCTTCCATTCCTTGGTATGGTGAAAATGATTCGAAAACTGAAGTCAATTCACGACTCCGCTTTTTCACTTCATTGCTTGGTACCTTCTTCATCCTAGCAGCAGGTGTCCCTACAAAAACCACATTATAGATGTACATGCAGGAAAAGAATATCAACAACCAAGACCTGTAGTTTTACAGACCATTGTGGCTTGAGCAAGAACAATTTACCAGGTCTGGGGTAAAACTGTGAAATGTGGACTTGAGGGAATTGATATTCCTTTACGAGGTTAACAGTCTCAGAGAAATCTTGATCAGTCTCACCTGAAAATGGGATGTCAATTCAGTGCAAAGTATTAGCAGCAGCATTTTTTGTGGCATTCAATTAATAAAATATCATTCAGATGTACTCATAAATGATAACTAAGAACATATTGCTAAACTGAGAACTTGCTTAGCGTACCAGGAAAGCCACAGATAATATCGGTAGCAATCTGCATTCCAGGGACAAGCTCACACAGAGTGTCAACTACCTTTCTGAATTCACCAACAGTGTATTCACGATTCATTGCCTAGGATGTGCAATCAAACACCGAGTCAGATCCAGGTGCAGACACTGGATATATATAAGTTATAAACAAAGAATATTCATGCTGTATGTTTGCTGCTAAAATGTTTTTCAGAACAAGAGTTGAAAGTTGAACTGTACCGTTAAAACAGCATCGCTTCCAGATTGCACAGGAACGTGGAGGAAAGAGTAAACGCAGGGATGACGCAAAACGGCAGCTATCTCCTTCAAATGCTCTAGTATGAAAGGAGGATTTGTCATGCCTATGCGGAGCATTGTGCTTTGGTCAACAGGAAGCTCCGCAACAATCGCATTTAACAAATTTGGAAGGTTTGTACTGATTGTTTTGGGAAATTATTTTCCATTACTTGGCTAACCCTAGAAGGGTAGCTATATAGT
This sequence comes from Saccharum hybrid cultivar R570, assembly GCA_038087645.1. NCBI lineage: Eukaryota > Viridiplantae > Streptophyta > Magnoliopsida > Poales > Poaceae > Saccharum > Saccharum hybrid cultivar. The sequence goes on from JAQSUU010000508.1 coordinate 175,645, forward strand.
TTCCATACATGGGCCACATGGGCCTTAGCCTCATGGGCCTAAACACATACTCCAACACCCCCCCGCAGTCTGAACTACCGTCGCAGCGGAGTTCGAGGCTGAACAAGAAAGAACACACACAACCCCCCCACAGACGCAACTAGCCACCGGTGATGTTGAGGCTGGAGCGAAACTCGGCGAAGGTCGAGGACGGGAGGCCTTTGGTGAAGATGTCCGCGAACTGGGAGGTCGTCGGAACATGAAGGACCCGCACCTCGCCTATGGCCACCCGATCACGGACAAAGTGGAGATCGATCTCCACATGCTTCGTCCGCTGGTGCTGGATGGGGTTGGTGGAGAGGTAGACCGCACTGACGTTGTCGCAGTAGATCAGTGTGCTCCGGGAGGGCGGAGTGTGCAACTCCGCAAGCAGCTGCCTGAGCCAGGCGGCCTCCGCCACGCCGTTAGCAACGGCGCGGTACTCCGCCTCGGCGCTGGACCGGGAGACCACCGGCTGGCGCTTGGACGACCAAGACACCAGGTTGCCACCCAGGAAGACGGCGTAGCCGGAGGTGGAGCGGCGAGTATCCGGGCACCCGGCCCAGTCAGCGTCGGTGTAGACGACGAGGTCGGTGGAGGAGGCCCGGTGGAGGAGGAGGCCGTAGTCGAGCGTGCCCCGGAGGTAGCGGAGGAGGCGCTTGAGAGCCGTGAGGTGAGGCTCCCGTGGGTCATGCATATGGAGGCAGACCTGCTGAACTGCATAGGTGATGTCCGGCCTGGTGAAGGTGAGGTACTGAAGGGCCCCGGCGAGACTCCGGTACGCAGTGGGATCGGCCACCGGTGGTCCCTCAGCCTCGGACAGCTTGCCCTGAGTGTCGACCGGAGTGGAGCAGGGGTTGCAGTCAGTCATCCCAGCCCGCTCCAGGATGTCCCGAGTGTACTGTCGCTGGTGAAGTAGGAGCCCGGTAGGACGGTGCTCAACAGTGACACCAAGGAAGTGGTGGAGCTCACCCAGGTCCTTCATCGCGAACTCCTGCTGGAGAGCGGCGATGATCCGGCGGAGAAGTGGCTCACTGGAGGCGGTGAGGACAATGTCATCAACATAGAGAAGCAAGTATGCAGTGTCAGCTCCATGGTGGTAGACGAACAGGGACGTATCAGACTTGGCCTCCACGAACCCCAGGGTCAGCAAGAAAGCGGCGAACCGGTGGTTCCACGCCCGAGGTGCCTGCTTGAGGCCGTAGAGGGACCTGTTGAGCCGGCAGACCATGTCAGGACGGGTGGTGTCGACGAACCCCGCCGGCTGACTGCAGTACACCGTCTCGGTGAGAAGGCCGTGGAGGAAGGCGTTCTTGACGTCCAGCTGGTGGACGGGCCAAGACCGAGCAAGCGCCAGCGATAGCACGGTACGGACAGTGGCCGGCTTGACCACCGGGCTGAAGGTCTCATCGTAGTCGACGCCAGGGCGCTGAGTGAAACCCCGGAGGACCCACCGAGCCTTGTAGCGCTCGAGAGAGCCGTCGGCCCGGCGCTTGTGGGTCCAAATCCACTTGCCGGTGACGACATTGGCGCCCGGCGGCCGGGGCACCAACTCCCACGTCTGGTTGGCGAGTAGCGCGGCGTACTCCTCTTCCATCGCGAGTAGCCCGGAGGACCTAGGCTCTGATACCATGTTTTGGGAAATTATTTTCCATTACTTGGCTAACCCTAGAAGGGTAGCTATATAGTTTCCATACATGGGCCACATGGGCCTTAGCCTCATGGGCCTAAACACATACTCCAACACTGATATCCCGTCCTGAAAATTTTGCAAGCCAGAAGAAGTAAATTACCACATTTATCTGTCATTAGAAGATCCAGAAGGAATTGGACATCGAGATTACCATAAGCACCAGTATCTTCGCTGCTCAACCAGATCTCCCGGACACCTTCGGAGACAACAGTTTTCACACGATCCACCTGCAATAGATTGAAGATCAAATAATTTACTTGGAGATTGAAGCAACAGCAGCATTGCTTCACAATAGACACATTCTGAATATACTTACCAAGCTGTCAATAGTATAGCTTCCCAAATGACCACGAGCATGCTTTGTCTTACAGTATGTGCAGGCGCCTAAACATCCCACATTAATAGGAAGAATCTCGATAAACTTGTTCTTTCTTACCTGTAAGTATAATTTTAGTGAGTCGGCAATAAAGTTACAGGATCTGTTAACTACAAAAGGTTAATATAACTAGCACATCAATTTGCTTAATAAACAAAAAAATTGTACTTTCATGTGCTCATAATACTGGCAAGACACAAGTATTGTGCTTAAAATAATATGTAGAGGTACGACTTATACCTTAGGTAAATCAAGTGAAGGCAGTGTTTTCCGACTCAACAGCCGAACCTCATGGCCCTTTAAAGTTTCCTCAACCACTTCAACAACTCGGTCTATCTGTTGCACTCCAATTATACTAATACCTTCAAGCTCCTTGAGACCCTGGCTTCCTTGGGGTACACATCCAGCCACTACTAGTGGCTTGTTTGCATTCTTGCATTTAGATATGAGGGTTGTCATTGCAGATTGACTTGGATTTTTCACTGTGCATCTGGAATAGAACAAGTCGATGTTGAGCTACATATACAGTGAGTACATATTAATCTTTCTTTCTTAGTTGGGTTTTGCAATTAAATTATCCCGTGTACCTAAACATCACCGACTCGGCCATCATAAATGGAAAATTGGAAATCAACTAAGTACCTAGCCACTTATTAGACAGTACAGTCCACTGAATGGTAAAGTACAAGAAAATAGGTGGAGTTCAATGTTTCGAATCCGTAGCCATAACAGTTTTAAATTCATTTCATGTACACATCTAGCCTTCAATGAGCAACCAGCAAACAAAAGAGATGGACCATACGTGTTAATTAGCCACAAATCTGCTCCTTCGGGCTCTTCAGTGATCGCATATCCAAATGCAGAGAGCTGACCTGACATGTATTCACTGTCACTCTGCGGAGCAGGAAAAGGAAGAGATGTTACAGTACGTCAATCACACAGCACAGCAAAACCATTGGCCTCTCAGCATTTGCACTAGGCGCTCGAATAAGACACCAACACGGAAATTGTGCAGTCTTTCATACCAGCACACTAACTAGTTTGGAAGCTCGCATAATAAAAAAAAAGTATAAGCAAAAACTAATGAGGAGGGAAGCTTGCCTGGTTATGTGAGCACCCGAATGTCTTGACGTAAATCGTCTGCAACACAGAACGCAAGAGAAGGGGAACGAACATCAGATCACACTAGCAGATGGAGCATCTCTAACAATCCCGCAAGTGATGGCGTTACCTGCGTGCCGGGGATCCGGTCCTCGGGCTGAGGCGGCGCCTGCGCGACCCTGGACGACCGGCGCTTGGGCTTGACCGCGACGGCGGCTAGCGGGAGCCGGAGCCCCGGAGGCGCTCCGCCGCCAGAGAGGCCGGCCGGACCCAGCACGTCCTCGATGTCCTCCATCTCCGGCTGCGGCGGTGGCCGGGAGCGGTGCGCCAAGCCGAGTAGGGTTTTTGCCTGCGGACCCGGTGCGACGCGAACAGCCGCAGTGCGAGCCGGAAAGTAACTGGGCCTCTGAGCGAAATGATGGGCCTTTTTCCTTTTCTTTACCACCAGGCCAAGAAATCCGGGCTGATGAAGCCGGCCTATATTGCTCATAAAGCCCAGATGCGTGGGCCGTTTTTTCCTGGGCTGCCCGTGCGGTGACCATGCCACGCAGCCGTCGTTGCTCGCTCGATCCGAGAGCACCCCCGGCCGGCCGCCGCTTTTCAACAGCCGACCCCGCGGTCCCAAGCGCGCGAGAATCGAAACCATACCAGGCGCAGCCGCGTGCTCGCACGCGTGTCGTTCCTAGGCTCGTTGCCATGACATACGTGCCCCATCGCAAGCCTCGCCGTCGTTCCGCGTGTAAAAAACACACACCACGGCTACACCTTTGGTAGCTTCTACAACTATCGGCGGCGGAAATTTAAGCTGTTTGCCACGGCGGAGCACACTACTACAGTGAAGAGAGTGCTCGCCATACTCGCAGTCGCAAGATAGCTGCTCACTTCGTACGACAACCAAGCTGATGCGTGCGCACCAAATGCGCCACCGACACGTCGCCGCCATGATGAACGTCGTGGCCATCGGCCTCGTCCTCTCCACTCTGGCGACCGCGGGGGTCTGGTCCCCCGCGGCCCCGCATCACGGCGACCACGTCGTCCGGGAGGGCCGACGCGTGGTCATCGTGGAGTACGAGCGCGAGCTCCCGCTCTCGACCGAGGACAGCGGCAGCGTCAAGGTCAAGGAGACGCGCGTCCTGCCCCCGGACGCGCTCGACGGCGTCGAGGGCGACGGCGGGGTGTTCGACGAGGCCAGGGGCGTGGTCTCTGACGCGGCCGGCAAGGTGGCCGGCGCCGCGGAGGAGGGCAAGGAGAGACTGGCCGACGCCAAGGAGAGCGCCAAGAGCGGTGTCCTCGGCGCGGTCAAGCGGTGCAAGGATCGACTCTGCGGCGCCGGCAGGAAAGTGGAAGAGGGAGCCAAGGAGGCGGCGTCCCGCGTCGAGCACGGCGCGGAGGACGCGGCGAGGGGTGCCAAGGAGGCGGTCTGGGATGCCAAGGACGGCGCCGAGAACATGGCCTTCGACGCCGCGCAGAAGGGTAAGGAGGCGGTGAAGAGCGCCAAGGACAAGGCGTCGGAGGCCGTGCGGAGCACGAAGGACAAGGCGTCGGACGCCGCGCAACAGGGGAAGGAGACCGTGAAGAGCGCCAAGGACAAGGTCTCCGAAGCCGCTGGCAAAGCGAAGGAGAAGGCGTCCGACATCCAGCACGGAACAGCCGAAGCGACGAAGGCTGCCAAGGAGAGGGTGTCCGAGGCGGCCAGGCACACCAAAGACACCGTCCGGAGCGCCAGGGACAGCGTCTCCGACATCGCGCAGAGAGCCGAGGAGCGCGCGGAGGACGCCGCGGACAAGGCCGCGGAGGCCGAGGAGGAAGTGAAGGCTAAGGCCGCCGAGGTGGGCAAGAACCTGACGGACATCGCGCGGCGGGCGCGCGACGTGGCGTCCGACGCGGCGGCGTACCTCCTCGGCGCGCCCGCCCGGGAGGCGGCGCTCACCGCGACGGCCGTGATGCACCTCCTGGGCTTCGCCACCGCCTACGGCGCCTGCGTGTGGGTGACGTTCGTGTCCAGCCACGTGCTGGCCGCGGCGCTGCCACGGCAGCAGCTCGGCATGCTGCAGAGCAAGCTGTTCCCGGTCTACTTCCGCGCCATGGCCTACGGCGTCGGGCTGGCGCTCGCCGCACACCTGCTGGGGCGCGAGCGCAGGTCCGTGGCGTCGCGCGCGCAGAGCTTCAACCTGCTCGCCGCGCTCGGCCTCGTGCTCGCCAACATGCTGCTCCTGGAGCCGAAAGCCACCAAAGTAAAGTTGCTCTCCACCTTCTGCCGTGTCGCGTACGCATGTCTGTCGCAATCCTCACCGCATATCTATGTACTTGCAGGTGATGTTTGAGAGGATGAAAGCGGAGAAGGAAGAAGGCCGGGGACGTGACATGGTGGACATCGTCGACCCGCCGGTGGTGACCGTGGCCACGCCGACGGCCGCCACGACCACCACCGTGCCCACGGCGGCGGCCGCAGCGCGCACAGGCACAGCTCCCGTGGACGGCGCGGGGACCGGCGGCAAGCAAGCGAAGCCGGCGACGGCAACAGGCGACGCGGAGGAGAGCAGGGCGGTGAGGCTGAGCAGGCGGCTGAAGCAGCTCAACGGCTACTCGTCCCTGTGCAACGTGCTGTCCCTGATGTCCCTCACCTGGCACCTCGTGCACCTGGCGCGCCGCCTGCTAGGTTGATGAAATGGGGTCATGGCTGCTGTCGTGCTGAGCTCGCTTCGCGGTCTCTCGTAGGAGTACTTGGTTTGGTTTCTGATGTGAACTTGACACGTTGGCGATGTTCCCGTAGTTTAGGCTTCGGTTTGTGTTCGGCTAGTGGCTGTTTCGGTTGTTTGTGAAGTAGGGTTAGTGTGTACCTTCATGTACCTAGTAATACTCCGATGTGCAAGTTTAGGCTAGTTTCATCTAATGTGAGCCGCTCGTTTCATCTAATGTTATCCACGGCCGTGCAGCGTGCTTTCTGTTGTTGTGGTGACGGTGCAAAAGTTCACTGGGTCATGTTTTGCTTCACTTGGTCCAGTCCAGCGCACTTCGTTACACCGGACGATGTGATTTCTTTCGTTGGGGTACAGTTCAATTTACAAGCTACGTAGGTGCGTTTGGTTGGAGCGTATTTGCTAGTCCTATTCTCGCTATGCCAAAACAGATAACAGGACTAATCCGCGCAGAACTAGGGAGCGTACGTGGAGAGATCTTTAGGCTCAAGTTCTGTTTAAATGTGTAAAGACGTTTTGCTATTTCCTAGCCGTAGCATTAGCATGTGCAGTATAGTGGTCATGATGAAATGTCTGTGGCCTCTTTAATTGGTGTGATTTAGACCTGTGGATATTAATGGTTACTACCTGGTAACAGTGCTTCCTAACCGTAGCATTAGCGTGTGCAGTATAGTGGTAATGATGAAATGTTTGTGGCCTCTTGTTTGGTGTGATTTAGACCCGTGCATATTATATGCATGGTTGCTACTTGGTAACATTGCTAACTTGTATATAGATTTAGGGCCTGTTTCAATCATCGGACTAAAGTTTATTCCATTGTTGGATAATAGAGTGCTAATCTGTATATAGATTTTGAGTGCTAACTTGTATATAGATTTAGGGCCTGTTTGGATCACAAGACTAAAGTTTAATCTATTGTTGGATAATAGGCTAAACGTGAATTAATTAAAATTTTATTTTTTCTAATAAGTTTTATTCATCAATTAGCCTCTATTAGTTTTTGTTAGATCATAATTAGTTAATGTTTAGATCTTAACATTAAAAACATGACTAAACTTTAGTTTAGGTTCATCCATATAGGTCCTTAGCCTCATATGTTGTCGTATGGGATGGGCTGTAGTATTTGTGCTATAATGGCTGAATTATAATCTATCTGTTGTGTGGGCCTACATGTGTTGTTAAATGCCCTTGGCTGATTTGGCCATTTTATATGTTAAGTTGGCCATAATGTTATATCTTATATGAGCTGTTGAAATGGGTCTGGTCCACTTAAAATTCCATTTAAATGTAACAAAATAAAATACAAATGTAACAAAAAAACACTTAAATTGATACATTTTAAATGGCTAGACAAAAATTGGGCCAACAATTGGGCTTAGCCCACGAACAGGCTGCCAAATATACGGGCCATGACAGGCCAAGAGACATTTTCTGATCTTTTTATACTTTGGACCTGTTTGACATAACTTGGCTCTGTCTCTGACAGAGGCTTCTGTGGAGAAGCTAGAGAAGCCGTATCAAATACTTTTTGAGGAGAAGTCGTTTCCTGGTGAATAGTACGAGAAGCCGTTTTCTGATGAACAATAGAAGAGCTGGAGGCGTTTTCATGTCAAAAGCCGAAGCTGCGTGTTTTCATGTCAAAAGCCGAAGCTGCAAAAGATGGCTCTAGTGCTCTAGCTTCTCCAGAGAAGTGGTGTCAAACAAGCCCTTAACAATGACAAAAACAGGCGGTATTGCCGAAAGAAGGATCTCATACAATCTAAAACAAAAAGAACACATTTCCATCACAGATCGTAATTTAACACATATGACAGGCAACTATCAATTTTTTTTGTCATGACTACATAAGCTTCATTATTTTGTACAATGATATATTTTTCTGACACAAACAAAAACTAAGCTAGGGCAGGCTTAGCTTCTTTTAGGTGAAATGTTTTTGGTCAATTCAAAAGCGAAAATCAGAGTGGATAATGGATATGCAAGAACCCCAACTTTTTTTTCCTAAAAACTCGTCAAAATTTCATGTTAAATGTTTCCGTCCAGATAGAAAGCCAAAATCTAATTAACCAATGATACATTTCGATCACATTTAAACTAGTAAGACAAATAGCACGGGTAGTTAGCTTTTTTCACTATAATATTTGAATTTTTTACCTGAAAATATCGTTCATTAATAGTTGTGTTTATTTGCATAGGTTATTTCTCCATGTACCCCATCTTTATAGTCACAAACCCTAATAGCTATATCGATCAATATCCTGGCTTAAACCTATTATCATCTCTCATATATCTTTCTTTTCACTCGAATCATGTGGATGTGCAATTTTTGTCATTGTCAAACTAAGGACTTTTTCATCATCTTGAACTCTAGTACTTAATAAACCATGGTCAACGTCACTTAGAAATTGTTCAATTTTCTGGCCCTTTTTATATTTTTGTGGGTTGTTTATACATTTGATTGCGGATTCATAATTACCCTTTTGCCTAAAAACATAGCCAGATCCATTGCAATGCTTCTCAAGTCTATTGGAGCCACTACTGTCTCAAGTAGTGATTGACCAGCCCTTTTATGACCAAAACATCCATCCATCGATACCTCAAGTCTTTCCAAAAAAAAATCAGGGGCTAAAGTTTAGAGATGTCACGTGGGGTGTCACATAGGAGCGTTCAGATGGTAATAATAAAAACAAATTACATAAGTCCGGGTAATCCGCGAGACGAATTTATTAAGACTAATTAATCTATCATTAGCACGTGTGTTACTGTAGCACCACAATGTCAAATCATGGATTAATTAGGCTTAAAAAATTGATCTCGCAAATTTGTCGCAATCTGTGCAATTAGTTAATTTTTAATTTATATTTAATACTCCATGCATGTGTCAAATATATAGGGACTAAAGTTTAGGAGGTTGAACCAAAAGGCCGCCTGCCGGTTGTTGGACATGATGAGGCCATGTTTAGTTTCCACCCAAAAACTTTTCACCCCGTCCCATCGTATGTTTGGACACATGCATGGAGCATTAAATATAGATAAAAAAATAACTAATTGCACAGTTTGTATGGATTTTACGAGAAGAATCTTTTAAGCCTAATTAGTTAATGATTTTCCATAATTGCTACAGTATGCACATGTGCTAATGACGAATTAATTAGGCTTAATAAATTCGTCTCGTGGTTTTCAGACGAGTTATGTAATTAGTTTTTTTATTAACATGCGAACACCCATTCTGACGTCCCAGGAAACATCCGACGTGGCACCTAAAAGTTTTTTACCCACAGACTAAATAAGGCCTAACCACATTTGTTTCTGTTTATGGACGGAAAACAGAGGGAGTAGCTAGAATGTCTTTCTACGGAATCGGGTTGGGTGGCACAGCCGCTGTCCGCTGTTAGTACGGCCACACAGGGTCTGGTCCCTAGCCTTTGGCCCTTGGCAATGCCCTCGTGCTCAGCCCAACAGCTCTGATGCTAGCTTTTGCTGTAGTAGGCAGGCTTGATAGGTTCAGCTCATGCCTACTACAGCTGCCGGTCCTTGTGGTGTGGAGGAACGACTGGTCTCCTACCAAGCAAACCAAAGGGCGTCGTCGCGTCGAACTGAAGCTGTGACATGCAAGACTGCAGAGAGGAAGCGACAGGACCCAATGAGACATCCGTGTCGGATCCTGCCCCGCACCGCACCGAAAGCCCCGAATGGCGCCGGCCGGCCCACTAGCCATCCATCATGACCCACGCATCATTCCTGAAACGAAACATGGGCCGCCGGACCGGACGGGGCGACAGGGAACGCCGACGAGACGTCTCACGCAGGGACGCGACGCGTCTCCAGCGCTGCGCCACACACCCGCCCGCGGCAGCGGCAGCACGAGCGAGCGCCGGTGGGTGAAGCAGCGAACTGGAGGCGCAGGTGCGGCGTGCCGCGTGCGGGCGTGCGGCAGCCCCGGCCCCTGCAACTGCAACGGCAGGTCGTCGAACACCCAGCTGCGGCTGGCTCCACCACCGCGTCCACCGGCAGCCCTGCCGAGACGTGCGTGGTCGACGCGGCCGCGGCGCAGGGCGCAAATGGCAACAAAAATATCAGGCCACCCCGATTTGGGACTCCACTCCACCTACCGATCCCAAAGCCCACGCGTGGCACGCACGCGGCCACAAACAAATGTGCCCGCCGTTGCAACCACAAACGGCGAGGCGAGGCTGGACCAGAACACTGCGATTAGTTGTCGTATCAAAGAAATGACACAAGCAGATCATAGCGAAATCCGACATGCTCCTGGTTTAGATTACATAATTTGGCCACCAAATTTACTATGCAGAATTACTATTCTCCATCACATCAAAATACCGGCACATATATAAAGTACTAAATATAGATGAAATAAAAAAACTAATTGTACAGTTTTATTGTACTTTGCGAGACGAACATTTTAAGTCTAATTAATTAATGTTTGGACAATTATTGTCAAATAAAAATAAAATTGCTACAGTATGATACGACACATCTATGCAAAGTTTAAGTTTGGTTCCAAAATTTGAAATATATGGGCTTGTTCAGTTGCAAATTTTTTTGCAAAATGATCTTATAGCACGTTTTATTGTTATTTGACAATTAGTATCCAATCATGATCTAATTAGACTTAAAAAATTCGTCTCGTCCATTTTATCTAAACTGTGTAATTAGTTTTATTTTTTATCTATATTTAATACTTCATGCATGTGTCTAACGATTCGATGTGACAGAAATCTGAAAAATTTTGCAAAATTTTCTGGGAACTAAACCGGCCCTAAACATGGCCCAAAGGAGATGATTTTCCAGGCACTGACTCCGAAGCTTCGTCGCAGGTGGTACGGAGTGCTAGTTAGCAGCATTACTCAGATCATCATTAGTCACTGATAACAGTACGAGATTATGAGCTACTACAGCATAGGCTAAGAATGAAATGACAGATACGCTCTCCGTGCCACGGCCGCGTCACGGGAGTCAAGGAGGTTAACGTGGGAACTGAGGGTTCTTCTACTTGTAGTAGTAGTACGTAGCTAAGGCCTGACGGTTACCTAGAGCTAATTAATTGCTACTAAACCCTAGTGATTAAACGAACGAACTCATTAGCGCGCGGGGGAGAGTGGGAAAGTGCCTTGGGTCGGCGGCGGGGTCGCTAGACGCTGATCGGGGACGGGGAGGGGGAGGAGACGGCAGTGCGGGGCGGGGAGTCGTCGGTGTCCTCGTCGTCTCCATCGCCGGTGATGCCGATGCCGGTGCCGGTGCCGGCGGAGGGGTTGATGCCGATGCCCGCGGCTGCGGCTGCGGCAACGGCGGAGGTGGGGGAGGTGGAGGCGAGCTGGTTCTTGTGGTTGTGCATCCACACCTTGAGCACCTGCCGCTTCACCCCGATCTCGTCGCAGAAGCGGTCCAGGGCGCCGTCGTCGTTCCGCTGGATGCGCCAGCCCTGCTTCTCCGCGAACTCGCGCATCCGCTCCTTCTGCTCGGGGGTGAACTTGGTCCGGAACCGCTTCCGCCCGAAGCTGCCGCTGCCGCCGCTGCTGCCAGGCACGACGAAGCCGACGCCGACGCCGATGCCGAAGTCGTCCGTGCGCGGCGGCGTCTCGGAGCCGGCGCGCGTGGCGAGCCACGGTGGGGGCGGGGCGGCGACGGCGGCGTTGGGCACGGCGTGGTACGGCAGCGCGAGGTGCGGCGGCGGCGCCGGCACGGGCAGCGGCACCGACACCGACTGGAGGAAGCCCTGCAGCGCCGCCGTGGCCTGGTGGTGCTGGTGGTGGAAGTGCTGCTGCTGCTGCGGCGACACGGGCGGCGCGGGCAGAGCGAGCGGCGGGCGGAAGAAGACGGGCGGCGCGCACGACGAGCCCGCGAAAGCGGCGGCGGTCCCCGTGGCGGCGCGGCGGTGGAAGCTGCGGTGGCACCCGCACGCCGCGCACTTGAGCGAGTCGGGGGACGACGCCATGTACTCGCCGCAGCCGTCGAAGGCCTGCCCGCCCATGGCCGCCGCGTGGTTGCGCATGCACTCCTTGTACTTGCCGCCGGCCTCACCGCCGCCGGCCCCTGCGTCGTAGGGCACCAGGCTCAGGTGATCCATCATGTCCTCCGTCGCAACCCGACCGGTGGTGGCCCCGCTCTCGCGCGTGCCTGTGTCTGTCTTCCTCCCCGCGTGCGCCTCCTCCACCTGGCTCTCTCGCTCGCGGGCGGCACTCGGCAGTCGACACTCGACAGGCAGTGGGGGGCGGCGGCAGGGCATGGACTTTATCCCCGCGTGGGCGGTGGCGTCGCGGGGCTCGGCTCGGTCGCTGTCTCAGCTTCAGCTCAGCCCCCGCGTGCCCGGCACGAGCACAGCGGTTAACCTTAACACACACAGACACAGCCGCTGTCAAACGCGCTAGGATAGGATGATTAAGCGGCGGGGGCGCGCCACGTGAGGTCGGTTCGGCACTTCGGGTCTTCGGGACACGGGACGTGTCGACCGCCCACTGGGGGCGCGGGAACAGTGGCGGCCGTGCTGGGTTTCGTTTCGCCGCGGGGGGCCCCGCCACGTTGGGTGCGGCGGTGGTGGTGTACGGTGTACCGGCGGTGGTGCGGCGGCGTCAGACGAGCGAGCGAGGCTTTGCCCGGACGGACGGCGCTGATACGATCGGACGAGGCCACGAGTGGTATGGGCGAACATCTTGGCTTGTCATGTCCTCAGGATCCTCTGCGGCTCTGCGCCGTGCGTGCCGGGGGAGAGGGCCGACCATGCTCTCGTGGACGGACGGTGACGGGCTCGTGATCACTGATCAGCTCCTCGGCCAGTGCAATTACGCGCGGCAGCAGCTGGATCTCTGACGAAACATGCGTGGAGCGAAGAAGCTGGCTGGGTTCATTGAAGCGGCAGCAGGACGACGGATACATAAATTGCAGTCTCCGTTCATTGATGGTGATCACACGACGCTTACGCCTGCATTGATCGCGGGCTTAGGCTTCCCCACCGACGTCAACCACGCGCGCACAGTACAGCCAGTGCAGGCCGCTGGGTGGGGCGCAGTAAAGGCGAGGGGATCGGGTATGCTTGCTCGCTGCGTCCGTGACATGTTGGTTCCTACGGAGGGAGAGAGATGGGTCTCTCCAGCGCCAGGGCCACTGCCCGTCTGCCCGGGTACTACAGGATGGCACTGTAGCACAGCTCTCCTGCCGTCCTGCTCTCGCCATGCTCCATCTCCATCATCCATCGCTCTCCCTCTCCTGCATGCATGTCTGATGTCTCGTCGCCTTCAGTGGATTTGAGAGATGAAAGAGGCGCGGAACTGAGGATTGGATTGGATTCCTCCCCACACGGCGCAGGAGAATTTTTTCTCGCTCTCCGTCACATTAATCTTTGGACTCATGCATGAAGTAGTAAATGTAACTAAAAATAACTAATTACACAGTTTATTTGAAAATCACGAGATGAATCTTTTGAGCCTAGTTGATCTACGATTGGACAATATTTGTCAAATAAGACGAAAATGACCAAAAAAAATTGTAATCTAAACGTGGCCTTGGATTGGATTGGATTCCTCCCCACACGGCGGAGGCCGTGCTCGCTGCGTCCGGTCGCGTCCAGGTCCAACCGAGCAGGAGTAGGGCAGGCAGGTGGTGAGCAAAGCAGCAAATGCGACTCGCACGGATATTTGCCGCTCACGGGTGAGGGTGATGATCTCATCACTGATCTCATCCCTTAACTCGTGTGTGGCGCCAGCGGCAGTCGATGGAATTGGGCCGGCAATTAATGGCTCGCCCATGCGTCGTCCTCCTACCACCTCCCGCCCGGTTGGTTTCCTCACGGACACAACGGCAGTGGCTGCCACGACTGAGGATGACGCGGTGCTGAATGTGATCACTGCTTGCCTAGAGAGATAGCATCGCTACAGTGCTGATGAGCTTCGACACATAATTCAGGGGACCGACCAGCTTTTGGTGTGTTTGATTGATTCATCCGGGGCCTTGTTTAGATGCACCCAAAAGTTAGAATTTTTTCACTCTCTCCATCACATCAATTTTGAGCCGCTTGTATGGAGTATTAAATGTAGGTAAAAAAATAACTAATTACACAGTTTAGTTGGAAATCACGAGATAAATCTTTTGAGTCTAGTGGTCCACGATTGGACAATATTTGTCAAATAAGACGAAAGTGATACTATTCATCAGGTTAGAAAAATTTGCAATCTAAACGTGACCCGGATCGTGATGCCTACTCCTACGTACAGTATGTATGCACAGTACCGGCTACAAAAACAAAACAAAAAAATACTCCTACTCCTGCTGGTATTACAGTAATCCATGCATGGAGCATTAAATGTAGATAAAAAAACTAATTACACAGTTTGCATGACTTCAAAAATTCGTCTCGTGGTTTCCAGACGAGTTATGTAATTAGTTTTTTTTTATTAGTATCCAAACACCCCTTCCGACATCATATGAACATCTGATGTGACATAAAACTTTTCATCCGAGAACTAAGGTCTTGTTTAGTTATAAAAAAAATTGTCTTCTACAGTAAAAGAGCATGTTTGGACACATAAATGGAGTACTAAATATATACGAAAAAAAACTAATTGCACAGTTCTCGAAAAAATTCACAAGACGAATCTTTTAAACCTAATTAGTCCATGAAAATCCTTAAATACTACAGTAATCCACATGTGTTAATGACAGATTAATTAGTATCATTAGATTCTATAATTTATTTTTTTATTAATATCTAATAACCCCTCTCAACATCATTACGACCTATCTGATATAACACGTACAAAATTTCTTCTCCGCAGTTAAACAAGGCCTCAGATCAGCCAGAGCAAAGGGAATCACGGCGATAATAGAGTGCTGCCGTCAATCCGGAGCCGAGACGACACGGCGGTGCCGCAGCAGGCCCGCAAATGGGTGAGTGCTAAAGTACTGTTCTACTGTAGCATTTTGTTTGTATTTAATAATAATTATCCAAACATTGATTAATTAGGTTTAAAATATTCATCTCGCAAAGTACAATAAAATTGTGTAATTAGTTTTTAATTTTATCTATATTTAGTACTCCATGTCTGCGTCGGTATTTTGATGTGACGGAGAATCTTCTTTTTGTGTTTTGTTTTTATTTGATAATAATTATCCAGACATTGATTAATTAGGCTCAAAATATTTATCTCGCAAAGTACAATAAAACTGTGCAATTAGTTTTTAATTTTATCTATATTTAGTACTCCATGCATGTGCCGGTATTTTGATGTGACGGAGAATTTTCTTTTTGCATAGTGAAATTTGGACCCCAACTTGAGAAACTAAGGGGGTGTTTGGTTTGAGAGTTAAAGTTTAACTTGCACTGTAGCACTTTCGTCTTATTTGACAAAAAGCTTTCAATCATAGAGTAATTAGGCTTAATAGATTCGTCTCGTAAAAACCCCTAAACTATATCAATATATATACAATTAATTTATATTTAGTACTCATAAATACCGTAACATTTTATGTGATGGAAGTTAAAATTTAGGCCTACGGCTGTGTTTAGTTCAAAAAAAAAAAACACTGTGCAGAAAAAAGATTCCCCGTCACATCAAACTTGCGATATATGCATGGAGTACTAAATGTAGATGAAATAAAAAACTAATTGTACAACTTGGTTCTACTTTGCGAGACGAACGTTTTGAACCTAATTAGTCAACGTTTAGACACTATTTGCCAAATAAAGCCAAAACGTGCTACAGTACTTTTTTTACACCTTTTTACACCTTTTTACACATCTAAACACACCCTACATGGTCCATGCCGATCAACAGGCGGATGGAGACGGGACAGGAGAGGCGCAGTGCAGCATTCGATGTGGCTGCAGTGCAGCGGCAGGCGCGGCTCAGTTCTTCGCCGCTGCTCCGGCACCCGTCTTGTCCGTCCTCGCTTTACCAGCTGGGCGCCCGCACCGGGCCTCTAGCTTTCGGTTTTGTTTGCTTCTTGCGATCAAAAAGCTGCCGCGCGGCCATCATCTCGCCGTTGCCCCTCTGCGTGAATTTGCCCTTGTTCACTTCCCGACTTTGGACGCCGGATTCGGCGTCTGCTGCTACAGTGTTCCTGTCGGAACACTGTAGCAGCTTTTGTTTTTTAGTGCAAAAAATTGTCCAAAAAATTATTAATTAGACTCAAAATGTTCGTCTCGTAAAGTACAACAAAACTGTGTAATTAGTTTTTTATTTCATCTACATTTAGTACTTCATGCATTTACCGACATTTTGATGTGATGGGGAATCTCCTTTTTGCATAGTGCAATTTGGATGTCCAAATTGGAAACTAAACAAGGGCTTTGCTTCCATCACTGACGGACAGATTGATAGAACATGAGCTTTTGCCCCCTCTCGCCTGGCTCGGCCCTCCCCCTGCTCAGCCTTTTTCCCCGTGCATGCAACTTGAAGCTGCATCACTCAGCTCTCGCTGGGCACGTCTTGGAACTTGCGACCACGATCATCATACATTGGCGGTCGTGCTCTCTTTGATCTACGGAGTACAGTAGGAGTACAAGATTTCACAATACGGAGCTCTTCTATTTTATCTTAGATAATAATTTACAATACATCCATCCTAGCAAAAATGTAACTCTAGAGGCCGTTTGATACGGCTCAAGAGTCAAGACAGCTTCAAGCTCCTCGGCTGTGTTTAGTTAAAAAAAACACTGTGCAGAAAAAAGATTCCCCGTCACATCAAACTTGCGATATATGTATGGAGTACTAAATGTAGATGAAATAAAAAACTAATTGTACAACTTGGTTCTACTTTGCGAGACGAACGTTTTGAACCTAATTAGTCAACGTTTGGACACTATTTGCCAAATAAAGCCAAAACGTGCTACAGTACTTTTTTTTACACCTTTTTACACCTTTTTACACATCTAAACACACCCCTCTTGGCAAAACACTGTGGCAAGTCCTGACAAAACTGTGTAGCAACACTGTTCGCTGCTGTAGCAAGAAATTGTTTCGCAAACAAATTCACCAGAGCGAAAATACAACTAAAAAGAGGAGCACACCGTAGCCCCGCAAAGCCTCACCGAGCCCTTAGTTATTCATCATTTAACTGTCTAAAGTTTTAACAAACTTATAAAAAATATCAATCTTTATAGTTATAACACATACAAGCATACTATAAAATTATATTCTACAAAAAATCTAATAATACTTATTTGATATGGTATATATTATTTTTTATCAATTTGGTTAAAATTTAAAATAATTTGACTTGGTACTATAGAATTATCTTTTTAGATGGGAATAGTATACTTGAGTTAAATGCATGAGTAGTCCCTAAATTTGTCGAGGGATATCATTTAGATCCACAAACTTTAAAAATACATTTCTAGGTCATTACACCTGTTAAGTGGTGCACCGCAGATCTATAACAGTCACGTAAACATTTTATCCAACGAGATTAGGAGAAAAGAAGGGAGGATGAATATAGTCAACGCCACAGTGTGCAATGCTACTTCGGATAAAATGTCCATATGTGTGATATGGACTACACCACGACATAACAAGTTTAGTAACCTAGAAATAAATTTTGAAAACTCATAGACCCAAGTGACACCCTTTGACAAGTTTAAGGACATTCAATATACTTCATAGAACTTTGTTGTCAAAGTCACATGTTGGAGACCAATATTGATGTTTTTTTAGCTCACTTAAAGCGTAGAAGTTGCTTGTGACAGATACTACGTTGTGTTGTTCAAAGTTTACTATCGATTAGGGCATTCTTGCTTCCTTGCTAAACTTGTATAAGGTGGCTTATAGTTGGTTGTAGGAAGCCAAAAACAACAATGCTCTCAATTGTTAGTTGTGTGGCAAAAGCCCCCCCAAAAAAGCTCATTTTGGGCACCATATAGGTTTATCATAAGCTAGGCTCTTTGTTTAACATATGAATTTGTATAAGTCCGAGCCTCCGAGGGTAAAACAGGGCCTTAGCTAGAACTTATGGTCATGTAGGTTGAAAAAACAACTTAGCCAGCGGGAGAAATCGCCCCGGTATTGTTTGGAAGAAAAATATTTTGTTTGTTAGAGCCTCTTCTCAAAGCTCCTCTATAGGAGTCGGAGCTGTTTTGGATGAGCCATAATTTATGGCTTCTCTAAATCTGCTATAGCTTCTTTTTTTCACTGAAAAGGCGACGACTTCTACTAATGACTCTTTCACAGGAGTTGAAAAATATAGTTGGAAAGGAGCCCTGCCAAACGGACCGAAAACTTCTCGATCTTAATAGTTGTCCCATAACCTAGGCCGCCAGCCACAGCCAGGTTTGGTGCTCCATCACTGCTCAGTTAGGACTGTAATGCTCACACAGACTGACGGCCATCGTTCTCACGTCTTTAAGCTGTGAGCGAGAGAGGGTTTCAACTAACCCTAAAACTTGTTTCCCCGGAACACGATTCGAACGCTAAAGGTAAAGGTATACGAACCCTTCGCATGCACGTAGGTTGAAACTCTGCAAATTCTCCACAACGATACTGTCTACTGTTGTTCACACTTGATTAGGTCACCGCACCACGATACTGTGTGATGTGGACTGTATTTCGGTGTTCAACAATGTCATTCTATCGGTGTTCGTTGAGGTATGAGGAGTGCTCTTTCGAACGTTGTTGGCGGTAATACGACATGCAAGGTAAGCATTCAGCAACAAGCAAGGATGATATGAGGAAACCAAGCTTTGGATTTATTAACAATATTTTTTATAACAAAAGCATTGGATTTATTAACGCACCATTCCAAGGCCAAAAGCACATGGACCTGGAAAAGGGACGTGGCACTGTGGCAAACAATGACAGGACGGGCAGCTCCTAAAATCGAAGTTATTTGGCCCCGCATCCGACAAGGGTCAAAGGTTACCAGCCACTAGGAGTCACGGCAGCCATGATTAACCGCTGCACTGAAGCTCAACCGGGATTCCCAATCGGGAGCCCGTGTCGTCGAATTGGAGAGCCCCTTTTTCAGCTTGTCCGTTCTTGGCGAGTCTGGGACAGAATTATAATCCGCTCAGCCTTTCGTTCTCCTTTTTATTTGAACGGACTGTTCATGTAGAGTACTCGTTTCGACTTGCCTGCATTACCATGTTGTACCTACATTCAGTTTACTCTGAACTCCAACTAACCTGGTTTCATCCAACCAGTAACGGTGTACCAAGCGCCTCCGGGCTCCAGCAATGGCCGGGACCATGGACGCTCTAAGTCAAGGAACCACTGCACCAAATTCGTACATGAAAGGTACAGTTACATGAACACATGAGTACTTCCATGTAAGGAGATACAGGCGTATAGCACGGGACACTGTGCAGAAGATGTCCGGGCTAGCACTAAACCACGGTCCACGACGTCGTCCTCCAGCCGCAGGATTGGCCAGAGAAAAAGCTTGTCGCCGGCGAGGACGACCTGCTCTGTACCCTGGTCAGGATCTAGGAGCAGTTTGTAATGGCGGAGATTCGGAGCACGGAAACGCAATCCCGTGGGACATTCGCAGTGACACGCCACATGATAATCCGTAGCTTAGGCTGTGTTCACTTCCTTCAAAATTCCAAAAAATTTACAAGATTCCTTGTCACATCGAATCTTTAAACACATGCACAGAGCATTAAATATAGATAAAAAAATAACTAATTACATAGTTTGGTTGTAAATCACAAGACGAATCTTTAGAACTTAATTAGTTCATAATTGAACACTAATTACCAAATACAAACGAAAGAGTTACTATACTTCTAAAAATTTTACACCCCTATCTAAACACACGCTTAATAATCGCAGATCCGTGTGGCAGCACACCGCTGCCGTGCTCTCGGCTGAAGTCAACCTTGCGAGCCACGCACGGCGCCAGGTGCACGGCAGTCATGCATCACATCAACAGCTAATCGGTCCATCCCAAACTATAAGACATTTAATTTTTTTAACACCAAGATTGATTACTTGCCTTATTCAAAAAAATTTACAAAATATCACTTTTTTTTATCGTGACTTGCTTTATTAATAAAAGTTCTTCAACAATAACTTAAATTTAACTATGTTTATATAAATTTTTTAAATAAAAAGTAATGGATAAAAAAAGTCAAACGTCTTATAATTTTAATTTAAGATGGAGGGAGTAGTTGCCAAAGCTACATCAGCGTCCGTTCGGGGTTTACTACAGTTATTTTGGCAGAGCACGGGCCAGGTACAACAGAAACACCTTCGGGTTTTCCCAGCTCCTATATACCAGTATAAATACAATCCGGTACTACTACAGTCCTACAGCTACTATATTTTGATGAACAAGCTGTACAGGAGGAGAGTATCTGCATGCTAGCTAGTGACCATCAGCGCCTGCTATCTAACCGTATTTTGCTTCGTTTTCTGCCTGTTAAACGCAGGAATCAGTGTCCAAATGCGGGTTAATCAAAGGTTGCCCCGGTTGCAGTAGCAGCAACCATGTGAAATTGTGAGTGAAACTTCAGAGCGACCGGCATGAAGTTGAAGGGACATCTGAGAAACAAGCTCTCGCCTGCATGAAAGCGGCTTCTCATCTCAGGGAAGGCTTCTGCTATAGCGCCTGACTTGCCATCTGCAGAGGACGACATAGGCGTGTTAAGGGAAACATGTAGCACGTGCGAAAGAGTCAAAGAAGGTTGATTATGTTGAAAAGGGGAAAATATTTTCGATACAAACCACCTATTCGGTGGATCCTGAAAACCACAAAGAAAAACATACTTAAGAGTTTCCATAAAACTTTAAATGGTGCTTACATTGCCACCAAATTTGAGATTCAAACCTATTTTGTAAAAATCCATACAAACGCAACAAATTCCATGTGTACTAGAAGACAAATTACCAGAAATTGTGTCTCGTAGTGCATATGCACTTGGAATTTGTTCTTTTCATATGAATTTTTCTAGATGGAATTTAAATCTCAAATTATATGATAATGTACATTTTTAGACGCACTATGAATGTGCTTTGTTTAAATTATTTTGAAAACTCCTAAGTATGTTTTTCTAGAGGGGTTTCATGATTCCACCGAAGAGGCGGTTTGCACCGAATATTTTCCCGTTCAAAAGATGGCAGCTTTGCTTAAACACATGGGAGCATGCCCGTGCGCATGTGCGCAAGGGCCGAGGCCCTTGGGGCATCTCAGGTGGAATGGCATACCTTTTCTTGGCAGATCCTTGACAGTGCTTCTACATGGAAATTTTGTAGCTCTTCAAGGACTTTAACATCTAGGCCCCTGAGGTCCTCACCCTGAAAAGCAAAAATCTGTATCAGAAGCATAGAAACACAAGCTAATAGCTGAATTTCAGCACATTCTGGGCCACAGAGAAAATTAGCCCACAAAGTGGATTTTAACAGCTAAATATGGTATACCCTATTGTTAGAGTACACCTATCACAGCCCTTATTATTCTATTTCCTTCTTTTTACTCAACTTTTTTTATTCTGCTTATTCGATTGTTTTTCATTCTGCTTTCTCAAGCTGGAAAAAGCTAATGCAACGATAAACAGATTATAATCACCTTCAATCTGGACACAACGCTTTCCAATTCTTTGCAGCGCATTCTTTCATAATTGTATGCAGCTCTTGTTTCTTCAAAAGTACTGAGGCCATCCCAGCTCCCATTATCTGGAGCTTGCATTTCACTTACCAGTCTGCCACTATCAGTCTTGGATGAGTGAAAGCCGTTTTGCTTTGCTTTGAATTCAAATACATCCTGTTGAGAGTTTTCTTTCTTTATCTTCGAAACGAGGGCCCACATGCTTGCCAGCTCGTTTTCCAACTCATGCTCTCGGCATTTTGCATCATCAATAATCTTTAGAAGCTCACTCTCTCTTCGGTCTTTTTGAGACAGTGTGTCCTCTAACACAGCCTCCCTTTGACAACTAGCAACCAACTCTTTCTGCAACTCCTCAACTAAAACTCCACTCTCATGATCACGTCGCTTTGGGTCAGGGTGAATGTCACTTCTTGATATTGATGCATTTAGCTCTTTTGCCGCAGCTAAGTCTGCATTCAGCTTTGCGTTTTCATAAGAAAGCCTAGTGACTTCTTCTGCCAAATTCTTTAGTTCAACTGCAGCAGCAGATGCCAATTCTTTAGCATAGGATGATTCCTCCGCCAGCTTTTGAGTATGAACTTCCAGTCCATCCTTCTCTTCCACCAACCTCAGATTTTCTTGCTTCAAACTTTCAATTTCTGAAGCCTGGAGCACCGCTTTTATGTTTCAATTGGCATATCACAAAAAGATGAACTAAATAGGAAAGTGACGATTTGGGGCATAAGATCCTTACCTGCTTGAGCACTTGAGATATAAATCCTGAGTCATTTAAGTCATTTGTTCTAGAGGGCATATTTGCATGGTTTGAGACTTCATTTGCTTGATCCCTAGTATCAGTGCTTGCCGTTGATGGTTCACTAGACTGCACACTAGCAAAACTATCCTCGCTTTTGGCAGCCTTCGACAAATTACTGATTTCTTGCCTCAAGCGTGCAACTGTTTCTTGGAGTTCTGCATTTTCTGTTACCTATTTGAACAAAAAAATGGAAATCAAATTGATCGGTTGAGCATCAAAAGATTCACGTCCCGCCCTTTGCTCACCTTTGCTTGTAGCTGGTCTTGAAGAATTCTATTATCCGCAGACATAATCTAGACAAGTGACACAGTCAGAGAGAGACCAGCAATTAGTCCAGCATAAAAAAGAATAGTGTGAATTTCAGGTTACATGACTATGGATCAACCTCTAGTTCAAATGTCTTCTCGCTCAGCTGTGTGCTCAACTTTGAAAAGGTCTGTGAGAATATCAGGTTCATGAAATCTTCAGATCATTTATTTGTAAAAATGGACATCGAAAGACAGCATCTAGCACGCATTAGAAAGTAAAACAATAGAAAAGGTATATGATATTACAACAAATGGGTGAAAACATAACTGCAATATTCCCAATGATAATTGGTTGAACGTTACAAGTAAACCGAGCTAAGATGAAGTCACACTTCAGCTCGTCATTTCATAGCCTTATTACCTGGGACAACTCTGTCCTAATTGTTGGGTCTTCTGTAGTTTCCAGTGATTGCACCATCCGCTGCTCTAGCATATGTATATGTGATTTCTTTTCTGTGATTTCATCTTTCAACTTCTCAATTTGCTCCTGCAGAAGAAATAAAAGGAAGCAAAAACTTCATAAAGAACATGAAAATTGTGTACTTGGTTACAGGACAATCAGAAAATTTACCTGAATTTGCAAATCATCAGGGCTGTTGGTTGCTTGCTCTGTCAGTCTTTTGAGTGAACTTGTACAAAGGGCAACTTCCCCTGCCAGCATTTTGACCTGCTCTTGTAGAAGATCTATTTGATCCACGATGGTTGTTCCACTCTGCAGATGCATCAAGGCTGTCGGTGTCGAAGGATGTGGCAAATACCGACCAAAATAATACACAGGTAGAACAAGATGAAACCAACAAAATAATATGACTGGATGTTCATGGCAAGGAAGGCATGGCCATACTGTTCTTGGCCAGAGGAGGCAGCCAGGGAAAGAAAAATAAGGAGCAGGGAATACAATCCAAATTTCAGAGGAAACATGAATTCAGTGTCCATCGTAACTTTGGACTAGTCTAGATCTGTGCCCCCCCCCCCTCCCCCCAAGTTTGTTCATGCTAAGTTGCTTGTTGGGATAGAAGGAATGCATGCACAGGGAGGAAAACGGAAAAGAGAGAAAGAGGTGCAGTCAATAGAAATACAACTCACTGGCAGAGGGTGCTGTGCTCTGGGCGCAGCACTAAATAAATCACCAGCTTGAGTCCTTTCAAGAAAAGAATCAGCAAGTGCTGGGTCATCTCCTTGCCTAGTCATAGATTTCCTTCGACCATCCTTCAGGTCGAGCAGCAAGTGTTTTTGCTGTGATGATTTAGAGCATGAAGGTGAGCCGCTAGCAGTGCTATCACCGTCCACACTGGATGATAGCCCTGATAATTGGTCGGACTTCTGCACAAGGTTAACATATATGATTTAATCAGATATTCCACATATGGCTACTCCACTACTGTCTTTGGTATCCACAATCTGTTGTACAATAAAAATACCTTTAGTTTAAACCAGCCAAGCATTCCGCGTTTGCGGTTCCTTCTGCCAAACCTGGTTGACTCGTCTGGATTGTTCAGATCAAATTTCCCTTCAAGCGAAAGCTCTGAATCAAGACTAACATCATCATCATCTACAAAGTATTCCCGCTTTCGATCAGGCAAATACACAAGCTGCAATTGAAAACAGAATGTGAGCAACAGGTATGCTGCAACAAAATAAATAATACAGAAGAATTACTGCTTCATTATGTACTAAAATCAGAATATCCATGTTACTAAGTGCTTAAAAAAATGAAACATCACAGTGTAGTAATTTTTCATCTTCAATCCAGTTTGTTTTACAACCATTTCAGGTGAAACAATCGTAATGTGAGTGTCTTAGGCACTGCATCATCATAAGCACCTTCCACAAAGGATTCATAAGGTGGCCCAAAAGCACCATAGCGCATCAGTACGTTGCAAATCCAAATACCAAATATAGAAGACCCTCCAACCTGTGTTACCAGCCTTGAGCCTTCAATACCAGCCAATACCGGTCATTCCAGCTATATCAAGTATCGACAAAAACTCGAGTAACACCTCCTTTGATGTGCATATATCATATATGATGTTTTATATGTAGGTATATTTTTATATATTACTATGTTATTAGTCCAAAACGGTACCCGGTGTAGGCGAGTACCGGAATGATCCATTACAACAACAACAACAACATAGCCTTTTGTCCCAAGCAAGTTGGGGTAGGCTAGAGATGAAACCCAAAAGAGACGAGAAAACAGGGAGACACATAAAGGGACAAAAAGAGCACAAGACAAAAAGAGGTCACGGTTCAGGCACGTTGATTGCCAATCTCCAAACGCTCCTATCCATAGCTAAATCCTTGGGGATATTCCACTCCTTAAGATCTCTCTTAACGGACTCGTCCCAAGTTAGTTGAGGTCGACCTCTACCGCTCTTTACATTATCGGCCCGCTTTAGAACTCCACTACGCACCGGCGCCTCAGGAGGCCTCCGTTGGACATGGACCCGAAACGGTATTTACAAGTGTAGTTTATTCCAAACATGAAACATGTGGCACAAGTTTTTTTTTGCTTCTGTCGTGTATTGTGCGGCAGATGTGTAATCTCAGGTAGTTGTTTCACAATGAACATATTAGTCAGAAAGATATCCTCAACAAGCTAGGAATTCATCAGTGAACAAGAAAAGCAACATATTTAGTGTCCACAAAAAATGACGAAGGAAAGCGGATCCTATGCTGCTCTTGCACATTGGCATTATATTTCACTTTCTAGAACATGTTATTGGTGTATCGATCTAAAAAACTAACCAAAGCCATGGATTCGACATGTATTCGGACTGTTTTCTTTCTTTAATATAATGATGCGCAGTTCTTCTGTGTGTTCAAGAAAAAAAGAACATGCTATTGGGAATTTAGTCTACTGTTCTTAGTTGGACTAATAGAACAAAATGCTGCAACCAAACAAACGAAACAAAAAAGGTGCAAACCTCATCTTCCCCAAATGAATGACGTCGACGAAGGTTAGTCTTTCCAGAAACATTTGACGATATCGAACTTTTGGTTGATACCAATATTAATTTTGTTAGCCTCTGAATCCTGCCCATCAGGGCTGCTTTTGCTTCCTCTTCCTGTTCTAGCCTTGACTGAAGTTTGACTTGCCCAGCTTCAAGCTATCATACAAAATGAACAGTTTAAATGTTTAATCTATTTGTATCAAAATATGACTAATAAGTATTGTCCAAAGGGGAAAGGTTCATTTAATCTACAAGGATGAGGATGTTAATCAGAAAAGAATATGTCGATATTTCATAGCATAAACGCATGCCAGATGAAAATGAAAATTAGTCATACAGTGTTCTCATTGGCAGGTTCTTACAGTTGTAAAAGTATTATCCAGAAATCAAGAAAGAATAATTAACCAACAGTTGAGTAAGATGTATAGCAAACCTGAAGTTTTAAATTAACAAGATCCTCTTGATCGGTAGGGAGAATACCACCATTTCCCATCATACCACGCCTGAGTTGCTGTAGCTCTTCTTTCAGGCTGGATATCTCCTTTTGATACTTCTTTATTAAGGACTTCTCGTCTATTATCTGAAAAGAAAATCCGTCAACACTAGTGACGAGCACAGAACAATATGGATTACAAACTTATTGGTTATTACCTTGTTTTGGGAAGCTTTTATCTCAATATGCTTGCTCCTGTGAGCAAATTTTAATGTATTATGTGTCTCCTCACTGTTGCTGGATGCAGGTGTAACTGTGCAAATGAGCTGCAAAAATGTTAGGACTTAGAACATAGCCCTATAGTCTGTCATATGCATTTAGTAAGACATTTATACGTGGGAATATTTTCCTCAAAACAAGCGAAATATAAAGATAACCATAGTTTTTTTAAGCAAGATTGAAAAGCACAAAGTATATCATATAACTAAGAGCTACTCACAGATATGCGTCCGTGTCCACTCAGAGAAGACTGAAGTAAGCGTGTGAGCTTTGAGTCTCTATAGGGAATATGTGTCGCCTTACCATCTGTAAGTTTAGCAATTACCTGCATGGAGAATGTTGCTGACAATTTAACAAGAGAGGAACAACCAAACAAATTAACAAAGAATATGACCATTTTCCCAGTATTCCTTCCTACTGGCCAGTCATATTTGAGGGCTAGCAACTAAATCTTTTGATACTTCTTTATTAAGGACTTCTCGTCTATTATCTGCCTAATCACCGATTAGGAGCAAGGAGTTGATCTGTTGCCCAATTAGCTTCTAGAGACCAGAGAAGACTGGTCGGCACAAATCTATGAAATGGGCTGCGGTTAATATTTTCTATATTTATTAATAAGTCATAATAATAAGAGAAATCATTAGCACTTAGGATTGGTTGTTGTTGTTGTTGTTGTTAGCAATATAGGATACTTACAGTTCCAAGGGTGAGCAAACTCTTGTTTATGTATGAACCTTCTTTGCGTCGTAAACCAGTTGTTTCAGTTTTGGAACTCTCAGACCCAGCAAGGTCAATCAAGTTCTGATAAAAGAATATAAAAGAATACCATAAGTTATAGGTCAAGAAACGCTACCCAATATCCTGTACTCCTGTATGCTAAATGCCCAAATAATCAAAGATACAATAGTTGAATGAGAATTAAAATTGAGTATGCTGGGGGAGAGGACTTACCAACTGAGACAACTTGACTTCTTCTTCTGCTTCATTTTCACCAGAGGGGCTGCTCTCGATGGTCCTGCAGTATTGTTATGGAAGTGTAAGCTTAACAAGTCTAACTACTATATGAGTTTCTTAAAAGCTTTTATCAAACAAGATTCTGTTTGGTAAATAACAACTGAGTTCTGAGATCCAATAAAGTATTATGTGAGATAACTAACAGTGATACAGACTTAACAGGCATTAGTTCCCATACTTGTTATCTGGAGCAAATAACATGTCACAAAACTTGCATGGTGAATTCAAGTATGCCCATAAACTTGTTTACATGACTATCATACTTGAACCCTAACAAGAGGGAGGGGCGTACGGCGTACCAGCGTGAAGATAGTGTGACTCCTACTGCTGACAAGATTGAAGTTGTTTGATCCAACATGCCTGTGCTCTGTAAGAAAGCAATGGGGTCTTCAGAACAAAGACTACTTTGATTCCACCATGGAAAAAGTAATAAAAGAACTGCCGAAACACATGGCCTGGGGGCCGGGGGGGGGGGGGTGGGTGAGGCTAAAAAAAAATTGAATGGCTAATTGAACCAATGGTTAAAGCTACTGAAGAAAGGTGGGCAATATATCTCAAAATAAAGATGCAATATATCTCAAAATAAAGATATACCTTCTCCAGATGCTATTAGAGAGAGAGCATGTGCAGGTGATAAAACAACCTCTTCTTTAATCCCTTCCACATAAGTTCCCTGAATGATTGAATCGATAGAACAAATAAGGGTACAATAATTTTATCAGTTAAGAAAGAAAGACATGATCGACTAATGGACAAGATTATCTTTCTCTAGAATAATGAGAAAAAGGATCCAGACAATAGACAAACCTGAACCAAGATAAGTAATGGATATGGAAAATTCATAACAAATAAATAAAACAAATCTCATGCAGTTTAACTTTTTGTGCTGTGCAAAATTGAATGGGCCTGAGTGAGTAATCACAAAATAGATTTTAATAAATAACACTACACCAACCTGTGCATCTTCTCGAATTCTGAGATTCTGCCCTGTTGGATCAAGTAAGTCGTTGATAACCTGCAAAGTGGTAAGATAAAAAAAGAAGCATGTGAACAATACTAAACAGTTTCACCATTGAGTTCTGAGTAAGTTCACTGAAATACATCTTTTACCACTTTGAATTGGTCTACATTTCATTACTGTAAGCGTTCAAAGTTGAATAATAACATCAAAAATCCTTTCATATCAGTTGCATCATAATAAGGGTAGCATGGAATCTGATCAAGTGGCAATATATGTATATGAGTAGTAAATAAACAGGTATCTAGAAGGAACTATGTGTATGCAATCAAAGATCCAACATGGAGATGAAATTGTAATTAGTCTTGGTGTTACTAAGATGCAGCAAGCAAATGCATGGTGAAATGAGAAGTCACCTCGTTGTAAATTTCAAGATACGAGACCCGCAGAAGAAACTCTCGTCCAGGTGTCTGTTGTCAACAAAAGAGATGAGAATGTCATGCTACCCTGTCTTTTTTTTTTTGGGCCGGGGGGGGGGGGGGGGGAGGCAGTGTAAAGGAAATGAGATAATTACATCTTGAATAATGCTGAATACATCCTTCACTGCCAATGGAATGATTCCCGGTGACTTTTGTTCTCCCTACAACAATAGCACAGGTGTAACATGAAAGGAAATTCAATGATGAAAATTAATAAAAACTTCACGCTCGTGCTTTTAGGGTGCGAAATCTTCATTTATATAGTTTGATATCATAGGATGACAGCGATGATGATAGACATAGACTAAACAATAAAGGCATGTCTTGTGTTGTGCTGAACAAACAAGTCCGCAGCAGCACATAGCTAGAGTCATTGAAAACATTAGATGCATAGGCATAACACTGAAGCAGAAACATACATGCATGGTGTGAGTTTTCCCACTGCTAGTTACACCATATGCAAAAACAGTTCCTGCAGGAACAGAGAAATTTCAGCAAACTGAATAAATCTGGGAGTACACATTCTATTTCCAGTCAGGTTTACTTGTCATTTAGGGAATTGTTATTGTCTCTAACACACATGTTCGATCGTTACTCTTTCTAAGAACATGTTTAACAAATTTATGATGACATAGAAGTTTTGATGGTGAATCAGCACCATTTTCGATGTACCGAAGTTAATTACTTTATATGTCATCATGGTAAATGTTTTTAAAGGTTGAACCTAAGCATTCTAGCACACAACTATCTTGGACCAGATTAAAAGAAAGCATGCAGCACCATTGCACCAGATTACCAGAAACCAACAGTGAAGTCCTAATCAAAATCAGAGATCGAAGTAACAAGAAGCATGTCTCAAATTTTATGATCAAAAGAACAGGTTGTGATTCAGAGGATATAAATCAATTAATGGGCTTTCCCCCCAAAAGGTGCAATGAGAAGGGCTACTGACCCTACCAATCTGCATTCTGTAACAGACCTTTTCCGCATTGTCCATAGTCCACATCTATTGTTTACAAAGCTCATCGGACATGTGGCTAGCATAGGAACTGACTACCAATTAGTAATAGGTTACTAGAATTCTGTCCCACTCAAACTTCTAATAGGCATGCAGTAACAATTCCCAGTCTCATAATTAGTTAACAGCACTTAGATTAAAATAAGTAAGAGAGCTGCCATACCATTGATTCCTTGCATGGCACCACTCACAACATGCTGAGCAGCAACATCATATACATGGCGAGTTGTAGTAGCAGGGCCAAACACTTTATCTAAAAGTTAAAAGGAAAACACAAACAAAAAGGATGCATATGGTTTAGTAAACTCGATGACAATGGTGAGTACCTCTGGAACTATAATGTATAGTTTATCTCTGAGAAAAGGTTCTTGACTGGAACATTAATTCAGATTCAAAACAAGAGCAGACCTAACCATCCGTAACAGGATTAACGACATTAATTCTTTACCATTTGCTGCAGCTTTTACTGAAAAGGATGAAGACCTCACCATGCTCCTTCAATCTTTTGCATAATGCATACTACCCAGCTTGCTAGATCAAAAAGTGGCAAATAGTACAAAGCAGAAATCTGATTTTCTACATTCATTAGGAAGCTGACCCTAGGTTAGGTAGTAGTTACTCTTAAGCCTCTATGCTCTATTCTGACAACGTGCCATGCCCAGAAGCCCAGGTATACCATAGAAAATGAATGCAACTTTTTAATGCCACTCCATTGCCAAATACAGTATGCCATAACCAGCACCCTTTTTCCTCAACAACCCGGTAGGACTCAAGTCAACCAATTTTATCCCCTTTTTTGAACAAAAAGGCATAACTCCTTCGTATCATCACCTGTTCCACAATGTAGTATTGCACTGAAATGGGCTCAAGAGCACTCACCGAAAGCATAGGCAATGCTGAGGTTATACTCGTTGCGCACCATGTTGTCACCGTCCGCGTACCACGCCACCTCGTCCCCCTTGTTGATCTCTCTAGGACTGCAAAACGAAACACAGAAACGCATGAGACAAGCATCCAGCTCAAAGCCCACGAAAATCCAATGCCTTGTCCCCTCCAAATCCGGCACAAAGCGCGCAAATAAGAGTACAAGCACACCTGAGGGGCCGGAAGCGGACGGTGACCATTATGTTCTCCTTGGCATTGGCCGCGTCCACGAGCGGCGCCCTCCCCGCGGCGCGCGAGGAGATCGACGAGGGCGTGGTGGGCCGCGCGGAGGCGGCAGAGGACGGAGTGGCGGGCCGCGCCGAGGACGATGAAGGGGTGGTGGGGCGCGCGAACGCGGCGGACGGGGTAGCGGGGCGGCCACCGGAGGACGAGGGGGTGGTGGGTCGCGCGGAGGCGGTAGAGGAGGGGGTGGACGGGCGGCCTCCAGATGAGGTCCTCGCCGGCGGAGGAGGTCCCGCTGCCGACGCCGCCGGAGCCGAGCGGCGGGACCGGAATGGGGAGATACTGGAGCGCGTCGGCCTCGACGACGACATTGCCGAGCCGCGGCGGTGGAGATTGGGAGCGCAGCCGTACCTGGGGCGGGGGACTAGGGTTTTGGGGGAGGAAGCGAGCACGAGCTCGTGGGGGAGGAGGTGGGGAGCTCGTGTGCTTGCTTTGGAGGGTCGTCGTCGTCTTCCTCCGAGGCGCCCGGTGCCGCCTTTTTGGTGTTTTTGGGCAAAAGCTCTGAAGTTTTCTGGGGTTTTGGAACACCGGTGGTGAGCTCACCGCGGCCTTTCTGTCAGTGACTTGCTTAGCACTGTTTTGTCGTGAATTGAGGCCTTGTATACTTTCTCCATAAATTTAGTGCTACGTGTGTTTAGTTTCTTTTTTTCACCCAAAATATTTTAGGTTTTAGTCTATCATTTTACAGAACAGAACTAAGGATGTGTTTGTTTTCCCATTTCACCTAAAATTTTTTGGCTTTTGACCTATCATTTTGCAGAATAGAACTAAACACCATGCAAAAATTTTGAGAAAAAGGTATTCATTCTCCATTTTGGATTTTGGCCTCAAGAGGCCAGGTTTAGTTCCCCATGGAATGCAAAATATAAAACGCCAACTACTTTGGAATGATGAAATACAAAATGCCAAAATTTTTATGGGTGTGTTTAGTTCCATCTAAAATGCTAAATTTTGCGTGGGGTGGGTGATGGTTTTTTGGTTTTTTTTTTGCCTCTTGATGCCAAAATCCAAAATGAAGAATGGATACCTTTTTGCCAAAAATTTTGCATGGTGTTTAGTTTCATTTTGTAAAATAATGGACCAAAACCCAAAATTTTTTTGGTGAAATAAACACAGCCTAAACACCGTGTAAAATTTTTGGCAAAAAAATATCCATTCTCTATTTTAGATTTTGGCCTCAAGAGAGAAAAAAAAGCCAAAAATCCAAAAATCCCTCACCCACCTCATAAAAAAATTGGCATTTTGAATAGAACTAAACACACCCATAAAAATTTTGGCATTTTGCATTTTATTATTCCAAATTAGTTGGCATTTTGCATTTTGCAGGTAACTAAACACAACCCTATTTGGATATTTGACACATGCGTGAAGTATTAAATATAGACTAAAAAACTAATTGCACAGATTGCGACTAATTTGCGAGAAGAATTTTTAAGCCTAATCAGTCCATAATTTGACAATGTTGTGCTACAGTAAAGCTACAGTAAACACGTGCTAGGACGGGTTAATTAGGCTTAATAAATTCGTCTCATTGATTCCTGAGGACTCCTGTAATTTATTTTATTATTACTATCATACACTCTCATATGACACTCCTAAACTTTAGCTCCTAGATTTAAACACCACCTGAATGTGATCAGGTTCGCAGGTTCGGCCCTGCAAGGCGAGTACTCTACTCCATACTTGGGCAAAACTGGTTTGAAGTTTGAACTACCACGGGAAAGTAACGCGTAGCGCAAAACAAAAGCAAATAGCAAAACGAGCAAGAAAATGGAAGGCGAGGGTAGAAGAAAAGGTTGTTCATCAACTCAAATTAGGTGAATGAACACACGCAATTGGAATTTAGAGTCAATTTGGATTATAGTCTAAGGCTTGTTTGAATCCATTAGCACTAAAAATTAGCAATTAAATTAGTATTATTGGATTCAAACAGACCTATTGATTATTAGTTGGAGGGCTGCTAACTATAAATTTCATTAGCAGGTTTAGAGTTGCTAATAAATGCTAATAGATCATATATATACATTCAACTCGCTACCCAGCTAAAGGTGAATCCAAACAACCACCGCTGAAAATTAGGTACTCCTATTCTCTTTTATAAGGCGCGCACACATATCAAGAGTCAAGCTTTAAAATCTTTGACCAATAATTTAGCTAGCAATTTTAATTATTATATTATAAACTTGATATGGTAAGATTGGTAATTAAATGTACTATATGATTATCATAAATTTATAAATATAAATAATATAAAATAAAATAGATAAATTGTCAAAGTATAGTTTGTGAGACCGTGTTATCTCTGGCCACGTCTTATAAAGGAGAATGGAGGTAGTAGCCAAAAATTAGTAGCAGCTACTAACTAATAGCTAGCTGTATTTTTAGTGTTAATAGATCCAAATAGACCCTAAGTTACCTAGACTAATTTGGCAACCACAGTTCCCCTTGGCAGAGTTGTAAATTTTAGTTCTCTGAAGTCCTAACTTTGCCGATTGCCCCCATTTATCATAAATAAAATACATTTTCTTGTCTAATAATTTTGTCTAAGGTTAGTTATCAATTTCCCTCATTGCATAAGCGTTGCAAGACTAACCTTAGGGTTTGTTTAGTATCTTTTCTTACTAGTGTAGCTTGGCTTGGTATGGCTATTCATTTGGTAGCAAGCAATAACTTCGCTTTGCTCAGCAGTCTCTCGCTTGTTTCAACAAGGTTTTCCTTGCTCAATAGGGTGAGTTAAATCAGCTCTTCCACAACCGTCAAGAATCTCTACCGACAGACGCGTCTGTCGACCACCCGACAGACGCTCACCCTGGCGTCTGACGCCTCCTCGTGAACGCGACAGACGCGCTGCCCAGCGTCTGTCGCACATACGTGTGCCACGTGTCCTGCGTAGTCAAGCATCAACGGTCGATTTCATTCCGTCGGACGCGTCTGTCGCTTTTGCCACTCAGCGTCTGTCGGTCGACAGACGCACTCTAGTAAGGTCTGAAACTTTGTTACGCTGACGGACGCGTCCGGTGGTCGACCAACTGACGCGTCTGACGCTCGCTCAAATCAGCGCCGAAATCGTCCACGTGACAGACGCGGGAACAGTGACTTTGCCAGCGTCTGTCGCGGCCTCGTCACCGCATCTAACGCGCTCGCGTAGAAACCCTCAGCTAGGGTTTGTCGACAGACGCGTTGCCCAGCGTCTGTCGCATGCGGCGCCAGCGTCTATCGCTCATAACTTAGCGAATTTTCGTTGTTTTCTCGTTCCGCTTGATTCGCCCTTTCACTATGAGCTAGACTAAGTATGTGTACCACTTTAGCACATGTTTTTACTCATGAAACACCACGTGACATCGGCGTTGAAAGGATCAAGATGCCCAAGAGGGGGGTGAATTGGGCTTTTCTAAAAATTAAATGCAAGAATTAAATCCTACAAGCCGAAATTCACCCATAGTGTCTACTTGTGTTCCTAGAGAGTCTACCAATACAAAGTTTTGCACCCTAGTTTCCAATCCTAGTCTAGTATGGCAAATCTAGGAATGTAAAACAAGCAATGAAAGTAAATACGAGAATGTAAATGCTTGAATGTAAAGGGGCAAGGAACACGGCAATGTTTTTCCGAGGTATCGGAGAGTCGCCACTCCCCACTAGTCCTCGTTGGAGCACCCGTGCAAGGGTGTAGCTCTCCCTTGATCCGCGCAAGGATCAAGTGCTCTCTACGGGTTGATTCTTCGACACTCCGTCGCGGTGAATCACCCAAAACCGCTCACAAGATGAGTTGGGTCATCCACAAGCTCCGCCGGATGATCACCGAACTCCCAATCACCACCACGCCGTCTAGGTGATGGCGATCACCAAGAGTAACAAGCTAGAACTCTCACTTGACCACTACGAGCCCAAATGAGAAGGTGGATGCACACTTGCTACTCTCTAATCGCTAGTGAGGAACTCTCAAGCTTTGATTCTCAAATCTCTATCCTCACTAGTGCTCTTGCACTCCCTTGCACTCCAAAGGTGTTTTTCAGTTGATCAAATGAGCAAGAGACCTCTAAAAGAGGTGGTGGGGATGTATTTATACACCCCACAGACAAAACGAACCGTTACCCGCTGACTCAGCAAAACACGGGCTGACCGGACGCGCCGGTTGAACTGACCGGACGCGCCGGTCGCTCGTAACGGTCGAAATCCGAAAAACAAATGAGTGACCGGACGCACCGGTCAGGGGCGACCGGACGCGTCCGATCGTGCAGGGAGCATACTGTACTCGCACCGGACGCGCGACCGCGTCCGATCGGTGATGACCGGACGCGTCCGGTCGTCTCTGGACCTTACTGGACTGTGACCGGACGCGCCGATCACACCCAGGTCGCGTCCGATCGGGTGTTTCCCTCAAGTGACACGTGTCGACTTCTGACCACCGCGTCCGGTCCTCGCGAGGACCGCGTCCGGTCGTCAGAGCTAAAACCCTAGCCGCGGAACTGTACTGACCGGGCGCGTCCGGTCATGCCGAGGACCGCGTCCGGTCATGGGAAAACGACCCGAAACTCTCCGAAACGCGTCACAACTTGAACCAAGTTGCTTCCAACTGAACTTTGAGCTATTCTAGAGCTGCCTAGCGCCAAGTTTAACAAGTGTGCACCACACCTAAATGTAGGACTCGCCTAGGTCAAGCTACCCGCTCATGCCCCCCTTTATAGTACGGCCAAAAGAGAAAAACGAAGATTCTAACGATTATTCCAAATGTATCTCAACACCTCGACATCCGGAACTAACCGTCCTTAATCTTGACGTCACTCTTTTGAAAACCGAAACGATTTCCATCAAGGGGCATGAATACCATGGTGCCCAAAGCAGTTAAAACCTCCATGACCTAACTTACCAAAGTTTCTGCAAAACACATGTTAGTCATGGTAATAAAGCGTTGTCATCAATTGCCGAAACCAAACCTCAGGG
Source organism: Saccharum hybrid cultivar R570 (assembly GCA_038087645.1). Lineage (NCBI taxonomy): Eukaryota > Viridiplantae > Streptophyta > Magnoliopsida > Poales > Poaceae > Saccharum > Saccharum hybrid cultivar. Next base: position 211,431 of record JAQSUU010000508.1, read on the forward strand.
CCTAGATGCTTTCAATCTCCCCCTTTTTGGTGATTGATGACAACACTAAGATATAAAAGATTTGAGTTGAGGTTTTCGAGCATGCATGGTTCACATAAGCAAAAAGCAATAAGCACAAGGGGTTAGGAATTGCTTATGTGCCCCAAGCCAAAAGAGTGTACTCATAAGATAAGACAAAGAACGTTAGTACACATACAGATATAGCTCATAAGAAATCGGAGTAAGGCACGGAAGCACAACCTTAGAGCTATAATTAAAAACGGTGACAAGTGTTAACACTGTGACTGGATAAAACATTAAGACTCAAGGTTTATCACACGACGACATGCCACACGAATGCAATGACTGAAAAGTAAACATGATGCATGAATGTAGCACACAAGAAAAAACGAAAACCCTCTCTCAAAACTCCCCCTGAAACTACTCTCTCTCCCCCTTTGGCATCAAGCGCCAAAAAAACTAATCTAAGGATCTGACGGGGGGACAGACGGAGTCGTGTCGGGTGCCGAGGTGCGCGGAGTAATCACGAAGTGTAGAGAATCTCCCTCGGAATCTGAGCTATCTGGCTGACCCTCTGAAGAAACACGTGGCTGTGAAGCGGTCTGGGTCTGAGCGGCAGGAACAGGTACTGACGTAGTAGCAATAAGAGGATCCGTCTGAGTGACCTGAGCCTGTAGCGAGCCAATAGCAGGAGGATCTGTCGAGGCAACTGACGAAGGAAAAGTCTCTGTAGTACCGGTCCCTGTCACTAGAGGAATAGCTGCCTCTGAAGCTGACAACCCTGAAGAAGTAGCAAAGGTAGTGTGCGAGGGCGTCGGCTGACCAGTCAACTCGCTGTAGGTAGCACTGTAATCACCGAAGGGTGTGCCTGTCAGGAGGTGAGGGCGAGGCTGGTCTGAAGGTGTAAACCCCGTGTGAATAGGCGTGAAGCTCGGGAACTGGAATGACTGGAGAACCTGCTGCGGTGGAGATGTGAACTGGAAGCCCGGCTGTCTCTGACTCGATGGATCACTGGATTGTAAAGCAGAAGTCAGGACAGAAGCAGGCGGAGGAACCCCAACAGTGACTAGGTGGCTCAGGAGATCCAAGTACTGCTGCTGACTAGCTGCACTCTGTCGCTGAATCTCATACTGCTGTCGCTGCATTTCAACCTGCTGCCTCTGGATCTCAAGCTGCTGACGCTGAAACTCGTCCTGACGAGCCTGAATCTGTGCAAGTGCTGAAGCTGTGTCCTGAGCCTGTCATTGTATCTGCTGTTGCTGCTGCTCCTGTGCCTGGGTCAACCTCTCAAGTATAGCCACCATGGCTGGGTCTGTGCGGGAGGCTGAACCAGAGCCACCGGCCTCGTGGTCGTGAGACCGAGGAGACCGGTACCTGGGGATGGGCTGGTAGTCCTCATCAGTGCTGTCAGATGTCACATCCTCAGGAAGATCAGCAGGCTGAGCGTCAAGATCGGCAAGCTCTGCCTCTGCAAGCTCATCAACTGTGGCATCCTGCTCAGCCGCTGTCTCAGGAACCTCAGGTCGCTCACGCTGTCCTGGCACTGGGGCCTGATCTCTAGTGACTGAAGCCCAAAGCTGACGGATATCATACTCAGGGAAAGCAGTAGTAGTATCTGATATCTCAGCTCGGATCTCTGCTGGTAGCTGAATGGATGATCTAATGATGAAGCAGATCCAGTGTGCATAGGGCAGCTGACGATTACCCTTGAAGCCCTCAGCTATGGTGTCCTCCATCTCACTAAGTATGAGATCCCAAATGTCAAACTGTGTCTGTGAGAGGAGGTGGTGAACAACCCATAGCTGCATCCGAGTTAGTCCCTCTCTGTAGCCAAGTCTGGGAAGTAGAGTGCGTCTGACTATTGCATCCAGAACTCTGGCAAGTGGTGTCAAACTGGCAGGCGTGCGACGAGACCCTTCGCCAAAAGGCTCACGAAAGCAGGGTCGAATCAAGTCTGTAGGTGGCACTGCCCCGCCGTGAGGGCGTCTCGGTGGAGGATTCTAACCAAAACACAGCTGATGTATCTTCGTGTTGGAAGCTGGGAGTCTGAGAATCTCCCGCACTCTGGTGCTGTATAGACGGTGATCGCGGCCTCGGAATGCAAAGTGAATGAAATCATGGGCAGGATCAATCCATAGTGAAGCATAAAACTCTCTGACCCATGTGCCGCAGTATGCACCTGTCCGTCTAAGAAGATCTGACAAGCCTGGCAGAAAGGACAGGTGCGGACGTAGCTGTTCTCCCACAACCTCAACCAGTGACTCAAGTCGACAGACCCTCTGTGGTCGGAAAGCAATACCGCTGTCAACTAGAGCCCTGTAGAAATCCTCCTGAAGTGGGGTATAGAAGCCTTCTGAAGCTCTGTGATCCCTCACAGGTGGAAACCACCGACTGACCTCCACGAACCTCAACCCCTGCACCTGACGTGCTGTAGCACCCCTCAAGTCAAAGTGCTCGACTGGGGGTGAACCTCTAGCTCTGGGAGGAGGACGTGCTCCACGACGCTGGCCCTCTGGCCTAGGAGTCACCTGAGTACGTACGCGTGTGGAGCGGCGACGTGGTGGAGACTGAGCAGGCTGCTCCTCTGTGTCCTCTGTAGCCTCTAGAGCCTCTGTGGCCTCTAGAGCCTCTGTGGCCTCTGGAGGTGGATCAACTGACATACCCTCTGTAGCTCCAGTATCCTCAGTACCCTCAGTGGCCTCTGTGCCGAGCTGTCGACCTTCTAGATGAAAGCGACGCTCGCCTATGCGTATGCCACTGCTCCTGCCACCTCTCTCTGCCTGCTCTGCTGCATCTGCCACGGCCTGAGCAATCTCTGCCTCTGTAAGTGTCTTCTTCTTCTTTCTGGCCATGATCTTGATACGCTTCCCACGTGCAATCTCAGACCGACGAGGAGGACTGTCGTCCTCGTCACCAGGAGCACCACCGGCGTTCTTGCAACGCACCATGCTGAAAAACTGACCGAAAAACCTCTGAAAGATGGTGAACTGTCACTCGAGAGGCTTGGCCTCAATCCGTATCCGCAGGCTTGGCCTCGGATTCAGCAAACTGATCTTACCCTGACACACGAACAGACTCGCTGCAATGACGGAATAGAGAGATCTACTATAAGCACATATATAACTAAAAGGTACGAAACCCTAGAGATAGCAAGCATATGAGATACGATGTGAATCGAAACGCGAAGCTACCTTGGATCGACGAGACGACTGACAAGATGAGGTGACCTAGATCGCAAGATTCCCCGAAATCGCCGGACGAGCTCTAATTTGCCGAAACATGATGCAATTAGGATTAAAAAGAAAGAGTTACGGCAAACCCTAGCGAGGAGGTCAAGGTGACGTGAAACAACCTCGCGAAGAAGACGACGCGCGACAAAACCTCGACGACGAACGATCGAATGACGTTACGCGAACCCTAGGGTTAGGGTTAGGGCAACTCGACGAAGAACGATCGGAGGCGAGCGTGAGGCAGTCCACTGCCGGAGGTGATGCTGGCAAGCGAGAGCGCGGCTCACCGGCGGCAAGGGCGCGGCTCACCGGCGGCGGAGGTTCGAGCGGGCGGTGGTGGCGCGGCTGCTCGACTGGTGTGGGCAGGCGCGGGCAGGGACGGGCTGGCGCGCGCGTGAGCGAGGGCCGGCGCGGGCAGGAGACTCGGCAGGGCTTGCCGGAGGCGAGGAAGATGGCAAAGGCGCGGCGGCTCCGGTGGATTTGGCGAGATAGGGCAGGCGGCGGCGGAAGAGGATCGGGCGGATGAGAAAAACACGGCCGAGGATGAACCGTTATATGAAGGGGTTAGATCCGCTCGACGCGTGATGACCGGACGCGGTGGTCGTTATGACCGGACGCGGTGGTGCAGCGTCCGGTCACACTCCAGTAAGCTCCTGGAGTGACCGGACGCGTCCGGTGAGGACTGACCGGACGCGGTCAGAGTCCGGTCGAGGGGAGCTCGGGAATTCATCGCGAATGACCGGACGCGGTGGTGGTAACCGGGACCGGACGCGGTGGTCAACAGCGGCGCGTCCGGTGCAGCGTCCGGTCACTAGAACTGGAGTTGGTCTTCTGGATGACCGGACGCGCTGGTGGACGCCGGGACCGGACGCGGTGGTGAAGCATCACTGCGTCCGGTGCAGCGTCCGGTCCAGCGTCCAGTCACTATTCTTCGCCCTTCTTCGTTCCGAACTATGACGCGACTTCTCCCAATCAGGTTCCAATTCAAAAAGACACAAATAAACACCAATTGGAACACGATATGAGTGACCTCACTCAAACCCTCAAATTTTTCAAAATAGATTGCCTTAGGCTAGTATTATTTTTAAGAAAATAGGCAATAAACACCCAAGGAGCAACGTATGGCCATGCAATAGAGTTTTTGAACCTTTAGGAGCGTCAAAATGCTCTCTTTATCCATGGACGAACACAGAGGTTGCTCAAAGCGAAACCGAAAAGAAACGCCAAACAAACAACCATGCATATGCAATGCAATACAAGAAGGTAAAGCTAGGATGCTTGTCAAGTTTGATCCATGGTTAGGCTTCTTCACTCCTCCAAAGAAGGGTTATCGTAACCGTGTTAGCCAAACCCTAAAAGCATTGCGATAAAATAAACATGGCATATTATACAATGCAATGCAAGGGACAACACACGCTCATTTTTTTAAGTTGCTAGAATCAAGCACATTGAGTTCACTTCTTAACCTAAAAAAGGTTGCCTCATCCAAAGGTTTAGTGAAGATATCCGCTAATTGATTTTCACTTCTTACACCTTCTAGTGATATGTCATTTTTAGCAACGTGATCTCTTAGAAAGTGATGGCGGATATCAATGTGCTTGGTGCGAGAGTGTTGTACCGGATTGTTAGCAATTTTAACGGCACTTTCATTATCACATAAAAGTGGCACCTTTTCAAGAACAATTCCATAGTCTAGGAGGGTTTGTTTCATATATAAGATTTGTGCACAACAAGCCCCCGCGGCAATGTATTCCGCCTCGGCGGTGGACAAAGCCACACTATTTTGCTTTTTAGATGACCAAGATACTAAAGATCTTCCAAGCAAATGGCACCCTCCGGATGTGCTTTTTCTATCAATTTTGCAACCGGCATAGTCCGAATCGGAATAGCCAACTAGTTGGAATCTAGCTCCTTTGGGATACCAAAGACCAATGCTTGGGGTGAGCTTAAGATATCTTAGGATTCTTTTTACGGCACTTAAGTGAGGTTCTTTAGGGCACGCTTGAAAGCGGGCACACATGCACACACTAAACATGATATCGGGCCTAGATGCGGTAAGGTACAACAAGCTACCAATCATAGAACGGTAGAGAGTTTGATCAACCGGTTTACCTCCCTCATCTAGGTCGAGATGTCCATTTGATGACATTGGGGTCTTGATTGGTTTGCATTCTTCCATCTTGAATCTTTTGAGAAGATCCTTGGTATACTTTTCTTGAGAGATGAAAATCCCTTCTCTCATTTGCTTTACTTGAAATCCAAGGAAGAATGTGAGCTCACCAATCATTGACATCTCGAACTCCTTCGACATCAATTCACCAAATTCCTTGCAATAATCTTCATTTGTTGATCCGAAGATGATATCATCAACATATACTTGACAAATAAAGATCTCCCCATTAAACTTCTTGGTGAATAGTGTGGTGTCGACCTTCCCAATGGTGAAGCCCTTCTCAATGAGGAAGTCCCGGAGGCGCTCATACCACGCTCTAGGGGCTTGCTTGAGCCCATATAACGCCTTGGACAACCTATAAACATGATTAGGATATCTAGGGTCTTCAAACCCGGGAGGTTGATTAACATAGACTAGTTCATTTATAAAGCCATTTAAGAATGCACTTTTCACATCCATTTGATATAGTTTCATATCATGATGTGATGCATATGCAAGGAGGATACGAATGGCTTCAAGTCTTGCAACGGGTGCAAAGGTCTCTCCAAAATCAAGACCTTCAACTTGAGAGAACCCCTTTGCAACTAGTCTTGCCTTGTTCCTCACCACTATGCCTTGGTCATCTTGCTTGTTTCGGAACACCCACTTGGTTCCAATGACTCTTGCACCTTTAGGATGCTCTTCAAGTGTCCATACTTGATTGCGGGTGAAGTTGTTCAATTCTTCATGCATTGCATTCACCCAATCCGGATCTTGAAGAGCTTCTTCTACATTCTTAGGTTCAACGCAAGAGACAAAAGAGTGATGTTCAACAAAAGAAGCTAGCTTTTGAGATCGAGTCATTACTCCCTTTGTAGGACTCCCTATGATGAGATCTTATGGATGTGCTTGAAGTAGTGGTGAGTTTCTTCTATCAACCACTTGAGGAGGTGGATGGGGAGCATCAACATCTTGAGCTTGTGCCTCGGCTTGTTCATGAGAGACATAAATGTCTTCATTTTCAACTCTCTCATTCTTGTCATCATCTTGAGGCACACGTGATGAAGATGGTGGATCAACAATTTGTACATCGTCATCATCATCTTTTGGCTTGATGTCTCCCACCGGCATGTTCTTCATGGCCTCCCTCAAGGGTTCATCACCTACATCATCACAATTCTCAATTGCTCCTTAGGAGCCGTTAGATTCATCAAATTCCACATCATATGTTTCTTCAACCAAACCGGTGGCATGGTTAAATACTCTATATGCTTTGGACTTTGATGAGTAACCAACAAGAAAACCAGTATCACAACGTCTTTGAAACTTCCCTAGGTGTTGACGCTTCTTGTAGATGTAACATTTGCAACCAAACACCCGGAAGAAAGAGACGTCCGGCTTCTTCCCATTAAGCAACTCATAGGGGGTCTTGCCAAGAAACTTTTGTAGGAAGAGGCGATTTGAAGCATAGCATGCGATGTTGATTGCCTCAGCCCACAACTTCTCCGGAGTGTTGTACTCATCTAGCATTGTTCTTGCAAGGGTGATCAAAGTTCGGTTCTTTCTCTCAACTACACCATTTTGTTGAGGAGTGTAGGTTGAAGAGACCTCATGCTTGATTCCAATTTCATCACAATAAGCTTCAATGTTGGTGTTGTCAAACTCTTTGCCATTGTCACTTCTAATCTTCTTTATCTTGACTTCAAATTCATTTTGAGCTCTCTTTGCAAACTTCATTTTGAACTCTAAGCTCACCACTAGTCTTTTGAATATTTTCAAGCTTGGATGAGAGTGATTCATTTTCATTTTGAAGATCATCATTTTCATTTCTAGTCCTTCTTATGATTTTAGTGTATTTGTTTAGCAATTTTACAAGTTCATAATAAGAAGGTGCGTCATATTCATCATCACTATCACTATCATCATTATCATCACTATCATGGTTTTGTACCTTTCGTTCACCCTTGGCCATAAGGCATAGGTGAGTAGTGGACGATGATGGTGAAGGAGGCGGTGAAGGTGGTGATGAAGATATCGGTGAAGATGATGGCCCCATCACAAATGCGGCAACCTTCTCTTTCTCATCATCGCTCTCATCTTCGGAGGACTCACAAGATGATTCAATGTCGGTGAGCCAATCACCAACAATGTATGCCTTTCCTCCCTTCTTCTTCTTGCGGAACTCCTTCTTCTTGCCATCCTTCTTCTTGTATGGCTTGTTCTTCTTCTTCTCTTCTTCTTCATCACTTGAATCATTTTTCTTGCCCTTGTTCTTGTTCTTGTACTTGTCTTTTGGTGGTCTAGGGCATTGATGAGCTAGGTGGCCAAGTTCACCACAATTGTAGCAATCCATCTCCGAGATTGGCTTTCTCTTGCTACTTGTGAAGAATTTCTTCTTCTTGCCATCGAATTTGATGCCACTCTTGTTGAGCTTCTTTAGCATCTTGGTGGTCTTTCTTACCATGAGTGCAAGTGATTCATCATCAACATCACTTTCACTTGAGCTTTCTTGCACCATCATGGCTTGGCCCTTCTTCTTCTTCTTGTCATGACTAGCTTTGAAGGCCAAGTCTCTCTTCTTGGAAGATGATGAGCCCTCTTCCGGAGTGATATGCATGTACATCTCATGAGCATTGATTTTCCCTAATACTTGAGTCGGTGTTGCGGTGGAAAGATCACTTTGGTGAAGCACCGTGACAATGTGACCATACTTCTCAACGGGAAGCACACTCAAGATCTTCCTTGCAACATCCGATTGGCTCATTTTAGTGAGCCCAAGAGCATTGAGGTCCTCTACAAGAACATTCAAGCGAGTGTACATGTCATTAGCACTTTCTTTGGGAAGCATCTCAAAAGAATTAATTTTCTTTAAAGCTATGTGATAGCGTTTCTCACGCTCACTCTTAGTTCCCTCATGGAGAGCACAAAGATTTTCCCACAATTCATGAGCGTTCTTTGCATTACGCACACGATTGAAGATATCTTTGCCTAAGCCCCGGTAGAGTGCATTTTTGGCCTTTGCATTCCACCGGTCGTACTTCTCCTCGTCACCAATGGGGTTTGCGGGATCCTTGATAGCGGGAAGCCCTTGGGTTGCGGCTCTAAGACATCCAACATCTATGGCTTCGAGATACGCCTCCATGCAGATTTTCCAATATGGAAAATCATCCCCCTCAAAGGTGGGAGGTGGTCCTTCCCCGTTAGACATCTTGCTCTAGGCGGTAAGCCTAAAAAAGGAGCAACACGGCTCCAATACCAATTGAAAGGATCAAGATGCCCAAGAGGGGGGGTGAATTGGGCTTTTCTAAAAATTAAATGCAAGAATTAAATCCTACAAGCCGGAATTCACCCCTAGTGTCTACTTGTGTTCCTAGAGAGTCTACCAATACAAAGTTTTGCACCCTAGTTTCCAATCCTAGTCTAGCATGGCAAATCTAGGAATGTAAAACAAGCAATGAAAGTAAATACGAGGATGTAAATGCTTGAATATAAAGGGGCAAGGAACACGGCAATGTTTTTTCGAGGTATCGGAGAGTCGCCACTCCCCACTAGTCCTCGTTGGAGCACCCGCGCAAGGGTGTAGCTCCCACTTGATCCGTGCAAGGATCAAGTGCTCTCTACGGGTTGATTCTTCGACACTCCGTCGCGGTGAATCACCCAAAACCGCTCACAAGATGAGTTGGGTCATCCACAAGCTCCGCCGGATGATCACCGAACTCCCAATCACCACCACGCCGTCTAGGTGATGGCGATCACCAAGAGTAACAAGCTAGAACTCTCACTTGACCACTACGAGCCCAAATGAGAAGGTGGATGCACACTTGCTACTCTCTAATCGCTAGTGAGGAACTCTCAAGCTTTGATTCTCAAATCTCTATCCTCACTAGTGCTCTTGCACTCCCTTGCACTCCAAAGGTGTTTTTCAGTTGATCAAATGAGCAAGAGACCTCTAAAAGAGGTGGTGGGGATGTATTTATACACCCCACAGACAAAACGAACCGTTACCCGCTGACTCAGCAAAACACGGGCTGACCGGACGCGCCGGTTGAACTGACCGGACGCGCCGGTCGCTCGTAACGGTCGAAATCCGAAAAACAACTGAGTGACCGGACGCACCGGTCAGGGGCGACCGGACGCGTCCGATCGTGCAGGGAGCATACTGTACTCGCACCGGACGCGCGACCGCGTCCGATCGGTGATGACCGAACGCGTCCGGTCGTCTCTGGACCTTACTGGACTGTGACCGGACGCGCCGATCACACGCAGGTCGCGTCCGATCGGGTGTTTCCCTCAAGTGACACGTGTCAACTTCTGACCACCGCGTCCGGTCCTCGTGAGGACCGCGTCCGGTCGTCAGAGCTAAAACCCTAGCCGCGGAACTGTACTGACCGGACGCGTCCGGTCATACCGAGGACCGCGTCCGGTCATGGGAAAACGACCCGAAACTCTCCGAAACGCGTCACAACTTGAACCAAGTTGCTTCCAACTGAACTTTGAGCTATTCTAGAGCTGCCTAGCGCCAAGTTTAACAAGTGTGCACCACAACTAAATGTAGGACTCGCCTAGGTCAAGCTACCCGCTCATGCCCCCTTTATAGTACGGCCAAAAGAGAAAAACGAAGATCCTAACGATTATTCCAAATGTATCTCAACACCTCGACATCCGGAACTAACCGTCCTTAATCTTGACGTCACTCTTTTGAAAACCGAAACGATTTCCATCAAGGGGCATGAATACCATGGTGCCCAAAGCAGTTAAAACTTCCATGACCTAACTTACCAAAGTTTCTGCAAAACACACGTTAGTCATGGTAATAAAGCGTTGTCATCAATTGCCGAAACCAAACCTCAGGGCCTAGATGCTTTAAGGCGTAAAGGAAAATAGGCATTTCATCTCCTCGAAAACGCCTGAATCCCGCCTCGCAAGCTCGGTGGGAGGGAGAGAGGACCCCAAACCCCTCTCTAGCCCTCAAACTACATCGCCTTCGCAAATGTGCCAACACCAACAAGTGATCACCACCTTGTGCACGTGTGTTAGCATTTTCACAATCATTTTCAAAGGTTTTCCAGTTAGCTCACTAGGCCCTATATGCAATGCACTTCATGAATTCACCTAGTGGCACCCGTGCGTCAAGTAACCAATAAGACTTTCCCTCTTAATAGTTCGGCTATCGATTCTAAACCACTCACACCCTCTATGGTGTCTTGAGTGCAAAACAAAATAGCCCTATGGCTATACCTTTGTCTTGAGCCCATTTTATTTCTCCAAATGATATGATCTACTTCATATCATCACATGACCGTCTCGATCCATCGACCTTGACTTCACTTGCTCTTCATCGTTGCATCAGTCCGTCGGCGCCAAGTCTTGCTCAAGCTTCATCATCGCATGGTCCTTTGCTTCGAAGCCTCGACTTGCCCTTCACCTTCATAACCGATCCATCGAGCCAAGCCTCATCTTGGTCTTCACCATCTTGGTCACATGAGTCAATGTCATGTCTCATATTCAATGACCACCTTTATCTAGATCATCCACTTAGATACAAAGGTTAATCCTAAGTTTTATCAATTAGCCAAAACCAAATTAGGGACTTTTAAGCGCCCGCCAACATGGACTGCTACGCGCTCTGGGTGTGGAGTCCGGCGGCACTGATGGCCACGCTCGGCACCAACCACGATGTGAGGACTAACGATGAAAACGGATGGAAAAATCTTATTTCTACTTCCATTTTTATATTTTTTTTTGGCAAAAATGGGATCGGATTCGGAATGAAAACGTATAGATTTCAGGTGAAAACGGGATCCCGCGGAAACGAATGGAAAAAATAGAACGGGATGAAAATGTTTCTATATTAATTTCTACACATCTCGTATAGATTTAAAACGAGATGAAAAACGGAATAAATACGGGTCAATTTTGGATGAAAACGGGATCCCGCGGAAATGGATGGAAAAACCCCTCTCCCATTTCTGTAAATACGGAAACGGGACCCCGCAAATACGAAAACGAATGGACAAAAGTGAAAACGGAACGGGAATTTTTCCGTCCGTTTTCAACGCTAGTGAGGACCCGGCAACTCCCTCTCTCTGCTCAAGTGCTAGTACCCAGAAGTTACGTAAGTATAGTTCCAGTACCTAGACGTTATGTTTTTAGTTGAAGTACCTAGAAGTTACGTAAGTATAGTTCCAGTACCTAGAAGTTACGTTTTTTTAGTTGGAGTACCCATCTGTGAAACACCAAATAGTTTAGGTACCCACAGTGCAATTTACTCTATAATTTTTATGTATCTAAGCATAATGTATATCTAACCGTATAGAAAAACTATGAGATAATTTTCATACTTGCCAAGTCATATATATTGCATAAATATATCATATTTCTAATGGACGTTTTTTTGAAATACATTTTTCTCTAATTACATGTCTTCTCTTTCCTATCATCAACCTATTGTAACACCTCTGGGTGTTAAGCATGCATTCACATCCTAAATCATGAGCATTTGCATTTCATACATGATCATCATCACATGCAAATTAAGTTAGAATTTATTTAAACTGTGATAATCATGTTTGAGCTCTGAGTTTGGTAAAAGTCCTAGGTAAAAGTGGTAAAAAATTGTGGAGCTATAACTTTAAATAACTTAGAAATAATTAGCATGATTTTTGGAGCAAGTTTTGTATTCAAAATCTTCCCAAATTTTGCTTCTAAAAATATTTTAGAAAATTGAGTGTTCATTTAAAAATTTGACTTTAAATCCCTAATTCAAAATCTGTTTAGAATTTTGAAAAGTGTCCTAAATGAAAGTTGTAGAGAATTAGATTTTGAACAACTTTTATTTTGGGGTAACTTGTAAAAATGTCTTTTTCATCTTCAAAATTTGAATTTGAATCAAATAATAAAATCTGGAATTTTATTTTAAAAAAGAAAAACGGTTTCTTACCTTAATGGGCCGCCGCCCCACTTCCGGCCCAGCGACCGAAGCCGGCCCGCGCTCGCCCGCACGCTCGCCCGCGTGTGACCACGGCCCGGCCCACGCCGCGTGGCCTCCTCCTCCTCCCCCTCCCGCGCGCGCGTCTCGCTGGCGACCGCGGCAGGCCACGTCCGCCGCATGTCGGCCGCATGCCGGCGACGCTCAGCGCGTGGCCGCTGTGGCCCCCGCTGCCTGAGCTTACCTCCGCCAGAGCCGCCTCCTCCTTCTCCACTCGCTCATTCCTTCCCTTCTCGCCTCACAGCAGAGAACTAGCAGCAGCCGCGGTTCCGCCTCCGCCACCGTGCGCCATCACCGGCACTGCCGTTCCGACCACCGCAGCGCACCATTGACACCTCCATCTAGCCCCGAGCTTCGCTCTTCCATAACGCAGCCAGTGCTCGCCTCCGTTGCTCGTGGTAAGCCTCCTCTCCGCGTGAATTGCTCGCCGGAGCAGAGCCGAGCTCGCCGGAGTTTTTTTCGCTCCGTGGACAGTTCCCTTCCGCCCCACCTCTTTCCCTTCTAGCACGTGCATCTTATTCGCCTTGGCTCACCGGTGCTCGAGCACCCTTCCACCGACCGTTCCATGGTCGGAGGTGGCCGGCCGACGGTCACCCGCGCCACCGTTCCGCCATGACCGACGGTGACCGACCCTCCGAGCTCCATTGGCCACCGCGTGTATACCGTTGAGTTCGCAAGCATGATGTGGTTCGTGTGGTGTCTTTGGCCTGGCCGGAGACCTCGCCGTCGGTGAGCTGTGGACGCCGGTGTCCTCCTCTCTCTGTGTGACTGACATGCGGGGTCATAGGTCCACCTGTCGGTCTCGTGTTGGCTCTCTGTGTTCAGTTCGTGGGTGCACGTAGCGCTGAGCGGTCGGATTTTCAAAAGGGTTTAAATAAAATGTTTTCAGAAATTGTGAAAAAGCTTTCAAAAATCATAACTTGAGTTTTATAGCTCCAAAAATTGTGAAACAAATTTTGTACTGTTTCTCACGAGTAGATCTACAGTTTAAAAATATTGCATGTCAAGTTTGAAATACTTTTCTGTAGAGTTTTTATTTAATCACTAAAACTATTGTTTTCTTGTTAAATTTGTAGTAAATCACAGAAAACTCAGAAAAATATGGTTCCACTTGCTATAATTTTCTTCTGTGATGTACTTGCTAGGAAAAATATATGCCATTCATGTTCTGTGGAAAAATCTTGAGTTGTAGTACAAGTGTTTAATATTGCTAATAATTGTTATTTTTGCTAGAGAGAAAAATATGAATAAAACATGCATGTAATAATTTTTCTATAGGTATTGTTTATTGTGTAGAATGTAGTAAAAATGTTAAATCTGTTGTTTGATACTTTTCATAGTATAAAGTATTTTTATGCTCATTTTTAGGTCCTAGCTTGTTATTTTTGTGTAGGCAGTTCTAGTAATCCAAATGCAATGAAATTTTTGTGGCATGCTAGATTAGATGATAGAAAGCTATTGTAATTTTCTCAGATTTTTCTGTGCTACTAAAATAGGTGTTGCTGTTCAAACCTAGTTGCAATTAAGGATTAATTAACCTTGTTAATGCATGACTAGTTAATAGAGTTTTGCTTTGGTGTATCTTTAAAGCATTTAATAAAATGTGTTGACCTAGCACAGTAGTAGTAGAAGAGAATGCAGTAGATGACATGTGCTTGTAGTCTGTATTCTCGGATGATGTTGACTACCTTGTAGAAGAAATGTATTCCCACTTTATGAAATAAAGTGAACCTATTTATCTATATTTTATTCATCATGACCATTACATATCATTTCTGCAATGCACCTAGGCATAAGCACTTATACGGTTGCATCATACAGGATCGCAGGAAGTAACCCAGGTAGCAGTTTTCGAGGAGCCGGAAGAGCAGTCCGAGGAGCAGGAAGTGCCCGAAGCCGACGAGGAAGTCGGTGAGGATCTTCTAGAGTGCCCAGACCACCGTCCGAGCTCTTTCGAGAGAGGCAAGCCCCGGAGCATTTCTTTCCCCCGGTTTGCAAATATTTTATGAATACTTTACTTTAACTGCTGCATTATGTTTAGGAGTTGTTTGCAACCGTTGCTGCATTATACCTTGCTTACTCTGTTCTACCCTATCCTTGTCACCCTGTTATTCGCAGTCAAGTACTTGCTTAGCTTGCTTAGACCGGTAGAAGTCGGGTGATTTCCTGTCACCTGCGAGCTATAGGTGGTTACCTGGATCTGCTTGAGAAAGTATGTCATCATGAAATGACTAAGTGTTAATGTGAAGTTGAGACCGGATGGAAACTTACAGGGTTTTCGAAGTGTAGTGTTTTCCATCTGTGTCGATTAAGGACCGACCGTTGTTGGGCCTCGAGTCATGTTGAACACATGCCTTACATTTAGCTGGCTGAATAATGTACTTTTCGACCGCGAAGCTGGGAGATTATTCGGGCCGAGTAGATTGCCCGCAACGCACTGTACCAGAACAGTAGTGGCAGGATACGGGGGCGCGATGATAAGGCCAAAGAGCAGTCGGGCGGCCCCTGGGTATATGTGGTTCCTGGCAAGCTCGCGACTTTACCTGAATGGTTGACTCGGTGACCAACACCTCACTTTAGCGGGTGGGTGATGTTTGTGTGAGGAATAAATTACCAGCTGGTTAATAATCGATTCGAATCATCATCGTTCACTGGATAGTGAGCACTTGACTTGAGCTACTTCATCGTAGTAATATTGATGGAACACTTGGACAGTTATATGAAATATGACATGAGGAAAGTTGTTAATGATCATTGGTTATCATTACTTGTTTAATTACATGTTACTCTAGTACAAGTGCAAATGTAGTTGGCAGGTTAATAAAGATTAAACTTGATGCAAAGCTTTGGAAAGATTCTTTAAATGCTAAAAATGCCTTTTTGTAAATGAGTCAACTACCCCACCAGAAAGTCTGTCATGATCCTTGGTGTCTTTTATTTTTTGTTCTGTCGGGTAAGTCTAGCTGAGTATCTTCTCGTACTCAGGGCTTTGTTCCCACTTGTTGCAGATGGGCAGATGTATTACGGCTACTGTATCAACTGTCTTTATTCTGCGATGGGAGAAGCTTAGGACTATGGGCAATGGTTATTCACTACATCTCGTCTGATGCTTTTGTTGGAAGATGATCCTGAACTGGCACTGTATTTTGAACTCTGTGTGAGTGTGTGATTTAAACTAAATGCTTCCGCTACTTTCATTCGAAATTGGTTTGTAATAACTATGTTTGAACTCCGATGTATTTGTGACGCGAACTTTTATGTAACTTGTGATGGTGACCGCTGAACTTATTACGATCTTGGCTGGTATGTAAGTTGGTTTGAAATCCGTCGTGATTTCACGGACTACCGGGTTATACGGGCTTAAGTTTGCTAAATCGTCTGCTCGGTGGATGATTTTCTTACTTAATCTCGTATAATTGGTCGGTTCTGTTACACCTATCACATCTCTTTCTATCTTTGTTTTGTATGGGCATAGTTTCTTGTATAAAAATATTTATTTATCTCTCTTTCTTAAGTCCAATACCATATCACCATTTGTTTAGTTAACATCTTAATTAATAGACATAAAAGAAGCCATGCACACAAGAACGCAAATGCCGAAGGAATAAGGCCCTGTTTGGTTTGCACAGGTTAAAATTTAACTTCCATCACATTAATGTTACGGCAAATACATGGAGTACTAAATGTAGGCTAATTGCACGCATGTCGACACAGATTAGGAGTAATTTACGAGACAAATCTATTAAGCCTAATTAGTCCAAGGTTGAAAACTTTTTGTCAAATAAAACGAACATGCTACAGTGTTTATTAAACTTTAACACCAAACTAAACAAAACAGGCCCTAACAAAGAAAATGAGAAAAGTTGCGGTGCGTTTGGGCGGGAAGGCAGGGTAATTGACACTACGGTCACCGGTAAAGTGACCAGACGCGGACCTCTGCGGGCTCTTTGAAGTTTGTAATTTGGCTAGTTGCGCTTGCGCCACAGAACGGGCCGCTGGTGCCCGGCACGTGGCGTTCACGTGACGCTGATCAGGGTTAATGCCGCGCTCGTCGCCGTGGCCTATCAGCAACATCTACTAGTGTCCGATGTCTCGCTACGCAGCTGTCCTAATGATGTCTCATTTTCCAGCCCTGTTCTCTCCTAAAGTGGTGGGCGCCCACCAGCCAGACGGTCCAAACGGGCGATACAAAAATTACAAATCCAGGTCGCGGCACGAGCTGGTGGACCGGGGGTCCATGGCCAAGTGGCCCATCTACTGCTTTAAAGATTCCCCCTCTGCCTGTGACGACAAATCCGGGAGCATGGCCAGATGAAAAATTACTCCTGGGGCCGTTTAGTTGCCAAAAAAAAATTGTCAAAATGACACTGTAGCAATTTCGTTGTTATATAATAATTAGTGTCTAATCATAGTCTAATTAGGCTTAAAAGATTCTTCTCGTCCATTTCATCTAAACTGTGTAATTAGTTTTATTTTTTATCTATATTTAATGCTTCATACATACGTCAAAGATTCGATGTAACGGAAAATGTTGAAAAATTTTGTAAAATTTTTTACAACTAAACAGGGCCCTGGCTGTGTTGCGCTGGGAAGCACTCTGACCAGCTAGCAGGAGGGAGGCAACAAGCTACACCCTCCGTACCTAAATGTTTGTCTCTAGAAAACCATGTTTCCCTCACAGACACGCTTCCCGGGCGACAAACAAAAAGGGACAGAGTAGTATATAGCAACCACAGAGGAACCATGCGCCCTATTTGCTTTGCTTATAAACCGTACTTTTTCAGCTAACGAACAGTATTTTTCTCTCATAACAAATCAGCGAACAATACTTTCAACCATGGCTTTACAGCCAAACGAACATGGTGTGGTGCTAAACTGCTAATTGTAGAAAATTGACGGTAGCGCAGAGCGTCATGTGAATGAAAGGGATAAAACCAAATCTGATAGCACTATCTTTTCTCAGTTCTCACAATGGCTCTGAAATTTATGCAGTGTCACTGTGTCAGTTCTTTTATTTGCAAGCTCGGGCCTTGTTCACTTCTCCGTCCCAACCTAAAATATTTTCTCTTTCACCCTCACATCAAATCTTTCGACGCATGCATGGAGCATTAAATGTAGATAAAAAAGATAACTAATTGCATAGTTTGTCTGTAAATGTCGGGACAAATCTTTTGAGCCTAGTTGGTCCATGATTGGACAAATTTTGCCAAATAACAACGAAAGATGCTACAGTAACTTTTCACCTACTTTTCGCGAAATGAACACACCCTCGGTTCAAAATTCTAGCTGTTCACTTTCCATGCAAACCCAAAATATTTCCTCTTCCACCCATCACATCAAATATTTAGACGCATGCATGGAGTATTAAATATAGATAAAAAAATAACTAATTGTTAAGTTTGTCTGATTTTTGCGAGACGAATCTTTTGAGCCTAGTTACTTCATGGTTGGATAATATTTGTCAAATAAAAAATAAAAGGTGTTAGTAATTTTTCACCCACTTTTCACCAACTGAACAGACCATAAATTGGAAGACTACATATAGCATCATGAAAAGCCGGGGACCAGTCCATCTTGTACGATGATATGAGAAGAGCAATGAATTATATGTTTCCTCTTGAATCTTGATCCTGCAAGGGGCAGTAGTGGGGTGGTTTATCTTTGTAGAAAGATAAATTAAATGCTTTATTTCACTATTTTTGTCAAGCCCCATATGGAACTGAAGTGAGTTTAGAGCTGGGAGCAGGAGGAATATACACCTGTTCAAGGACAGCATTTTCCTGTTTCAGGGACTGTGGCTCTGGTGCTGCACTAATCATCCAAAGAGAATCCCTGCAGAATCAATATTAAAAAGGACGATGAGGTTGGCCCAACTTGTTTGAGAAAAAGAAAATCAACAATGGTTTTTGAGCAGCTAGTTTCCTACCCAGAACCAATTAAATTGCCATTTTAATGAAGAGTAAAGAGT
This sequence comes from Saccharum hybrid cultivar R570, assembly GCA_038087645.1. Lineage (NCBI taxonomy): Eukaryota > Viridiplantae > Streptophyta > Magnoliopsida > Poales > Poaceae > Saccharum > Saccharum hybrid cultivar. The sequence continues at coordinate 229,769 of JAQSUU010000508.1, forward strand.
ACTTGTAGGAAAACTAAGTACAAAAATGTTAACACTAACCTGCGGCGGTTGGAACTTCGCACCCAGATTGCTCAGTTTAGCATGAGCCTCAGCGTAGTCTCTGAAGAATGCGTCTTGGTCCTCTGCATATTTCTCCGCATAGACCTGGTTGTGTTGTGGATTCTCATACAGTAAGCTCAACAATTAATTTCATAGGATACCAGCGTCATACAGTTGATCATCAGAGATCACCTTGAACTTTGGGTCCTCAAATAAAGCAGCATCTGTAGGTAGGACCAGAAGATCCTGATCTCGTTTCTCTTTGATATCCTGAAGTATTGCTACCAGATAAGAGATGATGAACTCGGATCAATTTTTCAGCATGTAATATGTGGCAAAAGGCACGTACCTTGAAGTAACTGTTATCAAATCTCAGCCACTCAACTGTCCATGATTGCCCACCAGGTGCACCAGGACCATTTTTCTGTAAAGAGTAACAAGACATGGTTGATGAACTCACAAGATTAACAAGACAAGCCCAATTTATTCACATACACAATGCAGCACATTTGACTTTAATGTTCCAAGGTAATATCAATGGTCTGGAGAGGATTTATAAGTCAAGTGAGCGAATTAAGAAGACGAAGAGACAATACATGATGCACAGAGCTTAGCCAGTTAGCCGGTACACAAAGATTGCACAAAAGCATCCCAGAAAGGTTAAAGACAATTCTCGGAGCTGTGCGGGCACAATGTACCAAAGCATTAAGAAATTGCAATGTTCCTCTTATTGCAAAAATATAAATGCAATGCAATCCTTGATCAAGACACACTTGATGGAACAAATCATGCTCCAAACATCAAGACACACTTGATGGAACAAATCATGCTCAAAACAGACTTCCTGCAGAAAAGAATAACTGATGTTCCTGCTTTGCACCTCACATAAAGAAGATAAGAACATACAGTATATTTTGTTTCTGGTTTCCCCCAGCCACTCCGTTCAGGCCTGGACCTTCCAAGTGTATGTGCTCCAGACAAGGCAACAATTTCCTACAAACACATGATTAGAATTCCAAACAGCTCAACAAAGTCAATTAGACACACATATTGAAATGGGTTAAGTGTCGTGATCTGCACACCTTGTCATCAAGGCCCATTCTGTAGAATACCTCCCTCAAGTGGTCAGCAGGTGAACTTGGGCCAGCATCTGTGAAACACAAGATAAAGAAAAACTTAAGAGTTGGCAGGCATCAGATTCGTGGAACTGGCTTATATGCTGGTGCAGCTATTCCCCTCTACATAACAACAGTTTTTCGACATCAATGTGGCAGTGGAGGTATTCCCATAATTTCTGAAAATGTGAAATGCACTTAGTTGATATTCCCAGCAGATAAGAGAAATATCTAAGTATATCTTTGTTATCTGAATTCTTCCCTGCAAACTAACAAAGGGCATTGGTACTGGATGAAGAACACTGCAAAGCCCATGGAGATCTACTAACCAGGAAGCTTCCCCTCAGGTGGGCACTGCTCAGGTCCTGTAACATCAACTCGTCCGTATTTCATTGGAATCTTTGGGCCACCAGCTTCCTGGAGTGAAATTGACTCATATTTAACATGGTAGCATATGATTAAAAATAACATAGCCAGATACTTCAATGAGGGAAAGGTCAGACCTCAATTGCTGTAGCACTTGCCAACTGAAATAAATCTGCATAAGTGATACTCGGGTACTTGTCCTTAATTGGTTGGATAAGCTTTAGAGCATTTATCAGACCTTATAAATTCCAATCAGAGGTTGCAGTTACTAATAGTACACATTAGAAGAATAAATCAATGATACTGAGAGAAGTTGAGTAACGGTACCAGCATTGGCTCCATGTTTCAACTCAACATCAAATCTTAAGCTTCCATTAGCTCCGCCTCGTTGTGGCCACTCCTCAATATTCTTGTCATACGTACCAGCATCATGCCATCCTAGACGGACCTTCATCCAATCAAACACGTAAAAATAAGTCATCTTGCATACAGAAAATGAAGCCCAAGGGTAACCTGACTCCATACATATATGTCTCAGAAAATACTAGACAATAGACCACCAAAAATTGCATTGCATTTGATAGCTGGAAATCAAAATACGCAGAAATTCATTCAACAGAGCTTAGACCATCTCCAGGAGTTCTGTAAAACAACTCCATATTTTAACATTTTAGCAAAAAGGAAAAAAGTGTCCTCCAACAATTTGGTAAAATAGCTCTTAAAAATAAAAATTTGTCAAATATCCTCTTATCTCAAAAAAAAGGACGCATGCGTAAATTAAGAAAATAAAGGATAAAGGATTCCAGATGAGAAAGCAGTAAGACACACACAAAAAAAGGTTTGGTTAGTTAGAAATAGTTCGGGTTCCCAATGTAAAATCATTTAGGAAGCTACAATAGGAGATTTTTGGAGAAGGAAAAAATTTAAGATTGCTATTTCTTCTGTTAACTTGCTAGATCTATTAATTTAGCAAGTAAATTATACCAAACTCCTGGAAATGCTCTTATCTCAACAAATGCCGGTCCTGTTGTATCTTCAACCTCTAAAACTTAAGACAAAAAGTCCTATGAATGCAAACGTAAAATGATTACAAATGCAGCATAACTAATGAATAGACTCTGACATAATCCTGAAGCGTGCATTGGATAATGCCCTCCATCAACATAGTACCGTTAGTCATTACTACATCGTTAAGTTCGAACTGGGCAACTGGCCAATTCCCTTTGAATTACTTAATATCATCCTATGAGCGATCAAACTTCCCTAACATACCACTCACTCTTTTGATATTCAAACTGGTAATTATATCTCACACACTTCATGCTATTTCACAACAAACAAACCACTCATGTTGAATCTTAGTTGCCTGCCTACATGGGCTACAAAAGGGCCAGCTCCAGCATACACTCAGTGGTGTCAAATGAAACCACTGAATTTGTTGCAAGCACTAACTAAATCTCTAAGCATAATCAGGGAAAACATTTCTAAGCGAGCAATAACCCATGGTCTAGTAGGAGTGGCCCTAGTAACATTTTTTTTTCTGGATCCACCCCTGCTCAACAGTGAATACTGGATTACATGGTAGCAGGCAAAAAACGGGCACCCTGCTCAGTGCTCTGCTCACAAACCATATGCTGCAGGCAGAGGCGTATATGAACAGACATCACTAACAAAGTTATTAAAAGTGATCACTACCACTATGTTCGCCAACAGTGATCTTAGCATAGTAAGATCGTAATTTAAAGCCTCGCATCATCTATTGTAGCAGTGTGATGGTAAGCTCGCAAAGGGTTTAGTCAAATCCTAAATCACCATCATGAATGAATTCATAATTGATGAAGTTTATAAATAACGTAATTTAAGCGCACGGCAAGGGTCACCGTACGCACCAGGATGGGGTGGCAGTGAGTCCTCCTGAGAAGCTCCCTGACGTCCTCGCGCGCGGCCTTCACCTGAGCCACGTCAGACGCCGCCGCCACAGCCGCGCACCTCACTGCCCTCGCCTTCTGCGGTCACACACGTAAACACGAGTCAACAGCCGACCTGCTGCAGTACCATTTCGATCTCAGGATCAAGGCGCACCCGCCCTGTCGGATACCCAACAGAGGCGGTATACGGACCTGCGGGAGCGGAGACGGCGCGGCGCGGAGGCCGACTCGCGCGGGAGCCGACGACGCCGGCGAGGGCGGGAAGAAGGCGCGGCTGGCCCGCGCCGCGCGGCGCACGGACGGGGTGGCAGCGGCCGCCGAGCCGCGGAGGGTGGCGGCGGATGCGGCGAGGCGCTCGGCCATGGCGGGTTTGGTTTGGTTGGTGTTGGTGGGAGCAGCGCGGCGGCCCTTGGAGAGAGGACTGAGGAGGGGCTGCGGCTGCTTGCGAGACAAGTGGTTGATTCCACTACGGTGCCTCGCCTGGGTTTCAAGGGGTTTTGGGGTTTGGTGCGCGGAGCGTGCTCCTGCTCCTAGGGCCTGTCGGGCCTTTGCGGCCTGCGGCGTGGGCTACTGGGGTTGGTTCGTTGATGGTTGGTCGTCGTTTTTTTTCTTCTTTTTGTTGATAAGATGGTCGCTAGTAGAGATGGCAACGGGTACCTGAAATCCGAGTACCCGACGGGTATTACCCGATAAAGAGGCGGGTATGGAATGAATTTTCTACCCGTGGGTATGTTATTGGGCAAAATCTTATACCCATCGGGTATGCGGGTACGGGTGCGGGTGTATACTACCCATACCCGCATACCCGCGGGTAAGACATACCCGCAAAAATAACTAGCCAACCTCAGTTATTTTAGCGCATATAAGTCATGAATTTGGCCCATTGAGACATCCACTATATTTCTAGTAGATTGTCTTTGTTGTAATGATGCTAATAATATTTGTTAGCATGTTTGTAATTTGTTGGAAGCTTAGAATGATTTATTTTTGCATGTGACTATTTGATATTTTTAGATAATTTTCGGGTATGCTATCGGGTACGGGTTACCCGTCGGGTGAGAATTACCCGGCGGGTACGGGTATGGAACTATTCTTTTACCCGCATGCGGGTACGGGTAACCCGACGGGTAAAATTTTGCGGGTGCGGGTATGGGTACGGGTGAGCACTACCCGTCGGGTACGTACCCGTTGCCATCTTGAGTCGCTAGTCAGTTTATTACGCGGCGGCCAATGAGCGCCGCGCGCGTTCGGGGTTCTCCGGCGGAGACTTGGGCTGTGTTGAAAATTTGGGTGAAAAGTTACTGTAGCACTTTTCGTTGTTATTTGGTAAAATTTGTTCAATCATGGATTAATTAGACTTAAAAGATTCGTTTCGAACTTTACAGACAAACTATGCAATTAGTTATTTTTTTACCTACATTTAATACTTCATGCATGCGTCTAAAGATTCGATTTGACGGATGGAAGAGGAAATATTTTAGGTATGCATGACAAGTGAACGCGGCCGTGGCGGTGTTTGCCTGTTTGGTGGAGACTGGTGACAGTGACGGATGCGTAAAAAAAAAGGCAGGTGGTTCAGGTGGTGACTTGGGGTTTTGCCTTAAGCCCAACTGGTGGCCACAGCCCACCTGCCCAACTGGTATCATAGGTTTCCAGCCCAACTGGTTCCACGTCCTCAGCCCATTGACGCGCAAGTAGTGGGCCTACCAGCCAGTGCCAAGGCGCGATAACGCGCGGCGGGTCAGGCAGAGGCCACAGCGCTAGCGGCATAGCCGGCGACAGAAACAACCGATGCCACTCGTCGGCTGTCCCCGCCGCGGCCCGCCGCTCTCGCTCGCCTGCCGCCACAGCCGCAGCTTGTATCGGGCCCGAGCCGTCGCGCCCAAATGCGAGGCCTCCTCCTCTCCTCCGCTTCTGACCCGGAGGTTGTCCGCTGGCTCGCTGCTTCTCGCTGTCCTCCCCATCCCCGCGTCGTCGCCGCAACTCCCCGTCGCCTCCGCGTCGGAGGCGGAGGCGGCGGAAGGAGAAAGCGGAATTTCCGAGGGGCTAGAATTGGAGCGGTACACCGACCAGGAGCAGGGCTTCACCCTCCTCAAGCCGACCTCCTGGCCCAAGGTAAGGACTAATTTGAACCTGGACGACGTCAGTACTGCGTGGCAACGTAATGTAGCCGTAGGAGCGTAGGATTCTTTGGAATTCGATACTTTGTGTGATTTGGGGATTGTGGATTGCACATGTGAATTTGCTGTGCTGAAGTCGCGTGGTTGGTGAAGGTGGAGAAGGCGGGCGCGACGGCGCTGTTTCAGCAGGAGGGAAAAGGGAGTAACAATATCGGGGTCGTCGTCAACCCCGTTCGGCTCAATTCGCTGACGGAGTTCGGGACGCCGCAGTTCGTTGCCGACAGACTTCTGCAAGCAGAGAAGAAAAAGGTAGAAATGCGTGAACAATGTTTTCTTGGCATTGCAAAGTATTCTAGTCAGGGCCACTTATGAACGCTTGACATTTGAAGTACAATATTTGTATGGACAACTAATGTGCTGATCGTGATTCAGGAGGTTCTCATTGATACCTGTATTCTCTGTACAATTGGTGAGGATCTTGGGCACTGGTAGCTTCCTAGCAGCTGATTGAATCATTTTGCTTAAAACAGGAAAGTACCAAGTCTGCCGAGGTGATCTCAGTGGGAGAGAGATCAGGTCATGGTGGCCTGACAGTGTATGAAATCGAGTACACACTGGATAGCACCAGGGGAGGGATGAAACGGATCTTCTCGGGTGCATTTGTTGCTTCAAGGAAGCTATATCTGCTCAACATAGCCTATTCAGACACCCAGGAGAAGCCCTTGGACAGCAAGACGAGAATTGTTCTGGAAAAAGTTCTACATTCTTTTGATTCTGTATAGTTGATATTTTTACGGCAGAGGTATGGCACTTTTTCTTATTTTCGGAATTTCTTTCACTTGAAAATACAGTCGCAAGTAATTGTTTGTTTGTAAAATGAGTGCTAACGAAATGGTTGCAGTGTCCTTTTGTCCAATACTGTTTTACTTGCACCTTTATCAGTGATTTCAGGTTATAAGTAATTTCAGTTTAGATAATGAACTTCATCTTCCACGAATTGGTTACATTTGTGTCACCAGGCAGTAAAATGTTGTGATAGCCTGGCATTACTGCATCTGTAATATCTTGGACAAAGCGTTGGCAGTGACTGTATTACTTCTTGAAAATCTGTAATGCCTCATGTCCAGAAATACAATCATTTACATTAGATACGATACAGGATGGGAAGAGTTAGAGGGAGACATAGAACGTCAAGAAGTATTAAACTCCATAAAGTTTATCTGAAATCCAGGCTCAGTTCACTTAAATGCTGGTCTGTGCTGAGTGCTAACTTGGGCAAAATTTTTGAAGCAGCTGTGATATACGGTTAGATGAAAAATAAGGAGCAAGTTAGAACTTTCCTAACATAGAAACTACAGGATTTGTTCCTGTTTTCACGGAATTAGGAGTAAATTGTTTCTTTTGTTATAATTGATATTTTGTAGTTCATAAAATCTTTATGATACAAACTTTATATGGACATGCTAGAGTGATTAGACGATGTTATAGCAGGCCGTATGCGATGGGAGCTCTAGAGATTAGGCACATCATTACGTGTTTCTGTTTTTTTTCTTTTCTGCATTCCCTGATCAAGGTACCATCATATATTTAGAAGCCAAAATCCTTCTTTCTCATTATATCTGCTGGAAAATGTATATATTATCCTAATAAAATGGAATGTTGAGATACCAGCACTTGAAGCCTTGTGATTATCATTAAAATGTAAGAGGTTATTACACGAACATGTCATATGTTGTAATCTTGACATCTAAATCTAATGGTATTACCATATAGGAATGAGCACAACAGTCAAACTCTGTAGAGAAATCAAGAACAATGAACACTTGCAGGACATAAATTTGTTTCATATGGATAAAATATGTTCTCAGACTTGAATGTTTAACCATCTCATTATTCTCCAAAAGAGACGTAAAATTCCTCCATTTAAAGAAGCATTATCCCTTTCAAAGGGCTCTTTTGGACATTCTGAAATAAAGTTCTTTTGGACCATTTCCTCGACTTTCTCCTTCAGATGACATATGAGAGAGAATATTCGCTGAAGTAGAGACTTTTGATTCAGGCAACTGAGACTCTCTGGTCCCACCCTGTTGGGATGTGGTATGTGGATAGCATATGATGGTAGCACAGGTGCCATGTTGTAAGCGGCTTGAGCTAGTGTCCTATTCTTATTCAAGTGTTAGAAAAGGGAAAGTACTATCTAGATGTTAATACTCTGTAGAAAGGTGCACTAGATTATTGTGGTTGTGCGAGATGAGCTGTGGTGATGTTTTTAAGATGGAGAAAACGGTACTCATTAACATCAAGAAACGCTTTTCTGGCAAATGCATGCAGATTGTCAAGGTTGTCAGTGATTCTCCAATTATACTAGTGGATGGAATAGTCAACTATATGCCCTGGAATTGGGCTTTGGCAATACTGTTGTACTTAGGATCTTGGCCTCGTTCGGCTGGCTGGTGGCTGGTGGCTGAGGCTGATTTATTGTGAGAGAAAAATACTGCTGGCTGACTGGTGGCTGGTGCTGAACTGGTGTGAGAGAAAAGCACTGCTGGCTGGCTGGCAACCAGCCAGCCGAACAAGGCCCTTGATGAACTGGTCAGAAGTCATAATCTTTCCGCGATTCAGTCCAGCGAGATAGTCGCACGGGAATATCATCCAATATCCCAGCCTCAAAGTTGGGAGAGCTGGTCAAAGGAGCAAGACTTGTCCTCATCCCTTTTGGTTTTAAGAATATTTACTTTGCTGTCACTTGAGAAAAACCTGACTCATGCTGCCAAGTTGTCCTGAAATCTTGCTGTTGATGGCCGTTTCACAACAGCACCACTCTGCTTTTTTCTCGAATACGCAGTATCATTTTCATTAAGGAGAAGAGCAGTTTATGGTACAAGAATTGCCGGCAATGCCGGTTGAGCGATAGAGGCTACATTATGAAAAATAACAACCTAGAGTCTCTAGACCTGAAGGCATAGCTATCTTGATGCGAGCATTAAGCCCGGCTGCCCCGGCTTCGATCCAGCACCACTCTGTTTGGTTTTGTTGGTACAAGTTGCACCATGAATTCTGAATTACGCTCCATGCTTTTACACACTGTTGTCAGCTGCACGCTGGAATTATAAGTTGATCCATTCTGGATGCAACTTGGCATCAACAAACCTTTTGTGTCAATTCCTTGCTCTTCTGGCTCTCTCGAGTCGACAACACGGGGTCGCATGTCTTTTTTCTAGATCGGGTCTTTTACCCGTATTTCATTAAGAGGAAAAGGCCAAAAGAAAGGTCGGAGCACAGATACAAAGGGTCGACAAGTAATCTGAGGATTACCGGTAGAATCCGAAGAACCACAAATGAAAAGCAAGAATACACGAGGGGGGAGACCCACCACCTCAAAACCCCAACCGGCTGAGCCTAATACATGACAACAACACAATGGTCGCTAGTAGTCGTAGGGAACCCGCAGAGACGACAAGGCTCAACCTCAGCGACAAACATCCGCCAAGGGAGCCAACACGACAACAGCGGCAAACAAAGCCGCGGCGGCAAAGCATCCACCCTAACCGCAATTTGGCCGTCACGCCCTTAGCAGCAAAGCATCTGCCATAGGGGGAGGCCATCGCGACGTTGGCGGCAAAGCGTCCGCCCAAGCAACCATGACGGCAAAGCATCCGTCCAGGAACTGCATCCTAGCCGTCACACCCTTAGCAGCAAAGCATCTGCCATAGGTGGAGGACAATGCGACATCAGCGGCAAAGCATCCGCCCGGTAAAACGACGGCAAAGCATCCGTCGAAGAAGAAAGATAGCGGCAAAGCATCCACTACTCGGCGTGGTAACACCAACCAACTACTAGACAGACCAAGGCGAAGGAAACATGAAGCACAAACAGGCCCAACACAACCAGCAGGGGAAAGACATCCTCAGACGCCATCATCGTTGACAGAGCACACGAGATTTACATCCCAGAACCCGCCTAGCGACACGCGCGGTGAAGACAGGCTTCGATGACGCCTTCAAGAAGGAATATGACGCAGGTCGCGCCATCGCCGCCGGCCCAGGCAAGAAGCCGGGCAAGGAAGCCACCCAAGCACAGAATTCGACACCACGGGTCAAGGGGGGTGCTGCCGTGCCTAGGGCGCCCAGGCCGGCGAGCAGCAAGAACCGGTTGCTAGGGCGAAGCGCGCACCGAGCCCCACGCCGAAGCAGAGGCGCGCTTCCAGGAGCCGCCGGCCATCGCGCCAGCACGCGCAGGCCCCGCACGCCTAGCAGGAGGTCGCTGCGGGCCGCCGGCCATCGCGCCAGCACGCGCAGGCCCCGCACACTGCACGTGTTGGCCTCCCACGCCGCACGCGCAGGCCCCGCACGGGACAGCCGGCACCGCAGCGCAGACCGACCACCGGAGCACGGTTGGATGGCCCAAATCCCGCCATCGGCAGCCCGGACGAAGGACACCGACCATCGACGAGGAGGGGAGGGCGGATGCGCAGGGCGCCACCGGGGGCAATAGATCTAGCCCTAGGGGCTCCGGATCTGGCCGGCCGCCGCCGCTCGCCGCCGCCCGCTGCCGGAGGTGAAGAGGGTGGAGGGGGGAAGTGGAGGAATGAGGGGGAGCGAGAAGGGAGGTGGGGGTGTGCGAACGGGCACCTTTTTTGGGGGCCACGCCGCTGGCCGCCGCCGCCGCACGCGGAGAGCAGCGACGGCGGTCGGAGAAGAGGCCGGGAGGGGGGTGCTGTGGATGCCGGCGAGGTCGCCCCCGAGTCACCCGTTGGGGGGGCTCGGGGGAGTCGGGCCGTCGTCTGTCACTCCCAGGACGACAGGATACAAGGCAACGTGTGACATGTCAATGGATCAAGGTGTTCTGATTCTGGACGTGAGCCTTTTGTTTGCCATTTCTCCTATATTTCAGATAACTGAATTTTAAGATGATTTCTGACAACAATCTTGTACTAGTAAATTGTTACTTTTGTGATTTGTGATTTGTCTTTGTATCATAACATATTAAATTTTTGTTCTTGTCTTCCTATAGAAATCACCCTGTTCGCTTGAACTACTTTTCAGCCAACGAAAAGTGTTTGTCTCTCACAACAAATCAGCATAAGCCAAATTTCAGCATAAGCGAACAGGGTGATAATTGTAAGTGCCAACACAAATCAGATATCGGGTTTGTGGTTTTGTGTAACGGGTTTTTTTATTCTCGATATCGAAAATTGCGTATTGTGCCTATAAAAATTGCAATAAACGAAATCTACAATTTTAGTATAAAATATATGCAATAACCGTTGCCTGAAAAGAAACTAAAATTGAGGCACTTGAATTTTAGCGAGTCCCTTTGGTTGCAATCGTAGAACATTCTCCCATGCCTGTGCCACCTGCTGTCAGCGTTACGTGCAGCGAAGGATCGGAGACCTCGATGTGAAACCTTGACAAAATACTGATCTGGCTCACATGTATTACATTCTGATCCTGAGATCGCATCTCACACCATCATATTCTAGCACGCAATTTTATTTGAGCGATTATTTCATTACTTTCCTTTGACTTATTTTAAGAAGTTGAACTGTTAATTGTCACTTACCAAGAAGTCAACTATTTTTAACTTAACCAAATATCTATAAGAAAAATAATTTTTACGGTGCGTAATAGTATCATAAGATGAATCACCGAATATATTTTATTTCATAAAAATGTATAATGAAAATATAAATATTGCAAATATTTTTTTTATAAATAGACCTAAAAAACTTTTAAAAAAAGTCTGACCCGTAACGATAATTTTTTTAGGAGGAATACACACGTAAGCTGCCGTAGACTAACGTATTTGTATTTGCATGTCACTATTGGCCACTCCGTATTCAGTGCAGTATAATTCTTTACCCTGAAAGACGCGTGCGTCTATTTTTTTTCTAGAAAAAGGAAAAATTTGCGTTCGTGGATTTTGGTTATTATCACGTTATTTGCAGGTCGCAACAGTATAATATTAGCTTCAGTATAGTCCATGCTCTGCAGGTCGCAACCCTTATGTTCCTCAATCACAACGTGGCTTCTTGCAGTTTGAATATGCGATTCTAAAATTTTGGTTATCATGTAATCTGTAACTCTGAACATGTGTTTCTAAAATTTGCCATGCCATAACCTAAAATCTTGAACTTCCATTTCTGCAATTTAGCATTATACAAGACCTAGACCACATCTCAATATAAAGAGGTACTCCGAAGATTCAGCAACGTTTCAAGATCATCTAAGTTGGGGACCCCAAGCCCCAGTTGTTCCAAATAAGACACTGTTCCAAAACATCAAGGGCTCGTTTAGATTGCAAAAGAAATGAACTCGATGAATAGTATCATTTTCGTCTTATTTGGCAAATATTGTCCAATCGTGGACCAACTAGGCTCAAAAGATTCATCTCGTGATTTTCAACTAAACTGTGTAATTAGTTATTTTTTTACCTACATTTACTACTTCATGCATAGATCCAAAGATTGATGTGATGGAGAGAGAGTGAAAAAATTCTAACTTTTAGAATGCATCTAAACAAGGCCCAAATCCAGATTGATCTCCAAGCCACAACCAAGAACTTGCCAGCTGGTTGCTCCAGGGATGTTGCCGCACCTTGTTTTCTACTCCCTCCATCTCAAATTATAAGGCATTCCAAGAATCTTGAGAGTCAAAGGATATAAGTTTGACCAAATTTATATAATAAGATAATAATATTTATGACACCAATTAAGTATCATTAGATTCTTCATTAATTATATTTTCATAGTATACCTATTTGATATTATAATTTTTTTTTGTAATTTTCTCTATAATTTTGGTCAAACTTAAGATGCTTTGACTCTCTAAGATTCTTGGAATGCCTTATAATTTGGAACGTAGGGAGTAGTCAGTTCTGAATCACGCTCCATGCTTTTACACATTGTTGTCAGCTGCAGGCTGGAATTATAAGCTGAATCCATTTTGGACGCAACTTGGCATCAACAAACCTTTTGTGTCAATTTCTTGCTCTGGCTCTCTCGAGTCGACAACACGGGGTCGCATGTCTCAGCTTCTCTTGCATGACAGGCCGACAGGCACAAGTCAACATGTCACGTGTGTGAATGGATCAAGGTGTCTGAATGTGAACCTTTTGTTTGCAATCGTAAACACGCCCCCATGTCCCATGCCTGCGCCACGTACTGTCAGCGTTACGTGCAGCGAAGGAGACCGCGGGGTTCTCTCCGAAGAACGTGGGATAGCTTCGCCTCGGCATGAAACCATGCCAAAATACTGATCTGACTCACATTTCTTGTATTACATTCTGATCCTGAGATCGCATACCTTCGTATTCTAGCACCCAATTTCATTTGAGCGATTATTTCATTATTTTCCTTTGACTTATTTTAAGAATTTGAACTGTTAATTATCACTTACCGAGAAATCAACTATTTTCAACTTAACCAAATATATATGAAAACAAGAAAATATTAATATTTAAGGTATATCATTAATGAATCACTGAATAGATTTTATTTTAAAAATATTTAATAAAAATATAAATATTACTAATATTTTCTATAAACCTGATAAAACTTTTAAAAAATCTGACCCGTAGCAATAAATGTTTTTTAGACGGAGGAAGTACACACGTAAGCTGCCGTGGACTACATAAGTACTTGTACTTTGCATGTCACTATTGAGCACTCCGTATTCAGTGATAATTCTTTAGGCTGAAAGACGCGTGCGTCTAATTTTTTCTAGAAAAAAGGAAAAATTGCGTTCGTGGATTTCCTGTGTCTACATGCGGACCTTTCAAAGGCATGCGGACCTTTCAAAGGCTGTTTTTGGACGTTTGTGTAGGAAGGAACTGATGGCGACGCGTGGGGCCCATCTGCTGCACGAGAGGGGGAAAGAAAGTTTGCTGCGACGTCGGGCCATTGGTCCCTTGGATCAAGTCAGTCAACGGGGTGGTCGCCCGTTCCGGCTTGGCACGTCCCGTTTGAACACGATGGCAAGTGTGGATGCAATGGGCATAAAAAAAAGTGTGGATGCAATGCAACGAGCAACATGGGCAGCTGATGGCCGGCCGACAAATATGCAGCGTAGACTACGCTCGCAAACCAAGTAGGAATGAACAAAGCATCCTTTCGTAATTTCGCATCGTGCACACAGCAAATACAAGAAGTTACGTTGAAAAGCATCACGCATGCACACAATGTATTTGTTATTGTACAAAAATATGACGTTTCATGGATATAGGCATATAGCAGAAGCTTGCTATATATAGGAAGATGACATAATAGCGTGGCTCTGCGGGTGAATTTGATACGACGGGGAATGAGATTAGATATTCTGTGTGTTCAGTGCGGCCGATTAGATGAGGATGGCGCCCACCTGTTTTTCAAATGTAAAGAAGGTGCGTCAGATATGGAATGAGCTCAAGCTTGAGCAGGTCATCAGGGTCCTTCTAGCTGCGACAACTTCAGCTAAGGAAGCAGTAGAGGAGGTGATCAAACTTAAAGATGCAACTCAACGCCAGGTAGTCATTCTGATGTGTCTCTGGTGGAGCGAGCGATGTGCAGTGCGTGAAGGGGAGAGGCTGAGAAGCAGCACACAGTTAGCACAAATGATCAGAACGTATACTATAGAATGTTCAGTGTTTGAAAAATTCAGATCAGATCTTGTTCCTCGTCCGACAAGACCGAAATGGAGTAAACCACCAGAAGGCTTTGCTAAACTTAATTGTGATGGAGCTTTCAGAACTCACTGGGGTTAGGGTTTTGTCATCCGAGACTCTAAAGGAGCTGTCGTTGGCTCAGGATATGGCAAATTACATAAGGTCTTAGAACCTCTGCATGGCGAGCTTGTTGCATGCCTGCAAGCAGTCCAGAAAGCTGTAGAGATGGGAATTCAGAAGATAGTACTAGCGACTGATGCTGCAGTGGTGGTTTAGGCGTTGTCCAGGGGCTGTGTTGATCGAAGTACAGCAAGTGGTCTACTTTGGGAACTTAAGGATTTGATTTACTGTAACTTTGTTTCAAATGTAGTGGTTCATAATCCTCGCTCACGTAATTTGGTAGCGCATTCCTTAGCTGCTGCTGGAGCAGGGCTTAGTTCGGGTATTGTCTTAGTTCGAGATAATATTCCAAATTGTACCCAGGTTCTGGTGGCCAACGATTTGGCCTCAGTAATTGAGTAATGGAGATCATCTTCCATGTCAAAAAAACAAGAAAGGAAGATGACACCATCGCCAGCACGTGTAAAGGGAGAGGGAAGAAAACCTAGTCGTTCACGAGGTGTGCATGATAGTGGTTCCTTCAAGGCACACAAACTCGTCACCCAATGCCTGTGACTGTGAGCATTGCGCACAGCCTATGTGCATGTTTGTTATCTGGACAATATTTTCAGATGTAACCTATTATTATTTATGTGCAATAGTATTAAAATGAGCCTCCACGACCACCGATAGAATCTTTAAAAATAGGAAAAAGTCCAAATGACTCCTCTCAAGTTTGGCATATGTCCAGATTACCCATAAACTTATATTTGGTTCAATTTACTTTCTCCAACTATTTTAGTTGATCTAGTTTACCCCTTAACATGGTTTGTTATTTTTGTTTTCCACGTATTAGTTGAGTCTTAATATCAACTTTTGTGATATGATAGAGAACATCATAAGTTATATTAGAAAAATATATCTTAACTTTTTGCCAATATTTTGATAGCTTAGGAAATTTAATAATAAATTAACACTGGAGGTACAATATCGTATAAAACATAATGATGAAAAATTTATAGTGCATTTTTCTAATACAAAATACAATGTCCTTTATCATCTCACAAAATTTGAACCTAAAATATAATTTGTACATAGAGAAACAAAAAAATCTCTTTAAGGTGTTAGTTGGACCAACTTAAATTTTGGAGGGAGTAAATTGAATCAAATGTTAGTTTGGGGGGTTATTTGGACATAGGCCAAACTTGGAGGGGTAATATAGAGTTTTTCCAAAAATATGAACCATTAGATTTTTATGAAGACCTATTAACCCAAAGAGTCTAAAAATGTGTTAGCATATAACTAAATTCAAAAATAAGATTATGAGAACTTTGTTGTTTGTTTGTTTTCCATACAAACACGAAGCAAATAAAATATCTAAATAAGAATGCATAACAATAGCCGTGTGATTATTGTATTTGAGGACCATACTTTCAAAGTGATAATCAGGGACGCATGTATATCAGTATATGTAAGGGTGCATGCCACACAAAAAGTAAAAAAAAACAGTCATAAGTGCTAATTTTTTCACAATATTTACGCTTCTATTTTATAAATTTTTACACCTACAAAGCAAGCACAACGCTTCAAATTTGCTCGAGCTCCACCCCAGTGATAATCAATTTCTTACTTCAAATTTTTAGCATGCTATGTATCTTTTTTTTGTCAATTAATTTCTCCGTGGTAAAGAAAAACACACACAAATTCATGGTGTGGCTTGGACAGGCGCAAAACTGAAAAGCAAAACAAGAATAACAAACGGTACTCCCAAAATTTCAATGCGAACACCACTGCCAGCAAAGCTTCTGGTACACTTGAAGGTGCGCGTATCATTTGCCATGCATGTATGGCAGTAGAGTCCCAGCTAAAGCTGCTAGCTGCGCGAGACGAGCTGTCTCGGAGAAGAGAATCCCGTTAGTCAACCCAGGGGACGCGCGCGCAGTACACGCGGAGAAAAACAAACTCAGGAAAATATATAAATTCCACATCGCTCGCTGCACGTAACGAACGCCAACAAACAAACAGAACAGCGGCGCAACCGCGCAACCCTCAACACCGCAGGAGTCTCTCCTCCCGTTCCCATTCCTTCTCCCTCCCCTGCGGCTGCCCACTGCGCCCAGCCCCCCGGGATTCCACGAGCGCCTACTAGGGCTAGGTCCTCCGTGCGCACTCCTCGAGACGCATCATCCCCCGAGGCGTGAAGGAGGACAGGACCCCACTCAAGGCAACGTGTGGCGGCGGGGTTACGCTCCCTTCGGTCGTTCGCCATGGCCGGCGGGGAGAGGGAGGACGCGCAGGTGATGGACTCCGGCGAGAAGCGCCTCAACGAGCTCGGCTACAAGCAGGAGCTCCGCAGGGAGATGGTACTTTCGGTTCCGAGTTCCGACGCCTTTTTTTTCCCCTCTTCCCTTTCTCTTCTCATGTTCTTCGTAGTATGGGTTTGTTTCCGGACTTTTCGGAGGTACACGGTGCGATCAGGTTTGATTGAATAAACCTGTGTTATTATGGATGGACATCGCGCCGTAGTAGAAGCCTGTTCTTTTTTTTTGTTGAAAAAAATGGGTACGAAAATGTGATCTTTATTGTCTTTCTTTGCGACTGAATTGAGTTTCTTTCTTCTCGGTTCTCAAGACTCTGATGTATGCCTGTTCGCCGTGTGCCTGCAGACGCTGTTCAAGACGCTGGCCATCTCCTTCTCGACGATGACGCTCTTCACGGGGATCACGCCGCTGTACGGGAGCAGCCTGCAGTACGCGGGGCCGGCGCCACTCGTCTGGGGCTGGGTCGTCGTCACCTTCTTCACCTGGTTCGTCGGCATCGCCATGGCCGAGATCTGCTCCTCCTTCCCGGTACTTAGTGCTGCACACTCTCTCTCTGATTACCATTTCTTTGATTCGTGATCTGGCCCGTCGTGCCAGTTGTTTTTTTTTGAAAGGGCTTACCGCTTACCTCTAGATTGATGCTAGTTGTCTTGGTCAGATTTTCCCGTTCATATGCAGATTTTGCCATGTTTGGTTCAAATGGTACCATAGAAATCATCTGTTATCGCTTGCGTGTTTTTTTAAATACTTTTGCCATAAGTTAAGCGAGGTTACTTATTTAATTCCCTACCTATATTCTGCTCTGTGAGTCTGTCAATGCTCTGCATACTGAACCTTTGTTTTTTCTTGAAACATACGTTTCTTACGGATCCTAGAAGAAGACTGAAAAATGTCACCCCCCCCCCCCCCCCAAATCATACAGCTACTTCAATTTGTACATAGACCGACGTTAACCGGTCGCTTCTCTTAAAAAAAATCATACAACTAATTTGTATTGCTAATTTTCTTCAATCTGCCCAACCATCCTAGCGAAGTTGCAATATGAAGTTTTACTGTCATGACTTTTCAATGGCGTGGTTGTAACTGCAATGCATTGTTCTGATATACTTGTGCTCGTTCTTCCGAGGAAGGCTTGTTTGTTTGATTGTTTCTGATCACATATATTCGCAACTGAATACTGATACAGTTTTTCTTTTTGAGAGCAGACCACTGGCTCTCTGTATTTCTGGGCTGCTCATTTGGCTGGTCCAGTCTGGGGTCCGTTGGCATCTTGGTGCTGTGCATGGCTGGAGGCCATCGGCCTTATTGCCGGAATTGGCACACAGGTAACCTACTAACTACCTCTGCTTATTACTAATCTTGCCACATGCTGGAACTGTCTATAGACTGCAGTGGTCTTCCTCTGCTCTGCTGTACAATTTCATTTAATCCTTATACATGGCAAAATGGAAATTGCTAGCTGTCCATTTCATTACTCTCACATGCTCCAGTTTTCTGCAGTAATCTACCTCTGCTCTTGTGTGCAATTTCCATTTAATCATTACGCAGAAACAATGGAAACTAACAACTGTCAATTTCACTATTCATAGATAATAAATCATACACGCTGTCTAGATAACTCATACCAAATTATTAAATGTTCTATTCTACTCTGTAATTTCCTATTTGATCAGGTCTTTGAAAAATTTCAACTTGATCTAAACAATGGAAACTTACTGTGCACTTCCTCACATGAACTCAACCAATTACATAACCTACCATGCCAACTCATCTTGCTTGCCTCTGTGTTGCAATTCCAGGCATATGCAGGATCCCAAGTATTGCAGAGCATCATTCTCCTCTGCACTGGCACCAACACGGGCGGTGGCTACCTGGCCCCTCGCTGGCTGTTTCTGGTCATGTACATCGGGTTGACACTGATCTGGGCCGTGCTCAACACTTTTGCGCTTGAAGTCATCGCGTTCCTCGACGTGATCTCCATGTGGTGGCAGGTAACCTAACCGCTGCCACATTTGGAGAGGCCATTCTTCTCATCTCGTGGCACGCCATGCTCTGTTTCTAGCCCGGCTTCAGCTGCTGTTTGGTGCTTGCATTGCAGGTGATCGGCGGCACCGTCATCGTGGTGATGCTCCCGCTGGTGGCCAAGACCACGCAGCCGGCGTCGTACGTGTTCACCCATTTCCAGACGGCGCCCGATGTGACGGGGATCAGCAGCAGCGCCTACGCCGTCGTCCTGTCCTTCCTGGTGAGCCAGTACTCGCTGTACGGGTACGACGCGGCGGCGCACCTGACGGAGGAGACCAAAGGCGCCGACAAGAACGGCCCCATCGCCATCCTCTCCAGCATCGGCATCATCTCCGTCTTCGGCTGGGCGTACATCCTGGCCCTCACCTTCAGCATCCAGGACTTCAGCTACCTGTACAACCCGAACAACGAGACCGCCGGCACGTTCGTGCCGGCGCAGATCCTGTACGACGCGTTCCACGGGCGGTACAACAGCTCGGTCGGCGCCATCGTGCTGCTGTTCGTCATCTGGGGCTCCTTCTTCTTCGGCGGGCTGTCCATCACGACGAGCGCGGCGCGGGTGGTGTACGCGCTGTCGCGGGACCGGGGCGTGCCGCTGTCGTCGGTGTGGCGCCGCATCCACCCGCGGCACAAGGTGCCGGCGAACGCGGTGTGGCTGTGCGCGGCGGTGTGCGCGCTGCTGGGCCTGCCCATCCTGCGCATCAACGTGGTGTTCACGGCCATCACCTCCATCGCCACCATCGGGTGGGTGGGCGGCTACGCGGTGCCCATCTTCGCGCGCATGGTGATGCGGGAGGACGACTTCCGCCCCGGCCCCTTCTACCTCGGCCGCGCCAGCAGGCCCGTCTGCCTCGTCGCCTTCCTCTGGATCTGCTACACCTGCTCCGTGTTCCTGCTCCCCACCGTGTACCCCATCAAGATGGACACCTTCAACTACGCGCCCATCGCGCTCGGCGTCGTCCTCGGCCTCATCATGCTCTGGTGGCTGCTCGACGCGCGCAAGTGGTTCAAGGGCCCCGTCAGGAACATCGACGAACACAACAACGGCAGCAAGGTCTGAACACCACCTACGTCAAGCAAGCCTCAAGCGACTCACGCCATCCTGTCGTTTTGAACACCATGGGTGCTGATGAACACCATGCTCTCCCTCTGTGTGTACGATGCTGGATCAATGGGGTTTAATTAGTTTACATTGTGGAGTGAGACCTCTGGGTGACATACACGGAAACTAGAGGTTGACCCATTATGGAGAACAGAGGAAAAATTGAGCAAATACAAAAGGAATATGAATGACCAACAAAGTACAAGCATGGGGGCTCCCTCTGTAAGTTATTTTAGGCTGGTTCTAAGCCAAACTTCCCAAACAATATAACTTTTTTTCGAGAACGCGCATGTATTTCATTAAGGAGAAGATAAAGTTTTACAAAACAGCCAGTAGAACATCACCAGCGAGTTGCTGTTGCTGAACGGCCGCCCCCGACACCACCACACCCTAAAACTCGCAAGAGGTTTTAATTTACTGAACACAATTTGCAACTAAACTCGAAGCAAGACAACCTGCTCCGCGCTCAGCGGGACGCCGATGCTGCGGTGCGACTCCGTCTCTTGTGCTCCGGGAACAGCTCACGCATGGCAGCACGCTTTGATGAGTTGAGAGGTTCGGCGAAGGTCTCCTGGAACTTCGTAGCGATAGTGGCATCAAGTTTTTAGATGTAAGCCAAAGAAGAGAAAGGGACCTTTTTTTTTTGGAAATGAATCAAGCGAAGAGCTGCTAAAAGAAGACAAAGGAAGGAACACACAAGAACAACAAGTAACACATCGAGAAAACACCGATGCTAAATCTCTATTCTAAACGCGGTAGTATGAAATTCTGTTCATGCTTTCTCCTATGTCCCCATTCCTACAACTCTTACACGCTCTCTTTCTTCCTCTTCCTGGTCTAAATGTCTAATCATGTATATGTTGTGTGTATATGCTGCGTATGTCTTACACAACTGTGTGTATGTTGTGTGTCGAATGGTGGCAGCCGTTGCATACTTTATAGGAGGGAGTTAAATCATTGATCAACAATATGGTCATCATGTATGGTTGCCTGTTTTTCTTTTGAATTTTTTATGAGGCAGTGTTGCATATTTCTTTCTTTTCTGGCCGGCCAGTAATATATGCGTTGCTTACTACTCCCTCTATTTCAAATTACAAGTCATCCAACTTTCTTGGAGAGTCAAACATCTCAAGTTTGATCAAAATTATAGAGAAAATTACAAAAATTTATGACATCAAATAGGTATACTATAAAAATATATAAGTAATGAAGAATCTAATGGTACTTATTTGATATCATAATAATAATTATTTTATTAGATAAATTTGGTCAAATTTGAGAAGCTTTGACACTCTAAGAAAGTTAGAATGATCTATAATTTGAGATGGAGGGAGTAACTAGCTGTGCATGTATAGCTCGATCGTGCAATCATGTTTCCGTTGTCATTTCAACCCTCGTTGACATGATTCGAGATATCTAGAACGTGATCATGTACACTGATCCGGTACTCCTCTTTTAAAAAACTGCACGAATCTTGATAAAAATAGTTGGAATTAGTTGAAGGGCAAATTCGTACTATAAAAAATAATACTAGCAATGGTGGGCTGAAACCATCCCTAAAATTTTGGATCTAACTCAGTCCCCTATACTGATCTGCATGCATGCACCTGCAGGCCTCCATTGTCATCGTCTCATGGCCACGCAGTCGTCTTCTCCCTGCGTCGTTTGAGCCATGGCCATGGCCGAACGCCCTCTAATCTTGTTGCATTCAAGATTGCGTTGCTGCCCTACCAATTGCATTGCAGCATGTTTTGCCTCCATTTATGCATCTCTAGTTAAATGATTCTCATGAAAAATTTAAATTGAAAGGTTTAAGGGGGCTGCTAGACAATCCGCCAGATATTATGCAAGTGATCTGCATGCATGATTGTGAGGATATCGATATTAGTTGTTGACAGTACAAATTTACCCTTAACTAATTCCAACTGTTTTTCTTTAAGATTCGTGCAGTTTTCTAAAAGAGGAGTACTGGAGCAGTTCTCTTATATATTTTGTTTATTTTGTGCAACAAGAGATGGCGATCCAGGTAGCTGGGAACTGTCTAGTATTAATTGGTGCCTCATATGTATGAACATTCCAATCTTTGTTGGATGGGGATGCCCTCAGGAAGTTTATGTACACACGTCGTCCTTGCTTGTAATTATACAACTGTCGTCAAGCCTGATTTTTTTTTTCATGATGAGCCTATATATATACTAGACAGTTCCACATAAGCGGGGGCACGGTGCAGAATGTCACCTCGATGGTATGGCCGGTGCTCGTCTTTGATCTGGCGGTGGAGGCGTTCTTGCTGGCGCCGCTGTAGGCTTTGACGTCGAGAAGGACACTGTGGGCGTTCTCGTCGCCGCTGCCTTCGGGGCTAGCCGCGGCGGCGGCGGCGGCGGCGGCCATGGCGTTCGATGGATCCACCAAGATCCAATCGGAGAAGGAGAATTGTTCCGCGGCGGCGTCGCCCATGGCGTTCGATCGTTCCACCAAAAATCCAATCCGAGAAAGAGAATTGTTGAATCGATTAGAGATGGGCTCCACGTGGGAGCGGTGATTGCCGATTTGATTTGGCGGTCGGGGGCTATCGTGTTTCACAGGACCGCCCGCAGAAAAAGAAATTTTGATTGAAGACCTTTTCTTTTTGTCCAGTCCATTCTTTTCAGCCCAACAGTCCAACCACTCGCTTGGCTCTGTGTTGGCTCCCGCATCCGAGTCCAAATCTGCGCCCGGCTTCTCTGGGCCTGGCCCGTCCGTCTGCGCCAACAACGATGGAAAACAGACTCCTGCTAGTGATGCCTCATGTGATGTCATGTGTTGAACAAGTTGAGCATCGCTGGATGGGCCACACCAAGAAACTCCGATCCATCTAATCTAGTGTTCTATCTTTTTGTTCTTTTTTCTTCATTTATCAGAGTGATGTCTTTTGTCTATTGTTACATAAATTGTGCATCATCAACGGGTAGTATTTTTTAATGAATCAATGGGTTAGTAATTGCTTCTGTGTTTCGTTTGGTTTTGCGGTCCATTGTGTTAAGACTATTGTCGGTGGGGTTTCATGTCCTAGTTTATAACACATCCATATTTTGAAAACAGTGCAGAAGAGTTTCATTCCCATGAAACTCGCTCTGCTCCCATAAAACTCTTATCATCTCTCTCTTCTTTAATACAATGCCACATCAGCATATTTAATGCCTATAAAACTCTGATGAAATCCCATTGAGACTAGCCTAAGTGACTCATCATCAGTTTGGCACATGGCGTTTTATTCGTGGCCGCTACCTTCAGGGCTCATGGTGGCGGCCATGGCGTTCGATCAGTCACCAAGATCCAAACTAAGAAGGAGTATTGTTCCGCGGCGATGATGGCCATGGCATTCGATCGATCCACCAAAATCCAATCAGAGAAGGAGAATTGTTGGATTGATCACCGATTGAATTAGAGATTTTGGGTTATCGTGTTTTCACAGGACTATCGCAGTAGCATTGAGAAATTTTAGTTTACTGTTATGGACCTCAAAGGTACACTTGACTGAAATACTGTCTTTAGAGTGAGCTTTGCTGGAATGTCATTATAAAACAAGGCCAACACGCTAACATGCATTTTGAGGACTTTTATAAAAATTTTTGTGAAATCTAAAATTTGAGGCCACCTAGCTTGCCATTTTTGTCCTTGTGTCTCACCTTGTCTAGTCATCTAGGAATAGAGAAGCTTAAGGTGTCGTTATGTTGTCACATTCTCGTGCTGTTGTGCGTTCAGAGGGAGTGAATGGACCCTGTCCCATTGGTAGTGTCGCCTGTGGTCATCCCTCGACGAATCCCTTCGTCTTCCCACTAGCACCCTTCCTCTACCTCGAGCCTCTGACTCGAGTTGTCCTCGCCCGTTTGGCTCCGCCCCACTGCACCGCTATTCTTTGCCTACCACGACAGCCCCCTCTAGGAGCCAATCGACCTCCCCCGCTCGAAGTCCCCCAACCTTGCCCAAAATGTAATAGGGCGATGGCGAGAGCTCGCCCTCTCCACGGTAGAGGTTTGAGTCTGCCCATCTGAGTATGCAGCGTGGATGTCCCAATTCGCCTAGCCTCTCTCATGCTAGATCCCACCGAGCCTCTTGCACCAGAGGTCGCTTGCCTACATAGGAGAGGGGAGGGAGCCAAAACAACACTTCATGTCGTTGATGGGGGATGCTCCAAATCTCTCTGGCTGCTGGAGGTGATCATATCCCTTCTTTGTGCAACCAAAACATTTTCGCCCCGTGCTCTTCTACTCCGTCTCTCCAACCAAACACACTCTTCCATATCCAAATGCTCTCGACTTAAATTCCTATCAAGTTCATGTCTTAGACCCTTTATGATATATCATATTAATTGCAATCCACTGCAAATATATGTGTTTTTTTAGCAGAACTGCAAATATATGTGTTGGTTTGCATGTTTAATCATGGGGTAAAAGTATTGGAAAAAAGTCCAGTTTTCCTCCCTCAACTTTTGCGAAAGTCCGCTTTTCCTCCATGAACTCCAAAACCAGGCAAACCACCTCACTCAACTTTTGAAACCGTGCGTTTTACCTCCCTAGCCCAGTTATAACGGTTTTGAAGGCGGTTTTGTCTTTTTCTTTTGTATTTATTTCAGCTGAATCTTTGAAAAATCATAGTAAGTCACAGAAAAATCATAAAATAGAAAATCTAGTTTCGTTGGACTCCACGTGAGTAGATCTACATAGTAAACATATAGTATGGTATGCTTTAATACAAAGTTTTTCTGTAGATTTTGATCTATTCTCTTTCTGTAATTAATTGGAATAATTTATAACTGTAGTTTCTATGGTCCAATTGTGGTAAATTTTTTATGATGGCCTAATTATTGTATGTTTGAACTGTAGTAAAAATTTCATACTTATTGGATCATGTATAACTTAGTTATAGAGGGTTTAAACTTAGTTATATTTATTTAGATTTAACAAGCATAAACCCTAAATAAATATATAACTAAGTTATACATGATCCAATGAGTATGAAATTTTTACTACAGTTCAAACATACAATAATTAGGAGATCATAAAAATTTCACCACAATGGAACCATAGAAGCTACAGTTATGAATTATTCCAATTAATTACAGAGAAGAATAAATCAAAATCTACAGCAATAACTTTATACTAACGCATATCATATTATATATTCACTGTGTAGATTTATTCATGTGGAGTCCAACAAAATTAGATTTTTCATTTTATTATTTTCTGTGATTTACTATGATTTTTCAAAGATTCAGCCGAAATAAATAAAAAAGAAAAAGACAAAACCGTCTTCAAAACTGCTTATAATCGGGCCAGGGAGGTAAAACACACGGTTTTTAAAGTTCATGATGTGATTCGCTCGGTTTTGGAGTTCAGGGAGGAAAAGCGGACTTTCGCAAAAGTTATGAGGGGGAATTGGACTTTTTCCAAAAGTATTTGACTATAATTCGAACCAACCCATTGAGTTTGAGTATTGACCGGTCTATGGTCCAACTGGTCCAGACATACTCCATCCGTCCTATAATAATTGCACATCTACAGTCAATTTTTTTCCTAAAATAAAAGACCATTTTCATAATAGTAGTGCTATTACAAGTACTCCTACATACTTGGAACCTGTACTCCGGCGCAGAGGAAATAAAAAATTCAACTTAGAAAATGAAAACTCACCAGGAGTGCTCTCGTCCACACAACCTATACTGTCCGGCGCTGGAACGCACAGCCTGGTGAGCTCGGGAATGTTTAGGGCCTCAGAGGGCGTGCGAGCTCATGAACTAGACTGTGGATCAGACTGTCTTGGGATTCACGCCTGGTTCTATATGTGCAATTAAATTGGGATGGAGAGAGTATTGGTTAGTGGCCAGCCCAAGTTCAAACATTCTCCGGATCAGAAGGCATAAAAGCAAGGCCCACGAAATCTGATAGGCCCACATGCTTTGCTGACACGCAACGCCAGTCTCGCCGCGTCCGGTTCCAACCGCCGGCCACCGCCAGCTCCGAAACCGTGAAGCCGGAGGATCGAGACGGCAAGACGGAGACAGGGGAGCCCTCTCAGGTTCGGTAGTGCTCCGCTCGTGCATTCCTGGAGCGAGGGCAGAACACGGGGCGGCGGCCGCTACAGCTCGCGCGAGAGGGGGGGGGGGGGGGGGGGGGGGGGGGAGGGACGTCGAGCCGTCGAGGCCTCGATGGTTCGATGGTCCGCCGCCTCTGCTCCGCATATTCGCATAGATAAGGCCTATGCTGGGCTGGTTCCGTGAGTCTTCTCTCTTGCTCGTAGAACATGCAGTGACTACTGGATTTTTTTTTGAGTCTTGAAATGTTTATTCTCTGACGCTGGTGGCGGATCCAGAATTTATTGGCCGGGCATTCGAACACTTAGGTAGCACGAAGGGTTTAATAGAAACATCACTATGCCAAAAAAACACATCAGTGACGCGTCTAGATGACCTTTAGTGACGCGAAAAAGACGCGTCACCTATGTTGCGTCACTGATGTGATGATATGAGTGACGCGTATTTATGATATGAGTGACGCGTAAATACGCGTCACTGATATAAAAATACCAGTGACGCGTAATCGCTACGTGCGTCACTGTTGTGATAGTACGAGTGACGCGCCTTGTCTACACGCGTCACTTATTTGATAATAGGAGTGACGCGTATTGAGAAACGCGTCACTGATGTGAGATAGCAGCGACGCGTATTGAGAAGACGCGTCACTCATGTGAGATAGCAGCGACGCGTATTGAGAAGACGCGTCACTCATGTGAGATAGCAGCGACGTGGACTGAGAAGACACGTCACTGATGACTCTTCTTCAGTGACGCGTATAGCCAAAACGCGTCTCTGATAACGATTCACATAAACAAAAAAAACAGGTACATTGTGTACATTTCTGAATCCCATGTTTCACTATATGGTACATTTGACAGTAGTACACAGATAGTTCACACTTCACAATACACAGTAAGTTCTCATGGTCATAATACATAACAATGTTAAACTGTACGTGATTACATAGAGTATCCACCAGAACTATGGAGTGACAGGTTGCTTTATAGAATACATAGCCATACATATACCTCCTAGCTACTTCCTTTCATCTCAGCTCAATGTAGGCCAATTGCTTTCTAGTAATTGTTTCAGAAAACAAACAAGCAGCGTCCGAAAGGCGTGGCATCTACAATGAAAAAACAACACTTAACAAATGGTATCTATAACACCTTTAAAACGTGCAAACTGGCCAATAATCCCCAATTCAGGTCATTACAGTAGTGCGACTTGGAAATCCTAATGAACATTTCAGGTCATTACAAATCTACAAGACACACTAAGAAAATATTTGACAAAAACCCTAAACTCAGTCAAGATACATTTACCTTGTTAAGACCAAAGACATGTTGGTCCTATTCCATTCCCGCATATTTATACCTCAGCAGGTTCCGCTTCTACAAAATAATAAGAATAAAAGATAAGATAATTGACTTCCAAAAAATAATTGAAGAATGGAGTGAAAGGACATATATCAATAACTGATGAGAAGATGCCCACTATTCCTAGTTTAGATTTAGAGCAGTAGGCTCTTTTGACTAGTATAACTTTCACTTCAACAAAATAGCAAGCTGCAGTTTGGTACTCTGTAAATTATAGCAGCAAGTAATTAAGTACACATCTGATCACAGTACCAAATCATGGCAAACCAACACTGTAGGAGATAGAAGCCAACCTCTTGCTTAACAAACTAGAGCACTTACACTTATATCTAATGTGTGACAAGTTCACCCTAATGTGTAACAAGCACAAACTAGAGCACTTATATCTCATCTCAGGTCTAATCTTATCTTAGGATACAAATAATAGAAAAGGAGGGGGATAGCAGGGAGCATAGTAGGAGATATTCCATGAGTTATTCACTTTGTTCTGGGCTTTGGGGTAGCCAGCTATTCACTACATTACCTATGGTCTATCAATCAACAGTAAAGCTGGTTGCATGATGTACGTGTAGAAACCCATCCATAAACATGTACAATATAGCTGTAACTAGAGCAATCAAACTCTACTCGGACCTATTGTAAACATAAGTACTAACACAACCATATCTACTGCAAACATATATATGCATCGGAAAGATAGAGAGCACTTTGATCAGCAGATTGCATCAGAAAGACAGAGTAGCATGACTTGTCTGCTTAATCAAGTTTTAGTGCTACTGCTAATAGCCTGCTTTCAAAACTGCTAGAATAATTTAACCACAGATATAAAAGGCAGTGATGGGATTTGAATTGAGTATCTAACATGAACAAAATGTATCTGGTTCTATGAAATCACTGATTATATGATTTGACACTGAATTGGAAAAAAAAATAGCAGGATAGCACTTAGTCAAGTGTTTGCACTAGATCTCGCCATTTAAGACTTCTGTAAATAGATTGATGAATGAATAGATCGATGAAGATATTCACCTGAACAATGACTTAGTTCCCTTTTTTCCGACAGGCATGGATGATCACAAAGAGCAAGAACATGCAACGTATCATGTAAATATCCAAGAAACAAAGGTGGAAAATGCAGGTAAATAAATGCGTACCTCCTTGAAGAATTCACAGGCTGCTAGCCAAGAGATTGAGGATTCCCATTGTTGCAGTCCAGGATCTTAAAGGGTAAAATACAATTGGAGAACTCAGAGCTACATAATTTTATAAAATGAAGGAAAGAAACAACTACTTTTAGATCAACAGTTAGGTATCAAGCAATATTATCACCACAATAGTCTAACAAAACTTTGTATATGAATATTGTATGATTTAACTGTATTGCCTTGTGGTGAGGTGATTAACAGATTATTTGGGAAAATGAACAGAATGATATATAACATAATTAAGTAGACTGCAGCCTTGTTCAGCATTATTAGTCAGTAAAGACACTGAGCATGGAAGTAGTCACTCAAGATACCTGAGCATGACAAAATCCCCTTGGACTGCATACTCACATTTTAAGACCTGTAATAGTTATCAGTGTATTAGCTAGGCATGACTAATAACATGTAAATAAAGTTGCTTTTCTGAGTGAGACATCTAAATTCCAGTCAGTTCACAGACTTCAGAAGGTATTGGTAACCAAATTCAATCACATGCAAAGATGTTATCTACTCAGAATACGCAGAGTACTCTCAAATATAGTTTCTCTTATTTTTTGGTCTGAATCTGTAGAAATTTAGTCACTAAAATTCAGTGCATTCGTTGACATGTATATAAAATTGCTTTTCTTAGTGAGACATTTAAATTTCAGTCAGTTCAGACTTCATGGTAACCAAATCCAGTCACATGGAAATAAAGTCCTATGCCAATATCATAGTGTTGACATCAAAAAGAGGACCACCCAAATCGGAGTTAACACATAGGAACAGAAGAGAAAATCGGCACAGCATATCAGTATATATGGAATATTACCTGGATTCATTATGGGAAGAAAGTGTTGAAGTAAACAAACATAAGAATAACTAGATGCTCAAATTGCAGCAAGGTGTCCTCTCCTTGATGTCTCCAGCAGTGGCTTTGTTACCTTTGTGATGATAAAAGAAAAGGTCAACTAAATGCTCCTGATAGTGGCAATGAAACAACAAATATAAAGATTTTGCTGGCAAATTAACCTCAGGACCATTAGCTAGAGAGTGTACAAGGAAGTAAAAAAAAAGAGTGTATAAGGATGTCAATGCTACCAAAATCATTCTTTACAGTCTCAGAAACTTCGTACCAGAATTTAAATACATAGGCATCAAGCACTGGATAACAAAAAGTTCATAGGACGGCATGGACCAATGAATACATACTGCTAGTAGTCAGGTTCTAGTGCTACTGCTAGTAGTCTGCTCTGTACAGGGTCAGATAAATGAACCAAATCATTGCTTGTTAAAAACTGAAAATTGTAAGGTGAATATGACATACAAATCATACTGTGAGTAGTAAGATTGTTTCACCGGGGCCACTCCACCCATGGACCAATGAGCAAAAATTATTAGTACTGCAAACCTGAAAATTAATCAAATACATAGTGTGAGTCTGAGATAGAACATAAGTTCAGAAAATAGCCTGATATGACATTGCAAAAAAAAAAGACAAACTAAGGCAAGCAAGAAATAAAAGTTTACTCACTACTTATCACATGGTTATAAACCTTTAAAATTCTTATGACCCTGACAAAAATTGACCTAAATTAACCGTTTGACAGGTAGCTTCCTGATGTCAAACAGCAAACCTTTCCTAAATTCTTACTCATCATTAAGGTAGGAAGCAAAAAATTGGGCTCCTGACTACATAGACAAACACATAGGATGTTTATTGTTCATAAATATTTTTTCTACCATTGTACTATAGTGAAGGTAAAATTAAATGTGTTCCTCTACCTTCAGTTCAGGACACCAGTATCTTACAAAATCATACACTGGAATGCATGAATCAGGATGTGAGAACACTTCAAGCATATCCAAACCATTATTCTCACTGCTTCTAAGTAGACCAAGATAACATATGTGGGACACAAGCTTGCCAATTACTAAATTCGTTGAAAGTTCAGACTTCATAACAGATCAAATTAACAAATTGTTTAACAGATTTACATCCATACATTATACTACTGAACACAGTTTAATTTTATGTGTCGTGCATATCTATGGAATCCATTGCCACTGCCACACATGTATTCCCCACAGATCCAAAGGGACGTTCCTCCCAAAAGTGGTGGGCAAACTGAAAAGGAAGCCCGAGCAAGGCAATGCTTCAGATGGAGGGAGAGCTACGAAGGAATCAAAGACATACCTGCTTGCTTCTCACTAGGCGTGGGGACATACCCTACTTGCTTCTCACCAGGCGTGGGCAGAGCTTGTAGAGGTGACGTGATTCTCGTGGCGCGCCGCTGTAGTTGAGGCTCCTGGCGGCGAAGGAGCTCGTGTCGGTGCCTCCGACGGCCACTCTGCTGCAGCTGCTAGGGATGCCTCCATGAACGAGCAGGCTTTCGGCGATTCCGCCTCTGCCGGTCGCAGCCGGCACGGGTGAGGGAGGGATCCGTCACGGTCCTTGCAACTCCTCGTGCGCGGCCCCATGATCTGACCACAGCCACCATGGATCCGCACCAAGGCAAGGAAGGAGGAGGCTCTGGCTAGATCTGGAGGAGGGAAGTGGTGCCAGCCAGATCTAGAGAGAGGCCAAACCCTAATGAATCCAGCACCGACGTGGAGCTGCAGGCGAGACGAGTGGCGTCGGCGACGCGGAGCGCACCGGCGGCGACCAAAAAGTGGCAACGAAGGTGGAGGGCAGGGGAGACTATTCGTCTAGGGAGAGAGATGTGAGGGAGAAGAGAGGTGGAGAGAGAGGAGAGGGCTGAGGTCTGAGGAGAACGAACGCGAGACCGAGGGAGGCGACGGGCTCGATTCCGGACTCAAGTTGTTGATCAGCTGAAATCCATAATTTTTTCAGGTCCGTCAGACGCGTCTCCCATTTACGCGTCACTTCTATCTTCCCACCGGAGGAGACCGTAAATCAGCGACTCGTATTCTGGAGCCGCGTCACCCTCGAAACATACCAGCGACGCATTTTAGCTAGACAAGTCACTGGTTTTATATCAGTGACGCGTTTTATTTTGACGTCACTTAATTAGCTGTCTCCTTTGTGAGGTTTTGGCATAGTGATGTGAAAAGATTTTGCAATAAAAAAGTTCATAATGCATAAAGAAATTCATACAAACACTGACTCAAATAGTAAAATATATCCAGTATATTTAACTTCCGGTCTTCAGTAGTTCAGTCTAAATCTTTATTCTTAACCTACACGTATATTTATTTTTATAATTGTACAATGGATGTAAGTAGTCCAAATTCCATAGAGTTCAGTATTGCTAGTTTGCTACTACCAATTTTCATAGTTCAGGAAGCTACTATGGGAATATTGTCACGGAACCGCTCAAATTATAAGAACAAAAGTACAAAAACAATCGCCGGAGCAATTAAATTCTCGTACTTAAGCTCCTATAACTCCGGTAGTCCAATAAAATCACGAGGGATTTTAAACCAACCAACATACAAGTCAAGATCGTAGTGGTCCAACATAACAGGTCATATGTTACATCTATTTCATAAGTAATTCAACATATATCGGAGTTTGGTAGAGTTATTACAACTCAAGTTCAAAAGTAGCGGAAGCAAAATAGTTTGAAAACTAATATCACCTTAATTCAAATACATGCAAGTACCAAGGTCAAATTCCCATAAAAGCAAGAGAGACGAGATAGCTCAGACGGATCATGCCCATGATCACACTCCGCCACTACAGCCGGAGTCTTCCAATTCTTGCAGTAGCTATGTTATATCACAACCTGCAACAAGTGGGAATAAACCTGAGTACGAGAAGGTACTCAGCTAGACTTACCCGTCATAAACCACAAATAATGACACCAAGGAGTATGCAAGGCTTTCTTTCAGTGGGCTAGCTTGACTCATTTGCGAAAAGCATAAGTTATCATGAATAAACTAATTTAAGAATTTTTGCATCATCTTTATTATAACCTATTCAATCTAGGTAAGCACCTATGCTAAAGCAATCACTTGATTAACCATTAACATCAAAGGTTACCATTTCAGGTTTTAGCATTTCCAACATCATCCACATAACCATCCGTGTTCCATAATCATTACTACGATGCAGTAGCTCGAGTCAAGTGCTCACTAACCGGGAGCGACGGCGATTCGAATCGAATTCCTATCTAGCTGGAGATTTATTCCTCACACAAACCTCACTCACCCGCTAAAGTGAGGTGTTGGTCACCGAGTCAACCATTCAGGTAAAGTCGCGAGCTTGCCAGGAACCACTTGTACCCGGGGGCCCCCCGACTGCTCTTTGGCCTTATCATCGCGCCCCCCGTATCCTGCCACTACTGCTCCGGTACAGTGCGTTGCGGGCAATCCACTCGGCCCGAATAATCTCCCAGCTTCGCGGTCGAAAGGTACCTTATTCGGCCAGCTAAATGTGAGGCATGCGTTCAACATGACCCGAGGGACAACAACGGACGGTCCTTAATCGACACAAGCGGAAACTACAAGCACCCCAGAACCCTGTCTGGTTGCCCCATACTTATTTCGCCCGGTCTCCAATTATTCATCAACACTTGGTTATTTCCAGGATATCATCCATTCCATAGCTAAAGTTTCCCAGTAACCACCTATAATTGCCGGTGACAGGAAATCACCGATCTCTACCGGTCTAAGCAGGGCTAAGCAATATTTTCGATCCTGAACTAAAATAGGATTTCAGGCATATCTACGGGACAAGAAAAGGATATATATGCAGCAAGTGTTTTCAATCAACTCCTATAACTTAATGCAACAATACATATATAACATATATATATATATACTCAATTGCTTTTGTAAAGTAGGAGACTTAGAATGCTCCGGGGCTTGCCTGGGATCCGACACAAGTCAGTAGTTGTCAGATGACACTCGCTGAGTACTTCCATCTTCGGGATAGTTCCACCAAACACCGTCTTCGGGTTTGGCTTCAACATCTCATCCTTCACGTGGTGCATCTAGCGAACCTAAATGAGATGCAAGATGCATGCGTATGAATATGATGAATGGTAACACAAGATGCATCACATAATCAATTAAAGAGGGCAAGTACATTAAGCATAACACAAGTTTAACAAGATCACAAGTATCTTAACTTGACTATCATCAAGGGTATAAGCCACACTTAGCAACACATGGAGTAAACAACCATGACTAGCATCTGACAATTTCTGGACTGCAAACAACATCTACATGTTTGGATCCTAACTGGAGTTATACAAATCCAATAGACATGCAACAAGACATTCTGGAAAGATTATGAAATTGTCTATAATTCATCTTTAATCATCTTAGCATGATTCTCAAGTTAACCAAGTCAAACATGCATAATTACATAATCTGGTCCAGAGATTCCAGAGAATAACTATTTCTGGAACCCAACTTGAAATAGTCATTACTCACAAACTATAAGGCCAAATGCCACCAAAATTTAACACAAGCTAGATTAATAAGTTATTTACAACTTTGTTATAAGCATGTTTCTCATCAAACATCATTTTCATGGTGCAATTACCAAAGTCCCAGAAACTATCCAGGAAAGCATCAATTGCAAGAATAAATATTAACTTATATTCCAAACATATATTTGGCTACAACCAATGTAACCATCATAAAGTGCATGTTAAATGATCACCAAAAAGTATAGTGCTCATCATTAAATAATTTCTTTTAATGCATTTCTTAATTTATTTAAATAGCAAGGTGAAATAATAAACATATACCAAAAGTCCATAATAAAATCTATAAAAATTACAGTAGCTCTTACATACACCCAATAGTCTATTGTACAAATTTCAAGCCATTTGGACATGTATATCAACCTCTATGAAAAAGACATTGTTATTGCAAGAATTCATGTGAGAGCAAGATACACTAATAAATCACTCATATGGCAACCAAAATTCATGAAATAATTACCACACATTAAACATCACATGAGTAGCATGCCACAAAAATTTCACTTCATTTGGAGCCCTAGATCTACAGTTATGAAAATGACAAATACATCTAGCATTAAAAACCTAGCTGCACAAATCCATTTTTACAGAGAAAACTTTAAACTAAAACATGCCATATTATAGATCTATTGCACAGAGAATTTCACAAGGATTCCAAAAAGTCCTCATTTACTATTTTACGATTTTTCTACAATTTATTATGATTTTCCAAAGTTTTAGTCATTTTTCAGCAAAAGAAAATTATTAAACCGAAAAGGACAAACACTTTTACAACGGGACCCCTGGAAGAAACTTTAATCAAACCGAGCAAACAAGTCCTTCTTGCACTATTCAAATGAGTCTGCGGCTTCATAGAAAGGTACCTCCCTTTAGTCGAATTCCTCCCGCGAGGTCCCTGGTCGCGAAACAGAGCAGGGGAGGCGCTGGGCTCGCGGTTCCGGCCGTTGGAGAGCTCGTCGGCGGCGACGAGGTGGCGGGGGAGCCTCAGGGGGTCCTCGCGAACCCGTAGGCAGTCATGGCTCGCTCCGCGGTGGTCCGTGGCATCCTGGCCACGCGCACCGGCGTCCCGAGGCGACGGCGGCAGGTGGCAGCCGTGCTGCGGCGGCGGTCGGAGCCGGGGAAGAGGCACGGGAGGGGCGGCGTGGTGAGAGGAAGATGATGGTGCAGTCGGCTTGGACGAATGAAGGGTTGAGCAGAGGGGACGCGGGGAGACCGAGCTCGACCATGGCGGCCATGGCTACGGCGGTGGTTCCCGACGGGGCCAGCTTGGGTAAGCGCGCGCGAGGGATGAATGGAGGCGAGGCGGAGATGTTGGCGAGGTCGTCTCGGCTCGGGACCGAGCGTAGTAGCGGACACGGCAGCGGCACAGGCCGAGCTGGAGCTCGACACGACCATGGCGGGCGGCGCTCTGGTGTGCGCGCGCGTGCTGCTGGCTAGGCGAGGGGCGAGCAGAGAGCGAGTGAGGAGCGTCGGGGCACCTTGGCAGTCATAATGGAGCGGCAGTGGCGCGGCAGCAAGGTAGGGACACGCGGCAAAGGAGGTGGCACGCGGCGTGCATGCACGGTGACCACGTTGACAGAGCGTCGAGCACGTGGTGGGCGCAGAGTGGAGCACGGTGGGCAGCGATTTGGGCTAAATCTGGGCCGATTTGGACCTCGGAGCAAAAACAAAGTTTGAAGCCCACACAATGCTCTACAACTTTCATTAAGGGGCCAAGGTCATTAGAGCAACCGATTAGCAGTTAATTAGTTGCCAAAATGACAATGTCAACATGTTGATGGAGGTCACGGAAACTCGCATTCGGAGGTCAAAACCTGATCAAACTTAATCCAACTTTTTGCATGCTCTTCTCCAAGATGTAAGCTCCAACTTTTATTTTTGGCTCAACTCAAGTTGCTTAACGAAAACATGAGAACGCGACATGCCAACGTCGACGACGATGAATTCCAGACTTAGAAAAATTCTAAGTCTGAAAACAGCCGCTGATTCAATCTTCGAGCCTCTGTTTGACTTATTTCCAAGTTGATCTAACTCTTGGTCCAAAAACAAAGTTTCTTCTACATAAAGTGAACTACAACTCTCATTTAAGGTTCAACCTCAAAACTGATATAGAAACTGCTGTTATACTTTGACCAAAGTAGGATCACGATAAAGCTTAAATTATCCTTTTTGATCAATTGGAGCATTTTTGGGGCATTTGCTCAACACGAACCTTTTACGACTTTTGTTGTAGAGTCCATCTAGAGTCATTTGGGTAAGGTTGCAAGGTTTGGTTGATGACCTATATTTTCATCCACTTAATAATGCAATTCCAGCACTTAGTAAAGTCATTCCAACAAGCATATAACTTATCATTTCATGTGACTTTTTGATTCCAAACGTCATGAAACTTTTCCAGTGACCAATATAAATAGGTACTAAGGTGAGACACATGAAGATATTATAATAACACCACCCAAGCATATATATTGAAAACTGCATATATGCAAAGCAAGGTGCAACATCCAAGTTTAGATTGGGGCTCGCTTCCATAGGTTTGACCTTGACATCTTCATCACCACTTAAACTACCATGTTTGAGCTCAAACCCACTGCTTAACTGGTGGCAAACACCTGGGGTGTTACAGCCCTCCCCCCTTAAAAGAATCGCGTCCCGAGATTTGGTGCAAAGAACTTTTTAAGGGAAGAGAAGCATGTTATCCAATTCCAACATCTGCAAGTGCATCAGGCTACTTAGCTTCAAATAGCATAGAGGCTA
This sequence comes from Saccharum hybrid cultivar R570, assembly GCA_038087645.1. Taxonomy (NCBI): domain Eukaryota; kingdom Viridiplantae; phylum Streptophyta; class Magnoliopsida; order Poales; family Poaceae; genus Saccharum; species Saccharum hybrid cultivar. Next base: position 266,358 of record JAQSUU010000508.1, read on the forward strand.
ATTTGGAAAACAACTTTCTGATACTCGCTCTAAGTAGAAACTTTGGTCTAGATAATTTCCTTCACTGACTTCCATGAGGCATTGTTACTTTGGGAGGAATCCAAGACAATACGGTACTTTGTTCACGGTGCACGGAGAGTACTGCGAGCATGGACTAATTTACTCACTCAGACGCCAACTGATGGAAAACTACATATTGTTACACGTGTGCAATTCTCTTTCTCTGATGCCAACACTATATTATCTGAGTCTGCTGAGGAAACAGTGAGTGTGATAGCTGACTCTGTCGGTTCTGGATTTCTGCCAACTGTTATCTAAGAAGATTCTCTTATACAAAGGCAACAGTTATCTGGGTTGAATTAGATGCAACCTCTTGGGTAAAAACACATATAAAGTACCGGAGGCACGTCAGCACTAGAGAACCATTACCTCAAAAGGATGTTAGCTAGGTCTCAAAGACAACAAAAGTTGCAAGTATCCACCAAAATAGCTCTGTTCTGAAATGGCAGCAAACCAAGCTGACAAGACATCTCTCAAATCCTATGTTTTACTCAACCAATACTCATATCAACTTAAGACATTGAAGGGTCCTAAGCAAGGAATGAGGTTACCAAGTTTGGGTCAATCCAACTTCGTTTGAGTCACTAACCATTAGTTTGAAGATAACCGGTGTAGTGTCACAAAATTCTAGACAAATTTCGCGTTCTTCCTTTTCTTTTGCTTCACATGTTGAGGCGTGTGTTTTGCACTTTCTCATCTTCTCATAGTAGCAGAAGCCTTTTGTCTCGCTGAGGATGGAGGTGATAGTCTGCCTGATAGGTTTTTCAGGGAACAATTTACGCCGTTGATCTAGACAGTAACTTGATGATGCACAAGCATTGGAGTTGTGGGCTATTTTCACAGAGCACAAAGCATTATTCCACACGGAGGGCATCCCTATGTAGATAAGGAGTCACACCAGAGAGAGTTGATTTCGTCTGTATGACTGTCATCTACACAAGGATCAAGACTTTTGATAACTAGGTCAAATGCACCATGTGACGATTGGTTCTTTCCCAATGGATAACTTGTCCAATCATTTAGTGTTAGGTGCCCATTCGATTCAACAGGGATGGCATACGTTACTCAATCGATGACCAACGTCGTACAAGGGCACATAGGGAGAGTCACTTGTCTACCACCTCTTGCAATCTGTTAAAGCTTATGCCGGTGACTGTTCTTCAAAGGTCATCTTCTTAGCAACTTCAAGGGATATCTACTACATAAGGTCTAAGATATGAATCTTTAGATAAGATATAGGGAGATAACCAAGGAAAACGGTCACAAGAAATAACACATCGGTTGTTGTTTCATAATGGATCATGAATAGCAACTTTGATACCAGCGCGTGCCGAGCAGCACAACCTTGTGTGCGCGCCCACAAGAGGCTCTCGGTTTCGTCGCGGCACCATAAAATGCTAATCGTAACACCATTATTAAACGCACAAACAAAGTGAAATTTCAAGTGGCACCGATTAGGTGGTAAGAACAAGCACCAGACCAGGGAGGAGTAGCAAGCAAGGGTAGTTACAAGGTTTAGAGTCAACATGGAGGCGATTCGAAGATTAAAACATAGCGCAAGAGAAAATAGCGTAATTGCCGAAGACAACTGAGCAAGGGTTCTCGGTCACGTTGGACAACAACATGAGATCAAGATTAATAACGTTGAGAGACGTTAGAAGTTGAGATGGACTTTAGCAGACTTCTAGAACAAAATGATACACCGATCAGAGATTGTGTTGATAAGATAGCCACCTGATTTCGCAAGCAAAGATTTCTAGATTAGACAACGAGAGTTTAGCGTTGCTCGGATCATCTGTAGGAGAGACAATCGGGAGGTCCAACATGGAACTGGGTATGGGCTCCAAAACTTGGCAAGCAACAACTGTGGTTAAGATCGACGTTCGTTAGGACTTAACTTGGTTGGTCAATCGACAAGGGCATTCTCCAAAAAGTAGTGGATGTCCAAGGCCTAAGCAAACATATAAGGGGACTACGCTAGGGCCTATGGTTCAAGCAAGGCATGGATACACAAACATTCAAGGGTTAGCAACCACGTCTATAGGTTCTGGCTCCTGCGAGAGAATCTAATTAGAGACGACAACCATGCGATTACGTAACCTGAGCGTTGTTCTAGGATAAAGCATCTTCAACACTCATATGCTCACCGAGGACAAAAGAGAGGTCAACTATGACACTACCTAGGTAACAAGCATCTACACAACATCACAGTTTTAAGCGGACACTTGAGACAATTAGTCAGGTTAACTTAAGCACTCGATACTAAGCAGAAGGCTCACACCTAACAAGAATTTATCCAACAAGAACTAACTACAAGTTTAGCTAAAACAAAAGCATGCTAAAGTAATCAACTTAGTGCATGCACATCAATCACAAGTTACTTATTTATTAGGACAAAGGTGGGAGGAGCATAGTTATATGCACAAAGCAACAATCATGATGATGCATACTTCGTCCTATTCGTCCTCACAAGATTGCCAGCCTAAGGTGGCAATCACGTTCTATGTCGGTGGCATAACACACATTCTCTCGATATAGAGCTAGTCGCCTGCTACATTCGACTTACGCATTCGGGGTTAGCATACCTGTAGAAAATTTCATTGCAGCCCAACAATTCCCAATATAGCACACAATGAAAGCAGTAAACTAAATACTCTCCATACATACATCCCCTGATGCATATACTTCGGTATCATAACTACCCAACAAATGTACCCACAATTAAGTACTTTCATAATTACATGGTTAAACATGTAATTATGTCAGTAACCATAGCTAACTCTCCCCTAGACCGATGGTTGAACGGTCATGCTCTCCCAACTCACACTTACCTTGGCGTAGGTGCGACATTGCAAGAATGTAACTCTAGCGACATATATGGATATTTCATATATGAAGGTTACCACTACCATTCGACCACAGGGTAACAGTGCGATCAAGTTATCACTCATACATACCTTAGCTTGGGCGTAGATGCGAAAATTTAAAACCCCCAAGTTAGTACTTAAATAAGCCACCTAAGGATCCTTAATTGGGCATAAAGGAAATGACCACTGGCATACTTAGATTTAAAATGCAGATTTGAACAAACCTATATATGTAGTAGCTATAAGTTGTCAAAAACTGATTTTTGCAAACAAAACCTTTGTTTTCAATACACATATGACATGTTTAGTGTTGAACCTTGCTCCGATACCAGCTGTCACGGAACCGCCCAAATTATAAGAACAAAAGTACAAAAACAATCGCCGGAGCAATTAAATTCTCGTACTTAAGCTCCTATAACTCCGGTAGTCCAATAAAATCACGAGGGATTTTAAACCAACCAACATACAAGCCAAGATCGTAGTGGTCCAACATAACAGGTCATATGTTACATCTATTTCATAAGTAATTCAACATATATCGGAGTTTGGTAGAGTTATTACAACTCAAGTTCAAAAGTAGCGGAAGCAAAATAGTTTGAAAACTAATATCACCTTAATTCAAATACATGCCAGTACCAAGGTCAAATTCCCATAAAAGCAAGAGAGACGAGATAGCTCAGACGGATCATGCCCATGATCACACTCCGCCACTACAGCCGGAGTCTTCCAATTCTTACAGTAGCTATGTTATATCACAACCTGCAACAAGTGGGAATAAACCCTGAGTACGAGAAGGTACTCAGCTAGACTTACCCGTCATAAACCACAAATAATGACACCAAGGAGTATGCAAGGCTTTCTTTCAGTGGGCTAGCTTGACTCATTTGCGAAAAGCATAAGTTATCATGAATAAACTAATTTAAGTATTTTTGCATCATCTTTATTATAACCTATTCAATCTAAGTAAGCACCTATGCTAAAGCAATCACTTGATTAACCATTAACATCAAAGGTTACTATTTTAGGTTTTAGCATTTCCAACATCATCCACATAACCATCCGTGTTCCATAATCATTACTACGATGCAGTAGCTCGAGTCAAGTGCTCACTAACCGGGAGCGACGGCGATTCGAATCGAATTCCTATCCAGCTGGAGATTTATTCCTCACACAAACCTCACTCACCCGCTAAAGTGAGGTGTTGGTCACCGAGTCAACCATTCAGGTAAAGTCGCGAGCTTGCCAGGAACCACTTGTACCCGGGGGCCCCCCGACTGCTCTTTGGCCTTATCATCGCGCCCCCCGTATCCTGCCACTACTGCTCCGGTACAGTGCGTTGCGGGCAATCCACTCGGCCCGAATAATCTCCCAGCTTCGCGGTCGAAAGGTACCTTATTCGGCCAGCTAAATGTGAGGCATGCGTTCAACATGACCCGAGGGACAACAACGGACGGTCCTTAATCGACACAAGCGGAAACTACAAGCACCCCAGAACCCTGTCTGGTTGCCCCATACTTATTCCGCCCGGTCTCCAATTATTCATCAACACTTGGTTATTTCCAGGATATCATCCATTCCATAGCTAAAGTTTCCCAGTAACCACCTATAATTGCCGGTGACAGGAAATCACCGATCTCTACCGGTCTAAGCAGGGCTAAGCAATATTTTCGATCCTGAACTAAAATAGGATTTCAGGCATATCTACGGGACAAGAAAAGGATATATATGCAGCAAGTGTTTTCAATCAACTCCTATAACTTAATGCAACAATACATATATAACATATATATATATATATACTCAATTGCTTTTGTAAAGTAGGAGACTTAGAATGCTCCGGGGCTTGCCTGGGATCCGACACAAGTCAGTAGTTGTCAGATGACACTCGCTGAGTACTTCCATCTTCGGGATAGTTCCACCAAACACCGTCTTCGGGTTTGGCTTCAACATCTCATCCTTCACGTGGTGCATCTAGCGAACCTAAATGAGATGCAAGATGCATGCGTATGAATATGATGAATGGTAACACAAGATGCATCACATAATCAATTAAAGAGGGCAAGTACATTAAGCATAACACAAGTTTAACAAGATCACAAGTATCTTAACTTGACTATCATCAAGGGTATAAGCCACACTTAGCAACACATGGAGTAAACAACCATGACTAGCATCTGACAATTTCTGGACTGCAAACAACATCTACATGTTTGGATCCTAACTGGAGTTATACAAATCCAATAGACATGCAACAAGACATTCTGGAAAGATTATGAAATTGTCTATAATTCATCTTTAATCATCTTAGCATGATTCTCAAGTTAACCAAGTCAAACATGCATAATTACAGAATCTGGTCCAGAGATTCCAGAGAACAACTATTTCTGGAACCCAACTTGAAATAGTCATTACTCACAAACTATAAGGCCAAATGCCACCAAAATTTAACACAAGCTAGATTAATAAGTTATTTACAACTTTGTTATAAGCATGTTTCTCATCAAACATCATTTTCATGGTGCAATTACCAAAGTCCTAGAAACTATCCAGGAAAGCATCAATTGCAAGAATAAATATTAACTTATATTCCAAACATACATTTGGCTACAACCAATGTAACCATCATAAAGTGCATGTTAAATGATCACCAAAAAGTATAGTGCTCATCATTAAATAATTTCTTTTAATGCATTTCTTAATTTATTTAAATAGCAAGGTGAAATAATAAACATATACCAAAAGTCCATAATAAAATCTATAAAAATTACAGTAGCTCTTACATACACCCAATAGTCTATTGTACAAATTTCAAGCCATTTGGACATGTATATCAACCTCTATGAAAAAGACATTGTTATTGCAAGAATTCATGTGAGAGCAAGATACACTAATAAATCACTCATATGGCAACCAAAATTCATGAAATAATTACCACACATTAAACATCACATGAGTAGCATGCCACAAAAATTTCACTTCATTTGGAGCCCTAGATCTACAGTTATGAAAATGACAAATACATCTAGCATTAAAAACCTAGCTGCACAAATCCATTTTTACAGAGAAAACTTTAAACTAAAACATGCCATATTATAGATCTACTGCACAGAGAATTTCACAAGAATTCCAAAAAGTCCTCATTTACTATTTTACGATTTTTCTACAATTTATTATGATTTTCCAAAGTTTTAGTCATTTTTCAGCAAAAGAAAATTATTAAACCGAAAAGGACAAACACTTTTACAACGGGACCCCTGGAAGAAACTTTAATCAAACCGAGCGAACAAGTCCTTCTTGCACTATTCAATTGAGTCTGCGGCTTCACAGAAAGGTCCCTCCCTTTAGTCGAATTCCTCCCGCGAGGTTCCTGGTCGCGAAACAGAGCAGGGGAGGCGCTGGGCTCGCGGTTCCGGCCGTTGGAGAGCTCGTCGGCGGCGACGAGGTGGCGGGGGAGCCTCAGGGGGTCCTCGCGAACCCGTAGGCAGTCATGGCTCGCTCCGCGGTGGTCCGTGGCATCCTGGCCACGCGCACCAGCGGCCCGAGGCGACGGCGGCAGGTGGCAGCCGTGCTGCGGCGACGGTCGGAGCCGGGGAAGAGGCACGGGAGGGGCGGCGTGGTGAGAGGAAGATGATGGTGCAGTCGGCTTGGACGAATGAAGGGTTGAGCAGCGGGGACGCGGGGAGGCCGAGCTCGACCATGGCGGCCATGGCTACGGCGGTGGTTCCCGATGGGGCCGACTTGGGTAAGCACGCGCGAGGGATGAATGGAGGCGAGGCGGAGATGTTGGCGAGGTCGACTCGGCTCGGGACCGAGCGCAGTAGCGGACACGGCAGCGGCACGGGCCGAGCTGGAGCTCGACACGGCCATGGCGGGCGGCGCTCTGGTGCGCGCGCGCGTGCTGCTGGCTAGGCGAGGGGCGAGCAGAGAGCGAGTGAGGAGCGTCGGGGCACCTTGGCAGTCATAATGGAGCGGCAGTGGCGCGGCAGCAAGGCAGGGACACGCGGCAAAGGAGGTGGCGCGCGGCGTGCATGCACAGTGACCACGTTGACAGAGCGTCGAGCACGTGGTGGGCGCAGAGTGGAGCACGGTGGGCAGCGATTTGGGCTAAATCTGGGCCGATTTGGACCTCGGAGCAAAAACAAAGTTTGAAGCCCACACAATGCTCTACAACTTTCATTAAGGGGCCAAGGTCATTAGAGCAACCGATTAGCAGTTAATTAGTTGCCAAAATGACAATGTCAACATGTTGATGGAGGTCACGGAAACTCGCATTTGGAGGTCAAAACCTGATCAAACTTAATCCAACTTTTTGCATGCTCTTCTCCAAGATGTAAGCTCCAACTTTTATTTTTGGCTCAACTCAGGTTGCTTAACGAAAACATGAGAACACGACATGCCAACGTCGACGACGATGAATTCTAGACTTAGAAAAATTTTAAGTCTGAAAACAGCCGCTGATTCAATCTTTGAGCCTCTGTTTGACTTATTTCCAAGTTGATCTAACTCTTGGTCCAAAAACAAAGTTTCTTCTACATAAAGTGAACTACAACTCTCATTTAAGGTTCAACCTCAAAACTGATATGGAAACTGCTGTTATACTTTGACCAATGTAGGATCACGATAAAGCTTAAATTATCCTTTTTGATCAATTGGAGCATTTTTGGGGTATTTGCTCAACACGAACCTTTTACGACTTTTGTTGTAGAGTCCATCTAGAGTCATTTGGATAAGGTTGAAAGGTTTGGTTGATGACCTATATTTCCATCCACTTAATAATGCAATTCCAGCACTTAGTAAAGTCATTCCAACAAGCATATAACTTATCATTTCATGTGACTTTTTGATTCCAAACGTCATAAAACTTTTCCAGTAACCAATATAAATAGGTACTAAGGTGAGACACATGAAGATATTACAATAACACCACCCAAGCATATATATTGAAAACTGCATATATGCAAAGCAAGGTGCAACATCCAAGTTTAGATTGGGGCTCGCTTCCATAGGTTTGACCTTGACATCTTCATCACCACTTAAACTACCATGTTTGAGCTCAAACCCACTGCTTAACTGGTGGCAAACAACTGGGGTGTTACAAATATATTCTTTAGTACTGCTGAAGAGAATTAGGAGAGGGGAAAACTTTCTTCAGCGGATCAGTAGCATATGTTGAGTAATGTCCTGAAAAATTTTGTGGATGCAAATTGGCAGCAGATAAATTTCTATGTATCCTGCACAACACCTCCTCTTGCATGGTTGTGTGCCAGTGCTTCCAGCTCGTGTCCACAGCCGATGGAGCAAGGAGGTGGTGATGAAATCGAGTTTTAAGCAGCCTAGGTCATTGGTGGATTGACACTGCATAAGATGTAGGGTATGGATGACAGGAAATGAATCAAAAGCCTTCTTTAGGTGAACAGTGGCTCCGGCATGCTGTATACTTATATATCTATCTAGCACATACATTGTATGTTTGGTGGACCCCCGGTCGCCGCCATGGATGGTTCAGCTCAGCTTTGCGAAGGCTGAGGCGCCGGGAGTGGTTGATGAATCACCCCCGACGCACGTGGACGTTCCCAGCGACCAGGGTGATGCCGACAAGGAAGGTCTAGCGCCTGCCGCTATTCACGCGGTTGGGGCTGACGTCTTCGACAACCACCTAGGGCCACTGCCCTCCTTGGATAGCGTGGCGCCGACGGTTCCTACCTTGCCGCCCTCCGTGCAGGAGCAGTTGGAGGCGGAGATATGTCTTCCGTTGCCTACGCCGCTCATCCGAGCAGGCCCTAGGCTTAGGCGTTCGCGGACGCCGGTGTCCATCCATTCCCTCAGGCGAAGCACGCGTATCACGGCCAAGCCACGAGCGACTAATGCAACTGTGCAGGCGCAGAAGGTCCTTCTCAAGAAGCTGGGTGTCGAGGTCCAGGAAGATGAGCCCGATCTGGACATTGAGGAGAAGCTCAAGGTCGTGTTTCAAGGTGACATGTCGGAGAACAAGCAGCGGTGCTTGCAGATCTTCCTCAACGGCCGGTTTGACGTCACGGCCTTGGATCTGAACCTGGAGGGCCTGGAGGCCGAGTGGGCCTGATTAGGAGTTCAGGATTCCTTCTGGTAGCATTAGCTTCAATCATGTAATCATTCATGTTTGGGTTGTTGGGTGTAGGTTTGGTAACCAGGGTGTTACTAGGCCTGCAATGTTGTAACAAAACTCTTTCTGCTTAATGAAAAACGCGCCAAGGCGTGGTCTCAAAAAAAAGTTTGCTTATGTGCAAAAAATTTTGGCATAGATGAATGCCCTTGAATCAAGGATGGTCCACCCCTGTCTGATACTTTGGATTTCAGTTCACAATGGAGCTACTGATCGTGTTCATCAAGGATGTGGCTTAGGTTGAATCACCACACTGTTCTGCCAGTAGTGTTAAGTTTTTTTAACCTAATTGGAATTAGGATTCCATTCTTGGGCAATTTTGATGTCTACATTAGTGAGCTATTGCACATTACTCATGACATATAAGCTTTACCTTGTGTTTTTTAAATAACTGGCATGAGGTTGGCCAATTTCTTTAGGTAGAGAAGAAATACCTTGTGTGAATTGCAAAGCCAAGGTACCGCTACCAACTGGAGTATGGATTATATTTTTGTTTTATTTGCCAATAATGATTGTGCTAATCCCATTGGAAAAGCACTGAAAAAAATCTCGACTCGACCCCTTAGTGTAGAATGGATGATTGCACAGGCTTTCCTCAATGTTTCCATGGACAATGTTCTTAGGTTCTTTGTTTCCTTCTCTTCACAACATGTGTTCATGTATGCATGTGTTTTGTTTTATCTACTGAAACAGTCATGTAAGCCAAAAGGAAGGAGAAGGAGAAACTAAGAACAATAGGCATGGGAGGCATTGGGAAAGAACAAATCTGAACCCCTAGTTCCAGAACTACAGAAGAGAAGAAAAATATGTGCCTTCTCCGATATTCCCATGCCCACTGCTCTTAGACCCGTTTCTTCCCCTTCCCAACTTAGTTTTAAGACCCCAGCTCCTGAGCTTACACATGTGTATATTTTTTTAGGCAACTACACATGTGTATATTTTATTCTTCACTAGAATGGTTAGAAGCCAAAGGAAGAGGAAGGAGCACCTAAGAATAATAGGAATGGGAGGCACCAGGAAATCAATGAGACAAATGCCCACTTCCAATTTTGAGGTGCAACCAGCTGATAGCTCATGCTTTCCACCATGTTCCCATTCCCACTGCTCTTAGACAGACTCTTTCTTCCTCTTCCTTGCTTGCTTGGGTCTAAGACAACTCGATAAGAAGCTGAACTGTTGTATATATATACAATGCCTAAAGCATTCAGATGCTATCATTCAATGAAAGTGTACAGGACATCTTTTCCATATGCACATCTAATAGGTCAGCAGGCAAGTCCTGGTTTTTAGAAAGGCATTACAACATTGGAAAGATAAAGGGGACTATGGTTTAATTTAGTTTTTTTTAAAGAAGGTAGGTGTATGGAGCTGAAGATTGCTAGAACCAAGAGAAAAAATATTTTAGAATGAATGTTCTCCACTGTGCAATATATGTGGGTATGATATTATCCCATGGGCTTATGAATAGTCTAGGAACATGTATGTGATAATTTACCTTGTAAGTTTAAACTGTAAGAGTTTGGGAATACGAAGAATTTAAACTTTCTTGTTCTGTTTTTGTGTGTCACTGTGTGTTAACTCATTTGGTAATGTGTGTTAACAAGGGCTCTGTCAATGAAGAACTTAATTTTCATGCGCTTCTCACCATGTGCATCAGTATATAGTTTTACTGAATCTGGATGTTCTTTCTGTTCTCATTTTTATTTTGTGGACGTATTATGCATACGTTGTTTGGTCTACCTTGTATGAGATGGTAGACATCATATCAAAGTATATGTGCATGTTAGTTTTAAACCTCCCAGATTTTAGATATTTATCTAAGTACGTGTCGCTGCCTTTGAATCCATCAGATGGGCATAAAATCTGACTACAGTCCTCAAACCAATCTTCATACATGGGCGGGCACAGTAGTATTCAAGGGTATTCAGTTGAATACCCAAATTTTTTGACAAAAAATTTCATATATATAGAGTGTTTACATGTTTGTATATTAGTAAAAAAGAAAAGTGAGTCAAACTAAATACTACTACAGAAAAGAGCCCCAAACTACATGTCCATACTCCTTATTTTCCCCCACCGTAAGGCCAGGAAGGCCGCAACCCAAATTTGCATCCGCACCCAGAAATCAGTGTTACTGCACGTCTGCACTCATCGCTTGCTGCTCCTCCCTACCCTAATCAAAAAAATCTTTCCCCAAACTCCAAACTCTAGATTTAGCCACTAGGGTAGATTCCGGCTGTCGGCTGTGGGTAGCCATCCCCTATCCGCACTCTACGTGGTGACGAGAGAGTCGGCGCCAGGCCGTCCGCGCAAGACACAGTCCGAGGCTCCGTGCCTCCGAGCAACCGAGCGGTCAGCACACCCGACGACCAACATGGCGGGGAGAACTTCTCTGCTTCTTGCAATTTGTCAGTTTAGATTTAGTCTCTTGGCTTATTGGTGAATCACTTGTAAAATGGAATGAGAATAGCCTTATTTTATCTGTAAATTAATTAGTCCCTAATTTACAGTCATCTGATTTAATTTACCCTAAATTCTGGATGTTGCAACAATGCTACTTTGGTACGTTGAACTATTGGCACTCTATGTTAATTGCTAAACGATTTCAAGTTATGCTAAAATTCTATGAATTTATGAAATCATACTAAAATATGTGCTATATATTATACAATTAGAATCATGTGGTGTTATACATGCCAAATATTAGGCATTAGGAGTTTATGTTGTCAATTTTTTTTGACTCCCTTCACATTTTGAATATCCAAGATAAAAATCCTGGGCCCGCCACTGTCTTCATATGAACCAAAGAGTCACAAACACCAACTTGTATTAAAAGTATGAGGTAACTTACATAGAAAAATAGGTATATTGATTGAATATACATTAGTTGATTCGACTTTTATCCCTATACTAGTGCATGTACCTTCGGCAGAATGCAACCGCCAAAGGTCGTACAACTATACAGCCTTACCTTTGACTTAGGTTGAATCTCTGAAAAATTCTAAAATTATTCTTAAATTAACTGACATAGTTAGGAACCAATTCCTGGGAAATTTGATGCCTACATCTAGTTGGTTATTTAATTTTACATTAGTCATATGCTGTAAATTTAACCATACCTTGACTAACTGAAACCATGTAGTTTATCTCTTGTGTTCTATTTGTCAGCAATGAGCCAGAGGGGGGGGGGGGGGGCGGCAGAGGAGCACCTAATAAGAAGTAAGAACACTAGTCATGAGATGCATCTGAAAAGCACTGAAACAAATACCGGCGTTAATTGTAGTGGGAAAATATCGTTATAGGCTTCCCCCCCAGTTTCCAGTGCGTGTGTTCTTAGGTTCTTTGTTCTTCTTTTTGATCCGTGTTAATGAACTCTATCTAAACCTCTGTACGCATTTGTAGTGTTAATCTACTAAAACTGTTGCGTAAGCCAAAAGGAAGGGGAAGGAGTAACTAAGAACAATAGGCATGGGAGGCATCGGGAAACACTAAACTAATCTCCACCCCTAGTTGTAGAGGTGAAGAAAAGTTTGGCTTTCCTCCATGTTCCCATGCCCACTGCTCTTAGATACTCGTTTCTTCCTCTTCCTGACTCACTCTCAAGGCCTCACAATCTAAACTTATATGTGATTGTATACTGTTTTCTTCACTAGCACTAATTTCACAGGCCTAAGGAAGAGGAAGGAGCACCTAAGAACCGTAGGAATGAGAGGCAACAGGAAAACATTCAGAAAAAAACATAGTTCATGCTTTCCTTCATGTTCCCATTCCCACTGCTCTTAGACATTCTCTTTCTTCCACTTCCTTGGTTACCCACTCAAGATCTAATCATTTAATCCTTCACTTTGGCATTTGTTTCCTTGACTGGAACAATTTTGCAGGCCAAAGGAAGAGGAAGGAGCACCTAAGAACCGTAGGAATGGGAGGCATCAGGAAAACACTGAGACAGATGTCTGTATCCAATAGTTTTCATGCTTTCCTCCATGTTCCCATTCCCACCGCTCTTAGATATTCTCTTTCTTCCTCTTCCTGGCTTACTGGCCTAGTACAGCAAGAATAGAAAGACTAAACTGATGAAGGCTATGGTATTCTGTGGTATATATAAGGTCTCAGTACTTTAGACCATACAAAATCCTGGTGAGGGGAAATAAGTGTATGCACCTACTTGCTACAGCATGGTACACTGCTGCGCATTCTATTCAATGAAAGTGGGCCTGGAAGCATCTATTGGTAAAATGATAGGTGACACATTTGTAGACAGGGGATTATTATATCTTATTCCTTGATATTTCTAGAAGGCCAACAGCTAAGTCCTTGACACTAATCAATGCAACTACAGCACAGGGGAAAACAAACTGTGATTCATTCATTTTTTTCAAAGAATGAGAGATCAGTGCATGCGATTGAAGATCATTAGAAACAAGGCATTACTAACTTAGCACTAGTGGCGCTCTACGTGATATATCATGTGCCAGCTTGATATGATCCCATGAGGTCACGAATATTAGAGGAATTCACATATACAAGAAAAACACATTTATCATGTATTCATGTAAGTGTGCACCAAAATGACAGGCAGATTGAAATTTGTACAAATTAACAAAGAAAAACAAACTTTGAACCAGACCATTAATTTCACAATTGGTGTGATAAACACATATACGTTGTCACTAACCAATGATCACAATCTCCTAGAAGACTAATTTTCTACTCTTACATGTATTCTTCTTGAATTCAATTTTAATGTTGATTTAGCATGAAGGTATTGATTTCAGCCTGATGTGTGTATGTTAAGTCTCACTGTTATATTGGTTCATATCATCATATGCTTGCCAATCAGTAAAGTAACGTGTACATCAGAATATGAGACAAACTGCATCCTGATCATTCTATATCAACTGAACTTTTTTTGTTTTGTTTCTATCTGTCTCTCAACAGTTACAGAAGGCGTGAGTCAAAAAGGAGCCTGAGTAACAAATTTATTGTATATTATTGAAATGTAATGTGTGTATATATATATATATATAGTTTCATACTTTATTTGTGTGCAATAATAACGCTCTCATATAGGTGCAACGTATACGGATAGTAGCAGCGAAGAATAAATTGGAAAATAATATAACTGAAAACCAAAATCAATAATGAATTGGAAAGAAAAAGAAAAAAGAAAAAAGAACCTTTAGTCCCGGTTGGTAATACCAACCAGGACTAAAAGGTGCTGCGCCACGTCGATGTCTGGCAGCACCTTTAGTCCCGGTTGGTATTACCAACCGGAACTAAAGGGAGACCTTTAGTCCCGGGCCTGAGAACCGGGACTAAATGTGGGACATTTAGTCTCGAAACCTTAGTCCCGGCTCGCAGCCCGGGACTAGATGTCCTTTTGGACCGGGACTGCAGCCCCGTTGTGCAGCAGTGAAAGGACTTAACTTTCATGTGCACCTCGCCATTTGGTATATCATTTTACGTGTTATTTCTGTTTCATTCTCAACTGTCTTATGTATGCATTAGGATCAGGTGCTTCCCCTTGTATAAGATTGGGGGTATCATCTCAAAGTATGTGTGTATGTCTGAAGCTTCCTGCTTCAATATCTGTGTCAAAGTACATGTCAATGTCTTTTAATCCATCTGATCAACATCAAACCAGACTGTGGCACACTTAATATGGGACCAATAGTCAAGCATTGACCTTAACCTTACTTAGATATATATAAGAGAACAGCAGGTAACTAACATGTAGCGTGGGTATCTTAATACAAAAATTGATTATTATTTATCTCTGCTGAAGCAGACATCTTTGGCAGAATGCAAGTGCCTCTACAAGTGGTACGAGCGTGGTTATATCCACTTTTTTCACTGTGATAAGGATATTAATCGCAAAAGATATGAACAACATTTATATAAACTTGTGCTCGTGCAGTTGTAGACTTGTACTTCAATGACCTGTAGGTTTATCTGAAATCTGAAATTTATGAACTACCTCATTTGAATTCATCTCAATACTCGTATATTTTATCTAATATGTTATCAATTAGAGTCACTTGATCCTTCAGCCGTTATACAAGCTTTGTTTACATTACGTACAGATGAAAGCTAAGCATATTAACAACACTGAATACCAAGTCCAATGTTGGCCGGACTTGGAGATCGGCTATCCCTTCTAATGTGATCCTTCTAGATGAGACAGAAGAGAAAGGATCCAGTTCTCCAAAAGAAGTAGAATAACTAGATAGTAGCAATCTGGCTCAGTGAGTGCTTGTTCAGCTCTTGCTCTTCTTTTTATAAAATTTGTTTTAGATAAACTCTTCTTCTATTATGAGCTGTGATATAGTCACTGTGTGTTAGTTTCTTAATCTGTAGTATCATATTTTGCTAATTAACGCTCAGTTCACAGAAAAATCATTGGCCACATTATAATTTTCTAAATTCACTGAAATCATTTAATAATAGGCCATTGGAAATGGAAATTTCTCAGATCCCATTAAAGATTTGACATGTGTATGAAGTTTAATATTGCATGTTATCCGCAATCTATGCTCTCAAGCTACATAACAATGTCCTTAGTTCGGCCACTAAGATCTAGAAACCATATTATTTTTTGTCATTTATTTGTTTCCTTGATTGCAAGCATTTTGGCAAGTTCACAGGAAGAGGAAGGAACACCTAAGAACAATAGGCATGGGAGGCATTGGGAAAGAAAAAGAACTTGACCCTTATTCTAGAGGGTGATCATAGCTCATTCTTTCCTCCATGTTCCCATGCCCAACGCTCTTAGATGCTCTTTTTCTTCATCTTCCCAACTCACCCTCTAGTCCATGATCATACTCTTCCGACGAACTCTCAAATCTGTATGTACTATTAAAGGGACTGAGTGAGCTAAATGGAAGAGGAAGGAGAACCTAAGAACGATAGGAATGGGAGGCATTGGGAAAGCAAGATACAACATTCACCTCCAGTTGTGGAAGTGTACATGCTTTCCTCCATGTTCCCATTCCCATTGCTCTTAGACTATCTATTTCTTCCTCTTCCTGGTCCACCCTCACGGTCCAGGACTCGAAAAGTTTCAGAATGAAATGGATACATGCATTGCTGTGAAGCACATATATATAATCCCAGGGAGCAAATTAAAAGCACTGAATAGTGAACAAAGTCACCTACTACAGCATCTGCATGGTGCACAAAAGTACAATTCATTCAATTCAATGGCATTAATATATTGGGCTATGTGACATCTACTATTAATAATAAAGATCAAGTGTGGTGATGATGCCTGGAGATTTTTTTTTGCATGGGCCCATCCAGCGTGTGGACAACAGGTGACAGCTAGGCAAGTTAATCCTTGGCTTAACAAGAGATGCAAAGTTACTTCTTGGCTTTGAGTAGTGCTTTTAGGGAAAGAAAATGAAATCATGTTCTCATCATAGGATACATATGCAAACATGTATTAAGTATCATTTGCAATAATGCTAGTGTTAATTGGTCCAAAGTCTTCAGTTTAACAATAAATCAAAACTAAGACAAAATCATTTAGTTGGTTTTATATACGGAGATCTTCCATCAATTATCAGGTAATCATGGATCTGTAGAAGACAACAATACATCAAATAAGTTCTGATCATGCGTTGGTGGTGCCCTTTCTGTTGCTGCCCTCTCGGAGTTCCTTGATCTTTGGGATTTGTTGGCTGAGATTACTTTGCATCTCGAAGATGAGCACAGTTTGAAGCATTTTGAACCTGGGCTGTATACCGCCAAGTCGGCATACGACCCGGGCATCATACCCCAAGCCTTGGGTAACATGTGTGAATTCGTGAGATTGTTTGGTGAGAGAAAGGGACTGCCACATCTCAGACTGGGCAATCGGTTAAAACCGACGTTTCGGTTCGGTTTCTTCGGTTTGCCAAAACTTCGGTTTCCAAAACTCCAAAGCCGATCGGTTACAGTCAGAATAGGAAACCGAGGAATTCGGTTTCGGTTTCCTACATCGGTTTTTCGGTTTTAAGCCGTACTAACCTCGCTGATTCAAGCTGCTGGAGCCTGGAGCCGCTCCCTGCCGCGCCGCCGCTGCTCCCTGCTTGGCACCGCCGCTCCATGCTTGGTGCTGCCACCGGCGTGCACCACTCCCGCTCGCCGCTGCCGGCCGAGCGCTGTTCCCTGTCCGCGCCGCCGCAGCAGCCACCGCGCATGCCGCTCCCTCCTCGCCGCTACGCACCCGGGCTCCTTGCTTGTCGCCGCCACACATGCCCCTGCTCTTGCCGTCGCGCGGTCGCCACCTGCTCGCGCCGCCGCTGCAGGAGCAGGAGTTACGAAGGTAGGGTTTGGGATTGGGATGGTTGAGTGCCTGAGTGACGGTGGGCCGGTGGGTGAAAGGAGTTGTTCGTGAGGTGGACTGGGCTGCTGCTCTGGGCTGGACGACGGGTATATGCGCTACGCGGGATGGTGGGAGCCTGGGAGGAAGGGGGTCGCGACTGGAGACTTCAGTTGTATCGGTGTTTCGGTTTGTTGGACGTGGGAACCGAAGCCGAACCCGAGGACCGAAGTTCTGCAACATAGAAACCGAAGCCGAACGGAAAAACCAAAAAACCAAAATTTCGGTTTGGTTCGGTTCTCGGTTTTCGGGTAAAATGTGCCCACCCTGAGCCACATCTGCCCTTTATGCGGTCAAGAAAAATAGAGTGTCCAGCACATATTGGCATCATGTTTATTTGTTGGAATTTATATGGGCTCGGCCCAATAACCAATTGTGAAATTCATAATAAATCTCAAATGCCCATTCATGTGAGAAGGAGGATGTGGGAACTCTTTAGTACCACCTTGCTGGTTAAAGTGGATGTAGCCATATTTAAATATGAAAGTCCTCTCCACTTTTTCAAATCTAGTGTGAGGAGAAAGAGAAGCCCACACGCGCGCGCTCGCCTCGCCGGGCAGGGTGAAGGGCGAGGGCGCGCGACACCCTGTGTGAATGGTCCGCGCCAAAATCCGGCTCCTCACCTTGCTGGAGCACGGTCTCCTTTTGCAGTTTTCATTTTTGGTTTCTTGGCCTTCAAGTTACAGAGTCCTAAACGGTTACAAATTAAGAGTCCTAAAACGATTTAGATCGTGATCGTGACATGAGGTCGGTTGGACAGGATTATATAAGCAACCTACCGGCCTCACCAAAACATATCTAATTGAGCTAGAATTTTTGCCAATTCTCGTTGTTGCACTGCCGTCGTAGCTATTCTAGTCCGATCGCTTGCGTGCACCAGCGACTGGATGAGCAGGTCTCCGGAACCCTCGTCTTTGCGATCCTGTACCAGGAGAAGATGAATAAGGTTTTTGGGAAGCGCTAACCGTGCGACTGCTCCCAACTTTCACGACATGTCGTCTTCCATCCAAGTCAGGTGGCGCTACGTCCCGACGTATTCGTCGTCAATTGCGTCGAGCTCTCCCTCCACCTCTCATTGACGACTTCAACGACAACTTCAACATCGATCTCGCTCCATCATCACCACCATCTGCATCACCAACGCCTGCAACTACAGTCGGTAGGTATAATCTCGTGATCTAATCTTGTCATTCATACTATCCAATATGCTGATCTGTTATGCTAGTATGCTATACATGCTTGATCTTGTTCATCTGTTTTACATGATTTATATTCTAGTTTTAATCTGAAAATTACCTAATTACTTAACAATCTAAAAATCTTATTATATGCCATTTTTAGAATTATCTATGGCTAGTTTTGTTGACACGCTGAGGCCGGAAAAGTTTTCTAATGCGAATTTTAAGAGGTGGTCTATCAAGGTCCTGGATTGACTTACTGCCATAAAAGTTTTATGGATCAAAGATGGCTTGCCTGAGAAAAATATCTCTGATGAAGATATGAGAAAATTCCAAGAAGCAAGTGACATCTTTGTGGGAGCTGTGCGTAATGTGCTTTTAGATCATCTGTTTGATTCGATGATGCACATAAGAGACGCAAAAGCTATGTGGATCATCTGAATGCTACCTATGGTGCTTCAGATGCAGGCAAAGAGCTGTATACCATGGAGAGCTTTAATGACTACAGATGGTTGCTAACACATCAGTAGTCGAGCAAGCTCATGAGATTCAGCGTCTGGCTCAGGAACTTGAATTCCTTAAATGTGTCTTACCCGATGAGTTTGTGGCTAGATGCATTATTGCTAAATTGCCTTTTTTATGGAGGAATTTCATCACAAGTTTCAAACACAAGAGACAGAAAATATCAGTTGAAAACCTGATAGCATCTCTTGATGTTGAGGAGAAAGCTCGGGCTAAAGACAACATTGAGAAGGGGAACGAGGAAAAAGCTAGCGCCCACTTCGTCCAGATAAACCATAGCAAGAAAAGGGAAAGCCTAAGCAACCTGCTTTAAATGCCAAATAAAATACTGTCTTCAAGAAGAAGAAGAAAGACAACGTAGAGCTACCTTACTTCGCGTGTGGAGAGCTTGATCATTTTGCTAAAGATTATCCGGAGCGAGCGGACAAGAAAGAGAAAAAGAAAGTCAACCTCATGACTGTTAGCAGTGCTGATGACGGGTATGATAATTTTCTATTGTACTTTCAATGTTTCAATCTCCAAGTTGGTGGGTTAATACAGGTGCTAATATTCACGTGTGTGCTGATATCTTATTGTTTTCTTCTTACCAGGGGCTCCAAGGTTTCTCCGTCCTGATGGGAAATGGGTCACATGCTTCTGTTCGTGGTGTTGGCACGGTAGATCTGAAGTTTACTTCGGGAAAGATCGTGTAGCTGAAGAATGTGCAGCATGTCTCTACTATTCGCAAGAACCTTGTTAGCGTCTCCCTTCTTTTGAGAGATGGGTTTAAGGTAGTGTTAGAGTCCAATAAAGTAGTTATGTCTAAGTATGGACAATTTATTGGTAAAGGCTATGATTGTGGAGGCTTGTTCTGCTTATATTTGGCAGATCTTTGTAATAAGTCAGTGAATCATATTTGTGGCACAGTTAATGATAGTTTGAGTGTTTGACATTCTTGTTTATGTCATGTGAACTTTGGTTTGATGTCATGTTTATCTAGCTTGAGTTTAATTCCAGATTTCACTATTGTCAAAGGTTCTAAGTGCCATAGTTGTGTGCAATTTAAGCAACCTCGAAAGCCTCATAAGACAATGGAGGAGAGAAACTTGGCACCTCTAGAACTCATACATTCTGATCTTTGCGAGATGAATGGTGTGTTGACAAAATGTGGAAAGAGATATTTTATGACTTTAATTGATGATGTAACTAGATTTTGCTATATTTACTTGCTGAAAACTAAAGATAAAACGCTAGACTACTTTAAAATCTATAAGGCTAAAGTTAAAAATCAACTAGAGAGAAAAAATAAACATCTAAGGTCAGATCATGGTGGTGAATATTTTCCTATATTATTTGACGAGTTCTGTGTAGAATATGGTATTATTCATGAGGGAGTAGCTCCCTATTCACCCGAATCAAACGGGATTGCCGAGAGAAAAAACTACATGCTGATTGACTTGGTGAACGCCATGTTAGACACTGCTGGTCTATCTAAGGCATGGTGGGGGGAAGCTTTATTGACTGCGAGTCATGTCCTGAATAGAATTCCAAACAGAAATAAAGAGACAACTCTATTGAAAATTGGGTTGGAAGGAAACCATCACTTTCATACTTGCGCACGTGGGGATGTTTGACGAAAGTCAATGTTCCAATTTCTAAGAAGCGTAAGCTTGGACCGAAGACTGTGGATTGTGTCTTTTTAGGATATGCTCACCATAGCATTGCCTATAGATTTTTAGTAGCAAAATCTGAAGTTCCTGATATGCATGTGGATGCAATTTTTGAATCTCGTGATGCTATATTTTTTTAAAATATATTTTCTATGAAAGATATGTGTAGCAATGCTAGATTTTCCTCTGAGATAGCTCCTGATTTTATTATACCTATTGAGTCTCCTGTTGATCATTTGAGCAATCACCTGAAGAAGTCATTGAGGAGAATGACAATGAAGTTTCTGTGAGGAACAAGAGACGAAGGATTGCAAAATCCTTTGTAACACCCTAAAAATTTGAAAAGAAGAAAAATAGGAAAAATATGATTTTTATATTTATTTTTGTGAAGCATGCAAATTTAGAATAAGAATAATTTTTATAAATTTAAAATCAAATATAAGGGTAGAAACATGATTGAGCATTCATGCTGCTGCATTTGAAGTTTTGTATTGAGTGGTTTCAATCAAATTCAAATTTGATTTGAAAATCATTTGAAAAAGGAATTTGAAAAAATTGGAAAAAGATTTCTTATTCTCTCTGCTCTCGGGCCGCTTCTCTCCGCAGCCCAGCGCGCGCGGCCCGCTCTTTCCTCTCTCCCGCAGCCTCCTTCTCCTTCGCGGGCCGAGCCCAGCAACCAGCCGCGGCCTGCCAAGCCAGCCGCCGCCCCGTTTTCTTCTGAGTCGCTGACATGTGGGACCCGTCTGTCAGTGACCGTTCTCCTTTCCTTTCTTCTTCCTCCGGTTCTTTCCAACCGCGAGCTCGCTTTCCTCCTTCTCCGATTCGAATCCGCGGCTCAATCTTCGTTCTTTCCTTAAGTGCGACGCCTTCGGGCTATAAAAACGGAGCCCCCGCACGATTCCGCCCCATCCCAACCCTTTTGGAGCAGCCGCAACCGCCTAGCACCACCACCGTGAGCACCACCGCCTCCACCGTCCGCCACCGCAAGCACGCCGTCGTCTTCATCCATCCCGTGCCCTAGTTCTTGCCTGGGGTGAGTTCGCCATGCTCCAAGCTACCTTCCGGTGTTTCCCTTTCGTCGAATGGTGGCCGGAGCCGTGTTTTGGCTTTTTCCAGTGATGGCGCCGCCGTGGGAGCTCGCCGACGGCCGGAGTTCGGCCGGAGCGCCGCCCGGTTTCCCCCGATCTGCTCTGGACCGTTCATTTTAGATCTAACGGCTGTAAATAGAAGATACCGATTCGGCCGACGTTTTGCTAAAGAGACCCTGAGTTTTTATCTTTTCGAACCCGCGGTCCAAAGCGTAATCTAGAAAATACGTTTTGATTAATTGAAAACGTAATTCGTTTCGGAAAAAGAAAAATACGCTTTCTGATATTTACAGTTTTGCCATTCAGATTGTTTTAGTTGTAGAATCTTCGTTTTAACTCCGATTTGGTCCATTCAAATTGCGTTAGATTCATATTTGCGAGTTCTATGTAATTATACAACTGTACAGTAGGTTTGGATTAATTTATTTTCGAGTTTTTATTAAAGTATTTATTTTTCTATAGGAAATCTTTGGAAATTCATAACTTTGTCGTTCTAACTCCGATTTTCGTGATCTTCGCGTCTGTGTGATCCTAGCGAGTTGTAGATTCGTTTTAAAGACGTTTTATCTTATTTTCTTACTGTTGGTGTATTGTTCTAATTATAGTCTTGTTTGTCTATGCATGATTGCCTCTGGATGTGTGTTGTTGATATTGGTTGATCGAGTATAGACGGTGAGCAATTCGTTGGAGATCAAGAGCCTTACTGTAACACCCTAAAAAGTTGAAAAGAAGAAAAATAGGAAAATATGATTTTTATATTTATTTTTGTGAAGCATTCAAATATAGAATAAGAATAATTTTTATAAATTTAAAATCAAATATAAGGGTAGAAACATGATTGTGCACTCATGCCGTTGCATTTGAATTTTTGGTTTGAGTGGTTTGATTCAAATTCAAATTTGATTCCAAAATCATTTGAAAATGCTTTGAAATAATTGAAAAGGAAAAAGAAAAAAAAAAGAAAATTTCCTTTCTCCTCGCTTTCGGCCCGGCAGCCCATTTCTTCACCGCGGCCCGCGTGCTTTTCTTTTCCCCGCGGCCTGTTACTTCCCCGCGCGCGTCGTTTCCCCGCCTGGGCCGACTTCGGCCGCTGGCCCAGCAACCGCGCGAAGAGCTGCCGCGCTTTCCTTCTCAGATGCGTCGCTGACAGCATGGCCCCGCATGTCAGGCCATCTTCTTCCTCCCCAAGCCACCGTCGGATCTTCTCTTTCCAAAAACGCCGAAGCCGAATCCTTCCTTCCAATCTCCCCTTTCCTTCCTTGGAATCGCCTTCGGGCTATAAAAACCGAGCCCGTGCCTCCTTCCGCTCCATCCTATCTCGACGCGGAGCATTGAAATCATCCCGAGAAGGCGTTGCTCGGAGCACCACCGCGACCACCCGCCATCCCGAGCCGCGCGCCTTCTTTTGGTCTGTCCTCGGTTCCGTTCTTGCGCGAGGTGAGATCGCCTTGCCCTGTACTCCATCCCGGTACTTTTTATTCGTCGAATGATGCTCGGTTTCGAGTTTTAGCGAACTCCGGCGATGGCGCCGCCGCGGACTTGGTCGCCGGAGCGTTTTCCCGGCCGGAGCGCCGCCCCGTTCGTCCCGAATAGATCTGAACCGTTCATTTTAGATCTAACGGCTGTAAATAGAAGATACCGATTTGGCTGACGTTTTGCTAAAGAGACCCTGAGTTTTTATCTTTTCGAACCCGCGGTCCAAAGCGTAATCTGGAAAATACGTTTTGATTAATTGAAAACGTAATTCATTTCGGAAAAAGAAAAATACGCTTTCTGATATTTACAGTTTTGCCATTCAGATTGTTTTAGTCGTAGAATTTTCGTTTTAACTCCGATTTGGTCCATTCAAATTTCGTTAGATTAATATTTGCGAACTCTATGTAATTATACAACTGTACAGTAGGTTTGGATTAATTTATTTTCGAGTTTTTATTAAAGTATTTATTTTTCTATAGGAAATCTTTGGAAATTCATAACTTTGTCGTTTTAGCTCCGATTTTCGTGATCTTCGCGTCTGTGTGATCCTAGCAAGTTGTAGATTCATTTTAAAGACTTTTTATTTTATTTTCTTACTGTTGGTGTATTGTTCTAATTATAGTCTTGTTTGTTAATGCATGATTGCCTCTGGATGTGTGTTGTTGATAATGGTTGATTGAGTATAGACGGTGAGAAATTCGTTGGAGATCAAGAGCTTTACTACGAGCAAGATCTTCAGGACCAGTTCGAGCAAGGCAAGTATAGCATGGGATTATCCTTGTTGTCCTATTCACTTTATGCAATTAATATCATTATGCATTTATTCCTTGTTAAGGATGACTTAGCGATTGATCCTTTACCTTGGTACCTATTATATTGCATTGAGTAGTTTGGCTAGTGCTTAAACTTGGACTATGATCATGTAATTTGACTAATGGAATATGCAATAAACATTAAAAGATGATTTTTATTACTGTTAAAGGGTACTAGAGCATGGGGATTACTTTTGATGCTCTAATTGCTCTCCATAAGGACTCATCTATAAGCGATAATCCGGGATTTACAGTACAACTGTGGGGGCTATATGGCTCTGGCTTTAGTCATATAGAAGGACCTTTTCTAGCTTGTTAGAGGTATTCCTTTATGGCGTAAGAATGGCTTGACGAATCGGGTATAGTGCGGCCTCTGTCCTCATGTGTATAGGCTGCGTGTTATTGTGCCATCAGGAAGAGGGGCTCTACATCTGTTTGCCGAGTGAAATCTAATGACCCTAACTTGTTAGACGAACCTTCGAAAGACTTCATAGTGTTTACCCTGCCTGCTCACCTTGGTAGTGTTTTGGGAGTAATTAACCCGGGCATTTGGGTAACACGACTCACAGTGAAAGTGTACAACCTCTGCAGAGTGTAAAACTGTTATAACAGCCGTGCTCACGGTCACGAGTGGCCTTGGACCCTTATGGAATAGTTGAATAACTGTTTATGATTATGTTTTTGCTATTCGTTAATCATTTCACATGGATCATATGTTTAATGTTTATATTGAGACATTTTGATGTTATTGTTATGCTAAAATCATGCTAACTAAAAGCTACATGCTGATAAACCAATGAATATGCCTTTTTGAGCCTCATGAACCCCATGTTACACTTGTTGAGTACGAGATGTACTTACGCTTGTTTATTTCTTTTACTTGGATAAAAATCCCGGATGGGTAACAGATGGAGGTAATAGTGACTACTACGCCTACTTCCCTGAAGATTACTAGTCTTGCTGTCAACCAGTCAATGTACCTGTGACTGGAGCTACCACGAGAGAATTTTTATTTATACTTCCGCTACGTTTGTGTTAAGACTATGTGTTTAAATATTCGTGATGTAATAACATTTGTGATGATACTTCTGTTATAATTTGTGAACTTATGTGTGATTGATCTCTGGGCGCACATAAGGGTATGCATTCCATTTGGTCGATAAATGGGTGTGACACTTACTACGAGCAAGATCTTCAGGACCAGTTTGAGCAAGGCAAGTATAGCATGGGATAATCCTTGTTGTCCTATTCACCTTATGCAATTAATATCATTATGCATTTATTCCTTGTTAAGGATGACTTAGCGATTGATCCTTTACCTTGGTACCTATTATATTGCATTGAGTAGTGTGGCTAGTGCTTAAACATGGACTATGATCATGTAAATTGATTAGAGGAATATGCAACAAACATTAAAAGATGATTTTGATTAATGTTTAAAGGGGATTAGAGCATGGGGGTTACTTTTGATGCTCTAATTGCTCTCCATAAGGACTCATCTATAAGCGACAATCCGGGATTTACAGTACAACTGTGGGGGCTATATGGCTCTGGCTTTAGTCATATAGAAGGACCTTTTCTAGCTTGTTAGAGGTAACCTTTTTGGCGTAAGAACGGCTTGACAAATCGGGTATAGTGCGGCCTCTGTCCTTATGTGTATAGGCTGCGAGTTATTGTGCCATTTGGAAGGGGGGCTCTACATCTGTTTGCCGAGTGAATCTAATGGCCCTAACTTGTTAGACGAACCTTCGAAAGACTTCATAGTGTTTACCCTGCCTGCTCACCTTGGTAGTGTTTTGGGAGTAATTAACCCGGGCATTTGGGTAACACGACTCACAGTGAAAGTGTACAACCTCTGCAGAGTGTAAAACTGTTATAACAGCCGTGCTCACGGTCACGAGTGGCCTTGGACCCTTATGGAATAGTTGATCATTAATAATGGATATGTTTTTGCTATTCGTTAATCATTTCACATGGATCATATGTTTACTGTTACATTGAGACACTTTGATATTATTGATATACTGAAATAATGCTAACTAAAAGCTACATGCTGATAAACAAATGAATATGCCTTTTTGAGCCTCATGAACCCCATGTTACACTTGTTGAGTACGAGATGTACTTACGCTTGTTTATTTTTCTTACTTGGATAAAAATCCCGGATGGGTAACAGATGGTGCAAGTAGTGACTATTTCTACTTTCCGGAAGATTACTAGACTTGCTGTCAACCAGTCAATGTGCCTGTGATTGGAGCTACCACGAGAGTTTTTATATTTTACTTCCGCTATATTATTGTAAAGACTATGTGTTATTAATCGTGATGTAATAACATTTGTGATGATACTTCTGTTATAATTTGTGAACTTATGTGTGATTGATCTCTGGGCGCACATAAGGGTATGCATTCCATTTGGTCGATAAATGGGTGTGACAAATTGGTATCAAAGCTCTTGTTGACTGTAGGACGCAAGCCTAGTTAGGAATGGTCGATTTAGTATTATCTTTACACTATTTTTATGCTCACTATCTTGCTCTTGTTATTTGATAAATTTTTATGCTTCTTATGTCACATTCTATTACGAAATTTTGCCTCTATTCTAACTTCATCTAAAAATTCTGTAGATGGCCCGTGACCGTAAGACTGCCCGCATTAGCTCTGGAGGATACTACCCACCTCGTGCCCTGCATGCAACTGAAGAGCCACAAGAGCTAGAACCTCAGGAACAGGAGCAGACTCCTGTAGCACCAGTCCAAGCACCAGCACCTCCCCAGGAAGAGCCTGAGCCTGAAGAAGATCTAGAAATCATCGAGATTAAAGATGATGAAGAGGAAGCTAATGGAGGAGTACAACCCCCGCCTCCACCACATGAAGCTCCTGAAGATATGCCACCTCCTCCAATGTGGTGGACTGTGAGGATCTACCACAGGAATGGAGGGAATGCGGTCTCTCATCTTCGCCTGGTGGGGATGCTCACTGCTTACTTCGCTGATTGGCATCCAGCTGTGGAGTACGTCTATTGGGAGTACACTCATCCACTGGAGGACACATACTGGAAGGCAAGGGCAAGCATCTTTGCCCATAAGCAAGACAAGGGGGCATATCAGCTGGACAGGATGTTCTCTCACGTGGGACATCGAGCTACTATAGAGGATAGCATTGAAGATGCTGCTTTTGAAGCATGTATGGGTCTCCGCTATCTTCGCTTTAACCTTATGAAGCATGACATTCATCGCTTCTTTCCTCGTGCACACCCCGAACTTGGATGGGCTATGACAGATCCAGTGCAGCTAGAGCCACTACCTCGGGTGATGGTGAACCTTGTCTATGATATGATGGATAGGAAGCTGCAGCTAGAAGAGATGGTGAAGGCACAAGGGAAGACTATCAAGAGGTGCCAAGCAACCATTGATGAGCTCCGAGCAAACCAAGGCATGCCTAAGATTTATGAGACATTAGAGCATGAGCCACTTCCTTAGGAAGTAGGAGTCCTTTATGTAATAAGAACGTTCTTAGTAACGTCAGTTGAGTCAGTTGAGTCTGTCGTGTGGTTTGAACCTTGGTGTGCTAGTTGCTTTATGATTATTCTTATGTGTGAGTTGGATCTTTGTTTGAGTGTCGGGACTTGTAGGTATGTCTACAAGTTCCATTCTTAAGAATAATAGGTTTAATAGTCAAGGAATAATAGTTGGGTTTGATATTATCACGTTTCTGTCCTTGCTGTTTTCTGAAGCAGTCTTCAATGTTTCTGCTATAGTTTAAAAACGGTTCGTGCAACATTTATGAAATTTTTATGAGAGAAACTAGACTCAAGCATCTTTCAAATGCCACTAGTATCACCTTTTTATCTGATCTGGTTCGAGAGATATAATTTTCACAAGTTAAAGTTTCTGTACAGTCTGGAATCTGGAACAGTTTCTGTTACGCCTTATTTTTCATAGACTTAACGACAGAATCTGATCTTGAGGTCTGAATAGAAATTGTGGATAATTTCATAAGCTTTCCAACCATATAAGGCATGCCTATTTTGGATTTCTGTAGCTCGAGAAATGATTGAAATACTGAACTGTCAACATTGCTACTCGTCCAGAAAACTTTCAGATCTCATTCTTAATCTTATAAGTGGTTGAAATCATGGAATTCTTAAAGTTTGCATGTTTATGGGTGGCAGATGGCCGGAAGAGGAAGAGGCAGAGGTCGTGGAAACATTCCCCCAAATCCACCACCACCACCGCCACCAACTATCGAGCAACTGTTGGCGGTACAGACGCAGTTGATGCAGCAACTAGTGCAAAATCAGCAAAATCAGCCAGTTGCTGGGGCTCAACCACGTGATAAGCGTGGTGAGTTTTTGAAGGGTCGTCCCCCAGTGTTCACACATGCTGCTGATCCTTTGGAGGCCGATGATTGGCTTCGTGCTGTGGAGAAACAACTCACTATTGCCCAATGTGATGACCGACAGAAGGTGTTGTTTGCTTCTGGGCAACTTCAGGGAGAAGCTCAGGATTGGTGGGAGTCATATGAGTATGGTCGTCCTGCCAATGCTCCTGCAGTCACCTGGCAGGAGTTTAGGGAGAACTTCAGGGCTTACCATATACCTGAAGGAATGATAGAGTTGAAGGCGGAGGAATTCAGGAACCTGACCCAAGGGTCAATGACTGTAGCTGAGTACCGTGACAAGTTTGCTCAATTGTCACGATATGCTCCACATGAGGTGGCCAATGACAATGATAAGCAGCGCCGCTTCTTGAAGGGATTATATGATGGACTACAGTTGCAGTTGATGTCCAATACCTACCCTAACTTTCAGACGCTTGTGAACCGCGCTATCGTGGTGGATAACAAGTGCAAGGAAATGGATGCAAAGAGGAAGAGGTTACAGGGACAAGCCTCCAATAGCAACACCCGTCCGCGTACTGGCTTTCAACAGAATACTCACTAGAGGCCTCCTTCTGGACAGTGGAATCATGGTCAGGCACCATTCCGTGGACAGTTCCCGCAACGTCCCCCATTCCAGCCACAGAATAGCAACCAACGTCCACCGCAGCAGAATGGAAATCAAGCGCAGCGTCAGGGTCCTTCCAATAACACTCCTACGAAGACTAGTGCTCCCAATACTCCCAACAGGTGTTTCTGATGTGGAAAAGAAGGTCACTTGTCTTACAATTGCCCGGAGAAGCCCAACCAGCAGACTCCCCAGAGACAGAGCAGCCACCAGAAGCCCGCACCTAACTCGGGAAGGGTGAATCACTTGTCCCAGGAAACTGCAGTGGAGGAGCTAGAAGTTATGCTTGGTACGTTCGATGTCCACTCTACTCCCGCCACTGTTCTTTTTGATTCTGGAGCATCACATTCTTTCATATCGCAATCATTTGTTAGAATACATAGAATCCATTTGTGTGCCATGAAGAACCCTATCTTAGTAAACTCACCTGGTGGAAGCATGCCAGCATCTTATCGCTGTCTTCCGATTAGTCTCAACTTAAGGGGGGTAGAGTTTACAGTTAGCCCTATAGTATTGAGAACAGCTGGGATTGATCTTATATTGGGAATGGATTGGATGATGCAACAACAAGCAGAGATTCAGTGTAAGGATAAATCAGTTGTATTGACAACACCAAAGGGTGATAGAATCAGGGTTGAAGTAAAAGTGCAAAAACAAGAGACCGCTACAGTGAACCAGCTCAATGATGGTGCCAACCAGGAAGATCCAGTTGTGGAGGAGTTCCCAGATGTGTTTCCAGAGGAATTGCCAGGTATGCCACCAGACCATGACATTGAATTTATTATTGAATTATTACCTAGAACTGCACCTATAGCTAAGCGTCCATATAGAATGGGAGTAAATGAATTAGAAGAACTTAAGAAACAAATTAAGGAGTTGCAGGATAAGGGTTTTATTCGTCCTAGTTCTTCACCATGGGGAGCACCAGTGATTTTTGTGGATAAGAAAGATGGAACTCAGAGGATGTGTGTAGATTATCGGTCTCTTAATGAGGTTACTATTAAGAACAAGTACCCATTGCCTAGGATTGATGACCTGTTTGATCAGTTGAGAGGAGCTTGTGTATTTTCCAAGATTGATCTTCGCTCTGGATATCATCAATTGAAGATTCGTGCCAGGGATATACCCAAGACAGCTTTTACCACACGGTATGGGTTGTATGAGTATACAGTGATGTCTTTTGGTTTGACTAATGCCCCTGCATACTTCATGTACTTAATGAATAAGGTGTTCATGGAATATCTGGACAAGTTTGTAGTGGTATTCATTGATGATATTCTAGTATTTTCCAAGACTGAGGAAGAACATGCTGAACATTTGAGGTTGGTCTTGCAGAAGCTCAGAGAACACCAACTATATGCAAAAAGGAGTAAATGTGAGTTTTGGTTGAAGGAAGTTTCTTTTCTGGGTCATATTGTTTCAAATGGAGGAATATCAGTAGATCCTGTCAAGGTGAAAGATGTATTGAATTGGAAACCACCCATCAATGTGAGTGAGATCCGTAGCTTCTTGGGATTGGCTGGTTATTATAGGAGATTTATAGAGGGATTTTCAAAGCTTGCAAAACCAATGACTGCATTATTGGAGAAGAATGCCAAGTTTGTGTGGTCCGAGAAGTGTCAGGCTAATTTTGAGGAACTAAAGAAGAGATTGACGACTGCACCCGTCTTAGTTTTGCCAGATCTGAGTAAACCTTTCTCTATCTATTGTGATGCATCTCGATTGGGTTTGGGATGTGTTCTGATGCAAGAAGGTAGAGTTGTGGCATATGCATCGAGGCAGTTGAGGAAGCATGAGTTAAATTACCCTACTCATGATTTGGAATTAGCTGCAGTAGTTCATGCATTAAAGATATGGAGACATTATTTGATTGGACACAAGAGTGATATATACACTGATCACAAGAGTTTAAGGTATATCTTCACTCAAACGGATCTGAACTTGAGGCAGCGTAGATGGTTGGAGTTGATAAAAGACTATGATCTAGAGGTGCATTATCATCCAGGAAAGGCCAACGTTGTTGCTGATGCTCTTAGTAGGAAAAGTTATGCAAATGAAATACAAGTAATGCCTATGCCAAAGGAATTGTGTGCCGAGTGCAAGCATCTGAACTTAGGATTTACTACCAATGCAGTGGAATTAGTATTAGAGCCTACTCTAGAGCAAGAGATCCGTAAAGGTCAGCAGAAGGATGAAAAGTTGAGAGAGATAGCTGAAAACATAGCGAAAGGTAAATCTCCAGGATTCCGTAAGGATGATAATGGTACGCTATGGTTTGGAAAAAGGCTGTGTGTGCTCGAAGATAAGGATATCAGAATGGCAATTCTGCGTGAAGCTCATGAGTCAGCTTATTCCATACATCCGGGGAGTACTAAGATGTACTTGGATCTGAAAGAGAAATATTGGTGGTACGGTTTAAAGAGAGATGTTGCTGAGTATGTTGCTTTGTGTGACACTTGTCAAAGGGTGAAAGCGGAACATCAGAGACCTGCAGGATTGTTACAGCCTATGCAGATACCCGAGTGGAAATGGGAAGAGGTTGGTATGGACTTTATAGTTGGGTTGCCACGGACTCAAAGAGGATATGATTCAATTTGGGTGATAGTGGATCGTCTGACTAAGGTTGCTCATTTTTTGCCTGTGAAGACTACATATAGCAGTGCGAAGTTGGCAGAGTTGTATATGGAAAGAATAGTGAGTCTACATGGAGTACCTAAGAAGATTGTGTCTGATCGAGGTACCCAATTTACATCTCATTATTGGCAAAAGATACATGAATCACTAGGAACCAAGCTGAATTTTAGTACAGCTTACCATCCACAGATAGATGGACAGACGGAAAGAATTAATCAGATATTGGAGGATATGTTGAGAGCTTGTGCTTTACAATATGGTACTAGTTGGGATAAGAGTTTGCCTTATGCAGAGTTCTCCTATAACAATAGTTATCAGAAGAGTCTTCAGATGGCACCGTTTGAGGCTCTGTATGGACGAAAGTGTAGGACCCTGTTGTTCTGGAATCAGACAGGGGAGAGTCAAGTGTATGGGCCTGATGTATTAAAGGATGCTGAAAAGAAAGTGAGAATGATTAGAGATAATCTAAAAATAGCACAGTCCAGACAGAAAAGCTATGCTGATACTCGCAAAAGGGAGTTGACTTTTGAGGTAGGGGATTATGTATACTTGAAAGTGTCACCCATGAGGAGTGTGAAGAGGTTCAACATGAAGGGTAAATTGGCACCAAGATATATTGGACCTTTCAAGATTATAGAGAGACGTGGTGAAGTGGCATATCAGTTGGAATTACCTGAAAGTTTGGCAGGTGTACATGATGTGTTCCATGTGTCTCAATTGAAGAAATGTTTACGAGTACCAGAGGAGTAGATTCCATTAGAGGAACTCACTGTTAAGGAGGATCTTACATATGAAGAGTTTCCGGTTAAAATTTTAGAGACTGCGGACAGAGTCACAAGAAGTAGAACAATCAAAATGTGTAAAGTACAATGGAATCGGTACACAGCAGAAGAGGCTACTTGGGAACGAGAAGAGGATCTGTGAAAAACCTACCCGCAACTGTTTGAGTAAGCATTGGTCGAATCTCGGGACGAGATTCATCTTAAGGGGGGTAGAATTGTAACACCCTAAAAATTTGAAAAGAAGAAAAATAGGAAAAATATGATTTTTATATTTATTTTTGTGAAGCATGCAAATTTAGAATAAGAATAATTTTTATAAATTTAAAATCAAATATAAGGGTAGAAACATGATTGAGCATTCATGCTGCTGCATTTGAAGTTTTGTATTGAGTGGTTTCAATCAAATTCAAATTTGATTTGAAAATCATTTGAAAAAGGAATTTGAAAAAATTGAAAAAAGATTTCTTATTCTCTCTCTGCTCTCGGGCCGCTTCTCTCCGCAGCCCAGCGCGCGTGGCCCGCTCTTTCCTCTCTCCCGCAGCCTCCTTCTCCTTCGCGGGCCGAGCCCAACAACCAGCCGCGGCCTGCCAAGCCAGCCGCCGCCCCGTTTTCTTCTGAGTCGCTGACATGTGGGACACGTCTGTCAGTGACCGTTCTCCTTTTCTTTCTTCTTCCTCCGGTTCTTTCCAACCGCGAGCTCGCTTTCCTCCTTCTCCGATTCGAATCCGCGGCTCAATCTTCGTTCTTTCCTTAAGTGCGACGCCTTCGGGCTATAAAAACGGAGCCCCCGCACGATTCCGCCCCATCCCAACCCTTTTGGAGCAGCCACAATCGCCTAGCACCGCCACCGTGAGCACCACCGCCTCCACCGTCCGCCACCGCAAGCACGCCGTCGTCTTCATCCATCCCGTGCCCTAGTTCTTGCCTGGGGTGAGTTCGCCATGCTCCAAGCTACCTTCTGGTGTTTCCCTTTCGTCGAATGGTGGCCGGAGCCGTGTTTTGGCTTTTTCCAGTGATGGCGCCGCCGCGGGAGCTCGCCGACGGCCGGAGTTCGGCCAGAGCGCCGCCCGGTTTCCCCCGATCTGCTCTGGACCGTTCATTTTAGATCTAACGGCTGTAAATAGAAGATACCGATTCGGCCGACGTTTTGCTAAAGAGACCCTGAGTTTTTATCTTTTCGAACCCGCGGTCCAAAGCGTAATCTAGAAAATACGTTTTGATTAATTGAAAACGTAATTCGTTTCGGAAAAAGAAAAATACGCTTTCTGATATTTACAGTTTTGCCATTCAGATTGTTTTAGTTGTAGAATCTTCGTTTTAACTCCGATTTGGTCCATTCAAATTGCGTTAGATTCATATTTGCGAGTTCTATGTAATTATACAACTGTACAGTAGGTTTGGATTAATTTATTTTCGAGTTTTTATTAAAGTATTTATTTTTCTATAGGAAATCTTTGGAAATTCATAACTTTGTCGTTCTAGCTCCGATTTTTGTGATCTTCGCGTCTGTGTGATCCTAGCGAGTTGTAGATTCATTTTAAAGACGTTTTATCTTATTTTCTTACTGTTGGTGTATTGTTCTAATTATAGTCTTGTTTGTCTATGCATGATTGCCTCTGGATGTGTGTTGTTGATATTGGTTGATCGAGTATAGACGGTGAGCAATTCGTTGGAGATCAAGAGCCTTACTACGAGCAAGATCTTCAGGACTAGTTTGAGCAAGGCAAGTATAGCATGGGATAATCCTTGTTGTCCTATTCACCTTATGTAATTAATATCATTATGCATTTATTCCTTGTTAAGGATGACTTAGCGATTGATCCTTTACCTTGGTACCTATTATATTGCATTGAGTAGTGTGGCTAGTGCTTAAACATGGACTATGATCATGTAAATTGATTAGAGGAATATGCAACAAACATTAAAAGATGATTTTGATTAATGTTTAAAGGGGATTAGAGCATGGGGGTTACTTTTGATGCTCTAATTGCTCTCCATAAGGACTCATCTATAAGCGACAATCCGGGATTTACAGTACAACTGTGGGGGCTATATGGCTCTGGCTTTAGTCATATAGAAGGACCTTTTCTAGCTTGTTAGAGGTAACCTTTTTGGCGTAAGAACGGCTTGACGAATCGGGTATAGTGCGGCCTCTGTCCTTATGTGTATAGGCTGCGAGTTATTGTGCCATTTGGAAGGGGGGCTCTACATCTGTTTGCCGAGTGAATCTAATGGCCCTAACTTGTTAGACGAACCTTCGAAAGACTTCATAGTGTTTACCCTGCCTGCTCACCTTGGTAGTGTTTTGGGAGTAATTAACCCGGGCATTTGGGTAACACGACTCACAGTGAAAGTGTACAACCTCTGTAGAGTGTAAAACTGTTATAACAGCCGTGCTCACGGTCACGAGTGGCCTTGGACCCTTATGGAATAGTTGATCATTAATAATGGATATGTTTTTGCTATTCGTTAATCATTTCACATGGATCATATGTTTACTGTTACATTGAGACACTTTGATATTATTGATATACTGAAATAATGCTAACTAAAAGCTACATGCTGATAAACAAATGAATATGCCTTTTTGAGCCTCATGAACCCCATGTTACACTTGTTGAGTACGAGATGTACTTACGCTTGTTTATTTTTCTTACTTGGATAAAAATCCCGGATAGGTAACAGATGGTGCAAGTAGTGACTATTTCTACTTTCCGGAAGATTACTAGACTTGCTGTCAACCAGTCAATGTGCCTGTGATTGGAGCTACCACGAGAGTTTTTATATTTTACTTCCGCTATATTATTGTAAAGACTATGTGTTATTAATCGTGATGTAATAACATTTGTGATGATACTTCTGTTATAATTTGTGAACTTATGTGTGATTGATCTCTGGGCGCACATAAGGGTATGCATTCCATTTGGTCGATAAATGGGTGTGACATCCTTTGGTGATGATTTCGTTATGTATCTTGTGGATGATACTCCTACCTTTATTACAGAGGCATATGCATCTCCAGATGCAGATGATTAGAAAGAAGTTGTTCGTAGTGAGATGAACTCGATTTTTCT
This sequence comes from Saccharum hybrid cultivar R570, assembly GCA_038087645.1. Lineage (NCBI taxonomy): Eukaryota > Viridiplantae > Streptophyta > Magnoliopsida > Poales > Poaceae > Saccharum > Saccharum hybrid cultivar. The sequence continues at coordinate 302,011 of JAQSUU010000508.1, forward strand.
AATGGAACTTGGGAGCTATCTGAACTAACTTTTGGTTGTAAACCAATCGGATGTAAGTGGGTGTTCAAGAAGAAGCTTAGGCCCGATGGTACTATTAACAAGTATAAGGCTCAGCTTGTGGCTAAGGGTGATACCCAGAAGAAAGATGAGGATTTCTTTGATACTTATTCACCTATTGCTAGAATGACCACTATTCGAGTTCTACTTTCTTTGGCTGCCTCATATGGTCTTCTCGTTCATCAAATGGACATGAAGACAACTTTCCTTAATGGAGAGTTGGATGAGGAGATTTTATATGGATCAGCCTGATGGATTTATAGTAAAAGGTGAAGAGCAGAAGGTGTGTAAATTACTGAAGTCTTTGTATGGCTTAAAACAAGTACCTAAACAATGGCATGAGAAGTTTGACACTACTTTAACTGGTGCAGGCTTTGCTGTTAATAAGGCTGATAGGTGTGTGTATTATCGACATGGTGGGGGCCAATATGTTATATTATGTTTATATGTTGATGATATTCTAATATTTAGAACAAGCATTGATATTATTAACGAGGTCAAGTCTTTTTTGTCAAAGAGTTTTGATATGAAAGATCTAGGAGAAGCTGATGTAATTCTAAATATTAAGCTGATTAAGGAAGATAGTGAGATTATCTTGTCACAATCTCACTATGTTGAGAAGGTATTAAGCCAGTTTGGCTTTATAGATAGCAAGTCTTCTCCAACACCTTATGATCTAAGTGTGACATTGAGAAAAAATAAGAAGATTGCTAGAGATCAATTAAGATATTCTCAAATAATTGGTTCACTCATGTATCTAGTTAGCACAACTAGACCAGATATCTCTTTTGCCGTGTGCAAGTTGAGTAGGTACATATCCAACCCGGGTAATGATCATTGGCATGCACTTGAAAGGGTCTTACGTTATCTCAAAGGTACTATGAGTTTTGGGATTCACTATTCTGGACACCCAGCTGTGCTAGAGGGATATAGTGATGCGAACTGGATTTCTGATATTGATCAAATCTACGCCACCAGTGGGTATGTTTTTACTCTTGGAGGTGGTGCACTGTCATGGAGGTCTTGTAAATAGACTATTTTGACTAAATAAACCATGAAAGTAGAACTTACTGCTTTGGATACAGCTTCTGCAGAGGCAGAGTAGCTGCGTGAGCTTTTGTCTGACTTGCCGGTGGTTGAAAAACCAATACCGGCTATTCTTATGAACCGTGATAATCAAACGGTGATCACTAAAGTGAATAGTGCTAAGGATAATACGAAGTCAACAAGACACGTTAAAAGACATTTGAAGTCTGTCAGGAAGTTAATAAACTATGGAATAATAATTGTGGCTTATATACAAACATACAAAAACCTGATAGATCCCTTTACAAAAGGGCTATCACGGAATATGATAGAAATCGCATCAAGGGAGATGGGTGTGAGATCCATATGAGTTTGCAGTAGTAGTAACCCAACCTTTTTGATCGGAGATCCCGTGACTAAGGATCTGGGAAAAACAAACTATTGATAAGCTGAGGAGAGTATAATTATAACCCTCTCTATGTGAAGATGCAATACTCTCAAAGTGTTGAGACACTGTATGGTAGGTTGGCTAATGCCTTAATATGTTCTATTAGCTTTAACAAACGAAGATGCTATCCTATAGAGCATTCTTGAAAGAACATACCTATATGAGTTTAACTGTATAACGTCGCAGTCAATGAGCTTGGGTGGACTCTAGTAAGCTCATGAAGAGACTAAGGAGTACGACGTATATGCTTCACCCACGGAGTAAGGTTACTAGCAGTCAAGTATTAGTTTAGCTTTGAGTAAAGCTCATTCGCACAAAACTTGCAATTCAAGGCTTAGTCCATTATTCAAGTTGTGGATGAGTGTAACTTGATGTTCTAGGTGAAAGTTCAACTTCACAGTCTCTGCCAAAACACTGCTATATCAAACAGTAGCGAGAACAGACAATCTCTAAATGGGTATTTAAGATCTGGTGAGGGATTGTTGGAATTTATATGGGCTTGGCCCAATAACCAATTGTGAAATTCCTAATAAATTTCAAAGGCACATTCATGTGAGAAGGGGGATGTTGAAACTCTTTAGTACCACCTTGCTTGTTGAAGTGGAGCTAGTCATACTTAAATATGGAAGTCCTCTTCACTTCCTCAAGTCTAGTGTGAGGAGGAAAAAAGAGAAGCCCATACGCGCTCGCTCGCCTCGCCGGGCCGGGCGAAGGGCGCGGGTGAGTTGCAGAGTCCTAAACAGTTATAAATTAAGAGTCCTAAAACGACTTAGATCGTGATCGTGATATGAGGTCGGTTGGACAAGACTATATAAGCAACATATCGACCACGCCAAAACGTATCTAATTGAGCTAGAGTTTTTGCCAATTCTCGTTGTGGCGCTGCTGCCAAAGTTACTGTAGTCCGATCGCTTGCATGTACCAGCGACCGGACGAGCAGGTCTTCGGAACCCTCGTCTTTGCGATCCTGCACCGGGAGAAGGCGAATATGGTTTCTGGGAAGCGTTAACTGTGCGACTGCTCCCAACTTTCACAACGGGTCGTCTTCCATCCAAGTCAGGCGGCGCTACGTCCCGCGTATTCGCCGTCAACTGCGTCGAGCTCTCCCTCCACCTCTCATTGACGACTTCGACGACGACTTCAACATCAACGACTTCGACATCGACCTCGTTCCATCATCACCACCATCTGCATCACCAACGACTATAGCTACAGTCGGCAGGTATAATCCTTGTGATCTAATCTTGTCGTTCATACTATCAAATATGTTGATCTGTCATGCTAGTATGCTATACATGCTTGATCTAGTTCATCTGTTTTACATGATTTATATTCTGGTTTTAATATGAAAATTGCCTAATTACTTAACATTATTCTCTAAAGGCAGGTTTGGTTCTTGTTATTTTGGAGATTGTCCTACATGATTCTTCACCTCAGCCTGATGATGTGTGGAGTCCAACCTGTGGTGGATGAGAATTAGCATTTTGGACGCCACGCCATTGGAACGGGTCTCAGAATGCTCGTCATTTTGGGGGGTATGGTTGAACGCCATTGCGTGGAGTTCAAGTCTTTGAGGCGAAATTGCTTTTTGTTCTCTATGTTCATTGTTCTCTTTCCTTCAGCAGGGTGTTTTTTTAAGCGACCTTCAGCAGCTTGGCTGAACTATTCCGGGCAGTGGCATCTCCTAGTGTTCCTGTGAGTGTGCAGTGCTCCCACTGCACAAATATTAAACGAGGCTTCAAGTCTCTGTATCTGAAGTTTCAAGTCACTGTAAAAGTAGCCTTCCAGTGTTCGTGTGTGTGTGCAGTGCTCCCTCTGCAGCATTATTAAATGAGGAATGCCCTTATAAAAAAGAGAGAGATATGTAGTCATTTTGTATATTGAACTTTCTTTGCCAATGAACCTTTTTCAGCTTTCAGAAATATTATTATGTTTGGGTTTTCACATCCCATCATCATAATGTAACACAATACACCTTTTTGACAGATAAAAATGTTCTCCCTCTTTCAAACCAGCGCAGCATCATAAAATTGGTTACAGCTAGTGGGTAATCCTTGTACATGCCATGAATATGCTATATTACATCATTACATGATTAAGGTCAAAGCCTAGCTTAACGTGCTTGAAACAAAAGGGTTTGTTGCCATATGTTATATATTAAGGCTGAATGTGCCTATAGATCATATAATTTATTTCGCTGTTTTTAAAATTATCTTCATGGCAGTTTACCATGTGTTTTCATACTAGTAAAAAGATAGAAAAAATCTAAGTTATTATTCCGTGGCAAATTTCGAAACAAGAACCACTTTCTTTGGATATGATCAATCTCCAAGGAAACAGAACATGCCAAATGAAGCTCTTAACAACCCACATCACAGGGACAGATGGCCAACTGAACCATCAGATTATCTTTTGCCCACTTTCTTTTGTATATTATTTTTTTCATTGAAGGTACTTGTGAGAGCTGAAAGAAAGAGGAAGGAGTACCTAAGATCGATAGGAATAGGAGGCATCGGGCAAACGCAAGCAAATTTCTACCTCCAATGCTAGAGGAGAAAATGAACCTGTCGCTTTCATGTTCCTATTCCCACTGTTCTTAGTGACTCTCTTCCCCTTCGCTCACGCTCAATCCTGAAACTGAACAACTTTCACAATCACAAACACGAACTGTTCAGCAAAGCTTGTAGCAGTACTCGAATGTATATATAGATCTCTGTGCTGTGCTCTAGAGTCTAGACTGTGAAGAGCCCAAATAAGGACACCCAATACATCTTTAATGTAGGATGGTGGTGGAAGGGGTGGGAGAGATATATACCTGTCCAAGTCTTTGACCCATGCCCTTGGTGAAAAGGTAAAGAAAAAGGGGTACAGAGTTATTTGTTGATCGCTTAATTCAACAAATAAACTCTGTAGACTGTAGGGAAGCATATCTGAGTAATTAGAGCAAAGCAATATGATTTTAAAAAGCAGCTGTTATGAGATATTATCCATAATTCCCAATGAGAACGCGTCATGAAGTGTCATTTTTCTATAGCGTTTTTTTTCTAGAACACATAGGAGCGCTAGGTGTCATTATATTAAGGAATATAAGAAAGTTTGATTACACAAAGCACCTAAGGCGCAAAAAAAATACAGATTTTGAAAAATAGACCAGCGCCAAACAACCGACAACAGGACAACTAGGACTGCAGGAGGCCCAAATCCTCGCGCCCCCATCCTGCACCAGAGTTCAGCCTCGTCCATGACATTCTAGAGCAGAAGCCGCGGCGCCATCAAACACGCCGGCGTTGTGGTGTTTCCAGATGGACCATGTGACCAGTATATCTGTGTATGACACAGGGATTGACCGACCCAATGGAAGATCAGAACATCATGTTATTTTCTTATCATGCATGCAAGCCCTACACCACCATATATGTCATTTCAGCATGTGCTGGTTTGATGCTTTTTTCCTTTTTTTTGTGAAAAGTTAGATGAACAAGGAATCCTGAACGATATTCAATAACTATACGTCTTTGATTGATACTAGTGTATAGGAGATTATTAATCACATTCTGTTTCATTTAGCAAGTGTAATTGTGTAAACATATATACTTGCTCAGTTTTGTGCAGGCAGTAGTTTCCAGGGACTAATATATGTAGGGTTTTAATTTTGTTACTGTGAGAAGCCAGTGGGAGCATCAACGTCTTATTGGATTCAAATCATTCTACAAAGTAATCTACATCGTGTTCATCACCTTGAGGGCCGAAATCAACCCTCCAAGGAAATTCTATTTTCCTTGCGGTGCAAGGGAGCCTCCAAGGTAAGCTATATTCTTTGAAGGTTTCTAGTAACCGCCAAGTAATATGGAGATTTCCTTGACTGCTGCACTCAACCTCCAAGAAAGTTACACATTTTTTTCTTGGGTGTTCTTCGAAGCCTCCAAGTAAATAGTTAATATTCTTGAGTGTTGTTGCCAAATGTCAAGAAACTACACTTTTTCTTGGGTGTTCTTCGAAGCCTCCAAGGAAATACTTAATATTCCTTAGTGTTATTGCCAAACCCCCATGCCAGCTTTTTTAGGGATTGGTCGAAATTTTTATATCAAAGGAAATCATTGTTTTCCTATACATATATTCCTCTAGTCCATCAATAGTAATATGCCATCAAGTGTACACTTCGACAACTATTTGGCTTAGTTAAATATATGTGAAATGCTGCATTGTGCAACCACCAACCATCGACATTTCCTTGGAGGTTTATAACCCTCAGGAAAATAAAATTAGTTTGTCGGCCAACAATATCCAAGGAAATGAGGTTTATAACCCTCAAGAAAATATACCTTGGCAGTTTATATTTGGTTGCCTCTAAGGAAAGCTATTTACTTGTCGATTGAAATATTTTCTTATCGCTGCGGCAAATTAGATGTCACCCTAATTTCCTTGGCAGCCAGCCTCCAAGGAAATGATCCTTGGGTGCCAAAACCTCCAAGAAAAAGAATTTCCCTTATCCAGTATTCTTGCCGGATTTTGTTTGGCAGTTAATAGTCAAGGATTGTTTTCTTGGTGGTTTAGCCATTTTCCTTGGCAGTTTTTGGCCCTCAAAGTAATTTCATTCTCTTGTAGTATCACTTTGTTCCGTACTTTCTGCTCTGAGAGTCCAATTCTTAGTCAAAGCATGTTACTGTTGATACATTATCTATGGTGACTCAAGGTCAAGGACAAACTAGTGATGATTGTGTTCCATGTGATCAATTAAAATTTTGTACTCAAAGTTAAGTTTTGATTTCTTACTACATATGATACCTACAAAGTTTTCAGGTGATATGCAAGTTCCACATAATGCCCAAAGTTAAGTTTTATTTTGTTATATGCAATGTCCAGGGGCTGTCTTACGCCCTGTAGGTCAAGTTCTTTTACAGTTATTCAACCAATCATCTTAGTCATTAAAAAAAAACTTAACCAATGCAGAAAAGACCACCCAATAGATTATAAACTATCCCTTGTGATTTGAGAGCCTTCAAGGAAATACTTGAGTACCTTGTGATTTGTGAGACAAAAGGAAAAGGAAGGAGGACCGAAGAACAGTAGGCATGGGAGGCATTAGGAAAGCTTGAAGCATGATCCCATCTGGCCACACCTCCAGGAGTTAACCATAGCTTAAGCTTTCCTGCATGTTCCCATACCGGCTGCTCTTTGACCCTCATCTCTTCCTTTTCCCGCCTCACCATTGTGCTGTGTCATCATGTAAATATGTGTATGAAGAAGTTTAGCTTCACCGTGAAATGATTATGCGAGCCAAAAAGGAAGAGGAAGGAGTGCTTAAGAATAATAGGAATGGGAGGCATCGGAAAGCGCATTAGGCTACCTCATGGTCAGAGGAAACAAATGTTGGGAACGCCGGGGAACTATCACGCCGGCGAACCTTGGAAGACGCACTCGGAAACACTCGATGAAACACACGATGTTTGGTGCTGTCAAACTGGCAGCGTTTTTCATATACCATTGCAGTACTTAAAGAAGAATTACATGCATAAGTGGAGAGATAATCTCCACAGAACGTGCAGCACCTAGCGCACTACTAGTCGTGCCATCCCATGACTCACCAGTTGCTGCACGGAGCTCCTACATGCAAGCTTAACTAACTTTAGCTACTGACTAAAAAAAGCAAAAGCTATTTACAGACTCCGACTCAGAACAAATGATCGGTGATGGCTGGACTGCATAACATTTCTCCCCCCTAGTTCATGCCTTCTCCACCGATCGCAGTGACGCCGATCAGCTCACACAGCTCCAAGAACCGCACTCGCCCCAGCGCCTTGGTCAGGATGTCTGCCGATTGCTTCTCCGTCGAGATGTGCCCCAAGACAATCCTGTTCCCCTCAATGCACTCACGGATGTAGTGGAATTTAGTGTCAATATGCTTACTCCGATCATGATGCACGGGATTCTTACTGAGAGCTATGGCAGACTGATTGTCCACCTTAAGCTCCGGTGCTCTAGGCTCGACACCGGCCATGTCAGTGACAAGCCGAGTGAGCCACACTCCCTGGCAGGCCGCCGTTGCTGCTGCTATGTACTCCGCCTCGCACGAGGATAGAGCGACAACCTTTTGCTTCGACGATTGCCAGGTGATGATGTTCCCGCCGAGGAAGAAGACGATGTCGGTGGTTCTCTTCCGGGTGTCGATATCCCCGGTCAGTCGTGCCTGTCCTTCACGGCGCGTGTAGTAGAGGCCATGAGTGCGTGTCCCTGCCACATAGCGAAGTACCCGCTTCACAGCCACCATATGCTCTTCATGCGGCGCCTCCATAAACCGGCTAAGGTAGCCCACCGCGAAAGCCAAATCAGGCCGCGTGTGAACTAGATACCTCAAGCCACCAATTATGCGCTGGTACGCCGTAGCATCCACTGTGGGAGTGGTGCTTGATCTGCTCAGTTTCAGGCGAGGCTCCATTGGCAGCGCACTTGGGTTGCAGGCGCCCAGACCACCGCGTTCCAGAAGCTTCCCTGCATAGGCAGATTGGCAAAGGGTGGTGCCAGCTTTGGTTTGTGTCACCTCGATGCCCAAGTAGTATGAGAGCAACCCAAGGTCACTCATGGAGAACAACCGCATCATGTCGCGCTTGAAGTCGGCGATCGCGTCGCCGCTGGTGCCGGTGATGATTAGATCGTCTACATAGACGCTGATCACCAGCCGCGACGTGCCGGTGCTGCGGGTGTAGATGCCGTGCTCTGAGCTGCTCCTCTGGAAACCAAGCGAAATCATTGATTTGTCGAGCTTGGCATTCCAGGCCCTCGGCGCTTGACGTAGTCCGTACAACGCCTTGTGAAGGCGCAGCACCTTGCCGTCGTCGTTGCCGACGATGAAGCCCGGTGGATGTGACACGTACACTTCCTCCCTAAGATCGCCGTTCAGGAACGCGCTCTTCACGTCCATATGATGGACCTTCCAGCCTTCGTGCGCCGCTAGAGCCAGCAGCGTGCGGATCGACTCCATGCGGGCCACCGGGGCGAACACTTCGTCGAAGTCCACCCCGACGCGCTGGACATAACCCTTCACCACCAGCCGGGCCTTGTGGCGGATGATGTTCCCGAGCTCGTCTCGTTTGACTTTAAAGACCCACTTGAGCCTGATTGCACGGTGCCCAGCAGGTAGAGGGACAGGCTCCCAGGTCGCGTTCTCTTCAATGGAACGCAGCTCGTCGCGCATTGCTTGACGCCAGCACGCCGCGTGTTTGGCTTCGCCAAAGGAAGCTGGCTCATCGACAGAGGTGAACATGTGCTCCTCATCTAGTACTCTAGCCGCGAGGTCAGGTGGAGACGCTGGCCCGACGATGTTGTCGATGGCGCGGAACCGCAGCGGGGTGTCGTCGTCGTGGTCCGCGTCCAGGGCGTCATGGTCCACGTCCGCCGGTGGCGTAGCGAAGTATGGCGGTGAGGCACCGCCTGGTGATCCTTGTGGCGTGGTTGCTTCAGCAGGTCCGAGCGACGGTGACTGCGCTGGAGGTGGGGATGCTGACGGCATCGCCCCGGGGACCTGCACCGCCTCAGTGACAAACTCGACGGTGAACGGCTCATCGTCGCCAGGATGCACGTCGGGGCTCGATGACCAGTCCCAGCGCGCCGCCTCATCAAAGACGACATCGCGGGAGATCACCACGCGCTTGGTCGAAGGATCATAGCACCTGTACGCCTTGGAGCCGCTCTCGTAGCCGACGAAGATCGTGGGCGTGCTCTGATCATCCAGCTTCTGCAGCCCTGGCTTCGTCATCTTGACGTGCGCGACGCACCCAAACGTGCACAGGTAGTGGACTGCCGGGCGCTCTCCATACCAGGCTTCGAACGGGGTTTTGCCATCGAGTGCCCGCGTCGGAGCCCGGTTTAGGAGATGCACCGCGGTGTGGACGGCCTCACCCCAGAAGAAGCTCGGGAGCGCCTTCGCCTTCAGGATAGAACGCGCCATGCCGACGACTGTTTGGTTACAGCGCTCCACCACCCCGTTTTGTTGCGGAGTGTACGGGGCAGTGAGCTGCCGCTGCACGCCACGGCGCGCACAGTGTTTGCCAAACTCGACGGAGGTGAACTCCCCCCCCACGATCGGTTCGGAGCACCTTGAGTTTCCTGCCCGACTCCACTTCCACCGTGGCCTGGAAGTTCTTGATGGCCGCTGCCGCCTGATTCTTGCTTGACAGAAGATGGAGCCACATATAGCGGCTCATGTCATCAACGAGCAGCAGAAAACACTTGTTACCACTTGGAGTCGGTGGGGACACTGGACCGCACAGGTCGCCATGAACAAGGTCCAGGGCATGCTCCGCGTGCCGCTTTGCCTGGCTGGGGAAGGGGGTCCTGCATTGCTTACCGGTGAGACAACTGTCACAGACCTGATCAATGTGATCTAGGTGCGACAGTCCACGCACCATCTGCTTGGTGGCGAGGGAGCGGAGCGACTTGAAGCTTATGTGGCCGAAACGTTCGTGCCACCGCCAGGCTGCCTCTGAGCTGCGCGCCGCGAGGCACACGGGACGCCCGATCACTAGCTCGAGGATGTACAGGCGAGTGTTCCCACGTGGTACCTTGGTGAGCAGGTCCCGCGCCTCATCATAGATCCGCAGGGCGCCGTCGTAGAGGTCGATGCGGTACCCGGCTTCCTCCATCTGACCGAGGCTGACGATGTTCGCCACCAGCCGAGGGATGTAGTAGACTCCGACAAGGGTGCGGTGCTCGCCGTTCTTGAGGACGAAGATGATGGAGCCCCGTCCCTCAATCTCGACCACGGACCCGTCACCGAAACGGACCGTGCCGCTCACGTTGGTGTCGAGGTGCGCGAACGCCGAGCGCGAGCTAGTCATATGGTTGGTCGCCCCGGTGTCGAGCACCCACCGCCGGGCGTCCTTGTCGATGTGGGGCCCAAGCTCGGCGAAGACCTCTGCTTCGTGGATCTCGACGCGAGTAGACGACTGAGCCAGGACAGTCGACGACGCGGCGATGGTCGAGGTAGCTGTTGACGTGGCCATCATCAGAGCCTGCTGCTCCTCACCTTCCGCTACGTGTGCCTTCTGCTCCCGCCTAGGTTTGCGGCAGTCCTTGGCGTAGTGGCCCTTGATGCCGCAATTGGCGCACTTGTCAGGGTTCCTCTCCTGAGGCTTCCCTGAACCGTCCTGCACCTTGCCGTCGCGTCCACCGCCGGAACTGCCACCGCAGCCACGGTGCATCTTGCCGCGCTTGCCGCTGCTGGACCCATCGCCGGATTCACGCAGCTTGAGCCGCGCCATCCACTCCTCCTCCGTGAGGAGCAGACAACCTTGCTTGTCGACGTTGGACGACACGCCCGTGGAGGCCGGCTTCTTCTTGCGCTGCTCGATGGCGCACAGTCGACCGACTACTTCCTCCACCGAGAGCTCATTGATGTCGAGGAGCGTCTCAATGGAGTAAGCAATCTGCTCAAGGTGATCAGGAACCACCTAGAGCATCTTCTTCACGATCTGGGCGTCGGTGATGTCGTGGCCCAAGGTGCGGATGTTGTTGGCGAGAGACATAATACGGAGCGAGAAGTCATCCACGGACTCACCCTCGTTGAAGCCGATGTCGCCGAATTGCCGGAGTAGGTGCTGGGTGTTAGCCTCCCGCACTCGGTCCACCCCGACGCGAACGGTTTTGACCGCCGCCCATGCCGATCGCGCCATCCGCTTGCGGGCTAGGGAGCCCAGCATGTCAGAGGGGACAGACCGCAGGATGGCGGCCATGGTGAGGCGATCCTCGCGGTACTCGATGAGCACCTCCTCCCCTTCCTCTGGCTCGACGGCGTGCCATAAGCCCGCCGCCTGTAGATTAACCTTCATCAGGAGCGCCCACTCCTGGTAGTTGGAGCGCGTGAGCATGGGGTACTGGACGGCGCCGCTCGCCTCCTTGACCACGCGCTCGACGATGACCTCGCCGCGACCTCGGCGCCCTCGGCGCGGCGCTGGCGATTGGGAAACTCGACGGCGCAGTGGTGGCGATGGCGAACGACCGCTGAACGCCGGGGCAGACATCTTTCCCGGACTCTAACCGCTCCGATACCAAATGTTGGGAACACCGGGGAACTATCACGCCGGCGAACCTTGGAAGACGCACTCGGAAACACTCGATGAAACACACGATGTTTGGTGCTGTCAAACTGGCAGCGTTTTTCATATATCATTGCAGTACTTAAAGAAGAATTACATGCATAAGTGGAGAGATAATCTCCACAGAACGCGCAGCACCTAGCGCACTACTAGTCGTGCCATCCCACGACTCACCGGTTGCTGCACGGAGCTCCTACATGCAAGCTTAACTAACTTTAGCTACTGACTAAAAAAAGCAAAAGCTATTTACAGACTCCGACTCAGAACAAATGATCGGTGATGGCTGGACTGCATAACAACAAACACGTTGGCTTTCCATCATGTTCCCACTCCCACTACTCTCTCTTTCTTCCTCTTCCTGACTCACTAAGCCTGCAACTACAAAACGTTCAGAGAGGCCTGAGCTGTTGAACAATTCCTCTCTATAGTTGACGCTGATCAGAGTATATATAGACCCCTGTTTCTGGTGGTAGTGTTGTGCAGTGAAGAAAAATCAATTAATGCATATCTTGGATGGTGTCAATGTAAACACTAGCGGATGGCATTTCTGTGCATAACTAGATAGCCAATGGCACTGACAGGACCTTGAATTTCCATCCACCCCCGGGGGAAATAAATTAAGAACCACACATTAATCTGATCTATTTAAGAGCCATTTCTGTGCATTAATCTGATTTTTTTTCCTGTGGTTGTGTCGGTTAGTTGTTCGGGAAGTGGATGCCTACTAGCTAATTGTCCTAGTGAAGTCAACGTTGAGATGTCCCAATGGAGTTGTAGTCATGAAGGGGGTTTTGCCAGTGTCTCTCACTCAACCTTGTGTGTAGTTCAGTAGTTGAGCTGTTTGTTGTACCGAAGTAGTTTGACAGAAACATGGCACGTCACCTAGTTGTGTGTGTGTGTGTGTGTGTGTGTTTTTGCCAAATTCCTCATAAGCCGAGTCAATTCTCTTCGTCGTGGCAAGAGCAAAAGTTTTTGTTGTCCTTCTGAAAGAAAATACTGAACTTACATCATATAATTGTCCCATATATAACAAATGCATCTTGCGCCATATGGGTTCATGTGCTGAATAGTCAATAGTTAACACATTATTTCATAATTTGCTAGTAGATTTCCCAAGTAGCAGCATTTCATAACATACACAGGGTTCCTACTGTATACTGACGTCGTCATCGTCATTGACTCATTGGTTGAAAACCAAACAGGAAACATGGTTTCGCCGGTGGCACACTGGCACTAACTCCATCAGCGGCCAAGCCCGACCCTTGCAACGTATATAGGCATCACCTGCACATGCTGCACGGCTGCACCACATTAATTCCCACTTGAATCACATCATTAGTTATGTCATTATATTAACTTATCCATGGATTAAGGCATACTCACAGTGCATCTGCAAACGAAAACGAGGAGGAAGGAGCACTGAAGAACACTAGGCATGGGAAGCATGCATTAGGGAAACTCCAAACAGTATTCATCCTCCAGTCATTTATTAACATGGAGAATTGGAGCTGCTTAGGCTTTCCTGCATGTGTCCCATATGCCCACTGCTCTTACAGTAAGCCTTATATATGCGTCCTTAGCTTTTACTAATTCACTGTCAAGATTATCGATCATCCTAATATGGGAAAGAGTCATTATTTGGTTTTGTGTGTGAAACAATAGTGTAAGCAAAAGGATGAGGAAGGAGTGCCTGAGAGTAATAGGAATGGGAGGCACCGGGAAAGACCAAACCAGATCAAACACCCTCCATTGCTGGAGGAGATACCAACAAATTTGGCTTTCCTCCATGTTCCCATTCCCACTGCTATCAGGCCCTCTCATTCTTCCTCTTCCTTGCTTGCAACCAACACAGCGTACCCCATCTAATAAATATCTCTCTTTTGATCTGATTAGTATTAATCTCGCAAGCCATAAGGAAAGGGAAGTAGAACCTAAAAGCCTTAGGAATAGGAGGCATCAGGAAAACATTAAACCAAATCTCCATAAACATCAATAATGCTTTCCTTCATGTTCCTATTCCTAGTGCTCTTAGAAACATTTCTTCCTTTTCCTGGCTCACCCTCTAGGCCCCAATTTGTAACTTCATCTAACTCTACTCGCTCTAGGACTAGGACACATGTATGTAGAGCGGTATATATAGACCTCTGTACCTAGTCCAGTGACTAGTGATGAACTCGCCATGCATGAATTACGAGCACCATAGGACATATAGCAGTTGATGATAGTGGGACCATGTTACATCTATGAAACATGTGGCGGTAACGTATAGGTATAGCCCATGCAAGAAGCAAGGGAGAGAGAGTACTAAAAAAAGTGTGGTCGTCACCTTTTAATAATTATGGTACTCTTGTCTCTCAAAATCAGTAGGAAACAAAAGTACTTTGCCTCTCAAATTATACACAAAAGCAAAACTATATACAACTCCAGTAGAAGCCCTTCTGCCTGCTTGGTGTTTAGTGGGTTAGAATTTGATTTGACAAGCTGTTGAAATTATCAGAAACTATTTTTCAAGCTGATCTTTTAGAACTCAGAATACCAAAACTCAAAGGTAAAAATGACTGAGATTTTCTTGTCAGTCATAGACATATTCAATATAAAATTATAAATAATTCAAAACACATGGTTGATTTTCAGTAGAGGTCTTCTTAAGCTAACTGTCTAGAGAAGTGATATTCAGACCTCTGAAAACAGTATCAAAAAAATTGTCATTTTAAAATAGTTCTGAGAACTTCTAAATGAATATTTAGGTGCCTAAATGATTTTAATTGAAAAAAAATCAACTACAGAGTTGTCGATCTTGTCAAGCTCTATAATTTTTATATAAAGTTATCTTCATACGACTTTCAATAATAGGATAGTAAGAATGGCCAATAGGTCAATTTGCAACCACCGGTGCCACCTTAATCGTTGGTCATTCACAATCTCCGAGATTGTCCATTGGTAAAAGTTATTAATTTTATATACACATTCCAGTAGTGTTCAAATGAAAAAGTTATCAATTTTATATACGTGTCACCTAGAAACAAACTCTAAAAATGTTCTTCGAAAAAAATAGAAACAAACTCTAGAAATGGATTTTTAGTGTTAGTCGTCATAAAACGGATGTCTCTAGAAATAGAGGTATTTCTAGTGGCAGATTTGTTACGCATCCACCACACCTCCCTCCACCGAGCGTTCAAAGATGAGCATCATTTGTGGTGTCCTGCAGGTTCTAAGGGCCTACTTGCCCTTGGCCTTGGTCATGGTGGCGAGCTTGGTTAGATTAGGCTTGCTTGTCATGTTCGGTCAATGATCAGAGTGTTTTCTTTTCTAGTTAGTTATTTAACATGTATTTATCATCCTCATGGCTTGGCCCGCAGTGAGGTGGTGATCTTTGTAAGGGGTCGGTTTCCCTCTCTAATACAAAGATACGCAGGTCTCCTGCGTATTCGAAAAAAAAGAGAAATGCCTATTTAGAGTGGCAGTTGCTTAATAAAACCGTTAGTACAAATAGTCTATATAGACGGTTGTCTTAAAATGTCTACCACTAGAAATTTAGTGGTGGCTGTTGGTTATGGGCCTGGCTGGCTCACAGCACAGGCGAAATCAATTAAATTCTTTTTATAGTTGTGTGAGTCGACACGTATTCATTTCAACTATAGAAACATCTGTTTAAAGCTTCCCAAAGTCCAATAGAGATTGCGCAAGCAACCATTGAGATTATCGTTTCATTGCAGGTAGATCTTCCTTGCTACCATTATCTGTTTGAGTGTTCCTAATATACAGATGATCGCTGTGCTTCATCCACAATGTTTTGGCAACGGTTGTCTCAGTTCATCAGCTCAGTCATTTTTACAGGCAACTTTTTTTTTAAAAAAAAAGCTATGATGAATTACTTCCCTAAAAATGACATAGTTTGTGTTTTGAGTGAAGTGTTCACGTTTTGCATGCAGTTCATCTCCCTTCTGTCTATGATTTCTGGTACCAACTTAATGTCACAAAAGGTGCATGTTTTATCTGTTGTCTCTCATTACCATGGTTTCAGCCTTCGGCGTGACAGAAACATCGATGAATTAGCTGTGCCACTGTGTTCCCATCTAACTTTTTTGTGTTCCTTGTTAAATTCAAATTGGTGTTTGATTCTTCCTTCACAATTTACTTCCCAGCACATACTCCGTACGTCTTAGTGCAATATTGTTCAAATTTCTAGTTGCCATTATGCACTCATACCAGTAACTAGTAGAATCTGTAGCAGAAAGGTGATCCAAGACCTTGCGATGGATGTCCCTAGTTTTTTTTCCGTAAAATCATCACACAAGCCAAAAGGAAGAGGAAGGAAGGCGTAAGAACTATAGGAATGAGAGGCATCGGGAAACACCAAACTAAATTCCCACCCCAAAATAGGAGGAAATCAATCGTGGTTTTCCTCAATATTCTCATTCCCACTGCTCTTATACCCTCTGTTTCTTCCTCTTCCTGACTTGCCAATTGCCATCAGGCCCTCATCTAACTATGTGCTTTGGTATGTATATTATCTTCATCACCAAATCAATTGCGCTAGCGAAAGGAAGAGGAAGGAGCACCTAAGAACCATAGGAATGGGAGGCATCAGGAACACGACAAGTCTAATGTCCATCTCCAAACGATATAGAAGAACGAAATTTGGGCGTTGCATTCCTTCATGTTCCCATTCCTATTGCTTTTAGGACCTCTCTTTCGTCCTCTTCCGTGCTCACAGATTCAGAGACGGAGAAGGTTTTGCAGTGGAACCACTCATGCCTCAAGGATAGCTCAAGCAATATATAGACACTTCCAGTGCACCTAGCTTTGTGAACAATGAATGGACCAAGTGCAGCGTGCACCAGCAGGCCATTAATTGGATGCAGCTTTGGATGACAGTGGGGCCATGTAAACTACAGCAGTCTATATGAATGTGGGACCATGCATGATATCGATATATTTGCAATAAAGAACACATGCAGGATCAGTAATCATGTTAGTTGTGCCATAGTATCATGAAAGAGGCATTTGTGCCATAGTATCATGAAAGAGAGGCATTCATGTTGCTAGTCAATTGGTTTAGGCCGTAAATTCAGAGAATGGAATCGTGGGGAAAAGAATTGTAACACCCTAAAATTTTGAAAGAGATAAAAATAGGAAAATATGATTTTTATGTATTTTTGTGAGCATGCAAACTTAGAATAATAATAATTTTTTATAAATTTAAAATCAAATATAAGTGTAGAAACATGATTGAGCATTCATGCTGCTGCATTTGAAGTTTTGTATTGAGTGGTTTAAATCAAATTTAAATTTGATTTGAAAATCTTTTGAAATTTTGCTTTGAAAAATTGGAAAAAGAAAAAGAGAAGAGAAATTCATTTCATCCGGATTTCGGCCCGTCTCGGCTGCCTTGGCCGCGGCCCGCTTACTTCCCGCGCCCTGCTCTCGCGTGGGCCGAGCCCAGGCGCGGCCTGCCGGCCCAACTCGCGCGCGCAGTCGCTCTGAGCCGCTAACACGAGGGGCCCGCTTGTCAGTGTCTCCTTCCACCTTCCTTTCTTCTTCCTCCCGACGTCGGCCGGATTCTCCTTCCTTCTTCCACCGATCCGAATCGATCTCTCAATCTCTCTCTTTCCTTTCTTGAGGCCGCCTCCGGGCTATAAAACGGAACCCCGTGCCTCCCCGCTTCTCATTGAGCCCCTAAAACCCTAGCCTCGACATCCCGGGAAGGCCACCGTCGAAGCTCCGCCTCCACCGCCGCCTTGCCGAGTTAGCCACCGCCCTCCGGTTGTTCTTCGGCTTCGTTCTCGCGCGGGGTAAGGTCGCGATGATGCGCTCTTTCTTTTGGTACTTTCGGTTTGGCGATTGGTGCTCGGGATGGTCCTCTTCGCAAGCTCCGGCGAGCTCGGGATCCATCCGGCCATGGCGCCGCCGTCGGGGTTACTGTGGCCGCCGGCCGTTTTCTTTCTCTCACCCCCGATTCAATCTGAACCGTCCAAATCCGGATCTACGGTCTAGAAAAGAAGATACCGGTTCGCTTGAACTTTTTGTAAAAGAGACCCTGTGTTTTTCAATTGATTAACCCGCGGTCCAAAGCGTAAACCGGAAAATACGTTTTGATTAATTGAAAACGTAATTCGTTTCGGAAAAAAAGAAAAATACGTTTTCAACTATTTACAGTTTTGCCACTGATCTTGTTTTAGTCGTAGAATCTCCGTTTTAACTCCGATTTGATCCATTCAAATTGCGTTAGATTCATATTTACGAGCTCTACATGATGATAGAACTGTACAGTAGGTTTGAGATAATTTATTTTTGAGTTTATATTAAAGTAATTATTTATCTATAGGAAATCTTAGAAAACTCATAACTTTTACGTTTTAAATCCAAATTTCGTGATCTTTATGTCTATGTGATCGTAGTAACGTGTAGAAGAGTTTTACAAACTTGTTATACTGTTAGTGTTACTGTTGGTTAGGTTTTCTATCTTTAAGTTCCGATGTGAGATTTAATCTATTACTTTAATAAAGAAAATCTCGTTTAATACATAATTTATTTGTTTTAATTCCGAATTAGTCCGTTCAAATTTCAATAGATTTATAACAATATGAACTATGTACTAGTATTAATGTTTTCTTTATCAAAATCTCTGAAATTTCATAGTTTAGATCTAATTTGATTAATAACTGTGCAACTAGATTTATGAATAAAATATTATTGATTTCTCCTTTAAATGTAATTTAGCCTAAGTCACTTTTGAATGTCTATAAAGAGTATTTTATCTTATATATATGATTTTATATAGTTAAAACAAATGAGACCTATAATTTTTCCGTTTTATACAACAAAATCTTTTGGTAGTCGTTTCTTTCACCGTAGCCCCGATTAGAGTGTTGTTTTTCGCGTCTGTGTGTTCGTAGCAATGCGTAGAACATCTTTAAAACCTTTTCATATATTGTTTCATATGTTTGGTGTACTGTTCTAATTATTATTCATTGTTTGCTTCGTGTATGATTGCTCGATGTGTGTGTGGTGATTTATTGATCAAGTCCAGTCGGTGAGATTTACGTGGAGATTCAAGAAGCTATTAATTGAAGATTTGGATCAGAGAAGGATTTTGATTTAAGGCAAGTATAGCATGGGATTATCCTTGTTTCCTATTCACCTTTAATATACTTAATTCATGTGCATGTGTCTACCTTGTTACCACTAAGGATATCCTAGTTTTTGTATCTTGTACCTTGACACCCATGGGACATTGCATTGGGTAGTATTTATGCTAGTGCTCAAGATAAATAACTATGATCTGTAACTTGACTAATGGTATATGCAATAAACGTTTAAAAGATGATTTATAGAAACATGGCTCAAGAGGGCTAGAGCATATTTGGTTGTTTTTATGGTGCTCTAGTTTCTCTCCATAAGGACTTATCTGTAAGCGAAAATCCGGGACTTACAGTACAACTGTGAGGGCTAAAATGGCTCTGGCTTTAGTCATATAGAAGGACCTTTTCTAGCTTGTTAGAGGTATTCCTTCATGGCGTAAGAACGGCTTAACGAATCGGGTATAGTGCGGCCTCTGTCCTTATGTGTATAGGCTGCGCGTTATTGTGCCATTTGGAAGGGGGGCTCTACATCTGTTTGCCGAGTGAATCTAATGGCCCTAACTTGTTAGACGAACCTTTGAAAGACTTCATAGTGAACCCTGCCGACCTTCCTTGGAAGTGGGTCAAGAGATTAGCTACCTCGGGCGAAAGAGTAAATCACGACTCACAGTGAAAGTGTACAACCTCTGTAGAGTGTAAAACTGTTATAACAGCCGTGCTCACGGTCACGAGTGGCCTTGGACCCTTACAGAATAAATGATGAACGTTGATGATAATGATAACACTGATGATTTGATGTTCACTAATGATTATTGTTTCTTGCTATACATTATTCTCGTTTACATGATCATGAGGTTATTTGGGTTTTTGGTAAACTTGTTGCTACTCAACTGCTAAAAAGATGACTCACTAAAAGCTATTGCAGTAAACCCGTGTCAAACCTTTTGAGCTGCATGAACCCCATGTTATATTTGTTGAGTTCGACATGGACTCACTCTTGCTATTTCCCCACATCTCAGGAAGGGTACCAGATTTCTAGATTCTGGAATTTGTTAGGCTTGTGATCAACCAGTCAGTTTGATCCTGGAGTGAAGGTTACACCCGGTGCTCGGAGTTGTCTTTTCGCTGTGTTGTTCTCTAAGGTATATTTTATACTATTGCATTATGTTAAATAAGCATTTGTCTTTTGATATTACACTTATCTGCGGCTATATGTGAGATTTGACTTCTTTATTTCACATATAGTGTATATCTGGTTTTGTCCTTAAAACCGGGTGTGACAAGAATACTATTTACAGGTATTTACTTGTATTGTTAAATCCAGAATGGATTTTAATCTATATCTCTCCCGTAAGAAATCAACATTTATTTACTTGTATTATTAAATCCAAATTGGATTTTAATCTATATCTCTCCCATAAGAAATCAACATTTGTTCAGATATATATCTTTTTTAGATAAAGGATAGTTTATATCCGGCTTCATCTACCGAGGTAGAATCAGGCCCATTATTACAAAGTTCACAACACACCACTTTCAAGGTTCATAAGCTCACATCCAGACTTTGGGAAACAAAACATGAAGAGAAGTCTTGACTAAGAAAGACCAATAAACCTAGTAGATAACTATCCACTGGAACTAAAGAAATGCAGGGCTGAAGTCTCCAAATGCTGCCCAGCAAGGGTCAGCTGGACTCGTAGATCATCACGCCGCTGCAGTCTTGCTCACTGCCGTAGCCAATGGGTTCCCCTAAAGAGCACATGCAAAAAAGTTTTTGGTCTGCATTTGTTAAAAACCACTTCGTTTCTTGTTAACCAAATTGTCCAACATAAAGCCGCTGCTGCCGTTAATAACAATGAGTTATAAATAACACCACCCATCTTAGACCAAGTAACAAATAAATCATCTATATTGAGAGGAGGTGCTATTCCAAATAATAAGTGTGCAGCGCGCCACAGAAATTTGGTATAAGAACATTCGAAAAAAAGGTGGTGAATAGTCTCTGTAGAGTAACAAAAGCAACAACTTTTGTCACCATTCTAGTTGCATCTTGCAAGGTTATCTTTGGTTAGGATTACACCTCTTTTTAGGTACCACAAGAATATCTTTATTCTTGTAGGAATCTTGATCTGCCATAAATCTTGTGACACTCTGACACCATTGTTAATTAACTTGACATACATGGATTTAACCGAGAAGCTACCTGATGAATGTAAAGCCCAAACAAATGTGTCTCTTTGGCCCAATAAGTTCACATCTTGTATAGAAGCAACAATTCTAAACCAGTCCCTTAGATTCCTACCCACTAAATTGTGGCGAAAGAAAATGTTAAGTGGGACTGAAGCAAGTACTCTTGCCACCGAATCTTGTTTTCTTCTCACAATATTGAACAACGCAGGAAATCTATCTTTTAGTGGCTGGTTACCCAACCAAGCATCAATCCAAAAATGAGTTTGTGATCTGTCTTTCACTCTGAATGAACCCAAACCCATGAAAGTATCTTTAACATTCATCAAGCCTTTCCAGAAATGAGGGTTAGTTGGCTTTTTAGTACAACTCCCTAGAGTCTTATCTTTTATGTAATTATTCCTCAATAATTCTTGCCACATGCCATCCTCATTTAGCAATTTGAAAAGCCATTTACTTAACAGGCATTTGTTTTGTAAGTCCAAATTATGAATACCTAAGCCACCTTAGATTTTTAGTTGGCATAAAATTTTCCATTTAGCCAGCCTATATTTGCGCTTGTGTTGGTCATTTTGCCAGTAGAATCTTGATCTTAAACAGTCAATCTTTTCCAAAACTCCTTTTGAGAGTTTGAAAAATGACATCATAAACATCGGTGAGCTAGAGAGCATCGAGTTTATTAAAACCAAGCGACCTCCTACCGAAAGCAACTTGCCTTTCCAACCACTAAGCTTCTTCTCAATTCTGTTTTCGATTGTTTGCCAATCTTTATTACTCAACTTCCTAGTGTGCATAGGTAAACCAAGGTAGCGGAAAGGAAACTTACTCACCCCACGTCCAAACAACTGCGAATAAAACACCTCATGATCCTTTGCCTTACCAAAGCAAAAGATCTCACTCTTGTGAAAGTTAATTTTAAGCCCTGAGAGTTGCTCAAAAGTACTTAAAATTAACTTCATGTTTCTCGCTCTTTCAACATCATGGATCATAAAATATTACTGTGTCATCCGCATATTGGAGGATGGACAAGTCATCTTGGACAAGGTGAGGTATGACCCCTTCTACCTGACTTGCTTCCTTTGCTCTAGCAATCAGTATAGCCAGCATGTCTACCACTATATTAAATAGTATTGGAGACATTGGGTCACCTTGCCTTAAACCTTTTTTCGTTTGGAAGTAGGAACCAAGTTGATCGTTCACCTTAATATTTACATTTCCTCCTTGTGTGAACTGCTTCACCCAAGAGCACCATTTTTGGAGAAACTTTTCATCCTTAAAGTTTATTGTAGAAAGCTCCATTTTACTTTATCATATGCCTTTTCAAAATCTATCTTGAAGATTATCCCATCATGTTTTTTCGAGTGAAGTTCATGTATTGTCTCGTGAAGTATTACTGCGCCTTCTAGAATATTTCTACCTAGAAGGAACACTATTTGTGTTGGTCTAATAATCTTCTGGGAAACAGTATATAATCTATTAGTTGCAACTTTGGTAAAGATTTTAAAAGAAACATTCAACAAACATATTGGTCTGTATTATTGAATCACTTTCGCATCTTTCTTTTTTGGTAGCAAAATTATCATTCCAAAGTTGAGACTATTCAAAGGCAAGGTTCCCTCATGGAATTCCATAAACATAGCCATCAGATCATCTTTTAATAACTCCCAGAGGACCTGATAAAACTCTGGTGGAAAACCATCTGGGCCTAGTGCCTTATTTTCTATTTGGAACACTGCTGCCCTTACTTCTGATTCCGAGAAGGCATCTGTCAAGTGCCCATTTTCTAGTTCGGAGACTTGTGGAATGTCATGAACATAGTGTTCATCTAACTCAATAAAAGAATTCTCCGGAGGACCAAAAAGACTCTTGTAATAATTGGTAATATGCTGCTTCAACTGAGCATCACCATCTATTATAGTGTGACCGTCCTCCAACTGGAAAATACGAGTTTTCCGATGTCTTCCGTTAGCCAACAAATGGTAATATTTTGTGTTAGCATCACCCTCCAGTAGGTGCTTAACCTTTGCCCTTTGGTACCATTTGAGTTCCTCTTCTCGAAGTATTTTAGCAAGCCTTTCATTTAACACGTGTTTTAAGTTTAGTTCCGACTCATCAAGCAAAGAGTTCTCTGGCTTTTTATCTAGCTCATCGAGTTTGTTTAACAAGGTCTTCTTTTCTTTCTTGTAGGCACCACTCACATTTTTTGCTCATCCTCTGAGGTATTGGCGGAGCTTTCTGATTTTCGCTTGCCACCTCTCTAGGGGGCTGCCCTCGACGAGCACACTATGCCATACATCTCTCACCATGTCACAAAATCCATCCCTGAGCAACCAACCCAATTCGAACTTGAACTGTGGCTGGTAAGCCGGAGATGGGCTATTTGTGCTATAAAATAGTGGAGTGTGATCAGAAATCTCTCTGCTCAATGCTTGGACACTAGAAACTGGGTACTTGGACTCAAAATCCGTACAAACAAGAATTCTATCTAATTTCTCAAAGGTCTGATTTTGTAAATTATTCACCCACGTAAACTTCCTTCCTGCCATTTCTAATTCTCTAAGGTTTAAAGTATCTATTACAGCATTGAACAGAAAAGACCATCTATCATTATAGTTGTCATTGTTTTTCTCATCCGGTCTTCGAATAATGTTTAAATCACCACCTATAATAAGAGGTAATGTTTCTTTTGAACATACTCGGACTAGTTCGGATAAGAAATGTGACTTAAGATCCGCTTGAGCTAGGCCATACACTGAGATTAAATTGAACTTAAAATCATCCTCCTTGTGTCTCAGCTTAAACCGAATAAAAAAGTCCCCCTCTTCTATTTGTCCAATGTCAAAGGTTAAGAAATTTACCCCTAGAATCATGCCACCGGACCGACCCCTTGGAGCCATGCAATGCCAAAGAAAATATCTGCCAGCGCAGATATTATTCAAAGTGGACTACGGAAAATTGGCTCTGCCGCTTTCCGATACAGCTATGAACTCTAGGTTCTTCTCTTTTGTTAAATCAGAAAGAAATTTATATTTTTTGTGTCAGCAAAACCGTTGCTATTCCAAAAAATTCCTTTCATTGCGATTCTTTTTTAGTTTTTTCTTATTGTTTTTGGACCTAGACTTCTTGAGATGTGATATGGGGGTCTGTAGACACAAAGGGTCACAACCGCCATCACCTAGGTCTTCAGAGATTTCGGCACAAATGAGATTTAAAGCATCTAAGTCTGGGTCCTCATCTACTGAACAAACAGTTGAAGCATCCCCTAACAAAGAACTGTTATCTACTTTTAACAAGTTACTCTCAGACATTCTGGTTGATTCTATGTCTCTAAGATGTTGCAAAGACAATGTAACTTCCTGTTCATTAGCCCCAAGTGATATGCCTAGTGTGCTAGTAGAAGCTAGTAAAGAAGAATCATAAAAACATCAAAAGAAAGTGGTTGTTCTTTACCTTTGATAGAAGAAGAATTCATGTTCCTACGCGCCTTTAACTTTGTTGCCTTCTTCAACGAGTCTTGCTCTGAAGTAGACGTGTTTCTTTTACTAGCTCTCACTGGCGACACTACCCCACCACTCAGTGCTTTAGTCTTATTCAAAGTGCCAGAGTCAATCTTGGATTGCAACATGCTAGCTTTCCACTGTGCAGATCCATCTGGAGTCATCCCAGTCTGGGTAAGTAGCACCACAGGTTTAACTACATCGCTTTTCCTGACAGAGTTGGAACCTTTGCCTTCCTTATCAACATGATGGGGTACCTCTGCAGTGCCCATAGAAACCTCCTGGGTCCCAGCGGCTGCAAGGTCTTCCTGCTCAGTAAGAACAACAGTGGTAGCCTTACTCTTGTGTTGTCCACTTGGTGCAACTGAGGCATCAGGCTGCTTTTCAGATGTTTGACTAGCTGGTGGGTCCTCCATCTTTTTACCATCATGATCCATGTTCTCCGACCCTTTTTCCTCTGGTGCTTTATCCTCGTCCATGGTAGAGTCCATGTCAATGACTTGTGGCTCACCATCAGGCATATTCTTCTCCACTCTGAATTGTAGCTCATAGACAAAGTCCCCAATGACTACATCCACAAGATCTGGGATGAGATCGGGATCCAGCACGACTACTTTCATTCTAGCTCTGCCATACTTCTTTGTAAATTTAGTATCAACTACTCGAGAGACACCTAGAATGGAGCCAATTACCCAAATGATAGGGAACTCTTGCAGTTCCTTTGGTAGTCCCTGAAACTGTACCCAAAACTTATCAATCTCATATTTGAAGACATCATTTTCAGCCCCTTTCTCAAAACGAATCTTTCCTTTCACTATTTTGGTGTCCATCGGACCCCAATTCACCATGTGATTGAGCACTTCAGCAGAAGGGAAATTAGTGGTAAAGGCATCATTGCCTTTCTCTTCAATCACCCAACTATTTCTGGGTAGTAGTTTGTCGAGTTCTACTGCCAATTGATATGCAGTAAGAGAACCCTCCAGAACACGTACCATAGTTGATTTATCATTTGAAACTACTTTTGGATTTTCTGCAATAGGTATAAAATAGAATCCTAGACCTTGAATAGCATAACCACATGGTATAGCAGTAGAATGAAGATTCTTCAAATTTGGGCAAACTTTTTTTAACATGATCCCCATAGCAAATCTCACAGCTAAGAACTGCTGTACAAACTGAAATTGTATGCCCTTTGGTATGACAGCGATAACAGTAGGGTTTACCCTTGCTCTTTTGATTCCCTTTTTGGGATGACTCTGGTGCATCATTCTGGATCATTGCATTGTTGGAATTTGGTGGGGGCAGTGGCCAGATTGAGATCAGCTAATGTCGGTGCCATCATGGTCGAAGATGCTGCCCCCATGGTTGGATTGGAGGCAGTGCCTAGCGCTGCCTGTAGGTTGACTCCAGTGCCTTGCACTGTAGCCATGTATGCCGTGTCCCTGTACTGGTGCTTGGCTCCCTGGATGCGCCTGACCATGTCCGGTGGTAGTGGCCTGGCCGCCCGCTTGGGGCTGTGAGTGATGGTTTGGAGGAGGCATGGGAGGCGGCACGCCGTGGTTGGGGCCGCAACTGATGGTTCTAGCCAGCGTAGCCCTAGCCCCTACCGTCATTGTTGTAGTGCCAGTCGCCTCCTTGCCCTGCCCCCTGATACCCTCCATTGAAGCCTCCATAGCCATGTCCACCGTGACCACCTGAAACGATCTCGATTTTCCTCGAAGGGAAAATCCACAGGTACGATTTATAATGTAGTAGATCACGAGAGCAATCCATCACATTATCAATTATCAGCTGATATCATAGTCATACATCATAGAATTACAAGTTACAAGGCTTACAACACTGGTTAACACACCTATTACATGGATTAATCTAGCAGAAACACACACATGTCTTCATCAGAGTCATTGTAGCGCATCGGCGGGTGAAGGCTCCTCCTTCACGACAGTCATCAGAGTTGGCGTATAATGTCAGCGGACGTAGACTTCATCTTCTCAACCACACTTGAGCGTAGGCACGAGACCATCTACTCCTAAACCAAGTCCTCGTGGTCGTCGTTGATTTCGTCCAAACCTGTCCAAAATCTATCAGTACGATTTATACTGTCCACTGTCTCCCACCCTATGCTTTTGTGTATGCTTTGTGGTAAGTGGAATGCAAGGCTAGATGAAAATGCCTATATATGGTTGTAGGTTTCCTATGCAAGTTCAACAAGATTTTATAATAACAGTTCATCATGTTTTAACCCATCACATCCACACATTCTCCCATCCCATACACACATCTCATCTCATCTCATCTCATCTCACTCTCTCTCTAGGCAGCAAGGCTAACTCTCGCTCGTACCTTGCCTCAACGGCCAAAGCCAAAAACCAACACGAAACTCGAGGGAAGGTAGAAGGGACTCCTCTCTCTAATCAAGTGAAGCGTAGGTCATGGGAATGTCCATATCCGCGGACGTGGCTATACATATAGATCGATCAACTCTGCAGAGCGTGTACACCTAGAAATCCACAAGATCACCATCATCGGCGGCGCCCCGCCTAGGCTGATGTTGACTGCCTTCCAACCGATACGGTACCACTCTACCACTCAGCCCTGGGCCACCCCGGAGTCCACCAAAATGCTGAGATTGTGAGACGTAGTACCGGGCCCCCAAGGTCACTACGCTGTCTTAGGAGGGTGTGGGCCCCCATGCCCGTACCTCCCAACACTATCACCTTCCAACCTAGTAGTAGTGGCACTGCCCTAGTTAGTCGGGTAATCGTCCCCCGCCCATCGAGAGCGAGTGGTGTGCACGAAGGTCCCATAGTTTTGGTTCTCAAGACATACCAGTTCTTAGGGGGGCCAGACAGGATATCTTCTCAAGGGGATAACCAACACCCCATGCCTTGACGACACCTCCATCGGGGATAAACAACACCACGGTCCTCCTCACACATGTACCCGTCATAGGTACCTCTCACGAGGGATGCCCAGGTCGCACCCCTCGGGCAAGACTTGCCCCAAAGACTCGTCATAGGATCCTGTCCGATTGACTCAACCCTCACCACACACCCAAGACGTACGCCAAGATCTCCCCAAGTTTATTATCTAGTTTTATCAAATTATCGGCACCACGTGCCTTATCCACTCACGTTATCCCTTCACCAAGCATCACATCACAGATATAATGCATAGAGAAAGTAAAGCAGTAAGTAGTATGTGAGCGTCTAGCCTAACAACGGGTGTGCAGGGGAATAGGTTGCGACAAGGTAATGGCTTACAAGCAGTTACCATGCATCCTACCACAGTTCAATTGCAAGAAAGCAAAGCAGTAGCATCTACATGTAGCATGTCTAATAGGTTCTACGAGGTTGGGTGGGAAATGGAACACCTGTTGATTGTCAACTCCGAGATCCTCAGTGTACTTGTAGTAGCACTCATCCAAGGTCCTCCTCTCATCCGCAGGTCCTTCCTCCAATGGGTCCCGATCCGCTCAACGCTAACCCTGATACAACTACCTCGATACAGTAACAAGTGAAAAAGCAATCAGACTGCTAAACCTAGAAAGAATGCGGAGAGAGAAGCAACAAGGCGCAGAAGGAACAACTACACCGAAAGAACACAAAAGGGAGGACGACTTAGCCCTCTCGGTGGATGTCCGATCCCTAGGCCAAAAGGATAGGAGTGGTTGCTTGCTAAGCACAAGCTTATGCCTTAGCCTAGCCAGTACTTCCTAGCTCGATCGTGTCAGCCTGTACGGCTTAAATAAAATGACATAGACTCTAGCTCATCCTAAGCATCCACCACAGCTTGCGACTTTTGATTCGAGCGTCATGGAGACTGACGAGAATCAGAAAGACTACAAGCAAGAGAAGTTCCATTCTCTTCTTAATCCGTACGCCATTATAATTGACGAGAACCAAGAGAGGGTGGAATGGGGAGAGAAGAGCAGAGGCGGTCTACTTCTCCCAATAGACACATTATGGCAAAAGACGAGGCATCAAAAAGGAGAGACACACAAAAGAAGATGAGTGCTTAAACTACTTGTAGGTACCACGACCTAGGTGCACTAATTGCACTAAGACATCCCTAGGGTTCTTAGCGGTGCGGTTGTCACCGTAAGAACCATAGAAACGCTACGGTCGAAGAAGGTACAAGCATACAAGGGCTCGAGCATAGAAGAGCTAAAAGACGGCAGGAGACACAAGATTCATCTTCCTTTAATCCACTTGCCATTGTAAGGACAAGAATGGGAGGAATGGAATCAAGAGAGCGACAATCACCAAACTAGCGAAGAGCTCAATCCACATCTTACTAGATTGATGGGGATTGAGAACAAAAGAGGAAGAAAGAATGGAACCCACACTCCTTCGACCAACTCGTCATGGAACAGACGAAGGTTGGACGAAAGGAGGTACGATCCATGATCCAGACCAACTCATAGGGCACCACAACCGTGCAACTAAATGGCACAAGGCTATTCCTGCGGCTCATAGTGATGCGGTTGTCATCGCTAGACCCGAAGGAACGCCATGGTAGAAGTGGTACAAACATACGAGGTGGTTAGGACAAGAACGAGAGAAAGAGAGGTAGAGCCTGATGGTCATGGCGAGGTGAACCCGTGGCCACAAGTTGTACCTACATGAGTTGGCTCCCGCTGGTACCACGATTGTTGTCCTCGAACTCATATCCCACTAGATTAGGTCTCACAGGGCTCGAATGGTGCAGATGAGAACCGCATCGATAACGACATCAAGTCCATGGTAACCGCATCCTAGGGACGTAGGTAGGAGCTCTCGATCATGGCACCACGAAGACAACAAAACACAGGGGAACGAGTTATGCTCGGCACCACAGCCACGGCGGGATAAACCCACGATCGAGATGGACGAACACAACGCTTCCCAACCGGCTCAAAGGCACGGTCCACAGAAGACACACGAATAACCCATAAAGGACCACAAGGCACAACAACGAACCATGACTCGACAACCGACCACACACGACACGACGTGGAGTAGCACTTCTCCATAGCAATCACAAGAAGATAGATAGACCAGCGGCGAAGGCACGACATAGGCATAGAATAAATAGAGATATCATGTAGATGGACAAGAATATATGATCAATGAAGATAGGTCATGTATCAAGTGCATGAATCAAGTAGAGATGATAGATAATAAGTTGATGTATGAACAAGTGGATAAAAGGAAAAAGCGGAGGTTTGTCGATGCCAATGATGGCGTCTGCTAGGTTAGAAAGGTCAACCTTGGGGCGGAAGGCTGCTGCGGGCTGGACACGGCCGGGGGAGTTGATGAGGGCCAGCAGTGTCGTTACTTCCCTGTTAGGCGAAAATCACGGCACGAAGGCCGGACACAGATGGCGATCAATGACAAAGTGGTGCTGTTGTCTGGAATGGTTAGGCGAGGTCCGGTCCTATAGTAGTGAAACAGCGCGGCACGAGGCCATGCCTCCGCATATCAACAATGGACAAGGGAATAAGAAATGGGGGCTTAGCCTTCGGATGCTCACCAACAAAGGAGGAGCTGCTCCGGTGCGGTAGGCGACGCGGGCAGCAGCCCTGTCGAGGAAGAGGGTGCTGGGGCACTGGACTTCCAGCGATGAGGAAGAGCACGGCTTGAAGACGATGCCGAGCATAGCACCACGGAGCAGGGCATGGTCGGCAGAGGGCTTGGATGCGACGAGGTCGCTGTGGTCGACGAGGATGACGGTAGGGCACTGCTCCGTGCTCTAGCGAAGAGGAAGGCGAGGGTAGTTGTTCATCGGGCTCCGGTGCTCTAGAGGAGGGCTCGGCTCATGGAAGGCCGAGGAAGGAAGGGTGCAGCCGAGCGGACACCGCCACAGTGGCGGGGCACATTCCTGATGTCGCGGTGGCGAGAAACGACATGGCCCGTCGGCAGTGGCGCTGTGCGGTCATGGTGAAGGCACGACGTTGTGACGCGGGGCAGGACAGCATCGCAGTCACGGTGGGAGTGTGCTTGGTGGCGCGTTCGCGTGACCTGACACTTGACGCGGCCAGGTCGGTGGAGCGTGGCCACAGCACGACGTCGAGCAGGAGCACCGTGTGGTCGGCGTCCGTGGCTTCATCGAGGCACGGGCAGACGAGCCGGAGGCGTGACGACGAAGCGGGCTTGGCGAAGCAGCTTGGAGCAGCGACCCGTGGCGGGGAGGCAGATGCAGCTCGGAGTAGGGCGTCGGTGGTCGGAGCAGTCGACGGTGTGGTGGCACGGCTGGGCGTCGGCTTCAACGGCGTGGAGACGCTCCTGGCGTGGACGCGGACAAGGTAGTGCAGCTGCGTGGCCCGGCTACGACATCACAGTTGCGGCGGAGGCACGGCGCAGCCGAGCTGCATCTTGGCGAGGATGGCTCCAGGCGGCGGCGCTGCTTGGAGAGGAGCAGCGGCGAGCTCGGGTGGCGCGGTGGCCGACGGAGCTTGGCGAGCAAGGCACCGAGGGGCTTGACGCGTCTGCGAGGATCGGGAGAAGGGAGTGGCGACGACAGTGGGGAAAATGGAAAAGGGTGCCTGCAGCTATGGCTCTTATAGGGCGTTGAGCTAGGGTTCTAGGGGCTCCGGTGATCCTCGTCGCCCATGCCATGGACGGGACATGCGGCGCAAATCGCGCGGGCACAGAAGTCGGGGCGCAGACACGAGGTCTGGAGCGTAGGGGCGCGGCTTCTCCTCGAGCGAGCGGCGGTGGCGGCTCCTGGGGTACGGGCGTCGCGTGACGCGTGGGGCGCGACGCGGCTTAGGGTTGGGCGCGCGGCTGGCCTCGCTGGCGGGCCTACAGGGGCTGTCCACGTGGGTCTGCAGGGGCCACGTAGGCGGGCTGGGCTGGCAGGCCTATGGAGCTGCTGCTGGGCTACGCGCGCGGGCAGGCTGAGCCGCGCTGGGCTGTGCGGCAGAAGGAGGGAAGGGGAGCGCGGAGCGGGCCTGCGGCCGCGTGTGCACGGGCCAGGTGGGAGGAGGAGGCGGTGCTGGGCCTTGTGGCTGCTGCTATGGATTGGCCAAACGGACCGGCCGAAGGCACAAGGCGGCCCAGACAAGCAGGACAGTGGGGAAGGTGAGCTGGGCTTGGTGGGCTGTTCGGCTGCGGGCCAGGAGAAGGGAAAAGAGAGGAAGCATGATTTTTCCTTTTTCAATTTAAGAACTTTTGAAAGGTGATCAAAGGAAATTCGAAGGAGATTCAGGAGAGATTTGGGAAGATCTCAAAAGGGAGTTTCGAGATGAAACTCAAGAGAGGTTTTAGAGAAATTTGAAAAGAGATTCGAGAAGTGAAATTTCGGGGAAACTGGGGAGGCCTTCAAAAGAGTTTGGATGTGGAGCCGAAAAGAATCCGAGAGGAGATTCGCTACGGATTTGTGCACTCCAACACAGAACCCTAAGCCAACTAAAGAACCCCCGACACACTCCTACAATCAATTCTACATAAGTGCAACGATTTGTTGGTTGGTTGACTTACGTTTGACCTAGAGACTACATGCTTCACACAATTGCAGGAAAAAATTAAAAAAAACTCGTATTTTTGGTTGCTCGAAAAACTGGGATGTTACACCACCATGGCCACGACCTGATATATATAGGTGCTTCATTCCAAGAATGGAAGACTTAAATTCTGTAGAAGTAAATCTGGACATTAATCTGGTTTTACTCAGGTGGTCGAGTTAGTACAGTGCACCAAGGACAAAGGAGGTCCCCAGTTTACTCCTTTAAAAAAATAAATATTACAAACTGAAAATCAGTTACTCGACTATATTTCTTGGTCGAGCTAGCGCTCATCATGTGTCTGTCCCAGCCATGCTTGCATTTGTTCAAAGGCATCAGGCATTCTCTGTTCATTTGAGACATATTTTATTTGGAGCTGAAGGCATATATTTCAATTGCCATGTTCGCTTCTTACTAACTCATCAGGAGCATTTGTCCATCTAATTAACTATGCATGTATGAAGCCTCAAGGAACAGCTCGTTTATTTCAAATCATTCGTCAGGGCAGTTACAGTTCATGTTTGTACTATAGATCGTGATCTGCAGGGTTTCTTCTTCTTCTTCTTCTTTTACTTTCTTTGCACTAAGTCATAGCTGAAAGTTGGTGGCGAATATATGGAGAATTCATTCCATTCCATGAGACGGTACCATTGTGTTGTTAATAAATTTGAATATGTGTAACGACCCGAAACCCATTACAACCTAGGCGGTCATTTTTGGATGTCGAGAGAAATCAACTACCGAACCGCCTGGGGAAATTCATGTCATGTTACTCAAGAGGAAACACTGAGAATCTGTTAACACACCCAGCATAGAGAAAGAGAACCTCTACTTGGACTGGTGTTTGTCCTATCGACATCATCAACACCAATTACAACTCAAGCACACATGTGGGAAAGATGCATTAGCCACTGGCATCCATGATTCAATGACTTAATCAATTCAGCTCGAGACAGAGACTACCGGACGATCCGCCAGGGTATCGGATCCTCCGATAGAAACTGAGACAACACATAAGTGGAAATAAGTGGTTTTTTTCCATTTATGACCCTAGACCCACATGTCAGCACGAATTGGGATCTTTGTCAGCTGAAGCCCACCCTCACTCACTCACCCATTCATTTGCTACTCCCCCCCTCTCTACACCCCAAGAATAAGGATGAACCCTAGAACTAGAGAGAGAAAGGAGTGGAAGGAAGATTGGAAAGGGAGAAGAGGAAGGAAGGAAGGAAGCACCAGCACCACTTCATGGACACCATCAACATCTTCAATCTTGTTCTTGGTGAGCTCAAGAGAAGAGTTCTATTTCTTGGATCCCCCAAGAGTGATTCATGGTTTTTAACAAGAAATGGAGGGATACCTTGCTGATGGTGATTCCATCATACATAAGTAAGTTCAAGAAATCTCCAACTAGCTCAAGCACTCAAGTATCCCTTGGATTGATCTTTGGTTCATCTTTTGGTGCCTTGCAAGGAGAAGCCCATGAGTAACCAATCTCTTGGATGAAGAAGTGGTAATGAGGGAAGTTTGGATATTCAACCCTCTAGCCATGGAAGCTCTCAAATATCTGAGCTAAGGATCTTCATCTCAATCTCAAGGTTTACCCCTTTTCTCATGAGTATTCGGTTTGGATCCTAAATACCTTAGCCACACTAAGTACAACTAGCTCAAAACCTAGCTATCTTGAGCCTAGTAAGCCACCTGAGCTACCTTAGGAATGTTTAGCGCATGCAAGGTGCACAACTCCACAAATCTAAGCTTGAACCTAGGATCTCCCAAGAGAATAGGTTCTGTCACCCGATTGACGGAATGTCCGTCAAATTGACGGAGTGTTCGCCAAACCCCCGAGAAGCTACAAGAAAGCCTTATCCATAGTCAGCCTAGACCACCGGAGTGTCCACAGTATCCCGCGGAGTGTTCGTTGAATTATAGAGCCTTATAGCCAGCAACCCGAGAGTAACCAGTTCACACCGGAGCGTCCGTCACTCACGGCGGTTCACCCGATGAATTATAGAGGACAGTATCCTAGCAACCCGAGAGAACCCAGTTCCTACCAGAGCGCCGTCAGTAGACCGGACCATCTGATGTTATCATTGAATCCTAGAAATAACTAAGTCCCAAACATGTCAGAGTATCTGTGATCTCCACGGAGTATCCGCCAACCTAAGTAGGACCAACCCAAAGGCAACTCACCTCGGTACCCAACACAACGGAGTGTCCGTCGGCAGGACGGAGTGTCCGACAATACACAGAGAGTGTGAGGTTGTTTAGCAAGTCTACCCAAGAGGCTACCCATACTAGTTCATATCCTCCACCAAATAGTGTATAGTGGAGCCACAATTAGATGTCTCTTCCTAGGTTCCCAATGTTGACCTATACACCCATATCCTTTCTCATTATCTCGATTGTCGATGTATCTCCTCAGACGCGTCTCTCTTATTCTTTTAGGAACATCTTGAGTAAGGATCGTGTAATTATACAAGTCATCATCATCAGCTATGAGAGTTAGGACGGCAACAAATCATGCAGGCACCCCACTACTATAAACCCTATTTTGGATACTTATGCAGTTTCATTATGAGTTATGCATTACATGTAGTTTCGGTTAGTAAACCTGTGCACTCTACACTTAGAGTCACTCATTAATCTAGTAGAAGCCTCTCATCTAAACAATGGGAATGGAAACGCTTAATTGCTTATTGCTTAGTTACTTAGCAATAGTAGAAGTCGAGTATGAGAAGGAAACTCATTCTCGCGCGTGTAGGATGCTACATTTGGATAATTAATCACTAAAATTGATGAGGGTACAACTTGACTTACCTCACTAATCTGTCTAAGGAATAATATCACTAAAAGTTATAAACTTGGATAATCCTTTGGTAACTTCGCTCATGCGAGGGGCAGGTCATTGTGAGTGTGAGATCTCAAATGACGTAGCTCATGGAGCAGTTAAGGACCATTTATTGGGATAGTGAGTCTGAGTAACCACCCGTACAGACCACATGTCGCGGATGGGGTCGACAAGCCAAGTAATTAATTACGACTGGTTTATCTGTGAAACTAGCAAGGGGGTGGCGTCAGTCGGGAATGTCCGGGACATTGACTGGGCACCAGTCGAACATTTCGTCAGACATTCGGGCTGGATTAGGGAAAGGTTGGAAGATGTGAGGCAACCCTTACTCTCGCGCAAGGGTATGGTGGTTAGTCCCGTTCTTCCATGTGGGTACAGTTGTACACCTCTGCAGAGTTTGAAAGCCTGAAGTCCCTCGGGATGGAACCATTCGGTTGTTCTTACTTTCTATACCCATGGTACCGTAATTGATGGAATATGAGCACCGAGACTTAAATGTGAAATATAACTACTCTTGTCTTAAGTGTTGGAGCATAGCATGATATACTCTTAATAAACACCATTGCTTTCTGCAAAATGTACAAATGCCTAATAAATACCCCTTGCATCCACCAAATATCTATATGTTGGAATTAAGTCCCGCGAGTATGAAATGTACTCACGGTGCTGCCGTTAAGTTGTTTTGCAGGTTGTTAAGGTATTCCTCCGAGACTAGTTCCGATGAATGCCATGGTTAGTAGATCTTGGAAGTCCTCCAAGATGAGTTGTGTGTGACCTGATGAGTAGAAGAGTGAATTGAGATGTAACCTAGACAGAAGGTAGTAAATAGGTAGAATGTTAGTGTCATTAGCATTTCTTGCCTTAAACTTATTTTATCGCCAATGATATTTCAGTTATGTGTTGGAGACTGGAGTACGCTTGTAATTGAGTTGTTTGGCATGCCTTGTATCGGGTATGTGTGTGTAACTCAACGCAAAGATCCTAAAGAGGAGTTACTACGTGCGCTCCTAGGGGCCTTGCAGTGGCAATGTAGCGACAACCCCCACCGCGACAATATGTATAGCCATCGTCTAACATAACTACATAAGTTTGAAATCCTTACGGATAACAAAGCCATCATATTAAAGTGTGTACATGGGTTGAGATGATGCCATGTCCCAATTCCCTTTGCTCTCATGTTCTCTTCACAGTCCCTTACCATCTCAGCTTCAATAACTCACCGTGTTTCTCTGCAAAGAAAATTGCACAAGCCAAAAGGCAAAGCAAGGAGCGACAAAAAACAAGAGGAATGAGAGTCATCGAGAAACACCGTAGCTCGCGTCGGGTCTTCACATGAACATAGCATAGTGTCAAGCGGCTCCTATTTAGTGTGGCGATGACAAGCAGACTCTCAGTCGCTACTTGCCTTGTCACATGGTCCAATTCTCGTTCAAGTACCTCTGCATTCTGTTGTCCATCTTCAGCCGCGAAGCATGGTGCCTCGTTCTCAGACCACTCAGTCTCGAGTGGATCTCGCCGTTAAAGGACGATTGCAAATCCAGCCCGAGAAATGACATAGGGCGAACTTGTACTATAAAATTTTGGCTAACCAACAACAACATGGATGTTAAGGGAAAAGTTGTAGAACGACCAATAAGAATCAAGATGTTACTACCACTTGCCGAGTTTCTACTGCTGCTACTACCAAAGAAGCTTTTCAAATCTTCATAGTTAATAAATTG
Source organism: Saccharum hybrid cultivar R570 (assembly GCA_038087645.1). Taxonomy (NCBI): domain Eukaryota; kingdom Viridiplantae; phylum Streptophyta; class Magnoliopsida; order Poales; family Poaceae; genus Saccharum; species Saccharum hybrid cultivar. Next base: position 338,463 of record JAQSUU010000508.1, read on the forward strand.
AATCGGCAGTAATCAAACTCTATGACTAATTAACTATAAGTAATCAAATCAAATAATCACCCACACATTTGGCAATACCTAGTTTCTTATAGCACTTCTTGCTTAGTGGAATTGAAGTTGTCGCCTAATCCAGGTGGTAGTGTCGCTTTTTGAACCAATTACATCTCTGCTTCATCTACTCCCCCACCCACAGAAGCTTCATCTAATCCTTCATCCATCACCAAAATAAAAAGTCCTGCAAAGCTGGGCACTCTTAGCATAGGGCAGGAGCTAGAGGATTGGAGGCTAGAGCTAGGCCGCACTATGGGCTGGCTGCTTGGCCGGCTAGCCGGCTGGGGCTTGCCGAGGGCCTTAGCGTAGAATGGGGCGGCCGGCAGGAGCCCCGAACAGCTAGGGCTCCTGGGTGGCGGGGCTAGGCCGATAGGCATCAGGGCGAGGCGGGGGAGCCATGGCCGCCGTCAATGGCTGGACAAGAACCATAGATGGCGAGGGTGACTCCGCAACCAGGCGAGCGTGAGCCTGGAACTGGAAGCCACGGTGGCCTGGTGCCTGCCCTAAGGCCGCCTGTGTGGCTGTGGCTGTTACTCTGTTGGGTTATTGGAAACGGCCGCGACCCAGTCTCTGGAGGCAAGCCCATGACGCTCCCCATCCTCCGCCTTATCTCGAACTCAACCGAAGTAGGCATTTTGTTTGACGGTTAATAATCAAGGATTGTTTTTTTTGCGGTTTTGCCATTTTCCTTAGCGGTTTTTGGCCCTCAAAGTAATAATCACTCTTGTAGTAGCATTATGTTTGTTCCCTACTATCTGCTCTGGGAGTCCAACTCTTAGTCAAAGCATGTTACTGTTGATACATTATCTATCGTAACTCAAGGTCCAGGACAAACTAGTGATGAATGTGTTCCATGTGGTCTGTTCCATGTGGTCAATTATAATTTTGTACTTATCCACATATCTGAATATTTTGATTTCTTCCTACATATGCTACCTGCAAAGTTTTCAGATGATATGCAAGTTTCCACATAATAACCCAAAGTTATGTTTTGTTTTGTTACAGTTATTCAATCAATCACCTTATAGTCATTAAAAAAACTTAACCAGTGCAGAAAAGACCACCCAATAGATTTTAAACTTCGCTAGTAGAAGGGTCCAAACCATAGGTGCCACAGGCCTCTAAGGAAATACTTTAGTACATTGTGATTTGTGAGCCAAAAGGAAAAGGAAGGAGGACCGAAGAACAGTAGGCATGGGAGGCATTAGGAAAGCTTGAAGCATGATCCCATCTGGCCAAACCTTCAGGAGTTAATATAACCATAGCTTAAGCTTCCCGGCATGTTCCCATACCGGCTGCTCTTTGACCCTCATCTCTTCCTTTTCCCGCCTCACCATTGTGCTGTGTCATCATGTAAATATGTGTATGAAGAACTTTAGCTTCACCGTGAAATGATTATGTGAGCCAAAAAGGAAGAGGAAGGTGTGCTTAAGAATAATAGGAATGGGAGGCATCGGAAAGCACATTAGGCTCCATCATGGTCAGAGGAAACAAACACGTTGGCTTTCCATCATGTTCCCACTCCCACTACTCTTAGGCTCTCTTTCTTCCTCTTCCTGACTCACTAAGCCTGCAACTACAAAACGCTCAGACAGGCCTGAGCTGTTGAACAATTCCTTTGTATTGTAGACGTCGACCAGAGTATATATAGACCTCTGTGGTAGTGCAGTGAACAAATTAATGCATCTCTTGGATGATGGACGGTAAATAGCAGTAAATGACAGCTGGGCCATGTGACCTATATACATTATTGAATCAATCAATGTAAACACTAGAGGATGACACAACTGGGTTGGCCTACCGTGCTCAATTCTTGGGATCAACGTCAACCAACTTCAATGTCCTCATCTGAAAAGTTTGGGCACCACCGAAATGTAAATTTTTTAGCTGGCTTGCTATTCATAATAGAATTTGGACATCGGATAGACTACAGGCTTGCGGATGGCCAAACACACAAATCTGCCATTTGTGTCGTCTTCGACCAGAATCTGGCATCCACCTTTTCAAAGATTGCAGATTTACAAGGCGCATTTGGGTGGAAACAGCATGTTGGCTTGGCGATATAAATCTTCATCCGGATGCTTGGACGGCGAGCGACTTGGTCTCAGATTGGTGGTCCGCCATGGACCACACCATCTGTGTGGCCAAACAGGGGCTGAGATCTCTCACAATTTTGGCGTGCTGGGAAGTTTGGAAGGAAAGAAATGCGAGGATCTTCAAGCATATTGGAATGCCGAATCATCTCCTCTTGCAGAAAATCAAAGATGAGGCACATTGTGGATCTCGGCGGGTGCAAAACACTTAGCTAGACTTGTACAACGGTTTTGAAATCATCCATCTTGCGTGTGTAGCTAGACTTGTACAATGTTCTTTAATTTGTACTTGTCCATCTGGACCTTCCTCTTTTTAATATAGCAAGCAGCTCTCCTGTCGGTTCAGTTCCAAAAATCACTAGAGGATGACATTTTTGTGCATAACTAGATAGCCAAAGGCATTGACATACAGGACCTTAAATTTCCATCCATCGGGGGAAAATAAAGAACTACTCCCTCCATTCTTTTTTACATGTTACATTAGCTTTGTCTTAAGTCAAATATTAATATCTTTGATTATCTATTTTTCAAAATCCTTATAGTTTCACAATATATGAATTGTATATTATGGAAGTATTTCTTATAGTGAATCTAAAAACATAAATCTTATATCATGAACCTATATATTTTTTTTAAAAAAAAATTGGTGGTTGAAAATATAAATGTTTGACTTAGGACAGAGCTAACACGACGTGCAAATAAAAACGGAGGGAGTATGAATTCATCTGATTTAGTTAAGATTTTCTTTTCCTATGGTAGTGTCTGTTTTTTTAGGGGAGTGGATGTACCCTAAAAACAGTAAAAACAAACTCAACCCCTGGGGGTTTGACCTCTTCCGAGGTATCGCAACCACCCAACCAAAGGACCTACCACCACGCTGTTGACACGTATGCAGTTGATGTCCCCTAGCTAGTTGTCCTAGTGAAGTCAATGTTGAGATGTTGTCCCAATGGAGTTGTAGTCATGAAGGTGGTTTTGCTGGTTATCTCTCACTAAACCTTGTGTTTAGTTGAGCTGTTTATTGTACCGAAGCAGTTTGGGAGAAACGTGGCACTTCACCTAGTTGTGCTTTTTGGCCAGATTTTCCTCATAATCTGAGTCAACTCTCTTCGTTGTGGCAAGAGGAAAAGTTTTTATTTGTTGTCCTTTTGGAAAAAAAATACTGAACTTACATCATATAATTGTCCCATATATAACAAATGCATCTTGCGACATATGGGATTCATGTGCTGATGAATATAGCCGAGGAAAAGTTTTTGTTGTCCTTTTGGAAAAAATACTGAACTTACATCATGGAAGTGATAATCCTAATGTGTTGGACGATCTGGAAAGCAAGGAATGACATGATCTTCAGACAGATTGGTCCCAATTTGAATGCATCGAAGGCTTATTTCAGGGAAGAGTTGCAATGTCTGTCATTGCGGCTAAAAAGAATATATCTGGATAGGTTTAATCTATGGATTGCAAATCTTTCTTAGCCAGAGTGTGCTCAATCCTGAGCCTTCTTTTCTTCTTTTTCCTTCTTTGTTTCTTTGTTCTTCCCTGCAATTCCTTTTTCCTTTTTTCTTTATGTTCGTTTGTATTCTGTAAATTGTGCTTTTTTACTTTCAATAAAAATGCTGTAGGGGTGCAAACCCCTCCAGTTTTCCTCAAAAAAATAGTTAACACATTATTTCATAATTTGCTAGTAGATTTCCCAAGTAGGAGCATTTCATAACATGCACAGGGTTCCTACTGTCTACTGACATTGTCGTCGTCATTGCCTCATTGGTTGAAACCAAACATGAAACATGGTTTCGCTAGTGGCACTAACTCCACCAGCGACAGCCGGCCAGCCCAACCCTTGCACCATTGGCACCACCTGCACAGCTGCACCACATTAATTCCCACTTGGAATCACATCATTGGTTTTTTTAGATAAAGAATCACATCATTAGTTATGTCATTATATTAACTTATCCATGGATTAAGGCATACTAAAGAGAGAAACACGAAGACTGAAACCCACAGTGCATTCCCTGAATGTTTTGCAAACCAAAAGGAGGAGGAAGGAGCACCGAAGAACAATAGGCATGGGAAGCATTATGAAACTCCAAACAGTATTCATCCTCCAGAAATTTATTAACATGGAGAATTGGAGCTGCTTAGGCTTTCCTGCATGTTCCCATACATGCCCACTGCTCTTATGGTAAGCCTTCTTATATATTCTTCCTTTTCTTGGTTGTCAAGATTATCCAGAGTTCATTAGGTTATATGTATGAAACACTAGTGTAAGCAAAAGGATGAGGAAGGAGTGCTTGAGAGTAATAGGAATGGGAGGCACCGGGAAAGACCAAATCAGATTAAACCCTCCATTGGTGGGTGAGATACAAAACAAATTTGGCTTTCCTCCATGTTCCCATTCCCACTGCTCTCAGGCCCTCTCATTCTTCCTCTTCCTTGCTTGCAACCAACACACTGTATCCCATCTAATAAATATATATCTTTTTTTATCTGATTAACATTAATCTCTCAAGCCATAAGGAAAGGGAAGGAGAACCTAAGAGCCTTAGGAATAGGAGGCATCAGGAAAACATTAAACCAAATCTCCATATACACAATAATGCTTTCCTTCATGTTCCTATTCCTAGTGCTCTTAGAAACTTTCTTCCTTTTCCTGGCTCACCCTTCTAGGCCTCAAATTTGTAACTTCATCTAACTCTACTCGTCTCTAGCTAGGACACATGTATATATAGAGCGGTATATTTAGACCTCTCCCTTCAGTGCTGTACCGAGTCCAGTGACTAGTGAACTCGCCATGTGCATGAATTACGAGCACTGCACCATAGGACATATAGCAGTTGATGATAGTGGGACCGTGTTACATCTATTGTACATGTGTCAGTAACGTATAGGTATAGCACATGGAAGAAGCAAGGGAACATACTAAGAAAAGTGTGGTCGTCACCTTGTAATTATGGTACTCTTGTCTACACTGTTTTTATTAAATATCCAGATTGGTTACCGGCATATATTAATAAACAAAAGATTGGACAAGTGCAAGCTGCACCAACGTTTCCTTTAGGTGGCAGGCGGCCACCTTAGGCTTAAACGGGTATTGAAGTAGACACAGTTCAAACAAAATAGTTTTGTTTCCTAGTGATTTTGCACACTCCAGTCTAGAAGCACTTCTCCCTGGCTTGGTGTTTCAGAGTGGGTGAGAATTTGATTCGACAAGCTTGAAATTATCGGGAACTATTTTCATATTGATTTTGCAGAACTCAGAATGTCAAATCTCAAGGGTAAAAGTGAATGAGATTTTCTTTCAATCATGGACAAGGCCAATATAATTTCAAAACACAATAACACATGTTGATTTTAGTGGCGATTTTCTAAGCCAACCGTCTATAGTCTTTGAAATTTTTCAATTTAAAATAGCTCCGAGAACTTCTAACACATACTTAGGTGCCTAAATGATCTTAATTTAAAAAATCAACTACAAAGTTGTAGATCTCGTCGAGCTCTACAATTTTGATACAAAGTTTATCTTCATATGATTTTCAATAATACTAGGATTGTAAGAATGGTCAATAAGTCAACTTGTAACCATTGGTACTACATTAATCATTGGCCATTCACAATCTCCGGGACCATCCATTGGTAAAAGTTATCAATTTTATATACGCATCATCTACAAACAAGATCCTGGGGATGCTGAACGCGGGAGCAGATCACGAGTGGACCTCACCATCGCAGGTTGACCAGTTGAACCCGATCAATGTTGCTGATTCATCACTGGACGAGACTGTACCGAATCTCAGCAGGTTTTTCATCGTGGCCAATTCTCGATGATGAAGTACAGGAAATGAATCACTCTGAACAACACATCGCCACATCTTCAACTTCGAGCATCTCCACACCACCGACTCTGATGGTTGAACAAGTTGGGCCAGGGAACCTTGAAACAGAAGCGGGAGTCAATGGTGAAACTTTAAAGAGTGGACTTGCACCACCAAGCAGTCTACAAATAGAGGTACATGACAGCTCGGTTCAATCAATCAAAGAAAAATGTCTATCAGATGTGACTCCAGCACTTGGCATTGATGATTTCATTGTATCAATCACCAGACCGCTACCTCCCCCACTGATTCAGCAACATCCTAGTTTAAATTTGGTAGCTCAAGACTCAGGATGTTTTTAACTCTAGCACTATGCAATCTTCTCAACACCAGCTACCCCCCTTTGTTCCTGAAGAGGGGCTCCCTGCTCGGTCACCTCGTACTCCTTTTCACAAGCGGGGCAAATCCAGTCCTCAACGCAAAAGTAGTAGACTTGCTAACTGTGAAATCATGTGATGAAAAATTGGTTTGAAATTGGCATTGCAAAGTGATTTGGATTATGCATGGCATAGGGAGATATGCATGTGTTGCTTATATATGCTTGCGATAGCATGGTGATTTGGTATTGTTGCATGACATACTCATGTGACGTGTTGTGTGGATTGACTTGAGTCAAGTCGTGGACTTGGCTCGGACGTATGCGCTTGTTTGTTCATGTGCAGGGGTTGCTTGAGGCGGAATGTGGTCGATGACGGACTGAAACTAGGTTCGGGGAGGAACTGAGGTTTCAGGATTAAGTTTAGGGAGGAACTAAGGTCCTATCGGTCAAGGATGTCATGCGAGACGTTCGGGCTAGAGAATGATGCTCCGCGTGTGGTGGGAGTTGCAGGTTGACACGGGGCTCCGCAGAGAGTGCATGGCGATGTGGAGACTTGGCAGTCTTGACGCTGTGCGAAGCCAAGGAGTGCACGTCGCCGTGGAGACCAGGCACGAGCTGGCATGAGTGGAGTCATTGGGAGCTATTTTTAGGAGCTCCGTTGTGATGATCATGCATGCGTGATGCGTGATTATCGTGGGAGCGTGGCTGCCTGGAGGTGTTCACGTAAGGCTATGGTTGATTTGACTTGGAGTTCGGTCAAGGGAGTGACTTGGCCAAATGGTTGTACGTGTTTTGAGGCTGGGATCAGCATGCTACGATCAGCATGCCGTGTCTGTGTCTGGATATAAAAGGAGACCGAGGTGTGCACTCTATTTGTGGTGGAGAACAGCAGAAGCAGGCGAGTGCGACGCCAGAGAAAAGAGAGGCAGCGCAGGCTTGGTTTAGCCGGCAGTTGTTTTAGTGCTTCAGGATTTTATGTAGAATCCTTGTGTGGATGCTTGTAATTTGTATCTTGTGAACACATTATCAGAGTAATGAAGTCCAGTTCTCTTGTATCGATGTGTTGTTAATCTCGTTCTACGGATCAGCTTCGTGATTTACATGTCTAGCTTTTCGTTTTAGATTGATATCTTGTTTGCAAGTTTAGACATGTCTTTTGTTCGATCTGAACTGTGCCAAGGCATTGTGCTCGTAATCTGAAAAGTCTCATTGCATAAGCTTTAATAGATTTTGCATAATCACAAAAATAAAGCTGGACCAATTCTCGTCACTATCAGACACAGTGACATTGTTTATTTTATATCTCGAGTTCTAGACCTCCGATTGAGATGATTCCAGTTGGGTTCATTCACAAATTTCATATAGTTTATTGTGTTAAATTTTGAGATCAATTGGAGCACATTTGGTAGTCGAGTTTATTTCTATTAAAGGCACAATGTTCTGTCTAGAATTGAAAAACGAGGGTTAATTCGGTTTTGTGTTTAGGGTGAAGTTTGTAAATTTAATTTTGGCTTCCGCAATCATTCACCCCCCTCTGATTGCCTATCCTAGAGTGAATCGATCCTACACTAACAAAGCTAAAAAAAACTGGAAAAGGAACAATGCAGGAGCTACTAGTTAAGAAACTTGGTGATTTATCTCCTAAGTTGGAACCATCTGCTGCTGATCAGTTTGAACAATTTGCACAACACTTGGATCGTCCGCTCACTAAGGCAAATATGGAAGCCCTTGAAGCACTGGTTGAGCATGGACAACAACTAAAAAAGAAGGCAACAAAGACCCACTTGAAGCAGATCATTGGCGATGGTCAAATGGCTTGAGTTCTTTTTCCTTTTAGGCATTCCAAAAAGGTGAAGGCATCATGTGCTAAGCTGTTGCTCCCCTTCCAGTCTAGAGAAAACAAGCTAGTGGGTTAGTTGCTGTGTCTTCAGAGCAAAGGATAGCTGGCGGGTGCTGCCTTCCAGGGGTCAAACTCAGTTGGCTTCCTTGTTCTTTTAGCTTTGGTTACCAGAGGTCCTTAGTTTGTCTTAAGTTGTGCTAAGTTTTTTCTCCTAAGTGTGTTTTGTGCATGTTGTTAGTAGAGTCAGTGTTAGAGTTGGTTTTGTTGTTTTCGACCGAGTTATTTTTAGTGTTGCCTCGTGCACTAGAGGTTTGTAAAGTTTTAGTGGTCGGTTTTCGTGCTTGAGTTGTTGGTCGTTGTATTCTAGTTCAGTGGTTTTTTTGGGCCTAGTTTGCACTAAAAAAAACTAGGCTGTCATCTTTTTTTTTTGTTCTTCTTCTAATAAAAATTGTGGCAAAGCTTTTGCCGTCCTTTCTAAAAAAAGAAACAAACTCAAGGAATGAATTTTTAGTGTTGGTCGTCTTAAGACAAACATCTTTAAAAGTAGGGGTATTTCTAGTGGCAGACTTCTTAAGGGTCCGCCTGTAGAAATGCCCATTATAGTGAAAGTTGCTTAATAAAACTGTCAGTAGGAATAGTCTATTTATATACGCTGTTGCCTTTAGATGTCTACCCGTCGGTTGTTGGTTATGGGCCTGCCTGGCTCGCAGCACAGGTTTAACACTAATAAAATGATTTTTATAGTTCTGTGAGTCGACACATACTCATTTCAGCTATACAAACATCTGTTCAAAGCTTCCCCAATGTCCAATAGAGATTGCGTGAGCAACCGTTGAGAGTATCATTTCATTGCAGGTAGATCTTCCTGCTAACATTATCTGTTTGACTGTTTCTAATATAAATATGGTCTCTGTGCTCCATCCACAATGTTTTTGCCACAGTTATGTGTCAATTCATCAGTTCAGTCATTTTACAAGCAACTTGCTATTTTTCTTTTAAAAAAAAGGCTATTTCCCTAAAAATTAAAATGACATAGTTTGTGTACTGAGTGAAGTGTTCACGTTTTGCATGCAGTTCATCTCCCTTCTGTTTATGACTTCTGGTTCCAACTCAATGTCACAAGAGGTGCATGTTTTATCTGTTGTCTCTCATGAGCATGGTTTCAGCCGAATGACAAGAAACAGCGATGAATCTAGCTGTGCCACTGAGTTGCCATCTAACATTTTTGTGTTCCTTGTTAAATTCAAATAATTGTTTGTTTCTTCACAATTTACTACCTGGCACATACATCTTAGTGCAATATAGATTGTCAGAACAGCGAAAGTTCTACCTGTCAAAGTGTGTCTCTAACTTTCTCCATGAAACAATTACACAAGCAAAAACAGAAGAGGAAGGAAGGCTTAAGAACAATAGGAATGAGAGGCATCGGGAAAGACCAAACCAAATTCCCACCCGACAATTAGGAGGAAATCAGGCTTGGTTTTCCTCAATATTCTCATTCCCACTGCTCTTATACCCTCTGTTTCTTCCTCTTCCTGACTTGCCATCAGGCCCTCCTCATCTAAATATATGCTTTGGTATATGATCTTCAATCACAAAATCAATTGCGCTAGTGAAAGGAAGAGGAAGGAGCACCCAAGAACCATAGGAACGGGAGGCATCAGGAATACGATGAGTGAAATGTCCGTCTCCAAACGATAGAGAAGAACAGACTTGGCCATTGCGTTCCTTCATGTTCCCATTCCTATTGCTCTGAGGACCTCTCTTTCTTCCTCTTCCGTGCTCACAGATTCTGAGATGGAGAAGGTTTTGCAGTGGAACACCACTCATGCCTCAAGGCTAGCTCAAGTAATAATATATAGACACCTCTAGTGCACCTAGCTTTTGTGAACAATGAATAGACCAAGTGCAGGCTGTGCAGCGTGCACCAACAGGCCATTAATTGGATGCAGCTTACAGTGGGGCCATGTAAACTATAGCAGTCTGTGAATGTGGGACCATGCATGCAATCGATATTGGCAGTGAAGAACACATGCAGGAAGCATAAATGGAGACACTCATGTTAGTTGTGCCATAGTATCTGAAAGAGAGGCATTCATGTTAGTCAATTGGTCTAGGGGGCCGTGAATTCAATTCAGAGAATGGAATCATGGGGGAAATAAGTGAACACTTCAGGTAAGTGAGCACCTAAGAACCAGATTGGATTTTAATCTATATCTCCCATAAGAAATTAACATTTGTTCAGGTAGTTGCTTAGTTCCAGTAATGGGAGACTCAAATTCTGTGTAGTAAATCTGGATATTAATCTGGTTTTACTCAAGTATAGTCGAGTTAGTACAGTGCAGAAAGGACAAAGGAGGTCCCTAGCTTACTTCTTCAAAAATTAAATATTACAAAATGACAATCATTGACTCGAGTACAAACTAGAATCAACTTTGAATCAAAAAGATTAAAACCAAAATCAGCATTTCTTGGTCGAGCGCCTATCATGTATCAGTCCCAGTTATTCTGGCATCTGGCATCAGGCATTCTCTGTTCATTTGAGACAGATTTTTGGAGCTGCAGCCTGCAGGCATATCTTTCAATTGCCACGTTTGCTTCTTACTAACTCATCAGGATCATTTGTCCATCAAACAATGCATGTATGAACCCCCAAGGAACAGGTCGTTTATTTCAAATAATTTGTCAGGGCACTTACCTGTTAATGTTTGTACTAGATGGTGGTCTGCAGGGTCAGATACAATGTTCACGTCACGTATGTTGCATCTTTGTCCTTTTTTTTTAACTTTCTTTGCACTAAGTCATAGCTGAAAGTTGGTGGCGAATATATGGAGAATTCACTCCATTCCATGAGACAGTACCATTGTGCTGTTAATATGTTTGAAAATGTATAGCCATCGTGTAACTTAAGTTTGAAATCGTTGTGGATAAGAAAGCTATCATATTAAACCGTGCACATGGATTGAGATAATGCCATGTCCGGATCTCGCATTTCCCTGCTCTCGTATTCTCTTTATATTCCCTTACCATCTCAGCTTCAAGAACTCTGTGCTTCTCTGCTAAGACAACTGCACAGGCCACATGCCAGAAGGAAAAGGAGCGACTAAAAACAATAGGCATGAGAGTCATCAGGAAACACAGTAGCTCAAGTCGGGTCTTCGCATGAACATGGCTAAATGTAAAGTGGCTCCTATTCAGTGTGGCGATGACGAGCTAACCCTCTTGAGGTGCTACTTACCTTTACCAGGTGGTCAATTTCCCCATCAAGTACCTCGGCATTCTGCTATCCATCTTGGAGTTGCACAGCGTAACTCCATGGTCGTCCATGCCTCGATGGCTCTATTGCAATCAACGTTTCTCCATGAATTTTTCGTATGATCGAAATAAAAAAGGGCCAATTGCAAGACTGCTCTTGTTTCGAGATCCAATTCCACATTTGCCTCCCTTTTTTAACTTTGCTCGTTTGCCCCTCCTTTTTCAATACGAAGGCACCAGTTGCCCCTGTTCCGTGAAGTGGACTTAACGGTGTTAAGTACAGGCTGAAAAGACAGAAATGCCCTCGACATGAATGACCCAAGAATCAATCCGAATTTTTTTATACAAACATACTGTGCACTTATGTTGGACAAATGACAACATATATTTTGTATAAATATCAAAGTACATATTGTGCTTGCAAGCATAATCTTTGCAGATAGTATATAAGCATAATATTTGCACAATATATTTACAAATGACAATACACAAACAGAGATGCACATAATATATAAAGCATAACATTTGCATCATAATGCAAGAGTTGACAATAACCACATTAAGTTTTCATGTCTCAATCACAGCTAAGCATACCAAAATAAAGTTCACCACATGCTAAGATCATGTCCAGGTCATACATGGCCTAGCACATACACAACTAATCATCCACTAATTATTACACATCCCAAGCAGTGGTCAACTGTACAAATTGAGCAAAGCGGCAAGCCTTGAACCACCTCTTCCTCTGCCTCGGCCTCCTCTTCCTCTGCCTCTATCCCTCCCCCTCCCAGTTGGTGGTCTTCCTCCTCTAACATCAATGGCACCATCACTTCAAAAAAATGTAGTGAGCGTGCCTCAGTAAATACTTGGCTGTGGGCATGAACATAAGTAAAGTGAAAAAGTGACATAACTGTTTTAATATGTGATGAACTTGTACCTCCACTTCTCCCAATTTGTGATCCTCCTCCAATATTACTTGCAGCATCACTTGTTTTGAGATAGGAAAATTGTATCAGGTGGTATGTTCAAATCATAAGAAATAGTAAACAAGTACACATGGGATGACTTACTTGGATGACCCAGTAGTAGGAGGGTCATTGCTCTCCACCTCAGATGCATTCTCATGAGATGCAAACATCTTTTTCTCCCTAGCAGTCAGCCCCCCTTGGCACTTCTTGGCGGTATGGCCTAGTTCACCGCATTCGGAGCACCTCTTTCTTTTCCTAGCACCAGGTTCATCTGATGCCTTAATCTTAGTTTTCCTTGGCCTGCCAGGCTTTCTTCTCAACTTAGGCTTATTAATTTTGTATCCAAGATCAACACGTGGCCAGAAATGCTTTGATGTCATCGGATTAAACACACCTGTATATGCCTTTCTCAGCTTCTCAATAGAGAAATAATCATGGACAAAGTCATCCATTTGCACCTCTCTACTAAGCTTTGCTATGAATGCTAAAGCATGTTTACATGGCTTTCCACTCACTTGCCACAACCTACAACTGCATATCTTGAGCTCCAAATTAACTGCATACCTGAAAGCTACTCCTGATGATGTAGGTGTAGTAACTTCAGCTGTGTTATTGCCACATCTTAAAACCTCATGGTCCTTGATAGCTTTGCTTTGATCAGTTAGAGCCTTTGTTATATCAGGGATTATGCTACCCTCCAATGACATAGCAATTTTCCTCCTCTCTTCAAATTTGGATATAATCATTTGCCTTATCATATCATGCATCTCAAGAATCTGCAAGTCTTTACATCTTCTCACCCAGTTGTTGAAAGACTCAGAGATGTTATTATTGATGTAGTCTACCTTGCATTGATAAGAAAATTTGCTTCTACTCCACAAGTATGGATGATTCTCATCCAAGTAAGCAATCGTTGCAGGGCACTTTTCCATTATTCTCTCCATGTACCAATTGAACTTCTCAATAGTGCAAGCCTTGGCAGCCGGCCACATGTTATAATTGAACAAATCACCAGAGTAATGCTTCTTGAAATTCTTCCACAAGTGCCTCATACATTCTCTATGTTCGACACCCGAATATACATCCTTCATAGCCTCACCTAGTCCTTTGCATGCATCTGTGCTGATAGCCAAACCTGTAGGTGTACCAATAGCAGCCTTCAAGTTCTGGATGAACCATGTCCAGCTCTCTGTAGATTCAGTATTACACCATAGGCAACAGGAAAAGGCTATTATTTCCATCTATAGCAACAGCAGCTGCCAACTGACCCCTTGACCTTCCTGTCAGGTGGCTATAGCAATGTAGGGCCTGCATCCTTGCAGGAAACCATCAATGCATGGTTTGAGGGCCACAAAGAATCGCCTAAAACAGACATCTCCTTGATGAACTTCAGTACCTAGCTCAACAATGCTTCCTGGGGCTGATTTGAGTAGCTCAGCTCTATATGTGGGCAGCAAGTCATAACTGTCATCCCACTTACCAAATATCATGTCAAGAGCCTTTTCCTTACCCCTGAAGACCTTGTTGTAAGGAACTTCAAATCCATACTTTTTCTTCAGCCTACGTTGTAACTCCATAGGTCCCATGGTTGAGTCCTCCAGCAAGAATTCAACCACCCTTTCAGCAACCCAATTATTTGTTGCCATTGTGTCACCACACTGATTCACTGAACTACACTTATGCTTGGGGCCGTTCGTCTTAACCTGCAAGGGAAATAATCATGTAATTAAGATGACAATGCAACAAAAGATCAAGATTTATGGAAAAATCAGCCCAACAAAAGAAAGGAACTGTTATACCTTGCACCCAACAAATTTCTTCTTGCTAGTAGAAGCAAAAAATGTCCACTCACAACCTTGATCATCTCTAAAGCACTTGGCTCGAAATCACCCGTTATCTTTCTTCACAGTACGAAAACCATAGTCATTCAAGATTGCATGTTGAGTCAACGCCGACTTGCACTGATTCACATCAGGAAACAGACAACCAACATCAACACATGGAGCATCAACATCATAAGAGCAAATAGGAACATCATCATTGTCATCATCATCAACTATTTCATGATCAGGTTCATACTTAGGGTCAGAGCAATTAGAGTCAGAAAATGCATCTAATTCAGAGTCAGAAGATGAAGCCAATTCAGAGTCATAGCTACTATCACTCAGTACTTCATCTGAGACTTTCCTGTGCACTTTCTTGTCTTCCTTGGCAGGCTGAGTTGGCTGAGTTGGCTGTGTTGGATCTATGAAAGGATCCAAATCAATAGGTGCAGTACTCGGTAAGTTCCGAACAGTAGGGTGAAGCCTACGCTTGGTTGGTGAGAACTGCAATGGCCCATCAAAGTCATTGACTTGACCAACAATATGGACTTCCCCCTTGTCTTTATTGAGCTCAAACCACTCGGACAACTGTTCATCAGTTGAAATCTCAATAGATTCATCCTCCAATGCTCGCCACAGAGAAATGTACTGCTTCGAACCCCATAAAAAGCTTTCACCAATGAAATTTACTAGCTGCATCACACTATAGTTTTGACTGTCAACAACTGTCGTCAAGCTTTCCCTCCTATATGTCTTAGGACCCCATCTGGCATGCTCCAATGTGCCCGAACCATAACAATAAGTTTTATGTGATTGTCATTTGTCCTACAAACCAGAGCATGTTCTATAAGCTAGTTCATCCTAAAAACCTAATCGAACAACCAGAGCATGATCTACTGCAGAAAGTATGAAGTCCAAGAAAGTTACCCAATCGGTTCCATGTCGCAGCTCTGGCAAACCGCGTCGGGCACCCGTGATGAGGTGAGGTTCACTGCTTACTGTTCTGGTAAAGAAAAGATATATTCAGAGTCAATAATTACTCTAATAATGCTGATACACAGTTCTCCTGATAATAATGAATTATGACCAAAGTGATAATATGTATTCTACAATATTTCAGGTATCTGCAACTGGAACATGCCTGGGTTGCCTACTAGTTGGTTTGTCATTCTTAGCTAAGGTCTGGTTTTTATGGAAGTTATTTCATCCTGATAAGGTCAGCAACTTCCCATTCGTCGGAACAATAAGTCTTAATTTTCTATTCCTGGGAAAGGACCTGAACTTAGTGCTGGCTTTGGCAGGCATTCTGGTACATTACTATTTATTATCTATTTTCTTGTGTTACCTTCAGAGAGGTCTCTGTCTCCCTCGTGCGCACGCGCGCACACACCGCTGGACGGGGCTGTGATGGCAGTGCAGCTCCCGCTGGACGCCCAGGCCGCACGACACACCGGTTCTGCCCGCCGGCCGCGCGACGCCCAGGAGCCGCCCGCCGGCCGCGCGACGCCCCGCCTTCGCCCGTCGGCCGCCCGCCGCCCAGGAGCCGCCCGCTCAGGAGTCGCCCGCTGCCGGCTCTGTTGCCCCCCGCCGTGCCCTAGCCCGCCGATTCGATTTGGTTCTGTGGCTGTCGAGTGAATGGGAGAAGCAGGGGGTTGTGTGCCTGTCGACTGAATGGGATAAGGGGCACTTTCGTCTTTTTTCTTTTTTCTTTTTCCTAGACATTTTTTTTATGGTCATATTATTTGGGGATCTCACAGAGGTCTGATTCAGGGGCGTATGGTTGCATGAGATTTAAAAAGGAGGGGCAAACGTGCAAAGTTAAAAAAAAAGGAGGGCAAACGTGGAATTGGATCTCAAAACAAGGGCAGTCTTGCAATTGGCCCAATAAAAAATGGCGAGCCTTCTTATGGCACAGTACGGACATGGTTGGTTACGCCGAATAGATGAGGAAAGGATACGGTTTCACCTATCTGACACTTCCAAACATGCTATACAGGCAATGTTTGAGGTGAACCTTGATCATTAAGAACAGGGATGATCGCAAAACGAAGTTCTGGACAAATAGATGGATTGATGGGCGATCCATCAAGGAGCTCACGCCAAATCTTTTCATGGCTGTAAGGAACAGCTTGTTTGTTTCAGATCATTTTGGCAGGGCAGTTGCCATTCAGTGTTTCCTGTAGATAGTGATCTGAATAGTGAGATAAATGTTCACGTCATGCGTCCTGAATCTTTGTCAGATGCTACATTACATCACTAGTTTTTGTATACGGGAGGTTCTTACTTGCACTCTGCTGGCAAGTCAATACGTTAAGTAGTTGCATCATTGTGCTTTTGTGGATTTTGAAACTCTAAAAACGTTCAAGTTAAAAAAAACTATCTTGGGCCGCACTTTGTATTTTGTTTTTTATTCTAATAAAATTTACAGTGAACTTTTGCTGTCCTTTAGGGGGAAAAAAGGCATCATCCTAGACTATGCGTGGATTGAGACATGCCATATTCCCATAACCATTGTTCTTAAGCTCTCTGTATTTCTTCTTACTGCACCACATTCAGGATTCTCTATGCCTAAATGTTTGTGAGCTCTCAAGTCTGTGTAAACATCTCTCTGCTAAGGCAATCATGCGAGCCAAAAGGAAAAGGAAGGAGCGCATAAAAACAATAGGAATGAGAGGCATCAGGAAACGCCTCACTAAATTTGCACCTTTGCGGGTGGAAACCAATGAACTAGTATTTCCTTGATGTTTTCATTCCCACTGCTTTTACAGTTTTTTCTTCCTCTTCCTGACTCGCCATCAGAGCCTCCACATCTAAAGTATGTGCATTGGAGTATTGTTTTCCATCCCCGAATCGAAATAACACAAGCAATGAAGCAGAAGGAAGAGGAAGGAGAACCTAAGAACCGTAGGAATGAGAGGCATCAGGAACACCACAATGCAGATGTCCTCCCCTGCGAGAGAAGAAATTTAGAGCACTCCCGTTCCTTCATGTTCTCATTCCTACTGCCCTTAGGACCTCTCTTTCTTCCTCTTCCCTGCTCACAAATTCTCAATGGCGAGAAGCTCTTACCATATGGAACCACCCACATCAGGTGTGCATATATATAGGGACCTTGGTGTACCTGGCTTTGTGAAAAATGAAAGCACACCGAACAAGGTGGTGTAGGACATTGGCGTAGCAGCGGATGACAGTGGGCCTTATAAACTATAGCAATTGATGAATGTGGTGTTACGAACGACGTATGGAATATGAAGTAAAACGAAATCAATCACAGCGGAGACACACGATTTAACGTGAAAAACCCCTCCAATGCGAAGGGGAAAAACCACGGGCACCAGCCAGCAACAATCTCACTATCTCAAGAGTTTTGGGTTACACGCCTGTGACGGTTTACAAGAGAAGTCTCCAAGAAACCCTAGCAAGGGTATATATGTACCGTACCGCGGGGGGCTCCGCCCCCCGCACCCCCCGTGTGTGCACAGGCGCCCCCTGATGAGCCGGGCTTCAGACTCCGCTACGCTCCGGCACAGCCTTCGCATCTACGGGCCTCCACTTCGCTCCGTCAGAAGCCCGGCCTATATCTTACAGTGAATTTGAACACAAACTCCAACATGTGGGGCCATGGAGACTGTATGAGCAATGAAGAGCAGATGCACGAAGTCCTGATGGGCCCTAAAAATATAGGATGAAGCCACTACGATTTTAGAATCAGCTGCCAAGCTCACATCTATTGAAGGCACCAGGATGACAGGATGAATTGACTATCATAAATCTTTTACTTCCCAAATCGGAATGTTTGTTTCCGGCCAACATACCTGGACTGCTAGTCCATTCAGATGCATGCCGTGTGGACTTACGATCTTGTATCGCTTATTATATTCAAGTTTTGCAGTTCAGTTTCAAATTTGTGTTTGTGCCATAGATGGTCTACCAAGTCAGATGCGATGTTCTTGTTGTGCGTGTCAATATCTTTATTTTCACTGCACCTTCTTTGCAGCCTTCATAATAGTAAAAAAACAATGGGGCAAATAACATGAGAAAGAAAAAAAAAAGTAAGGACACTATTTCACAAATGTTAAACGAAATTAATTAACTACAATTCCTTCAAAATAGGAGGTCAAAATATGTCGATTTCTTGATCATGCATCTAAAAATTCAGCATGGAGCCAGTATGATTTTAGAGATCACTTGATAATGCATTTGTGGCTCAGCCAAGCTCACATCTGTTGAAGGCTTCAGGATGAATTCACTATCAGAAATCTTTTACTTCCCAATGTTCGTTTCCTGCAAACATACCTGGACTGCTAGTCCATTCAGATGTATGCCACGTGCACGTACGATCTTCGCCTTGTTCGCTTGAACTTATCAGCCATGGTACAGGGTTTTTTTCTCATAACAAATCAGCTTCAACCGGCTTATCAGCCGCAGAAACCATCAGCTGAATAGCTCCTTGTATGGCTTATTATATTCAAATTTTGCATTGCGGTTGCAAACTATCGTTTGTGCCATAGATGGTCTACCAAGTCAGATGCAATGTTCTTGTTGTGTGTCAGTATCTTTATTTTCTCTGTACCTTCTTTGCAGCCTTGCTAATAGCAGTTAGTGGCAAATATCATTTTTTGTCTATCTCCCGAAGTTTATTAGTGTGATGTGTATTCATGTCCAAAACAATCAGTAATAAACAGTCGTATCATTATGTTAGTGGAATCTGAAACTCATTAAACTCTATCTAGGCCATCCTCTTAAATTACTCATGGGCTAGACTTACCAACAAATCTGGGACTGTGAGACTAATCAAACATTTCGGTTAAAACAAAGGCATCATATTAGACAATTCAAGTATTCAAACTTCGCAAAGAAACAACATCAAACGAAAATGGCTAACTGAGAAATGAAAACATGTCATTCAGTCGTCCATGGACTGTGTAAGCCAAGAGGAAGAGGAATGAGCACCTAAGAATGACAGGAATGAGAGGCGTCAGGAAGACCCAAAATGAAGCATAGCCTTCCTCGATGTTCCCGTTCCTGCTAATCTTAGTCCCTCTTTCTTTCTCTTCCATGATCACTTAAAACAAGCATTGCAAACCAAAAGGAAGAGGAAGGGGCACTTAAGAACGATACGAATGGGAGGCACCGGGAAACACCAAACCAAGCTCCCACCTCCACTGCTGGAGGGAGGGAAATTTCAGGAATGGCTTTCCTCCATGTTCCCGTTCCCACTGCTCTTAGGCCCTCTGTGTCTTGCTCTTCCCGGCTCACTCTGACAAGTCCTATAGCTACAGCTCTCCATATACCCTCAAGAATGAACATTGATCACTGACGAAAGCCCGTCGGCTTAGAGGTGTATATATAGATCTTAGTGCATTCTGAATTTTATGTCCGCAATAGTGGGAGGACTGGGAGCCATGTGATATTCAGGCCCTGTGCTGCATTGTCAGTTTAGAGCATGTGCATGAGATCTTCTGTTTGGCCATATTTAAAAGGTTGCCAGTAAAAAGATCCCAGCATTTACAATGGGGAACATGGGGGACATTGGTGAAGAATTAAACCTCCATTTAAGGCGTCCGACACTCGCGGCGGCATCCTCATCGCAGGGCGCCAACCTAATGTACACTTCTCTAAAGTTCTAGTAGGCTGCTACTCGATCACTATCTCGGTCGACCTTCCCAGTATTACAGGGGATGGACTGAACAGATGGTGGCTAACCTTCGTGTATGGGCCACAGGAAGACGCTGACAAGGTCCTCTTCCTTGAGGAGCTCGAAGCCATCAGAGATGCATGCCCGGGACCGTGGGCGATAACCGGTGACTTCAACTTAATCTTGAATGAAGCTGACAAGAGTAATGAGCGGATCGACAGAGCCAAGGTTCAGAAGAACGGTGGCAACACTGGAGCTGCAAGACCTCCATCTTCATGGTCGGTGCTTCACTTGGAGCAATGAATGAGAACATCCGACGCTAGTCCACCTAGACAGAGTTCTAGTCTCCATTGATTGGGACAGCTTGTTCCCCAATTCGCATCTACGCGGGTTGAGTTCTGATGCATCGGACCACTGCGCCTTACTATTGCAAACAAACATGGACCAAATGAGCAAGGCGCGGTTCCATTTCGAGCTCTTCTGGCCCAAGTTCGGTGACTACATTGATGTCGTCTTGGAGGCCTGGAAGCGACCGACAAATGTACATGACCCGATGGTGTGCCTCGACCTGATGCTGCGAAGCCTGGTTTGTCATCTGCAGAGATGGTCATCGGCAAGAATCGGCGAGATCAAAGCACAGCTACTCATGGCCAGAGAGCTGGTGATGCGGCTGGATTCTGCCCAGGAACAGCGCCAACTCTCTGAGGCGAAGAACGAGCTCAGGAAACGACTGAAGATAAGATGTCTGGGGTTATCGTCGCTGGAGCGGACTATGGCTAGGCAACACTCACGGGTCAAACAGCTGAGCGAGGGAGACGCCAACACCGCATATTTTCATCTGATTGCCAGAGGAAGGAAATGGTGGAACTTCATCCCGGCCCTTTCAGTGGACGGACATGTCGTCACTGATCACTGCGGCATGGAGCTAGCTCTACACTCCCACTCCGCTGAGGTGTTCGGTTCAGTTGCTAGAGGGGGGCATTCACTGAACTTTGAGGCACTCGGCTTCCATCAGCTAAGCCTGGAGGACCAAGATGAGCCCATCAGTGCTGATGAAGTTTGGGCCGCAATCAAAGCAATGCCAAGCAATAGAGCTCTAGGGCCAGATGGCTTCACCAAAGCATTCTACAAAACAGCTTGGCCTGTCATCCAACTTGAGGTCATGGAGGCAGTGCACGCGTTCGAGCAAGGGAACAACAGCATGGATCAGCTAAACAATGCCCTGATCGCACTTCAACCAAAGAAGGTCGGCACCAGTTGCCCATCAGACTTCACGCCGATCACAATGATCAATAGCTTCGCAAAGCTCATCTCCAAGATCCTTTCTCTGTGACTCACGCCAAGTGTTAACGGTAGTTAACATACATCAAGAACTATCAACCTACCTTGCATAAATGGTGAAAATGGATCAATATTATAGAATAGAAGGTTATTACTGACAGTTTCCACTAGTTTTGGTAAATCTGTGTTTTCAGCAGAATTTAATTAGAAAACTAGAAAGGAGGACCAAAACGTCAAAAAGAGTTAAACTTAACCGCGATAGAAACTATTCTAGAAGACTCCAGATGACTCCAGGAGGCAACCCCCGAGGCAGAGCCCGAGAGGCCGCCAAGTGGCACCAGTCGGCCCCACCCAGGCACCGCCCGGCCCTTGGTGGTGGGCCCTGCTTGTCAGCTTCTAGAATGTTCTTCCACCGCCTCCCTAGACTGCATCTACGCTGTTCCTTAAGCCGGTTTGATCTAAGGGCTCGCGTTGCACCCTCAGGGCTATAAATAAAGGCCTGTACCCCTTGGAGAGAAGCCAAGTCTAGATCCTGAGAGTTGAAAGGCCAGAAACCCTAATTCATATTTTCACCAGGATCTAGGGCTAGCAATCAAGAGAAGATTAGTCCTCCATAGGATCTAGTCTTGTATTAGAGATAGAGAGATAGAGTGAGAGAGTAGAGTTTTGGAGGAGTTCCGGCCTTCGGTGCTTTCTCTACGGCCGTACTCTGGCGGAATCAAGTTCTACTAGAGCTTGCTTCTGAGATTTCTCTGGAAATCGACTTCTGATTCAAGTAAGCATCTTGTTCATATTGGTCTTCAAGTTTACGACTCTCTTTTGAGTGCTTTGATCTTGGTGGCTCTTGATTAAAGTAGTATTCATAGTATAAGCGTTGTGCTTAGACTAGGGTTACTCGTAAATGCACCCTCATTTTTCAGATCGGTGGTAGCTCGCGAATGTGACTTTTATATATTCATTGAATCCTCTGTAGTCCACCTCCCGTTAATAGGACTAGCAGGAATTTGATCGTTTTTAGATAAGAAACTCTGAATTTGTTCCTTATTAGACATCTCCCATGAGCCCTGAGTACTCTGTGTCCGCAACATAAAGGAAATCCTCGTTGAGCCCATCAGGAGGTTTCCACACACACAAGGTCGGCTTTATCTGCACCTATCACCTGTAACAGGGTAGAACAAACCCTGAGTACTCAATTGTACTCCGCAAGACTTACCCGTCAGGAAGAAAGAAAAGACTCCAAGGATATGCAAGGCTATCTGGCTTGTGGATTTATTGCATCTGCAGGAAGTATTACTAAACGTGCATCCTTATATTCAATTTTTATTAGCAGTCATCAGTGGTTCCTTAACCAATCATTCTAGGTAAGCACCTATGCTACTTCCAAGCATGTGGTAAGCAATCAGAACCATTTTAATTCCTTTCAAGTTCCAGTTCTTACTACGGTGCTAGACCATAGCCAAGTCGTACCGTTATGTAAAAACGGCGATTCGCGAATCAATGTAGCACAGCTAGGTACCCCGAAACACATGCCTCATTTGTACCCTGAGCACAGACAAGACCAACCCGCTCCACTCCTATCAAGGGGTCTAGGTCCCCATCCAAACTGGGATTCCAAGCCCCCAACATCTGAGGCCCAGCCTCAGTGCAGTGCTTAGACCTCCATCCAAAAATCCACCCATAACAGTCAGTCCGAAAAGAGCCAAAACCCATGACAAGAGAGTAACAAGTCTTCCCGCTCCATAAGCAAGTATATGCTCAGGATAATAAGTCTGTAACCTGATTACCATCCACAGCAACGGACGGTTCTCAATCGACACAGGCGGGACAAATGCAATCCGAGCCTCGCTCGGTTGCCCAACTAAGTCCAAATCCAAATTCAAAGTACGGTCCTGCCCAGTCTCTAATTATCATTCATATATTTCCATGTGATAGTAATACGATAATAATAACAATAACATCTTTTCCTATTTCTCGCGAGTGACAGACAATCACTCGACTTCTACCGGGATCCTATAGCATAGCAAGTTACATGATCCTAACATACTAATAAGACTCATGGGATAAGGATATATATGCAAGTGGATTTCATTCAACTCCTTAAAACTTAATGCATAAGCATGAAATAAAGTGCAGAATAATATGGGTTATGCACCAGGGCTTTGCCTGGGTAAACATCATTATAACTAAGTTAGCATTTCCATCTGCGGGGTGTGGTCACCATCACGCCTTGCCTTTTTTTGGTTACTCCAGTTAATCCACCATCACACCTAAATGGTATACATCGTTGCAGTATACTTTCCTAAGCGAAACATACATAAACAAGATATTTAAAAGACGAAAGATATAAGTTGGAGCTTAGCCAGGGCAATAGATCGGCAGAGACGGAGTCACGTGTGGGCATCGCTATGCCGCGGGCGTGCGGAGGCAACCGAAGCGGGTCGTGCTGGTGTGCTGCGGCAGTAGCATGAGCGTGCTGGGATACCGGCATGGACACCGAGTTGCCGGCCGCAGTTGGAGACGAGAAAGAAGGGTCTACTGCAGCTTGGACTGCTCAGCCGCTCTGGTGCGGTAAAGAGCGCGCTCTCTACTCGGCTGCTGGTACTCCCGTTAAAAGATGTGTTGGCTGCTAGTGCTAGTGTCATTTACGAACCCTGCATGCCTGCATCCTCTGTCAATTGCCTGGTCCAAAAAAAAATAGATGCCTCCTCTGCACACCCCTGGCCTCTATCTCTCTTTATTATCCGCATGCAGCTTGACAAAACCAGCATCACATTAATGCCTCCTCTCTATATTAGTACTTGCCACTACGTGCTCTCCCTCAACATGCACATCAAGAAAAAAAAATAAATTTGACGTCCTGCACACTGTCCATCTCTCTCATGACCGGCAGCCACATGCGACTGGAAACAAAGCTCTTGTTTAGTTACCAAATTCAACCCTAAATTTCACTATGCAAAAAGAAGATTCCCCGTCACATCGAAATATCGGTAAATGCATGGAGTACTAAATGTAGATGAAATTAAAAACTAATTACACAGTTTTGTTATACTTTGCGAGACGAACATTTTAAGCCTAATTAGTCAAAGTATGGATAATTTTTATCAAATAAAAACAAAAGTTGTTGGCATCTAAACACCGGCAAAGAAAAACGCTAGCATCGCATTAACTCTCCGCGGGCCCTCTCGCCAAAAATTTTGACCGGGCTTGTTCACTTCCCATCCCAACCCAAAATATTTCCTCTTCCACCCATCACATCAAATATTTCAACGCATGCATGGAGCATTAAATGTAGGTAAAAAAGATAACTAATTGCATAGTTTGTCTGTAAATGTCGGGACGAATCTTTTGAGCCTAGTTAGTCAATGATTAGACAAATTTTGTCAAATAACAACGAAAATGCTACAGTAACTTTTCACCTACTTTTCGCGAAGTGAACACACCCCAAGACAACAGGCTGAGTCACCTGGCGTGTCAGCCGGTTCTTGACTTGGGAGGCACACCTCGCTTGACAAAAGAGAGTGGACTCACGGACCATGACCACAGGAGCAAGGCAGGGACTGAGTGGCCATGACATTTTGCTCTTCAGTAGCGTGGGAGGCGGGCGCATGCAGCTGGTTAGCAGCGCCATTTCCTGTCGTTACGTGTGGATGGGGGTGGCCTCGCATTTACTAACCCACAGGAATACTGCTCCCTTTCCCTCACTCCCTCTTGGATGGCAAGAGCTGCGTGCACCAGCACCAGACATGCGTGTGGGCAGCTTGGGTGCGTGCGTGTGTGGCTTGTGGTGTTGGCGTGCGTGAGTTCTATGTTTTCTATTTTCTTTTATTTCTTTCTTTTACGAACATAAATACCATTAAATAAGCATATTTATATAACAATTGTTAATTCTTTTTACTAAGTAGCTACAACAAGCACTAAAACAAAGTACATGCATGGTTAAATTAACGCACCTGAAAGCCTCGCATAAGGAACAACAAGCAAACGCATTAACTTCCGCAACGACAGGAATACAGAGCGTGCACAACTACATTTAGCCGGGGCCCGGTAAGTCCTCAAACCATGACTTAAGGTTTATACATCGGATGTTTTTATACATCGGGTGTTTAATAAATTAAACATTTTCATATACATGACCTTAAATAATTTTTAATAATCATTTAGTTTATCGTTTTCACAAAAATCAAGTTTGTTCTTTTCTACACTAATATTGCTATAATTAATTTTTAGCAAGTTAATAATTCTATGTTTAGTGCTAATGACCATACGTAACACTAGGGGTGTTACAATCCTACCTTCTCACCGAGTCGGTCCCCGACGCCCTGCGCGCGACGGCGCCCCGAGGCGAACACCGGTCGATGACGACAGCATTAACAAGTGCGCACAAATGACGAGTTAGGGAGGTTTGGCATGACGCGCTTGAACTGAAGCGGCCAAACCCGAGCGGGGCTCACCGATGGCGGTTAACGGGGGAGCCAGACGAGGCAGGGAGGCATCGCCATCACTACTGAGACCGGGGTCAGGCGACCTTGATGCGGCGGGTAGTGGCACATGCCCGTGGTAGGTGAATCGAAGGGCGGAGCGACTGCCATGTTGACAAAGCAACGATGGCCGCAGCCAGCCGGGCCGGCTAACGCGAGACCAAGGCCGCTGCATGGCAACGACCCGACGCGCGAGCTGGCCAGCGGCAACAGCCCGGCCACGGCTTGAGCTCAGCGTCAGCAGTTGTCGCGCAAGCGGTGACCGCGGCTAGAAGGGCCTGACGCCAGGATTATGGTATTCTAGGTGTTAAAAGCATTTAATTAATAGCTAAAACAAGCTCTAACAATACTAACCATCACATCGTCACAACGTACTCAGTTTGATGCAAGCCACTAAATAAAAATATAGCACTAGTGTTTAACTAGATTTTCTAGAATTAATTTGCCAAAATGACATTGTCATTATATTTTCAGACTTAGAAAATTTTTAAGGTTAAGGCTGAATTGAATTTCAAATTCCATCTTTGAGCTTTCAAAAATACTAGTTAACAATTTTTGTTCTAAAAAATTAAAGCGGCATTTTCATCTACACTACTTGCTGGTCAACTTTACTTAAGCACTACACATAAGGTATATTTTATTTTTGTTTATAGAAATTGTTTATTAACTTCATGTGTGCTAAAATTTTAAAATCTGAGGAATTTGTTTTCGCTAATTCTCTTAGGCCTTAATCTTAGTGCTAAGCAAGCTCGTAACACCAGGGGTGTTACAACTAGAATAGCCACCATATATATTCCACACACGTGCACATTTTGATCTAAGAGTATGACACTTTTCTCCTTAGATCCTTATTTTGACTTTACAAAATATGTAATACGAGTATGTTTTCACTTCCATTCCTACCTGTAAGTGCATCTAGCCCTTTAGTGGGTTTTGGTGAATTGAATGACAACGCCATTAAAGATCTGACAAAGTTTGCAAAGTGTTGAACAGGAAATTGAGTTTATTGCATAACTTGTGGATTGTGAAATGAGAAGTATATATAGGTTCAACAAGAAGGCAAACCATATGATATTTCACATATCAAGCTTAATTGATCTCAACATTCATATCAAAAAGATATTCAAGCAATAAGGATCACAATATTGAAGAAATGGTTTTTCAGTTGATGCTTAATATGATGTGACTTGAGTATGGCTCGATAGGGTGAAGATAGCAAGGAAAGGGCTTCGAGGGACTAAGCGAAGGTGAAGGGCAAGCAATGGCTTGTAGACCGAGGTACCATGACTAAGGTGAAGAAGAGAGTACTTGCATTGAGTCGAGGTACTAATTGAGCCATGAGGAGTCATATTGTATTGAGGATCAAATCATTAGTGGAAGTGACTTGAAGCCATGGATTGAACTCACATATGTTGAAATGGTTCAAGTCACATGCTCAAGCTGAACTTGCTCAAAGAGAGAAGATGAAGTTGATTGCATCCTCTTATGAAGTGATATTGAGAAGAAGTGACATATGAAGACATTAAAGACTCAAGTGGTTAAAATGGTAATATTCTTTTGATCTTGAGTTTAGGCTATGCCGCACTATAAAGGGGGATGCTAATCTAGTTGGTTTGAGGAAGATAGAGTGCTCAAGTATTAAAACTAAATCATAAGATAGACACTCTAGCACCTCACGAGCACATAGAATAGTTTTAGTGACTTTTGGTGTCGGAAGTCCCGACGTATGTCGGGAGTCCCGACGGTCAGAAGTGCTGACTTGCGCCGGGAGTCCTGACGTCCAGTCACTTAGCCTGTACGGTGACTGAGGACATCGGAAGTCCCGACGTATGTTGGAACTCCTGACGGTCAGGAGTCCCGACCCTCTCTAGGAGTCCCAACGCTAGGCCCATCGGCTCGCTCTGCTGACTGCTGCGTCGGAAGTCCCGACGTACGTCGGAAGTCCCGACGGTCAGCAGTCCCGACGTACGTCGGGAGTCCCGACGTTGGCCTTCGTGCAGTGACTTTGACCTAGCATGAACAGTGTTTTCTCTAAAGGCCAGCAGTCCCGAGATCTACATCAGCAGTCCCGACGTAGATCTGAATGGTTAGATTTCTACAAAGAGTATAAATAGCTCTCCCCTCATTTCTAACCGTTGCCCACTCATTCCACTCGACCAAAACTTCAGAGAAGTGCCTCCTAGCACCCAAGAGCCTCTCTCTTCTCTCCTCTTTGCTCCTAGCTTCAAATCTTGTAAGAGTTGAGTTGAGAGAAGGGATTTGGTGAGAGAAACATCAAAGAAAGCTTGAGCACTTGATTTCTTCGTCAAGCCGGTTGGATTTGCATTTGTTACTCTTGGGTTCTTGGAACCCTAGCCGGCTAGGCGTCGCCCGTGGAACTTCCAACTCGTGTGGTAGCCCCGGGAGGTTTGTAATCACCCCAATCATCTAGTGAAATCACCCCTCATCTCAAGAGATTGCTCTCTTGACTTGAGAACGAGGATAGGGTTGAAAGAGACCCGAAAAGCCTGTGTGGCTTCCTCAACAACGTGGATATAGGCAAGCCTTAGTGACGAGCTGAACCACAGGATAAATCGGTGTCTCACTTGTGTTCTTGTGTTTTGCATTGCTATACTTGGATTTGTGGTGATTCTAGGGTTTGGTCCCGATCTATGTTTGGAGGCATCTTGGCATTAAGGAAGTGAGCTAACATCTTCACCTTACCACTAGAAAGTGGGGTTGTAAGTTATTGGCTTCACAAAGTTCATTTGAGCACTTGTAGTTCATTCTCCATAGGCGTCGGGACTGCTGACAGCTTGCGTCGGAACTGCTGACGACGTCGGGAGTTCCGACAGTTGCTGACAAGTAACTTCGAGTTTTATATAGAAATTTTTAGACACGCCTATTCACCCCCCCTCTAGGCGACATCAAGGTCCTTACAAGTGGTATCAGAGCTAGGCTCTCAATTTTGGGCTTAACCGCCTTGAGAGATGATGTCGACAAGTGAGGAGGTATCTCTAGAACTTTTAGTTTTAGATGGCTCAAATTATGCATCTTGGTCCGCTAGTGTGCTTGATGTATTTAGGGCCATGGGTCCTCATATTGAGCGAATTGTAGATGTGAGCATTTCACCTCCTATTGACGATTTCGCCATCTTATCTAAAGAGGAAGTGAAATGCTTACAACACAATGCTCAAGCTACTAATGTCTTATTTAGTGCTTTGAGTGAAGATGTTTTTTATGCCATCATATTTGGAGATGGTGAACCGCTTGATGATGCTCATCTCATTTGGACCACGCTCAAAGAAAAATATGACAAGTCCAAATGTGATGAGAAGTTGCTCTCATTGGAGGAACCACTTGAGGAGTGCTCAATTTCACCGACAAGTGAAGAGCATCAAGTGATTCTCCCAAATGGTCAAAGTGATCATGCCACATCCACTCCCTCGTCGACATATGTGAACGGTAATAAAATGGTTGGTGAGAATAATGATTTTACATGTGGTACTTCTACTTCCTTTTGTTCTTGCGAGACTAACATTTTAAAGGAAGAAGAAGATTGTGATCGGTGGCGGCCAAATGATGAGTCCACCTCACCAAGAAGCT
Organism: Saccharum hybrid cultivar R570; assembly: GCA_038087645.1. NCBI lineage: Eukaryota > Viridiplantae > Streptophyta > Magnoliopsida > Poales > Poaceae > Saccharum > Saccharum hybrid cultivar. Next base: position 367,672 of record JAQSUU010000508.1, read on the forward strand.
CATCTCTCTATGTCACTTCTCATGTGGGTCTCATGGCAAAGAAAGAGAAGAATGTGGCAAGGGAGAGTGAGAATGAGAGTGAAAGTGAAAGTGAGAGTGAAGATGAAAGTGATGATGATGAGTTCAATCAACACCTTGCACGTCTAAGCAAGAAAGATAAGTTGATGGTGCTAAAGCTTGTTGAGAAGATTGGTGAGCAAGAAGAAACACTTTACAAACAAGACGAGCTTCTCATAAAAAAGATCAAGTGCTTGGAGAAGTTGACCAAAGAGCATGAAAAGCTTAAGTGCTTGCATGCTAGTTTGGTCAAAAGGTATGAAAACTTGTCAATTGAGCAAACTCATACTATTAACTCTCTATGTTGTGTTGCTAAATTAGAAGATGAGAATTATATGCTCAAGGACAAGGTGGAAAGGCTCACTAGCAGGAATGAGATTTTGCGAGAAAATCATGATGAGCTCTTGTGCTCTCATGAGAAGCTTATGGATTCTCATCTCATGCTAGAAATTGCTCATGAGGTTGTGGTAACAACAGTAAAATCATACCAACCTCACACCCACAAGTGCACATGTACACAAGTTCCATTTATTTTATCATGTGCTAACAATTGTTGCTCTCAAGCAAGCCAACCTTCCGTTGAGCATGTACTTGTAGAAAATTGTGATGATTACATTGCAAAAGAAAATGAACAGCTCAAGGAAGAGGTTGAGAGACTAAGAAGGGACTTGATTTATTGGAAGGGCAAGTGCAATGCTCAACCTTCTCAAGATAACTGTGAAGACATGGTGAAGAAGCTTGAGAAGGGATCAACCGTAGCGTGCATGAAACCCCATCAACAAAGTCACAAGTCCAATTATGGCAAAGTCATGGGAAAAATGGAGAAAGTGCAATCTATCCAGAATACACAGTGTGGCAGTACCGCACCCAAGTGTGATAGTGCCGCACCTGAGCAAAACAGCAAAACCCCCATGGCCACTAAGGTGCAACTTCAACCAAAGAAGACTCCCATCACTTGCTTCAAGTGCAAGAAAGAGGGTCACCACGTGAGAGATTGCACCTTGAAGAAAGAAAGGAAGGGCATGAGCAAGATTCAAGAGAGGAAGAAGATGACTCATGTCAAGTGCTCCAACCTGGGACACAATGCCTCTATGTGTTCCAACAATGTTGATGACCAAGCCACACTTCCAAAGAACAAGACAAGAAAAAGCAAGAGGAAGTGTTATGGATGCAATGAGAAGGGTCATGAAATTGCATCATGTCCCTCCATGAAGGATGAAAGCTTGGCATCATCAACAAAGAGGCTCGTTAGCGAGGTAGCAAACAAGAAGCAAGATAAGAAGATGTCCTACAAGATCAAGCGCCACATTTGCTACACTTGCCGAGGAAAGGGACATCTAAGTATGGATTGTCCTATGGGTAACACTCCTAAGCTCAACTCAACAATTGATTCAAATATGCTTAGGAGGCCCAAAAATGACACTTGTGCTAGAAATGTGATTGGTTCACCACGTGCTAGCACAAAAGGCCATTTGGGTGCCTAAGTCTCTTGTGACTAACCTTAGTGGACCCAACATGGTTTGGGTACCAAGTTGTGCTTGATAAAGTATTGTAGGTACTTGAAGGTGATATGAAGGCTTTGGGGTGCTTGAGCAAGATGATTGAAAATATTTACTCAAGCTATCAATCAATTCATATTGTCTTTTCTAATATGGTTGACCCAAAGATAAATCAATGGATATATTTCTAACTTCATACTCACCTCGGTAACTAGTACCTAACCCTTGCTAGCTAGCCACTTAACTTGTGTAGTCTCTAGTAGTTCACAAATATGTGTGTTTGTGAATTATTAGGAGTGGCTAGATGCTTGTGCTTCATCACTTGTTGTTCCATATGATGCTTTTAATGGCTCTCTAGTAGAGCAATTTCTTTAGATGTGTTGCAGGTACTCATTTCATAAAATATAGCAAGAGAAAAGCACAAGACATGGATCAATATAAAGAAGAGCATAAGGAGCTAGGCTGAGCCTGTCTAAGTCGGCCAGGCCAGGTTACAAAGCCGGCCAGGCCGGGATGGCAGCTAGGCCAGGTACCTAGGTCGGCCAGGCTGGGTTTCACAACCTAGGAAGAAAAGTCTACTTGTGTGGAATTCTTCCTAGCAAATTATTTAATATGCCTATGCATGATCCATGTAACAAAATGGTTGTGAGTATTGCTCTCTCTAGTTAAACTCTTGTTCAATACTCTCTTTATGTGAGTTAGTTATAAAGTGAGCATCCCTAGTTAAGAAATTGGCTATGTGCATTGCTAAGTAATTCCAATACTTGATGCACTCATTTAGGGGGAGCTCACTATATATCTAATCTCGTTGTTACTAATCTTTTCATTGAGCTTAAGTGTAGATTCAAATGAAAAGATTTTTGTTTCAAGTATGACCTCTACCATTGAACATTAAAATACTACTTGAGACCTATTCTAAGATGTGCACTCATGATGTCTTATAAATCAAAGGATCTTGTGAATAGCTTTGTGAGTATTTCTATGGCATAAGTTCAAATTTGATTATTGCATTGTTGCCATGACCTAGACATAGAGTGAAATCACATGTTCTTAAAAGAATTAAGTGTTATATGAGTCATTCAAATACTTAGAGCACTTATCAAGGGGGGAGCTTACTCTATGGCTAGTGTTGTGAGACTAACCGTTTCTCGAAGTGATTTATGTAGTCTCACTAAATGAGAATGTGTTTCTCAAATGAAGTGTGCTTTGTGTGCTCTTGTATGCACAAATTAAGGGAGAGTTTAGACTATATCTTGTGGGACTAATGATTTCTTTTAAGTTCATTTTGAGTAGTCTCACACATTGGAGATAAGGAGGATGGATGGTTCCTTTGGACTCTCTAGATGCTTCACAATTATTCTAGGAAGTCTTGGTCTTTATAAACCAAGTGCTCCCGGTTTAGTATCGGATGCCCCAATCCTTTAGTGGAACGGGATTTGAATGAGTTGGAGAAAATAATTGAAGAGTGGACTTTCATTGCTATTTCTCCTCTCTAGAACTCATCAAGTGCACATGGATCCATCTCATTGGTCATCCAAGACCATGTCAACAAAGGAATGGTAACTCCTAGTTATCAAATTTACAAATTTCATGAATTTTACCTCTTGCTCTCTATGTGAGTTGCCTTAGGTAAAGAAAGAACTAGGAACCTAATATGGATCTTGGATGATCACAAGAGTTTTCAATTTCACCACATTTCATCAAGTGAGAATTATGGTCATCCAAATCACTGAAGTCTCACTTATGATTGTCATGACAATCAAAATTTATGTGGTGATCTATCTACCTTGGTGGTGGTATGTTTTCTTTGGCATAATTTCAATTATTGCAAGATTGTTATGCCTTGACCAAGATATAGGATGAACTCCTCTAGATTCTTAAATCGATTCAAGTGCATTTCATAAGTAAGTCAAGTACTTGATGCACATATTAAGGGGGAGCCCATTCTATGTCTTGTGTCTTTTGAGACTAACCTTTTCTTCTAGTAAATTTGTATAGTCTCTTGGTGAGAATGAGTTTATCATGGGTATGCTACATTAACTCAATCCAAATTGGTAAAGTTATCCTTCATATTTATTTTGAATGCAATATTTATCTCTTAAGTAGCTACTCTCCATAACATAGCTTAAATTCCTTTGTTTGGACTTAATTGACCAAAAAGTGCATATGTTCTTGCTTTCCACATATATATGTATGCACTATCAAAAAGGGAGAATTTAGTCTATGTTATGAGGTTTTGCAATTAGTGATCCACTTGCCATCCACATCCAAAATGATCACTAGTTGTGAAACTCTAGCTTGTGCAATTTAATGTTATCTCTTGTCTTTATGAGCATTTCCTAGGTGACATTATGAGATACAAGAATCCATTTCAATTGGCATCAACTTGTGAAGGCTCTTTCAATTGATGTCAAAATTGTGAAGATCATATTTCAATTGGTATTGATGGATAATCTCTATATTTGGTGTATCAAGAAATATGTCTTCAATTGGTATCTCAAAATGACAACAAGAGCTAGCAATGGACTTTAAATTGAAATCAAGCACAAGTTTGTGATATCTCCTATGATCAAGAGAGATGGGCACAAATGAAATCTTTTGCATCGTGTCAAGCCCATCAAAGCACTAAATTTAAAAATTCATGATCACGGTGGAGATTATGAGGCTTAGAACAAAGGTACATCGCTCCATGAACTCTTATATTACCTTTGTGCATCTAGGCCCTTACATGCTAGTGTGTGCATGTGTGATAGAATTCAAGCTAATCTAAAAGAGTGTCATTTGATGACCATTAAGAGAATTTTGAAATGTTGCACACCTTGTTTGATCAACTAGCATCTAGGCAAAAGGCTTGGAAAAAGTTCATAATGTGCTTCAAAATGCTTTATCAAAAGAGAACTTGCATTTTATGGTCATTGCTTGTTTTGGTTATCTTTTATTGACCATATTTTGTCAAGTTTGTTGTATCCCTCTTCGTTCTTTTCTTTCTTTTTGGTGCTTGTTGCCAAAGGGGAAGAATGAGAAGGGAGAAGAGAAGGGGGTACAATTTTTTTAGTCATCTTGGATGCTTGTGTGCACACTTGTCATATGCATCACGGTTATCATGTTGACACCTTGCACCCCCACGGATGCTAAGATATAGGAGGGTTCCCACACTTCATCTTAAATATGTGCATTGGGCATTCGAGGCCAAAATCTGAATTTCTTTCAATGCACACATTTAGGGGGAGCTCACTATATCATAGGATTCAAAATCTTATTATTTATCAATCTCTTGTAAGCTTTAATTGTGTTGTCATCAATCACCAAAAAGGGGGACATTGTAAGTGCATCTAGCCCTTTAGTGGGTTTTGGTGAATTGAATGACAACGCCATTAAAGACCTGACAAAGTTTGCAAAGTGTTGAACAGGAAATTGAGTTTATTGCATAACTTGTGGATTGTGAAATGAGAAGTATATATAGGTTCAACAAGAAGGCAAACCATATGATATTTCACATATCAAGCTTAATTGATCTCAACATTCATATCAAGAAGATATTCAAGCAATAAGGATCACAATATTGAAGAAATGGTTTTTCAGTTGATGCTTAATATGATGTGACTTGAGTATGGCTCGATAGGGTGAAGATAGCAAGGAAAGGGCTTCGAGGGACTAAGCGAAGGTGAAGGGCAAGCAATGGCTTGTAGACCGAGGTACCATGGCTAAGGTGAAGAAGAGAGTACTTGCATTGAGTCGAGGTACTAATTGAGACATGAGGAGTCATATTGTATTGAGGATCAAATCATTAGTGGAAGTGACTTGAAGCCATGGATTGAACTCACATGTGTTGAAATGGTTCAAGTCACATGCTCAAGCTGAACTTGCTCAAAGAGAGAAGATGAAGTTGATTGCATCCCCTTATGAAGTGATATTGAGAAGAAGTGACATATGAAGACATTGAAGACTCAAGTGGTTAAAATGGTAATATTCTTTTGATCTTGAGTTTAGGCTATGCCGCACTATAAAGGGGGATGCTAATCTAGTTGGTTTGAGGAAGATAGAGTGCTCAAGTATTAAAACTAAATCATAAGAGAGACACTCTAGCACCTCACGAGCACATAGAATAGTTTTAGTGACTTTTGGTGTCGGAAGTCCCGACGTATGTCGGGAGTCCCGACGGTCAGAAGTGCTGACTTACGCCGGGAGTCCTGACGTCCAGTCACTTAGCCTGTGCGGTGACTGAGGATGTCGGAAGTCCCGACGTATGTTGGAACTCCTGACGGTCAGGAGTCCCGACCCTCGCTAGGAGTCCCAACGCTAGGCCCATCAGCTCGCTCTGCTGACTGCTGCGTCGGAAGTCCCGACGTACGTCGGAAGTCCCGACGGTCAGCAGTCCCGACGTACGTCGGGAGTCCCGACGTTGGCCTTCGTGCAGTGACTTTGACCTAGCATGAACAGTGTTTTCTCTAAAGGCTAGCAGTCCCGAGATCTACGTCAGCAGTCCCGACGTAGATCTGAACGGTTAGATTTCTACAAAGAGTATAAATAGCTCTCCCCTCATTTCTAACCGTTGCCCACTCATTCCACTCGACCAAAACTTCAGAGAAGTGCCTCCAAGCACCCAAGAGCCTCTCTCTTCTCTCCTCTTTGCTCCTAGCTTCAAATCTTGTAAGAGTTGAGTTGAGAGAAGGGATTTGGTGAGAGAAACATCAAAGAAAGCTTGAGCACTTGATTTCTTCGTCAAGCCGGTTGGATTTGCATTTGTTACTCTTGGGTTCTTGGAACCCTAGCCGGCTAGGCGTCGCCCGTGGAACTTCCAACTCGTGTGGTAGCCCCGGGAGGTTTGTAATCACCCCAATCATCTAGTGAAATCACCCCTCATCTCAAGAGATTGCTCTCTTGACTTGAGAACGAGGATAGGGTTGAAAGAGACCCAAAAAGCCTGTGTGGCTTCCTCAACAACGTGGACATAGGCAAGCCTTAGTGGCGAGCTGAACCACGGGATAAAATCGGTGTCTCACTTGTGTTCTTGTGTTTTGCAATGCTATACTTGGATTTGTGGTGATTCTAGGGTTTGGTCCCGATCTATGTTTGGAGGCATCTTAGCATCAAGGAAGTGAGCTAACATCTTCACCTTACCACTAGGAAGTGGGGTTGTAAGTTATTGGCTTCACAAAGTTCATTTGAGCACTTGTAGTTCATTCTCCATAGGCGTCGGGACTGCTGACAGCTTGCGTCGGAACTGCTGACGACGTCGGGAGTTCCGACCTGAACTGTCGAGACTTCTGATAGTTGCTGACAAGTAACTTCGAGTTTTGTGTAGAAATTTTTAGACACGCCTATTCACCCCCCTCTAGGCGACATCAAGGTCCTTACACTACCTGAACTCCACATAAGCTTTTAAGAGTAGGTAAAAGAAGGCACGATCATCTATGCCTTGGTGAGGATCCAAAAAATACTACATACATAAGTGATTTGAGAGTACTACAAAAGGAGAAGGTAAGCTATGTTTTGTTTTCAAAATCTTAAATGTTTCTCAAATTGACTTGACTGAAGGAAGCTGGTGATCTGTTTCAAATTCCATTTTTCAACCACTCAAAGTTTCATTATAGACACTTTTGAATCCTGCAGAGCATGTATAACTAGGAATGGTTTTATATTGATGTCTTGTCCTAAGGTTATGTCTTGAGTAATCCATCCTTCTATCGAGGATGAGTAAAAGCCTAAGTGTGGGGGAGCTTGTTGACGGTAGTTAACATACATCAAGAGTTATCAACCTACCTTACATAAATAGTGAAAATGGATCAATATCATAGAATAGGAGGTTATTATCGACAGCTCTACTAGTTTTGGTGAATCTATGTTTTCAGCAGGATTTAATCAGAAAACTGGAAAGAATAATCAAAACGTCAAAAAGAATGAAACTTAACCGCGATAGAAACTATTCTAGAAGACTCTAGAGGACTCTAAGAGGAAACCCCCCAAGGCAGAGCCCGAGAGGCTGCTAGGTGGCACCGGTCGGCCCCACCCAGGTGCCACCTGGCCCCTAGTGGTGGGCCCCGCTTGTCAGCTTCTGGAATGTTCCTCCACCGTCTCCCTAGATTGCATCTACGCTGTTCCTTAAGCCAGTTTGATCCAAGGGCTCGTGTTGCACCCTTAGGGCTATAAATAAAGCCCTGTACCCCCCTAGAGAGAAGCCAAGTCTAGATCCTGAGAGCGGAAAGGCTAGAAACTCTAATGAAAGGTCTTGATGGCTAGAGGGGGGTGAATAGCCTTTTAAAATTTTCTACAAAGACAAGCTAAACAAGTTTATCAATATAACAAATAGCAAGATGCGAGTTTTGCTTAGCCTACGGGGTGTTTGCAAGCCACCTAACCAATTCACAATTCTAGTATTTGCACTCAATCGGATAAGACAAACCAAGAAGATAACTACAACTACAACTAGCAAGCTACATAAAGGAGCTACTAAAGCAAAGCTAACTAGCTAGCAAAGATAACTAAGAAAGTAATGCGGAGTTGAGTTAGGAGAGTTTCACCGAGGGGCAAAGTAATGAGCCAACCAATATGATCAATAATGAATACCAAGACAACCGAACACTGGGATCAATCAATCACAATATGAAAGTGATAACATGAAGATTTATCCCAAGGTTCACGTGCTTGTCGGCACGCTAGTTCCCGTTGTGTCCCTCTTCACCACGTGGTTCGGTGGCTAATCAGTCTCACACCGAGCCTCTCAAAAGACGCCACAAGAACCTACCAAATGGCAAAAGGTTGCAATGACACGAGCAATTTACTAACGTTGCCTTTGGCGCTTCGCCGAAGTAGGCACAAACCCCTCACAATCACCGGAGGTGGCCAAGAACAATCACCAACTCTTGCCAACGCCTCTAAGCTGCTCCAAGCCATCTAGGTGGCGGCAACCACCAAGAGAAACAAGAATCCCGCAGCAAATCAATCACCAAGTGCCAACTAGATGCAATCTCACAATGCAAATGCACTTGGATCACTCAATCTCACTTTGAATATGCAAAGAAGCAAGAGAGATGAGTGGGAGGGGAGTTGCTTAGCTCAAAGTGCTCACAAGTATGTCAAATGTTCAAGAGATGGAGCCTTGAGCCGACCAATGAGTATTTATAGATGTACCCCTTCGAATATAGCCGTTAGAAGCTTGAGACAGCCGAAGTCGCACTGACCGGACGCGCTGGTCACACTGACTGGACGCACCGATCACACAACGGCTAAGCTGCGAAGCACCGACCAGACGCGCTGGTCGTGCAGACCGGACGCACTAGGATCGACCGGACGCGCTGGTCCCGTAACTGACCAGACACGCTGGTCAATCCTGAGCAGTGCTCAACGAAACAGCGACCGGACGCGCTGTAGAACTGACCGGACGCCACAGTGCTGAAAGTCCCTAGTTTGGTTTTGGCTAATTGATGAAACCTAGGACTAACCTTTGTATCTAAGTGGATGATTTAGATAAAGGTGGTCATTGAATATGAGACATGACATTGACTCATGTGGTCAAGATGATGAAGACCAAGATGATGCTTGGCTCGATGGACCGGTTGTGAGGGTAAAGGGCAAGTCGAGGCTTCGAAGCGAAGGACCATGCGATGGTGAAGCTTGGGCAAGACTTGGCGCCGACGGACCGATGCAACGGTGAAGAGCAAGTGAAGTCAAGGTCGATGGATCGAGACGGTCATGTGATGATATGAAGTGGATCATATCTTTTAGAAAAACAAAATGGGCTCAAGGCAAAGGTATAACCATAGGGCCATTTTGTTTTGCACTCAAGACACCATAGAGGGTGTGAGTGGTTTAGGATCGATAGCCGAACTATTAAGAGGGGAAGTCTTATCGGTTATTCGATGCACGGGTGCCACTAGGTGAATTCATGAAGTGCATTGCATGTAGGGCCTAGTGAGCTAACTGGAAAACCTTTAAAAATGTTTATGAAAATGCTAACACACGTGCACAAGGAGGTGATCACTTGTTGGTATTGGCACATTTGCGAAGGCGTTGAAGTTTGAGCGGTAGAGAGGGTTTGGGTCTCTCTCTCCCTCCCGCCGAGCTTGCGAGCGCGGGATTCAGGTGTTTTTGAGGAGTTGAAATGCCTATTTTCCACTACGCCGAAAGTCGAAAAAGAAACAGAGGCGAACGGAGGTCACAGAGGTGACCGGACGCTGCACCGGACGCGGTTATGGTATGACCGGACGCGTCCAGTCAGTACAACGCAGCAGTCAGGCGCGCGGGTGCTAGGGTTTGCAACCGGCGCGTCCGGTCACTCGTGGGACCGGCGCGTCCGGTCAGGCGCCTAGAGGGAACTGAGGTTCGCAAGGTCGATCGGACGCGAGGCGCGTCTGGTCACACGCAATCGGACGCATCCGGTCGTTGAGGGAGCTTACTGGACTCTAACCAGACGCTGGCACTGTCGTGTCCGGTCGTTGACCTAAGCGCGTCCGGTCGTTGCTTTGAGGGCGCGCGGTACTGTGCGATCGGCACGTCCGGTCGTTTGATGGGCGCGTCCGATCATTTGACAGCGCGTCCGGTCATTGGCTAGGGCGCATCCAGTCATTGGTTTGACCGTTGAGGTTCAGTGACCGTTGGAGGATCGGACACGGTTGAGCGCGTCCGGTCAGTTTTGACCGGCGCGTCCGGTCATCCCGAAAAGACCCAGTGAAGGGGTATAACGGCTTTATTTGGATGGGATGCTTATAAATATTTGTTGGCCGGCCCTTGGGGAGGTCTCTCATGATTTCTAACATACTTGTGCATCCTTTGAGCTAGAGCTTCTCCTCCCACTCTTCTCTCTTGCTTGATTGCAAATCAAAAGTGAGATTGAGTGATCCCAAAGTGCATTGCATAGCTTGAGGGCATCTAGTGGCACTTGTGGGTGGTTTAGCCGGTGGATTTCTTGTTACTCTTGGAGAGTACCGCTCTTAGCCGGCTTGGAGATTGTTGGAGGCGTTGGCAAGAGAAGGAGATTATTCTTGGCCACCTCTGGTTGATTGTAAGAGGTTCTTGTGCTTTCCTCGGCGAAGCACCAAAAGCAACTCTAGTGGATTGCGCGTGTCATTGAGTTACCTCACTTGAGAGTGGTGTCTTGTGGTGCCTTGCGGGGTGTGCCTTGAGGGGCAAGTGACTTGAGGGTCACACCGAGGAACCATCTAAGTGTTGGTCGACACAACCGGTGACGTAGCTTGTCGGTGCACAAGTGAACACCGGGTGAACAAAAATATTGTGTCACTAGTCTCCCGGTGTTTAGTCTTCATATTGTGTTGTTGTCAATATTGATTGATTGTATATCATCTTGGTGATTGGCAACATCTTCACTCCACCGTCGGTATAAGTTTCACAATCCTCTCTCTCGCATTTACTTTACTAGTTTATCTTGTATAGCTCTAGTGTTAGCCTTTGCTAGTAGTTGTTAGCTTGCTCACTAGTGTAAGTTTAGTGACTTAGCCTTTGTGTGAACTAGAGATCTTAATCTACTAGACTTGTGGTTAAGAGGCTTGCATCACAACCGTAGGCTAAGCAAAACTCGCTTTACGCCGTTTGTTATTCTAACAAGTTTGTTTAGTGTTTATTGTAGAATTTTTATAGGCTATTCACCCCCCCTCTAGCCATCTAGGATCTTACAAGTGCCAGCGTCCGGTTGGAGTCCAGTAAGCTCCCTGAACGACCGGATGCGTCCGGTCGACTGTGACCGGACGCGCTGCGCGTCCGATCAACAAACTGAAACACGCGCAGACGCTGAACGCTGACCGGACGCGTCCGGTCAAATAGAGACCGTGTCCGGTTCAGCGTCCGGTCACCTCTGTGACCTCCGTTCGCCTCCATTTCTTTTCTGACTTCCGGCGTAGTGAAAAATAGTCATTTCAACTCCTCGAAAATGCTTGAATCCCGCCTCGCAGGCTCGGCGGGAGGGAGAGAGGACCCCAAACACTCTCTACCGCTCAAACTCCACTGCCTTTGCAAACGTGCTAACACCACCAAGTGATCTCGTCATGTGTGAGTGTGTTAGCATTTTCACAATTATTTTTCGAGGCGTTATTAGTTCTATCCAAATGCATATGATTATGAAATGCACACCTAGAGGCACTTAGGAGTTCAATAGCTGCGTCATTCCCCTTTTTATAGTACGGCTATCTATCCTATAATGTAACCACACCCACTAGGTGTCTTGATTACTAAAACACAACCCTTAAGCATATACCTTTGCCTTGATCACGTAGGGTTGCGTCCAAATCCAAGTGTGGCCATCATGATCAACATGTCCATCTTGCCACCAACCTTGGAATGTACTAATCCTCATATGCTATATACAACTTAGATATAGGATTAGTACTTAGGCATTGTCACTAATTACCAACACCAAACATAGGACTTTCACCTAATTCATATTTTCACCAAGATTTAGGGCTGGCAATCAAGAGAAGATTAGTCCTCCATAGGATCTAGTCTTGTATTAGAGATAGAGAGATAGAGTGAGACAGTAGAGTTTTGGAGGAGTTTCGGCCTGTCGGTGCTTTCTCTACTGCTGTACTATGGTGGAATCAAGTTCTACTAGAGCTTGCTTCTGAGATTTCTTTGGTAATCAACTTCTGATTTAAGTAAGCATCTTGTTCATATTGTTCTTCAAGTTTACGGCTCTCTTTTGAGTGCTTTGATCTTGGTGGCTCTTGATTAAAGTAGTATTCATAGTGTAAGCATGATGCTTAGACTAGGGTTACTCGTAAATGCACCCTCATTTTTCAGATCGGTGGTAGCTCGTGAATGTGACTTTTATAGATTTGTTGAATCCTCTATAGTCTACCTCCAGTTAATAGGACTAGCAGGAAGTTGATCGCTTTTAGGAGAAAAACTCTAAATTTATTCCTTATTAGACATCTCCCGTGATAGAACAATAGAAGGCAAAGCTTACCAAGATTAGAACTAGACATATCTCAGTAGTCTCCTTTATATTTCTATTTTCTGACCTTAATTGTGAAGTTGGGTTAAGTGTAAGACTTAGTTATTCTCACTAACTGTTTCTTTGGGTTCAATATTAAAACTGGGTTATTCTCGGTGAAGTGCTACAACGGTATAATATCTGTGCGCTTGCGGATATATATATTTTATGTGTGCATTTAATTTATACAACACCAAGGCTGACTGACATGGTGAGCAGGAATCAAAACGCCTTCATCCGAACCCGCTCCATCCCATGATAACTATAAATACGTCCAACGTGCAGCAATGCTAATCCAAAAGAAGAAAATCCCAATGCTACTTTTGAAGTTGGACATTTCAAAGGCGTTCAACACCCTCTCCTGGCCCTTCCTGGTGGAGGTACCGCAAGCGCATGGGTTCAGCGACAAGTGGTGTAGCTAGATCAAAACACTACTGAGCACGGCTTCATCGCAGATCCTACTGAATGGGCACCAAGGTCCATCCATCAGACACATGAGAGGGGTACGCCAGGGCGACTCACTGTCCCCAATGCTATTCATAATAGCGATGGACGCGCTACACCGATTGTTCCACAAGGTTGCATAGGATGGAGTACTAAGGAGGATGGCCCAGCCGGATATCAAGTTCTAATGTAGCCTACACACCGATGATGCTATACTCTTCATACGGCCAACTATCCAGGAGGCTAATGCAGTAAAGGAGATTTTGAACATCTTCAGTCAAGCCTCGGGGCTACACATTAATCTCGCCAAATGCTCAATCACTGCCTGGTGAGGACACCCTAACTTTAGATAGTGTCCACCGTAGGCTATCTGAAAGTCCCTAGTTTGGTTTTGGCTAATTGATGAAACCTAGGACTAACCTTTGTATCTAAGTGGATGATTTAGATAAAGGTGGTCATTGAATATGAGACATAACATTGACTCATGTGACCAAGATGATGAAGACCAAGATGATGCTTGGCTCGATGGACCGGTTGTGAAGGTGAAGGATAAGTCGAGGCTTCGAAACGAAGGACCATGCGATGGTGAAGCTTGAGCAAGACTTAGCGCCGACAGACCGATGCAACGGTGAAGAGCAAGTAAAGTCAAGGTCGATGGATCGAGACGGTCATGTGATGATATGAAGTGGATCATATCTTTTGAAAAAACAAAATGGACTCAAGGCAAAGGTATAACTATAGGGCCATTTCGTTTTGCACTCAAGACACCATAGAGGGTGTGAGTGGTTTAGGATCGATAGCCGAACTATTAAGAGGGAAAGTCTTATCGGTTATTCGATGCACGGGTGCCACTAGGTGAATTCATGAAGTGCATTGCATGTAGGGCCTAGTGATCTAACTGGAAAACCTTCAAAAATGATTATGAAAATGCTAACATATGTGCACAAGGTGGTGATCACTTGTTGGTGTTGGCACATTTACGAAGTGATGAAGTGTGAGCGGTAGAGAGGGTTTGGGTCCCTCTCTCCCTCCTGCTGAGCTTACGAGCGTGGGATTCAGGCGTTTTTGAGGACTTGAAATGCCTATTTTTCACTATGCCGGAAGTCGGAAAAGAAACGGAGGCGAACGGAGGTCACAGAGGTGACCGGACGCTGCACCAAACGTGGTCACGGTTTGACCGGACGCGTCCGGTCAGTTCAACGCGGCAGTCAAGTGCGCGGGAGTTAGGGTTTCGCACCGGCGCGTCCAGTCACTCGCGGGACCGGCGCGTCCGGTCGGGCACCCAGAAGTGTAGCGCGTGGGGTAAAGCTGATCGGACGCGCGACGCGTCCGGTCACACGTGATCGGACGCGTCCGGTCGTTGAGGGAGCTTACTAGACTCCAACCGGACGCTGGCACTGTCGCATCCGGTCGTTGCCTAGAGCGCGTCCGGTCGTTGCTTCGCGAGCGCGCGGTGCTGTGCGATCGGCGCGTCCGGTCGGTTGAGCGGCGCGTCTGGTCATTGCGTTTGAGCGTTGGCGCGCAGTGACCGTTGGAGGATCAAGCGGTCGCGTTTGAATTCGGGAGAACACGTGGACGTCACAGGGCGATCGGACGTGGTGCGGCGCGTCCGGTCAGTTTCGACCGGCGCGTCTGGTCGTCCCATAAAACGTGCAGTGAAGGGGTACAATGGCTCTATTCGTTTGGGATGCTTATAAATACTTGTTGGCCAGCCCTTGAGGACGTCTCTCATGATTTCTAACACTCTTGTGCATCCTTTGAGCTAGAGCTTCTCCCTCCCACTCATCTCTCTTGCTTGTTTGCAAATCAAAAGTGAGATTGAGTGTTCCCAAAGTGCATTGCATAGCTTGAGGGCATCTAGTGGCACTTGTGGGTAGTTTAGCCGGTAGATTTCTTGTTACTCTTGGAGAGTACCGCTCCTAGCCGGCTTGGAGATTGTTGGAGGCGTTGGTAAGAGAAGGAGATTGCTCTTGGCCACCTCCAGTTGATTGTAAGAGGTTCTTGTACTTTTCTTGATGAAGCACCAAAAGCAACTCTAGTGGATTGCGCGTGTCATTGAGTTTCACTTGAGAGTGGTGTCTTGCGGTGCCTTACGGGGCGTGTCTTAAGGGGCAAGTGACTTGAGGGTCACACCGAGAAACCATCTAAGTGTTGGTCGACACAACCGGTGACGTAGCTTGTCGGTGCACAAGTGAACACCGGGTGAACAAAAATATTATGTCTCTTGTCTCCCAGTGATTGGTCTTCATATTGTGTTGTTGTCAATATTGATTGATTGTATGTCATCTTGGTGATTGGCAACATCTTCACTCCACCGTCGGTATAAGATTCACAATCCTCTCTCTCGCATTTACTTTTATTAGATTATCTTGTGTAGCTCTAGTGGTAGCCTTTGCTAGTAGTTGTTAGCTTGAGCACTAGTGTAAGTTTAGTGACATAGTCCTTGTGTGAACTAGAGATCATCATCTACTAGACTTGTGGATAGGAGGCTTACATCACAACCATTGGCTAAGCAAAACTCGCTTTACGCCGTTTGTCATTCTAACAAGTTTGCTTAGTGGTTTGTGTATGATTTTTTTATAGGCTATTCACCCCATCTAGCCATCTAGGACCTTTCACTATCAAGTGCAACCTTTCCTCATTAAGTACCTGGGCCTGCCATTAAGCACGCAAGCAATTCCAAAAGCGCATTACCAGTCCTTGGTCGAGGCGGTTGCTACGAAGCACCCACCGAGCCATGGAACGTAGATGGCAAGGAGTGGCAAACTGGTCTGGGTCAAGTCCGTGCTGTGGGCAGTTCCCATCTACGCCATGATGGTCAAACATTAGCCGCCATGGGCAAGAAAGGAGCTAGATGACATTTGTAGAAGGTTCTTCTGGGCTGGAAATGACCAATCGGTAAGAGGGAAGTGCATGGTAGCATGGCAAACTAGCTGCAGGACGACACAACTAGGAGGGATTGGGGATCAGCGACCTAAAACTTGCTGGTTTTGCTCTCCAAACGCGATGGCTATGGCTGCAGAAAACTAACCATGATCGAGCGTGGAGCTAGCTACCGATCCAAACCTCCAAAGAAGTCCAAGCTTTCTTCAAAGCATCAACCTACACAAGCCTGGGCGACGAACAGTCGACACTATTTTGGGAGGACAGATGGATCGATGGACAAGACGTAGCCACCACCGCCCCATACCTCCATCACAGAATACCTCACCAAGTACGACGCAAGCAAACTGTCAGGGAAGGACTTCAAGGCAGAGCCTGGGTGTGCTGCATATCCGGAGGGCTCTCGGTGCAAGAACTGGCAGACTATCTTCATCTTTGGGCAATAGTAGATGGCACTCAACTCAGCGATCAAATGGACAAGACCATCTGACGCTAGACCGCAGATGGGATCTAGGCCGCGTTCACTTCCCCTTCCAACCCAAAATATTTCCTCTTACACACATCACATCAAATCTTTCAACGCATGCATGGAGCATTAAACGTAGGTAAAAAAGATAACTAATTGCATAGTTTGTCTGTAAAGTTCGAGACGAATCTTTTGAGTCTAATTAATCCATGGTTGGACAAATTTTACCAAATAACAACGAAAAGTGCTACAGTAACTTTTCACCCCAACTTTTCCATCTAAACACACCCCTACTCTGCTAAATCGGCCTACAACATGATGCACATCGGCTCCATCACGATGCCTGGCCACAAGTTGATCTGGAAGACTTGGGCACCGCTTCGAGTAAAAATCTTCCTCTGGCTTGCCTTGAAGCGCAGACACTGGACCGGTGACAGAAGGATGAGGCATGGTCTTGAGACCAGGGAGCTATGCTACCTCTGCGACCAAGGTCAGGAGACGATCGACCACATCATCGATGTTTGTCCTTTCTCTAGGGAGATTTGGTTCCATGTCCTACAAGCGCTGTGGCGCAATTTGCCGGCGTCCTCACATACAGCGCTAGCCTAGTGGCGCAGCTTACGGTCCATGTTCACTGGAGACCGCCAAGCCGGTATGGACTCCCTCTTCGCCCTCGTCTCCTGGCAGTTGTGGAAAGAACGGAACGCAAGATGTTTCCGGGAAGCGACAGCGACGGTGAGTGACCTGTTGTAGATCATCAAAGCCGAAGCCGATCAGTGGATCCAGGCGGGAGCAACTGGGTTGAGAGCTCTGGCATACGGTTAGCTCGCCACGTACTCGTCTTAGCACAGGAAGGTTTACTTACAAAATGTAGCACGTAGCAAAAACTAACGACCGGGAGCGGCACTCGTGTAATTCAAACTCTACTTCTAATACAATGATTTATTCGAGAAAAAAAACCTCCATTTAAGAAAGTGAGAAGTGAAGTGATTGACACCTTATGAAGCTCGATTGTAGGAAAGGTACAGTCGTACAGATATTGGGGATAGTATGCCATTCCAGAGTAATTAGAGGATTGAAGTTCTCAAAGAATGAAGTATTGGGCAAATACAAATAAAATAAACAATAAGAAAGGGACCACTATCCCTGTAGAAGATTAAAAGCACGAGAGCTCTAATGGTAGAATGCACTACCGGAATCGGGCGCGGCAAAGCCCCAATTACACTTGGCAAAGGCTTTGCTGAGTGTAACACTAGGCAAAGCCCATTCGCTCGGCAAAGTTCAAACAGAAAAAAAAAACCCAAAAAAATTAGGAATTTTTTTTAATTGGGGGAAACCCGAATAAATTAGGAATGTCGACGACTACGCGGCCGGCGGGATTCGAACCTGTGACCTCTCCCTCACGCGGTACCTCCTCTAACCATTGCACTGCGTACTCATATGTGTCTAGATATAGTTTTGGTTCCCCACATATTATACTAAACCAAGTGTAAATTGCTTGTTTGAGGTCCTAAACGAATTCATATCAAAAAGTTGTGAACTACAAAGTTTCATAACTTTTCGAGATCCACACTTTTCGTTTAGGAAGTTTTTCTATCCGAGGTCGTTTACAAAATTTGAATTTAAAAATTTTGAAATTCAAACATATTTTTTGCATGACAAGATTATTTAAAATCAAAAGGTTGTCAACTATAATGTTTCATAACTTTTCGAGATCTACAAAGTTTATTTTAGTTGTTTTCCATCCGAGGTCGTTTGAAAAATTCGAATTTTAAAATTTTGAAATTCAAACACAGTTTTGTATGACATATTATTTCAAATCAAAAAGTTGCCAACTACAAAGTTTCATAACTTTTTGAGATCTACACTTTTCATTTAGGAAGATTTTCCATCCGAGGTCGTTTACAAAATTTGAATTTTAAAATTTTGAAATTCAAACACAGTTTTGCATGACAAGATGATTTCAAATCAAAAAGTTGCCAACTACAATATTTCATAACTTTTCGAGATCTACAAAGTTTATTTTGGTTGTTTTTTCATCCGAGATCATTTGAAAAATTCGTATTTTAAATTTTTGAAATTCAAACGCAGTTTTGCATGACAAGATGATTTCAAATCAAAAAGTTGTCAACTACAAAGTTTCGTAACTTTTTGAGATCTACAAAGTTTATTTTGATTGTTTGATCATCTATTTATCTAACATGGTTGTTCTAACATTGTTCACAAATCTTACATATCTCTCTTGTAGTTTAAACTACAAGAGAAATATGTAAGATTTATGAACAAATTTACTTTCACTTTAGCATATGAAGAAATAATCAAAACAAACATTGTATTGACACTTGGCAAAGAAGCTTCTTTGCCGAGTGTTTTTTTTTGCCGAATATTTTCTTTTTGGCACTCGGCAAAAAGCTTCTTTACCGAGTGCCCGAAAAAAAACACTCGGCAAACTACTTGGCACTCGGCAAAGAGCCGGATTCCGGTAGTCATGGTAGTTGGTAGGCAAGTAGACGACAAAAGTAAACGTAACTGCAAGATACTTCAGACAAGAACTGCTCTGGAACAAGTGATAAAATGTGGTTAGCCCATAAGTTTGGATATTACATATGAGCAAGTAACCGTATACTATTCTGAAGATGTTCTAGATCCAGAAACTATCAAGAACAAACCTTTCAAGAAAAACGTATCTAACATTAGGTCACGTTTCAACAGGTATTGATTCAGCTATGCAACTGCTTAACTATCTAGTATTTTCTGAACAAGGTCCAGCTGCACAGACAAACTTAGACAGAAATCTGATATTCCTTCACAATGAGCTCCAGTTATGATCCCTTGTAACAAGATCAAAACATGACGACATTTCCTGTACATGCATATTAAAATTCAGCACCAAACCACTGTAGACCACAGGGATCAGCTAAGCAATACATCTACCTCAACCGTTCTTGGATCTGTTGAGGCATCAGGAATGAAGCATGTGCTCGCTGTCCTTAATCTTCAGTTGTCTCACATGGGACTACTTGTCCATTTGGTTGCTATGCTCCATGTGTGTTTGAACCCTATAGCAGGGCAGTTGCTTGCTATGTTTGTAGTGTAGATGGTCTACAGACTTCAGAATGTATAATTTTCATTCCATGTTTGTCAAAATCTTAGTTCTCACTGTTTTCTTTGCAATCCTTGGTCATAGCAGAAAATTAAGCAGCGGATGCATGTCGATATGTTCCACGAAACAACATTTTCTGTTGTACATTCCTGACAAGATTTGTAGTCGGTTTTCATAACTACAGGACAAACAATATTATGATCTGTGTTCATGTATAGAAGTCAGTAGTAGCAGTTGTATTATTTTGCCAATGGATTGTGACACAAACTTGTAGGCAAGCCAGCTAAGCCATCATCTTAGCGCATCAGTGGACTGCACATGACAAAGAATTTGAAACTGAAAGGACTGCAATTAACAAGGCCATCATCTTGAACTAGATGCCAAATAAACAAAAGAAAAGAAAAAATCGCCATTTGACGAGTGAAAACATCATCTTTTAAAAATACAGCAAAACAGAAAAAGGAAACACACTGTTCATCATCTCAGTATTGTGTGAGATGAATCGAAGAAGCACCTAAGAACAATAGGGTTGGAAGGCATCAGGAAGACTCAAAATGGGATCTTAGGTCCTTTTTTCCTTCCTTTACCTGGGTCAACCTCAAGTTGAATTCATCCAAGTGTGTGCTTTGGTTTTTTCGCTAAAACAATTGTGCTGCAAGCCATAAGGAAAAGGAAGGAGTGCTTAAGAACGAAAGGATTGGGAGTCATCGGGAAATACCGAACCAAGCTTCTACCTCTGTAGCTAGAGGAGGAAACAAATAGGTAAGGCTTTCCTCCATGTTCCCATTCCTACTGTTCTTAGGCCCTCTCGATCTTCCTATTCCAGGCTTACTATCAAGTCCCACTACCCTCACATACTATAAACCATGTGCCTGGATTGATGAGATATGAAATATATACAGGCCACTAGTGCACCCTGTAGAAAACCTTGTGTGGAGTAAATATGCACAGACAGACCTCATCCATGGCGCACCATTAGGGCTGACAGTCAATGACACTGAGGGGGGCATGTGGATATGAGATAGTAAAGCTGGGTGACTTGCATATATATAGCCTGAGTGACCTGTGTTATATACACATGTACAAATACATCTTACACTTTGTCCTGAAGACTGAGTGTAAATATAGGGCATATGCAGAAAATCTTCAGTTTACCCATATCTAATAGGACCACCAGTATGCTCAGACATTTAGATTAGAAAAAAATGAAGAAATTTGCATTTAAGAATGAGAACAATGAGGGGATAACATATCTTGAACATTTCAGCTGTAGCAGGGTTCAGATGTCAGGAATGCCATGCTATTTGAAAGCAATTAGAAGCTATATAAGTTACAAGGCATAAGAAATTGGCAACATTATAAATAAAGTAAACAAGAAGCTGGTGACAACTACCACTGTTGACACCTGAAAGAAAGAGAGCTGTAAATTGTAATCGCTCAGGCTAAGAGGAAAGACAATAAGACAGTGACAGTTGTTGCAGTTGAAAAAAACAAGAACACCAAGCTACCTAATTCAACACATAGACATCAATTTGATTTTTTTCACTTATTAGTGCATTTCATTTTTTTTTCAAAGAAGAAAATGAATGAGTTCAATACAACAAGAGACATGTAAGCACTCTGCACTCGCAAGTTTAACCCCATGAAATTGTGACTCAGAGATGACTGGAAACAACTACTAGAGACTAGCACAAAGTATGCACGGACTACAAAATCCTCGGCTCTGCAACACTTGGCTGGAGTTCTCTGAGATGGCACACACCTGCTTGGACCCAGAGTGCATATCACTAGGAGCTCACATGCTGAGCAATCATTTGCTACAGACGTGCTTGCATATGTTTAGGCAGTGCAAAGAGGATGCAATTAGTTATAGATCTTCTAGTTGCCATATTTGCTTCTTGCAAACTTATTGATCACCTGTCCATTTGGTTGCTATGCCCCAAGCTTGTGTAATCTCAGTGTAGCTCATTTGGTTCAAATTTTGTAGGGAAGTTGTTGATTTTGTTTCTGGTGTAGAGTCAGATGTACAATGTTCATATCTTATGTTTCATCATCTTTGTCTCTATACTTTCTTTTTGCAGTACTTCGTCAAAGAGAAGTTGGCAGAAAATGCATGCCATCATATGTTCTGTCAAATAGCATTTCTATGTCTCTTGCTGTTAAGTTCGAGGAAGTGCTAGCCAGTTTCTTACTCCATATGCTAGCTGATAAATGTTGGCATGAGATGTGTGTTCATATCCAGAACAGTCAATAGTTAAGCAGTTGTATGATTGTGCTAGTGGAATCTGAAACTTGAACTATTGGCAATCTAAGCTATAACCTTTAACTTATTTGTGACCAAACATGCCAAGGAATTTTGAACTTAAAACATTCCAGGAAGCAAAGCCAACATCGTAAACTATGCATCTACTAAGGCATGCCAAAACAAACATAAAAGAAAAAAATGTCAAGTCAGGAATGGAGACACAGCACTCATCCTGTATGTCATGTGAGCCAAAAGCAAGAGGAAGGAGCACCTAAGAACGATAGGCATGGGAGGCATCAGGAAGACCCAAAATGAGCTTTCCACCTCAAAGGCCTTCCTACATGTTCCCATGCCCACTGCTCTTAGACCCTCTTTTCTTCCTCTTCCATGCCCACTCCCAAATTCAAATCATCAAAATAGGAGCATAATTTGGTTGTCTACTGAACCAACTGCACAGTAAGCCAAACGGAAAAGGATGGAGCGCTTAAGAACAATAGGAATGGGAGGCATCGGGAAACACCAGACCAAGCTTCCACCTCTGTTTCTGAAGGAGGAAACAAACAGGATAGGCTTTCCTCCATGTTCCCATTCCCACTGGTCTTAGGCCCTCTCTTCCCCTTCCCAGCTCACTCTCATGTCATATAGCTACAACTTTCCATATGCTCCACAACAAAGAAACTTGGATTGTTGAACAGAAAACCTTCTATCTGAGGTATATATATAGACCTGTAGTGTACTCTGGAGAAAACATTATGCAAAGAAAACGAAGTACAGACCTGGCCCATGGTGCATTATTGGAGCAAAAGGAGCATGTGACAGTCAGGCAACTGTCCTGCATTTTAAATGTAGAGCACATGCAGATCTTATGCTTACCTATATGGTCATATCTAAAATGCCAACCAGTATTAAGGCCTGCATTTAGAATGGAAAAGAAAATGTGTCATAGAACTTGCACTTTAAGTATGATAGAAGTGAGGAGAAAGGATATGACACACCTTGTGCAGTAGAGTATCAGGAATAACCTCCCCTTCAAAGAAATTAGAAACTATAAGGTAAAAAGGCATAATAACTTGGTCAAGTTATAAATTATGGAAACAATTAGACAGTACCAAAATCAAGTCAACAACAATTTATTTCAGACATGAATTGGACTAGAACAAGTGACAAAAACCGAAATGTATACTTAGGCCTATTCTGTATACAGTTCTATAACCTGCATTTCTGCTTACAACATGAAGCAGAAATATACAAGCAAACAAACGTATTTGGTTTTACAGGTGAAAACAGAACTCAAGACCACAAAAAGTCACATGGAAGATATACAGATGATTTTTTAGCCAAAACTCACTATACAAGTCAGTTCACAAGGTACTGATTCAGCTATTTCAGCTGCTCGACTATCTAGTACTTCCTGAACAGGGTTCGAACGCAAAGGAAGAACGATGTCTTGAAGAGAGTTCGGTACTTCTTCCACCCACTAAAGTACTTGCCAATGGCAATCTTGTAGCTTGGCCGCAGCTTAACCAAATTGTAGTACTCAAGTATCTTGGGTCTGCAGTTGATATATTCATCATCAAGGTCCAGAAGAGTTATGCGCGCAAGAATAGGGACAAGCATCGAATCAGCAGGTGAGAATTCATCGCCAGCGAGATATTTGGTCCTGCTGAGCTGAGATTTAACTTCATCAAGGAGTTTGCTCAGTTCTTCCTCGCTTTGCTTCATGATGTCAGGGTCCTTCACTTTGTCCTCAGTCTCATAAGCCTCACGGAGCTTGACATGGTACATGCTAGCTAAATCAGGGGCATCAGCCATGCGAGCAATCAACACCCGCCTTATGAACTTGGAGACAAACGCACGGTACTTGGTCGGGGTGTGCGTGAGGGTGAACATCTTAGGATTCCAAGCATCAATTTTCTGCATCCATTGGTGAACCTCGGTATTCACAGGGGGGATTTCACCACTTAAATGCACTGCAAGTCTGTCTATGTACCTATGACAATGTAAAGTGCATATAAACATTTGTGTTCAACAGAAATAGAAGAATGTCAAGTTTCATATATTTCCAATATATAAAAAAGCAGGAACGTAGTACGTACTGAATAATATCGATGGCACGATAGATGACGTGCGCTCCATTCTGGAAGACAGGGAGCTTCGCGGAGGGGTTCATGCGAAAGAAGTCCACATTCATGTTCTTGCCGGTGAGCGGATTGATGTGATACGAGGTGTAGTCAATGCCCTTCTCTTCCAGCGCCATCCGCACTTTCTGACTGTCCAGAGAATAGGGGTGGTGGTATAGCTGCATTGCTGTATTAGCAGCAAAACAATGATGTGGTTAGTATTAATTCGTCATGACAACCATACTTGCTGTGTCTGGAATAGCTTGAACAAACGTGCAACTCATCAGAGTCAATTACTGTCTGGGATCAAAGTACTTATCAAATACGCAGTATTATTGCAATAAAAACAACAACAGCAAAATAAACATGTCGGATAAGTAGTATGTCCGTTTGCTCTATATTTCTTCTACAGTTCAATTCTGGAATGATAAGATAGGTACCATGGCATGAGTACATCTGGGCCACGTTTAGATTGTGAAAAAATTTCAAACCGATGAATAGTACCACTTTCGTCTTATTT
Source organism: Saccharum hybrid cultivar R570 (assembly GCA_038087645.1). Taxonomy (NCBI): domain Eukaryota; kingdom Viridiplantae; phylum Streptophyta; class Magnoliopsida; order Poales; family Poaceae; genus Saccharum; species Saccharum hybrid cultivar. The sequence goes on from JAQSUU010000508.1 coordinate 391,951, forward strand.
GGTAAATATTGTCTAATCGTGGACCAACTAGACTCAAAAGATTCATCTCATGATTTTTAACTAAACTGTGTAATTAGTTATTTTTTTACCTACATTTACTGCTTCATGCATGGTTTCAAAGATTGATGTGATGGAGAGAGTGAAAAAATTTCAACTTTTGGGACAAGGCCCTGTTTGTGTCCGTCCTAATGAAAAATAGTTGTAATCATCAATATTCAATACGAATCATGGTGGCACCGCCTTTTCATTGCAAATCACGCGACCCTTACTATAGCAGCCATGAATCATGAGAATCAAGGGGGGAACAAGAGCCCTATGTACTGGATACAAGGAGAGGGGGGGAAGGGAAAGAAAACATCACTTCTCTGATCTCCTAATTGGTCTTATAACACTACAGTACAGCCGAACTACAACTACCGCAACGGCGCAACGCCACACCGAATTCAGCCAATCGAGTACGGGAACTGAAGAAGCGTACTACCTCACGAGTCCCGGCGAGGAAGCGGCGGCGGCGGCGGCGTCGATGGGGAGGGGAGACTGGAGAGGCTTCGCGAAGGCGAAGATTCTTCCCGGCGACGAGACGCGGGCGGGCGGGCGGGCGGGCGCCGGGCGGGGTTTAGGTGCGCCCGTGGTCGCGGGGGCAGTTTCAGTCGGGGCCTTTGGGGCTCCGCTGCAGTTTCAAGCGAGGGCAGTGGGGGGCCGTGTGCTTGGATTCGTCCTCACTGGCACGTTTGACGACCTGGATCGATGCAAAGCCCTTACCCTTTTGTGCGTCCTCGCGACGACACCTTCCTCCCTCGCGGCCTCGGCCTGGTCGGTGGCCGTGGGGGGCCGGCCGGGCGACCGGCTGATTATCCAATGCGCCACGCTGCGGGCACCCCGGGCAAAGGAGACCTGGGAGTAAACCCAACTCGCCGCCGACCGTCGAGTCGCCTGCGTGAGCGTGAGCGTGACCCAAGTGTTTTTTTTTCCCGCGGCGTGGCGTGGCGGTCCCCGGGCGGTCAGGTCGGGTCAGCGTCGGCGACGACCCGACGTGACTGTTACGCCAGCCCTCCACGCTGCGTTCACGTCGCGTCGGCCGAGGCGGCTTCCTTGGATGTCGCTCTCACAGTCATCAGTCACCGACGACGCACGCCGCGGCAGCGCAACTCCAACTCACCAACTGGCACGGACCACTGGCGTAGCTGTCCGCCCAGCGCCCGTTCCATTTCATCATCATCCCGTTCTATGCCCTGTTTAGTTCCCAGAAAATTTTGCAAAATTTTTCAGACACATGCATGAAGCATTAAATATAGATAAAAAATAAAACTAATTACACAGTTTAGACGAAATGGACAAGACGAATCTTTTAAGCCTAATTAGACCATGATTGGACAATATTTGTCAAATAACAACGAAAAGTGCTACAGTACCGTTTTGCAAAAAAAAAAATTTTGCATCTAAACCAGACCCTAGTCGCGGTTGCCGGTTGGTCTGGCCAGGAGAGGAGGTCTGGCTCTGCGCTGTTGGCTGTTGCCACTTGCCAGAGTCCAGAAGGCCGTGCCGCGTGGTTCTGGCCCTCTGGGGCGTGTTTGGCACGGTGGTCGTGCGTTTCACGGTCTGATTGGTTTCTAACTAAGGGTGTTGGGTGTGTTTAGTGCGCGAAAATTATTTGGCTTGGGCTACTGCAGTACTTTCGTTTGTATTTCTCAATTAGTGTCCAATCATGAACAGTGGCGGACCCAGAATCATTTCATTGAGTAGGCATACAGTATAGGAACAGTGCTCCACAGTACACTACAGTCTCACTACAGTGCTCCGTTACCTTGGTCGTCGGGAATCTGGGGTAGTCCTGGGCCTACCTGAAACATGGCTGGGTCCGCCACTGATCATGAACTAATTAGGCTCAAAAGATTCGTTTCGTGGTTTTCAATCAAACTGTGTAATTAGTTTTTTCGTCTACATTTAATGTTTTAACTCCGCCTATGTTGACTAGAAGACTTTCTTAAGTCGTCTCAACATAGCCGGTCCCAAGCCCGGGTAAAGGAGGAGGGTGTGTTAAGGTCTGGCGAACCAACAGTAAAAAAACAGCCACTCTCATGGATTTGAAACCCACAGGAGATTCGTTGGAGCGTAACCCTCTTAGCGACGCGCTACATCGGAACCCGGGTGTGGTGTTAAATGGGCAAGGGCCGGGTCGTCATCCCCTTAGTGGCGCGTCGTATCGTGACCCGGGTACGATGAAAAATGAGCAAGGATCGGGCCGTCGCAACCTTAGTGGCGCGCTACATCTACGCCCGGGTGTAGTGAAAAATGAGCAAGGATCTTCGCACTTCCCTCGACGGGTGCGAAGGGTAAGGAAGCTAGCCGAGCCAACTAGGATTCGTCTAGGTAGCTGGAATGTAGGGTCCCTAATAGGTAAGCTAAGAGAGCTAGTCGATGCAGCAATTAGAAGGCGTGTAAATATTCTATGCGTTCAGGAGACTAAATGGAAGAGCCAGAAGGCGAAGGAGGTGGAGGATACTGGCTTTAAACTTTGGTACACGGGGACAACATCGGGTAGGAATGGTGTAGGCATCTTGATCGATAGGAGCCTTAAGGATGGAGTCGTTGATGTTAGGAGGCAAGGCGACCGGATTATCTTGGTCAAGCTGCTAGTTGGAGATTCGGCTCTGAATGTGATCAGTGCCTATGCCCCTCAGGTAGGTCTTAGTGAGGGCACCAAGAGGCAGTTTTGGGAAGATCTTGATAGCATGGTTAGTACCGTGCCTATCAGCGAGAAACTCTTTATAGGAGGAGACCTCAACGGCCATGTTGGTGCGACTAATGTAGGTTTCGAGCGGGTGCACGGGGGGTTCGGGTATGGTAGTAGGAATCAAGAGGGGGAGGATGTTTTGAACTTCGCGCTGGCCTATGACTTGTTGATAGCGAACACCCTCTTTAGGAAGAGGGAATCTCATCTAGTAACCTTTCGTAGTGGACAACACTCGAGCCAGATCGACTTTATCCTTACAAGGAGGGAGGATAGACGTGCTTGCTTTGATTGTAAGGTGTTACCTGGGGAGTGTGTTGTCCCTCAACATAAGCTTGTGGTGGCGGACTTTCGCTTTCGGGTACGTGTCCACCGGGACAAACGGGTCAAGATTGCGAGAACGAAGTGGTGGAAGCTTAGAGGGGAAGCAGCGCAGACGTTTAAGGAGAGGATGCTAGACGAGGGACCTTAGGAAGAAGGAGAAGATGCCGACGACATGTGGCTAAAGATGGCAATATGTGTCCGGAAGGTGGCTTCGGAAGTGTTTGGCGTGAGTAGGGGAGGCAAACGGGAAGCGAAAGACACATGGTGGTGGAATGACGAGGTGCAAAGGGCTATTAGGGAGAAGAAGGAGTGTTTCAAGCGTCTCCACCATGACAAGAGTGTAGCCAACATTGAGGGCTATAAAATAGCAAAGAGGGCTGCAAAGCGAGCTGTGAGTGCAGCAAAAGATCAGGCGTATGATGGCCTTTATCAGCGGCTAGGCACGAAGGAATGGGAGAAGGACATTTATAGGATGGCTAGAATCCGCGAGAGGAAGAAAGGGACATCAACCAAATAAAATGCATCAAGGATGGGACAGATCGACTTCTGGTGAAGGATGAGGAGATCAAGGACAGATGGAGAGAGTACTTCGACAAGCTGTTTAATGGGGAGAATGAGGGTCCTGCCCTTGAGTTGGACGACTCATTTGACGATACCAACAGACGCTTTGTGAGGAGAATTCAGGAGGCAGAGATCGGAGAGGCTTTGAAGAGGATGAAGGGAGGTAAAGCGATGGGCCCTAATGGTATCCCCATTGAGGTGTGGAGATACCTAGGCGCCAGAGCGATAGTATGGTTAACTAAGCTTTTTAACCTTATTTTTCGGTCAAACAAGATGCCTGAAGAATGGAGGAGAAGTATATTAGTACCTATCTTCAAGAACAAGGGAGATGTTCAAAGTTGTACTAACTACCGTGGGATTAAGTTGATGAGTCATACGATGAAGCTCTGGAAGAGGGTTATCGAGCATCGCCTAAGGAGAGTGACACATGTGACCCAAAATCAGTTTGGGTTCATGCCTGGTAGGTCAACCATGGAGGTGATTTTCTTATTACGACAATTGATGGAGAGATATAGGGAGCAGAAGAAGGACTTGCACATGGTCTTTATTGACCTCGAGAAGGCATATGACAAAGTACCGAGAAATGTCATGTGGTGGGCCTTGGAAAAGCACAAAGTCCCAACTAAGTACGTGTAACGTCCCGCCTCTCCGAGGCCGGGCCCACTTACATCTGGCCGCTTTCTAGGACATAGACTGCCCTTACAGACCAACACAAGTCTTTTCTGCGCACTTTGTCCTCACTCATGCGCACCCGGGAAGAACTTCCCGGTCGGTCACCCATCGCTCCAGGCCAAGCACGCTTAACTTTGGAGTTCTTTCGAGATGGGCTTCCGGAAAAGAAGTTGCAACTTATTGGTATGAGTATCCTATTAATCCTGTTAAGCCTTAGGCCGGGATGTTACATCCTCACCCCCTTAAGAGATCGACGTCCTCGTCGATCAATCCCAAGCCAGGAGCGTCCTCTCTTGGCCACGTCCGTATGTCCAGAGCCAGCGCATGTGCCATGCTGTGTGACCACGACGGATCCACACCAGCCATGCGCACCATGCCTGCGCAACTGCGACACACGCGCCCGTGAAACCGCGAGAGTCGGCTCTGATACCATTCTGTAACGTCCCGCCTCTCCGAGGCCGGGCCCACTTACATCTGGCCGCTTTCTAGGACATAGACTGCCCTTACAGACCAACACAAGTCTTTTCTGCGCACTTTGTCCTCACTCATGCGCACCCGGGAAGAACTTCCCGGTCGGTCACCCATCGCTCCAGGCCAAGCACGCTTAACTTTGGAGTTCTTTCGAGATGGGCTTCCGGAAAAGAAGTTGCAACTTATTGGTATGAGTATCCTATTAATCCTGTTAAGCCTTAGGCCGGGATGTTACAGTACGTTACCCTCATCAAGGATATGTACAGGGATGTGGTGACGTTTGTCCGAACATGTGATGGCGACACCAGTAACTTTCCAATTAAAATAGGACTGCATCAGGGGTCAGCTTTGAGCCCTTATTTATTTGCTTTGGTGATGGATAAGGTCACAAGGGACATACAAGGTGATATCCCTTGGTGTATGCTCTTTGCTGATGATGTGGTGCTAGTTGACGACAGTAGGGCGGGGGTTAATAGAAAGTTAGAACTATGGAGGCACACGTTAGAGTCGAAAGGGTTCAGACTTAGTAGGACTAAGACCGAGTACATGAGGTGCGATTTCAGCGCGACTAGGCACGAGGAGGGAGACGTTAGCCTCGATGGGCAAGTGGTGGCCAAGAAGGATACTTTTCGGAATTTAGAGTCGATGCTACAAAAGGATGGAGATATTGATGAAGATGTTAGGCATAGAATTTCAGCCGGCTGGTTGAAATGGCGTCAAGCTTCTGGCGTTCTCTGTGACAAAAGGGTGCCTCAGAAGCTAAAAGGTAAGTTCTATAGGACGGCGATTCGTCCGGCGATGTTATATGGTGCTGAGTGTTGGCCTACAAAAAGGCGACATGTCCAGCAATTGAGTGTAGCGGAGATGCGTATGTTGCGTTGGTGTTGTGGGCACACAAGGAGGGATAGAGTACGAAACGACGATATTCGGGATAGGGTTGGGGTGGCACCAATTGAGGAGAAATTAATTCAACATCGGTTGAGATGGTTTGGACATGTCCAACGGAGGCCTCCTGAGGCGCCGGTGCGTAGTGGGGTTCTAAAGCGGACCGATAATGTAAAGAGCGGTAGAGGTCGACCTAAACTAACTTGGGACGAGTCCGTTAAGAGAGATCTTAAGGAGTGGAATATCCCCAAGGATTTAGCTATGAACAGGAGCGCTTGGAGATTAGCAATCAACGTGCCTGAACCGTGACCTTTTTTTGTCTTGTGCCCTTTATGTCCCTTTATGTGTCTCCCTGTTTCTCGTCTCTTTTGGGTTTCATCTCTAGCCTACCCCAACTTGCTTGGGACAAAAGGCTATGTTGTTGTTGTTGTGTTGTTGTTGTCTACATTTAATGTTTTATGCATGTGTCCAAACATTCGATGTGACGGGGAATCTTGAAAATTTTTGGGAAATAAACATGGCCTAAAATTTACCATGATAAAGATTTAACAAGCCAAAGTTAGGTAAAAAGGTTGCCATAAATTTAGCGAGTCAAATGTGAGATGTTGATAAGTTTTGGTAACCAACCAAATAATAGCTAAAATCATGTCTTACTAAATCTTTGGTTTGGCAAATTTTTGAAGCCAATCAATCAGGCTCTCAGTTCGCGGTACAGAAAACGCGAGAGTTCCCCCCTGTTTGGAACCGTTTGGCTGAGAATTGATTGTAATCTAATTAGGATTTTCTGATAAACCACAATCTAAAGAATCTGTGGTCCAAAAAAAAATTAGATGTTTGGCAATCCTGATTATTGCTCGTAGGTTCTCTGACCTAAGTGTAAAATGACTTGTTTGCCCTTGAGATTAATGATAGTAGCTTATTTCTTGACTAGATACGAGCTAATTAAAAGTAATTATGGTAGTAATTTTTTAGTTTGTTTAGTAGAAAGCTTGTTGTATTGATAATAATGTATAAGAAACATGAAATGAAGAAAAGCCGAAGCGTTTTCATCATTCTCTAAAATCTAGAGAACTCGAGATGGGAGAGGATATTCGATTGGACGATAATAGGATAGAAGCAATAACATAGTAGCTACCCGACGGAAGCCCCAGGAGAGAGCTCCTTTTACCCATGAACCGCAGAGAACGGGCGTGAGCCAACGGGATCCGAGTAGACGGCCAAGTGGGAGGAGCGGAGGGAGGGCAACGAAGTAAGATAACCCCGCGGTACAAAAACGCACGGTTACTAGAGGCTGATTTCTTTCACCGCCCGCGGCCAAAAGAAGGAATCGGATTTTGAAACAAACACGCTCCTATTCATTTTTGCGATTCATCAGTCTTGTGCGGTGGAAACAATCATCGCAGCTACAGGGTGTTTGGCGTGATTATCATATTCTTTTCGCCACAACCGTAAAATACGCGGTCCCAAACATGCCGTCGTCTGCTTGCAGATGGATTTTGTTTTCTTTCTTTATTTGAAGTTCTCTGTCTTTGTATAAATAATTGTAGCCAGTGTCATAGTTGCAGCAATGCCAAAGCAAGTATTAATTATATCGTAGAATCTAGCCTAATAAAACATAGGAGCTTAAGCGCTTGTATCTCTGGTTTCATGTTAAATGGTCCTTTTAACATTATTATTTTTAAAATTTTATGATTTTATCCTTGCTATTTCGAAACGAAAAGAGCGAGTTTGCCCCTACTCTATGAATCCCTCTTAACGGTGTTAACTTTCAAACAAAAGGACAAATTTATCCATATAATTTTTTCCTTTTTTTTTTGCTCTCTGTGTTTTTACCCATATTTTCATACCAGTGAAAACTTGACAAATTTCAGAAAAAAATCCGAGATTATTTTAGCTAAAATATGTATAAACACAAATTAATATCACAAGTAGCATTGGCACAATAGAATAACACATCCCTTCAAAGTTAGACCAGCCGGATCCAGTGCCAAATCAACCAGTGGAAACAGAGGGGGAAGGATAGAGGAGAAGATTCCAAAAGCCCATGCCGGACCCGCTGGCTGCCCAAGTCCGAGGACCGGCAGTCGAGACCGAGCACCGGAACGCCTCCCTGAGGCCCCTAGCCACTGCACCCCTGCTGTGCACTGGCCGCACGCCGCCGCCAACGCGCTCACTGCCCTTCTATAGGAGCTTCGTTTTAAAATCACGAGGACAAAATCATAATTTTAAAAGTAGGGGTAAAATCAGCTTTGCTATTTTTTTCCTTTTGCAATGGGAGGAAATATAGCACGTGTTTTACTAAGTAGACCTTTGTAGGTTGAAATAGGGCAGAACCACCAAATTCCCTAAAGGGAGATACTAGCGCCTGAACTTCTGGACAGAAGCGCATGTCTGGACGCCCATGCCACGCCCCGCCGCTCACGAGAGCATTATCATTGCCCAGCGCATGCTCGTCCGTGCGGCCCATACGGCGCACTCGCCCCTACACACTTGCGGACGTGCGCCCAAACAGCCAGCGGAGCGCACCTCCCTCCCTTGGCTGTCAGCTAGGCTCGACGGTGGCCAAAACGGATCGGCAAAAAACAGTAACGCTCTAGCGCCCCTGTCTCTGCAACGGGTCCCACGCCAGGTGGCTATCTCCCACACGCTCCCTTTGGTTCCCCCCTACTCACGGACGCACATGCATGCTCCCCCTGCTGCGCGCCCATGCCCTCGCCTACGTGCCTGCTACTGCTCGTTCGCGCCCTACTGCTCGCCCACTCCTGCTCTCCCTGCTACGCCCCTGGTGCTCACCCGCCCCATGGGGACCACCTGCGCCTCATGAAACACTTGCAACATGGAGGACTTGCTGCAACATACGTCTAAAACAGATGCAACATTTGAAACATATGCTTGCAACACATGTGTAGCCGTTGCAACAAATGCAACATTCAGATAAAGACACTCGCATCATACATGTGAAACAATTGAAACATTTGAAATACACACTTGCAACATGATTATGAAAACAACTGAAACATTTGGAACATATGCTTGCAACATATGTGTATAGCCATCGCAACATATGCAATATCCCGATTTACTTTTGAAACATTTAGATGAAACACATGCAACATTCAGATGAAACATCTAAAACATTTGAAACATACGCTTTTAGCGCAATGTCACCTTGCTGCTTGGACGAATGGAGGCTCGTCATCATGGAGCTCACCAGCGCGAAGGTCGGTGGCAGCGCATGTAGCTCGTCGGTGCGCTAGCAAAGTGGCAAGCACCTGCTCAATGGCATGGGCGTGAGGTCGTAGCACCCCTAGACGATGTCACAAAACCTCCTAATTATAATGACCCACATGTACCTGTCATCATCATAATGACCTCTGACAGCCGTACTTATGTTCCTCATAACTTAAAAGGTCTGCTTTCCTCCGAACAGGATCCAATCACAGGAGTATTACAATATTACAACTGTTTATTCAAAATACCATCAGAGTAAAGTAGCGAAAGTCTTACAATAACTTAAGTTTACAAAACACAGTTTTCAAACTTCAAACCTTAAGTAGCATTATTACAAACCGGTAGTAGGGAAGTATCAGTAGTAACTTTATTACAAACACACAAACGAAGTGCTTTGCCCAGAGGCCACACAGTCTACTCGTCGTCACTTTCTTCAGCCACAACGGTCATGCAACAAGGCTCAAAGCAGACTTGTTCATGAACCGCACCTGCAACAAGGGGTTTAACAAACCCTGAGTACGAGAGTACTTAATAAGACTTACCCGACTAAGAAAAAGACTCCAAGGGCATGCTAGCTTTAGGAAATCAAGGTACGGGTATTTAAGAATCAAAATTTCTTTTACAGAAAAGCTTACTAAAGTAAGTCCTTACCTTCAATATTTTACTTTTACTATTGATGGTTCCTTAACCAATTCTAAGTGATCCTAATCTAGATCAAAGTAATTTTTATCAAAATCTTTCTCATTCTCTTTCAATTCTAGTTCTTAACTACGATGTTGGTGCAAGGCCAAGACTCCTTTCTCGTGGAGCAACGACGATTAGAACCGCTTCATTTACCCAGCTAGGGATTCCTAACCACACGACATATGTAGAATCGAATCTTGCATATATCAACTCTTACCCGAGTAACCCAAAACCAGAACGTGTCCATCACCACCCGAGAGCACAGTACTCCTCGAACCCGGCCCAATTCTAGCCCCGAGGGTACACGCTACTCTCGCCATCTCTCCACTCCCAGTGCGAGGTTAGACGTTCTCGTAATGAAATAGTTGAAGTAAGGTTTACCCGACATGGGTACATGGCCAGTACTAATAAAAACTCCATGACGCGAGGGCCAACAACGTACGGTCCTTAACTGATAAGGCGGAAACACTACATTGAGACTCCTTTCCCAATACAAGTTAGCAGTGGCCGAATCACTCGCCCAATCTTACAAGTTCATTCTCATATTTCAATATTTATCAAGTATGCCATCATGGCCATGTAAACATTCATTTAAAAAGCTTAACTCATAAGCATAGCGAAGCATACTACGTATTTTTAGTAAAACAGGTATCAAAGGTGATATCACAATAATCAAGGATGACAATGCAGCAATTGAGTTATCACTTAACTCCTAAGTACTTAATGCAGTAAACCATAGTATAAATAATAAATATTTGTAAAACTCAAGGTAGGGTTTAAATGCACCGGGGCTTGCCTTGCTCTGACAAGACGGCTAACTCGGGCTCAAAAACTCCGACTTCCAGTCCGGAACCCACCGAAGACAACTCTTCTCCGGGGACTTGCTCGTCAACGTCAACTTCTTCGAAAGCAAGAACTACACGAGCATATAACATGTTTCAACATGATGCGGTGATAACACATGATGCTTGATGATGATATGCCATGGTTTACAACTTGAGTACAACTTTCCTTCACGGTACAGTCGCAAAACAGTAAAACCTACTAACTAATAGCGGTAACTTAAGCGACACTAACGTTTCTTACTGAACATGTTACTAACGAGCTCAAACAAGTAATTAAAGGCGCCAAAGATCACCAAGAATTAGTGATCAAAGGTCATCACTCAATCAAAAAGGCACACAACACTTAAAATTATCAAATAACATTTATTTAAACATTTAATTAATTAGGGCATAATTAATAATAAATCATACTTCATCTAAATGAGCTTAAAATTTTTATATAGATTGATCATGGCCTAAAACAGTGTCAAAATAATTTTCATGATTTTTGGATTAATATTTTAATTACTAAAATTCATGGAAGTTGCATTTAATATTTAATTGAACTAATTAAATAATTTGCAAAAATTAATCAAATTTAGCATTTAATATTTTTCTAATTAGTTTACACCTTGAAAAGCTTACACCAAAATTTTCACTATTTTTGGAGCTTCACAGAAATTCTAATGAAATAAACAAATACTAATACTATTCACATTTTTGAAAAAGAAAAACAAACTTGCCGATCGGGCCGCTTCCTCCTTTCTCCCTCCGGCTCGGCCCAACCGCGCGGCCCAGCTGCATCGCGCCCGCGCCCGCGCCCGCGCGGCCCAACAACGCGCGGCCCATCCACGCGCGCGTTCTCCCTCTATCTCTCGCTGACATCCCGTCCCCACTTGTCATCTCCCTCCTTCCGCTCTCTCGCTCTCTTCTCTCCCGCCGTGAAGGCACGGCGGCCGGCCGGCGACCACAACGTCGGTCACCCAACCAAACTGTCCAACATGATCTACCCTTCCCCACGAACCGATTACGACCTTAAACACTTAAGCTCGCATTCCTCTGGACCCTCCCCGACGGCCATGGCGGCTCGGAGGCGACGACACACGCCGCTCCGACAAGATAAGCGGTTAATGGTTAAATTGAAGGGACAAGGAGCACCAGGGGCATACCACAATCACAATTCGTGATTGGTTGAAGCGGAAAAGCACGGGAGGTAGCTGGCCACGTGAGGCGGCTTGGTGGCGCTCGGTCGCCGGAGTTGGAGAAGAAAAGGGTGGCACGACGAGTTGGGGAGAAAAGGCTAGTTCAGGCGGACCACTAGATGCGCGAGGGCGAGGCGAACATGATGACACGATTTGAGTGGCTGGTGGCGGCTCAACGGCGGCAGCGGCGAGCTAAGCGGCGGCGGTGGCAAAAACAGAGAAGAAAAACGACCCACGGTGAACTCGGGCTATATATAAGCAACGGTCACGATAACAGTACTGGAAGACGCGCGACGTCGTGCTGGCAATCCTGGCGCGCGCGAGAAGAGCCCAGACGGCCACGGCCGCCATTGGCCATGACACTATAGCACTCCCCCCAAATTTTTAAATTCAAACTGTTTTATTAAATTACTCTCAAATTCATATAGCAACTTGAAAAATTCCCAAGATATGAAATCTTCAGAATTTCAAGCTCTACAAGTTTTGTATTGAACACTTTTTCAAATTCGAACTGGATTTTAAAATTTGAGTTTAAAATCAAAAGGGGACACTTTTAAGAAATTTGGTAATTTAGAAATTACTTTGGATTTTGTATTGAAACTTCAAAAACTCCATACACCAAAGTTGTACATCTAGCCAAGACCTACAACTTTTCTAAACAAACCATTTTCAAATTCTGCCTCCATTTTAAAATTTGAGTTTGGGGATGAAAAGGGGTCAAATTTGAAATTTGCTTATTTTCAAAATTGCTCCACATTTTACACTAAAACTTTGAAAACTCAAAACACTAAAGTTGTAGCTCTTGAAAAGTTCTACAAACTTGGTTTTAAACTTTTTCCCAAATTTTGCTTAGATTTTGAATTATTTCAAAAGAGGTAAAATCAGGATTTTGAATTTTAGGGTTTTCGAAGGAATTTCCAATTGAAATTTGTTGCTACCTTAATTGGTGATTATTTAATGATCAAACCATCACCCAAATGCACCCCTGGCGAGCAGGAGGGCACGGGCGAGCACCTATGGCTGCGCGCGGCATAGGCGTGCGCGTGGACCCCATGGGCTGGGCGGGCACGCACTGTGCAGGGGCAAGCAAAACAGCTGTACGTGCTGGCATGCAGGGGCGCTCATGCCCGCGCAGCACGGTTCCCGCGCTGTTCTTTCACGTGGCCAGAGGGTGCTACTGACCGTTGGCGAGGCACGCGAACGTACGGACAGTTGACCCGCACGGGCTAGTGGGAAGCCAGGTCCGTCCGTTCGGACGTCCTCACGGGAGCATCACCGTTCACTTAAACATACGAATCCAGTCCTAGTTATAGTAAGGTTCTAGCCCGTCCGCTAACCATAACAAGTGGAACCATGACATGTGTTATTATTGCAAATAAAATTTTCTTTGGTTCCAATTTTCTCTCCGTTCATAGCTCAGTGTCCGGAAGTGGCGTGACACGTACACATGGTGCAATGCTATGGGCCGGGCCACGACACAAAGATGGTCTAACTTTTTTTGGGTATATATATATATATATATACTGTAGCTCTTTTATAAGGGTGATATAATAAGCAACAGAAGGCATGGTAAGACGTGGGCCGAACTGGGCCAGCTCGCTATAGTTTCCATTGATACAGTGTGAAGCCCAACACATAGCCCGGCTAACAAAATCAATGTGACGAAATGAAACCACTTCCACCACCCACCATCTTGAATTTTGAAGTTCCAAACCGCCGTGCTGATGGGACCAGGCTACCGGGGTCCTGTCTAGTTCACAGAAAATTTTGCAAAATTTTTCAGATTTTTCATCACATCGAATCTTTGGACATATGCATGAAACATTAAATATAGATAAAAAAATAAAACTAATTACACAGTTTAGATGAAATGGACGAGACGAATCTTTTAAGCCTAATTAGACCATGATTGAATAATATTTGTCACAGTACCATTTTACCAAAAAATTCGGATCTAAACTGGCCCCAGAACAGATAGGCAGACGCCGCCGCGACCAAGCAGTGCGGTGCAACTCCGTTTGCTCACGCCCATGGCTAAAGTGCAGGTGTCACATCAATTGTCATATATCATATAAGATTGTTATACGACAGCGTTTGGATAGTAAATTATAGAAGTTCTCAGGAATCCGCGAGACAAATTTATTAAGCCTAATTAATTCGTCATCAACACAGGTTTAATGTAGATTTACTGTAGCACCACATTATTAAATCATGCACTAATTAGACTTAAAAAATTGTTTCATAAAGTAGTCGTAATATGTACAATTAATTATTTTTAAGCCTATATTTAATACTCCATACCTATACCGGGAGGAACCAAAACCTGCATTGCAGCGTTGCACTTGCAGCTTCATCAGCACAGGCCACTCCCATCTCGCGTTCTCGCTTGCCGCAGAGGCAGAGCCTGGCTGGCTCCCGTTTGGATGAGTGTGAGCGTGGCACAGCCGGGGTCCATGTGCCGGCCACGGGGCTCACGCACGCGCCCGGGGTCGCGATCGAGAAGCGGACAGCGGCATGGGCGAGCTGAGGTCGATCGAGCGCACCCAACGACGCTCCCGGCTCCTGCTACCACAAGTGTCCCCCGCCCGGGCGGAAGACGGAGACGCCCCGTGGCTTGGACGCCGTGCGCCCGTGCGCCGCTGCCGCGAGATGGCTGGGGACGACCGCGTCGCCCGTCCTATGATCGGTCTGTTAAGATGGTTGTATAGTCCAGGTTCATCCTCCTTGTGTTTAGGTGTCTTCGGTTGATAGCATGGTTGTTAGCTGTGACTAGCTAGAGTTAGGAGAGTTAGCGTGTCTTGTGTTCCAAGATGCTTGTACGGCAAACCACATGTGTGTAATTCATCTCGTTGTAAACGCCACGCTTGGGGGCTGTTCCCAGCACTATAAACATGCAACCGAGGCACCCGAGATAGGGTAACTCGTTCCTATCATTTTCACATGGTACCAAGAGCCAAAACCCTTACGGGAAAGATCCATGGCATTTCCTCACCTAGCTTCGTCCTCCAATGCATCTGCTGCTCCATCTCTCGGCTACTCCGTGACTGAGAAGCTGGAACGCAACAACTTCCAGCTGTGGAAACTCGTTACGTCGGCGCTCAGGGGTGCCCAGGCGGTGTCCTTCATCCAGCCGACGGCCGAGCCACCGTCTCCATTCCTGAAGGTGGAGGGTGGAACGGACTCCAAGGAGGAGGCCAAGCCAAACCCTGACTATGAGTCATGGGTTGCCAAAGACCAGTCCGTGCTGTGCTTCCTGCTCGGATCTCTGTCAAAAGAGGTCTCTGGGCAGATTCCGACTGCATTGACGTCCGCGAAGGAGGCGTGGGCTGCCATCGAGGGCATGTTCGCGTCTCAGTCCCGTGCACGCGTCATCAGCGTTCGCATGGCGCTGACCACCGCGACCAAGGGGTCCGCCTCAATGGCGGACTACTTCAAGAAGATGAAAAATCTGGCCGACCAGATGGCGTCGGCTGGGAAGAAGCTGGAGGACGAGGAGTTGATCTCCTACATCCTCACCGGACTCGATGTGGAGTACGACTCCATCGTGTCTGCAATTGCGTCCCGCGTCGAGCCAATCACCATGGGTGAGCTTTACACACAACTTGCTAGTTTTGACTCCAGGATTGAGATGCGTGGCGACGGCGGACACCTGTCTTCCGCGAACATCGCAGCAAAGGGCGGGCGCAACAACAACCAACCGTGTAACGGTGGACGCGGCGGTCGTGGCGGTTTTGTCCGCGGCGGCAAAGGCGGCCGCCGCGGCCGCTCTCCAGGGTTTCTACCTGGGGTCTTCTACCAGTTGTGCCAGAAGGAAGGGCACACCGTCGTCAAGTGCTCCAAGAGGTTTGACACCTCGTTCACCGGAGCACCTCAGAAGTCTGCATCGTCGGCGACCACAGCATCATACGGCGTCGACACCAACTGTTATGTTGATATCGGTGCAACAGATCACATTACCAGTGATCTTGAGAGGCTGACGGTACGTGACAAGTACAACTGAGGGGATCAAGTCCACGCCGCGAACGGATCAGGTATGGAGATTGTTCACGTTGGTGACAGTATTTTGCATTCCCCATCTACTGATATTCATCTCAAACATGTACTTCATGTGCCTAAAGCCCATAAAAACCTTGCATCTGTACATCGTCTCACTCGAGATAATGGTGTGTTTCTTGAATTTCATCCTGATTATTTTGATATAAAGGAGGAGGAGACGAAGAGAGTCATTCTCAGAGGCAGGTGTAAGGGCGGCCTCTATCCACTGCGATCATCATCTTCGAATAAGTCGTTCCCAGATAAGCAAGCACTCGGCGCTGTTTGACCGACTGCATCCTTGTGGCATTATCGGCTGGGACATGCTGCAACTCCTGTAGTTAGGCAGGTTCTAAGTCGCCACAAGCTTCCTTTTGTCAAAGAGTCCAACAATAATCATGTTTGTAACGCTTGTCAGCAAGGCAAAGCACATCAGTTACCCTTTCCTAGGTCTAGTAGTATGTCAGCTAGGCCTTTAGATCTCATTTTTTCGGATGTTTGGGGCCCTGCACCCACATCAGTTGGACGACATAATTTCTATGTTAGTTTCATCGATGATCACAGTAAATTTGTTTGGATTTATATGCTGCGTCACAAGTCCGAAGTTTTCCAGTGTTTTTATAATTTTCAATCTCTTGTGGAGAGACAATTTGATAGAAAAATTCTCGCTGTTCAAACTGATTGGGGTGGAGAATATCAATCTCTCAACTCCTTCAAGCGAATTGGTATTGAACATCGCGTGTCATGTCCTCATACTCATCAGCAAAATGGTTCAGCCGAAAGGAAACATAGACATATAGTTGAAATGGGTCTCACACTTTTGTCCCATGCTTCCATGCCCCTTAAGTTTTGGGATGAAGCCTTCTCTACATCAGTTTATTTGATAAACCGCTTGCCCTCTCGAGTCATCGATAATGAAACTCCTTTTTTCCGTCTGTTAGGGCAACATCCCGATTACAATTTGCTTCGCACGTTTGGCTGTGCGTGTTGGCCGAATTTGAGACCTTATAATTCAAGGAAACTCCAATTCCGGTCCAAACCGTGTGTCTTTCTTGGTTATAGTTCAATGCACAAGGGGTTTAAATTTCTTGATCCTGCTGAAGGGTGTATTTATGTCTCACGTGATGTTGTTTTTGATGAACATGTATTTCCTTTCTCCACTATGCGTCCCAATGCCGGAGCCTTACTCAAGGCCGAGCTTCGGCTTTTACCTGATTTTTTTCTTCATCCATCCGGGGATAGCAATTTACTTGATCCAACGGTGACTTCTCCTTTACCAACTAATTCTTCACAAAGTCCCTTTGGAGATTTACTGCATGCAGGAGAAAATTCAGGATCAAACGGTGGAGAAATGAGCCAAAACGGAGCTGCACACGGTGATAACTCTGATGGTCATCGCGTGTGTCCCCTGGCTAGGAGCGGGGAGACAGGCTCGCGATCCCATGCTGATGCGCCTGGACAGACTGCTGCTGGCTCCAGCGAATCCTCCCCGGGATCGCCTTCCCAATCATCAGCTGGCGGCAGAACCGGGAGGGAGCCAGGCGGCGCAGGATCTTCTACAGCGGGGGCTGCCTCTCCGCAGTCCCCTCTGCGTCGAGCGTCGCCACAGATGGATCCAGAGAGGGATTTGTCGTCATCCTCCCACTCTCCAACTTCTGCAGTCGAGGCGGATTCGATTTGATCCGGTGCGGCTCTAGCCCGATCAGGTGCGGCTACCTCCGGTGTGATTGCCCCTACTGCAAACTCCGACACAGATTCATCTCGAGCTGTTACACGGCTCCAACGAGGAATTTCCAAGCCAAAAGTTTACACCGACGGGACCGTAAGATGGTGCAATCATACTATTGTCATGCCTGAGGAGCCTACATCAGTTGAAGCCGCACTTGATGATCCACAGTGGGTAGCAGCAATGGATTCTGAGCATGAAGCTTTGTTGCGTAATAGGACATGGAAACTTGTTCCTCGTCCAAAGGGAAGAAACGTGATCAGCTGCAAATGGGTGTACAAAGTAAAAAGAAAGGCAGATGGCTCAATTGAGAGGTATAAGGCCCGGTTGGTTGCAAAAGGATTCAAGCAACGCTATGGGATTGATTATGAGGACACTTTTAGTCATGTGGTGAAGGCTGCAACAATACGACTTATCTTGTCAATTGCAGTTACAAATGGGTGGTCATTGCGACAATTGGATGTACAGAACGCCTTCTTGCATGGTGTTCTAGATGAAGAAGTTTATATGGATCAACCTCCAGGTTATACAGATAAGTCTCATCCAAGCTTTGTTTGCAAGTTGGAAAAGGCTATATATGGCTTGAAACAAGCTCCCCGCGCATGGTATGCCAGATTGTGTGGCAAGCTGATAGCTTTGGGTTTTAAACCTTCAAGGGCAGACACGTCACTCTTTTATTTCAGCAAGGGAGGGCACACTATATTTGTGCTCGTATATGTCGATGATATAATTGTAGCAAGTTCATCTTCGGATGCTACAAAGGCCTTGCTCTCGGACTTGCAGAAAGATTTTGCCCTGAAGGATTTGGGAGATCTCCATTATTTCTTGGGAATGGAAGTTAAGAGAGATCCTGGAGGTCTGGTCTTGTCACAAATGAGGTATGCTAAAGATATACTTGCTCGGTCAGGCATGAGTAATTGCAAACCTGTTGATACTCCATTACCGAGCACACAGAAGCTAAGTGTTGCTGAAGCAACAAGGTTAGGAGCTGAAGATTGTACACGGTACAGGAGCTTGGTTGGAGCCCTACAATACCTCACATTGACGCGACCTGATATCTCATTCGCTGTCAATAAAGTGTGTCAGTTCTTGCATAGTCCAACAACAACACACTTCGCTGCAGTCAAAAGAATCCTGAGATATGTTAATGGCACAATAGGTCTTGGACTGAGAATACGGAA
This sequence comes from Saccharum hybrid cultivar R570, assembly GCA_038087645.1. Classification (NCBI taxonomy): domain Eukaryota; kingdom Viridiplantae; phylum Streptophyta; class Magnoliopsida; order Poales; family Poaceae; genus Saccharum; species Saccharum hybrid cultivar. Next base: position 410,475 of record JAQSUU010000508.1, read on the forward strand.
GTCTAAAACCATGATGATCAGTGCCTTCTCAGACGCAGACTGGGCAGGCTGCGTCGATGATTGACGATCAACTGGAGGATTTGCTGTGTTCCTTGGGGACAACCTAGTGTCTTGGACAGCTCGCAAACAAGCCACAGTCTCACGTTCGAGTACTGAAGCTGAATATAAAGCCCTGGCTAATGCTACAGCAGAAATGATGTGGGTACAGAAATTATTGACTGAGTTGAAGGTTGCACATCCTCCAGCAGCTCGTCTTTGGTGCGTCAATCTTGGTGCTAAGTATCTCTCTGCCAATCCCATTTTTCATGCAAGAACTAAACACATAGAAATCAACTTTCATTTTATCAGAGAGAGAGAGTAGCACAAAAGTTGTTATACATTAGATTTATTAACACTGATGATCAGGTTGCTGATGGGTTCACCAAAGCGTTGCCAGTGATGAAGCTATTGAAGTTTAGAAGCAATCTCAATCTTGTTAGTGGCTGAGATTGAGGGAGGGTGTTAAGATGGTTGTATAGTGGATGTTCATCCTCCTTGTGTTTAGGTGTCTTCGGTTGATAGCATGCAGAGGTGGTTAGCTATGACTAGCGTAGAGTTAGGAGAGTTAGCGTGTCTTGTGTTCCAAGACGCTTGTACGGCAAACCACATGTGTGTAATTCATCTCGTTGTAAACGTCACGCTTGAAGACTGTTCCTAGCACTATAAACATGCAACCGAGGCACCGAGATAGGGTAACTCGTTCCTATCATTTTCACACGGTCAACGTCGCCTCACCGGTTCGCCCGCTTCATTCATCCTCGCGGCGGCGACCGGCCGTCGGCTTGTGCTTGATTTCGTTGAGCCGGACGCCCGGACAGCGCTAGCTAGCTACCAACTCCTCTGTAGGCGGTTTAATGGATCTTCACTCGCAAAGTTCAATTCAGTATATGAATGAATATATCGAGCAGAGGTATATATATCCAGGCACCCGTATATCCATTCCCATATGGAGTATACTAGTACAGCTAGGAGAGGATCATTCAGATGAGTGAAACGGCGACAGGCTTATATACCGTCAAAAGCAGGGATCACACACTGTAGCTGTAGAGTGCCGTTGAAGAACGCAATACTCATCAGATTCTAGGCTTTCTAGTAGCGTAGCATGATTTGCTCAACAGTGACACAGGAGCTAGATCAGCACGTCCAGCCAGTGGCGGTCCACTGCCAGGCAGGGATGAAAACGGATCGGATACGGGCGGATATCACTGATATCGTATTTGTTTTCATATTTATGTCCGGATTCGGATTCGAATACGGATAGTATCAAAAATGTCGGATAGAATACGATTGGATATCGACATCATAAATATGTGATTTAAATATTCGGATACGAATACGGTATCGGATATTAAATATCCGGACTCGGATACGGACGGATTAAAACCCCTCTAAACGAATTCGGTCTCGAATACGGTCCGAAAATATGCGTACAGTTTTCATCCCGGCTGCCAGGAGCCGCACACTCACAGTACCGCACAGTACAGCTCGTGCTCGTGCGCTGCCCCGGACAGGCGGGCTGAACCTGAACTGAACCCGAGCCGGAGCGGCCGAACTCCCAACCACCCTGCCTACGTACGTCGACGTGCCCACCAACCCCGTACCACGGGGCGTAACACGGGCGCTGCGAGAGGACGCGAAGCCGAACCAGCAAGGCGTCAACGGCGCTCACTCTCAGCGTCAGCGGTGTCCCGCGGCGCCACAATAAACGCCTTCTGGACGGGAGATGCATGCACGGCGGCGTTCCGTACAAGCGTCTTGTAGAAAGACGGTTACTGCTGGCCGGCAGCCAGGACACGCCGACGGGAACGAGACGTGACAACACATTTATAACGAGCTAGTATTACTCCTATCACATTGGTGCTAGTATGATGCACGCCGGGCGGGCTTAGTAATTAGCGACCTACCTGGTGCTTTGATTGATGGTAGATTAAGACTGACAAGGAGATGGATCAGCCCACGAGACGTAGCAGTCTTGGAAATAACACCACGAAACTATCCATTGAGACTGGTCTAATAGTATTTAGCCGTCACGTCAAAACGATTGCAAATATTTTATTGGCACTGCGTTGTAAAGCGACACAATACTTTCATGAATACTCTCTCCTTTTAAAAATAAAATACAATTCTCCGAGTGAACTGATTTCACATTCAATTAAATATATAAAAATGTTAATATTTATGGTATTAAATAATATAATTTGATATTGTTTCTTAGAAACTTAGCTAATTTTTTTGAAAATAATTTATTTAAATTATAATCATATTTTTTTAGGACGAAGAGAGTACTAGCCATAAGGGTGAAAAAAAAATCTAAGTTCAGTCTTGTTTAGAAGAAATGTATTAGATTATATAATTGCATGCCAATATCCAAACTCTCTTGATTTCTACACCCAAGTGAGTGTGGAATGATAGTGTGATAGGTACAACACATGTATTGAATATTTATCTGGACAAGCAGCATGGGCTAAGGACCTACTTATTTGGTATAGGGCTTCTCCGGAAAAGTCGGAATACCTGAGAAGGAGCCACTTTTTGCAACTTTAGCTTCTGGTCCAGAAGCGCCTCTGGCTCCTCTACTGTTCAAAAAACGGCTCCTCCTAAATAGGGATGAAAACGGATCGGATACGAACGGATATCACTCATATTATATTTGTTTTCATATTTCTGTTCGGATTCGGATTCGGACACGGATAGCGTTCGGATACATATACGAATACGGATTGACTCGGTTACGGATACGAATAATGAGTATCGAATACGGTATGAATCGGATTCGGAGAAGGTCGGATACAAATATCTATTCGGATATTGAGTAAAAGCAGTATATATATATATATATATATATATATATATATATATATATATATATATATATATATATATATATATATATATATAACCACTCTATGAGTCCATAATCCATCTAGATTAAGCCGAAAGACTAAAGAGTAAAGCAACAAATAAGATAAAGATACAGATTGTCTCAAACGTTTGAACACCAAGTTTGTTCAGCTCATCAAGATCTACAATCCTTATATAGGCTATTTTTCATTTGAGAAAGTTTGAACAAAATGTAGTTCAAATTTCACAAATGTGTGACATAGTTTTAGAAAGTCTATATGAGATTCAAGAATTTGTGACTAGTGTTTTATAAAACTTTCTCAAATGGGAAAATGAGCTATGTAACAATTGTAGATCTTGCTGAGATGATCAAACTTGGTATTCAGAGTTTTTTCATCTGAGGTCATTTAGTGTCTCATTTGAGAAAGTTTGACCAAGTCAAATTTGGTAAAATAAAAAAACAACACTTTGACTCTAGTATTATGAACTCTAAATGACTTCAAATTGAAAAGTTTTGAATACCAAGTTTGTTCAACTCATCAAGATATACAATTGTTGTTTTTGTCAACTTTCCATTTGAGATAGTTTGGACGGTTCAAATTTGTGATTTTTAAATTTCTATGCCTATAAACTAGTTTTCGGAACCCTAGATTGTCTCAAATTGAAAAGTTTTGAACACCAAGTTTGTTCAGCTCATAAAGATCTACAATCCTTATATAGGCTATTTTTTCATTTGAGAAAGTTTGAACAAAATGTAGTTCAAAATTCACAAGTGTGTGACATAGTTTTAGAAAGTCTATATGAGATTCAAGAATTTGTGACTAGTGTTTTATAAAACTTTCTCAAATGGTAAAATGAGCTATGTAACAATTGTAGATCTTGCTGAGATGATCAAACTTGGTATTCAGAGTTTTTTCATCTGAGGTCATTTAGTGTCTCATTTGAGCAAGTTTGACCAAGTCAAATTTGGTCAAATAAAAAAACAACACTTTGACTCTAGTATTATGAACTCTAAATGACTTCAAATTGAAAAGTTTTGAATACCAAGTTTGTTCAACTCATCAAGATCTACAATTGTTGTTTTTGTCAACTTTGCATTTGAGATAGTTTGGACGGTTCAAATTTGTGATTTTTAAATTTCTATGCCTATAAACTAGTTTTCGGAACCCTAGATTGTCTCAAATTGAAAAGTTTTGAACACCAAGTTTGTTCAGCTCGTAAAGATCTACAATCCTTATATAGGCTATTTTTTCATTTGAGAAAGTTTGAACAAAATGTAGTTCAAAATTCACAAGTGTGTGACATAGTTTTAGAAAGTCTATATGAGATTCAAGAATTTGTGACTAGTGTTTTATAAAACTTTCTCAAATGGTAAAATGAGCTATGTAACAATTGTAGATCTTGCTGAGATGATCAAACTTGGTATTCAGAGTTTTTTCATCTGAGGTCATTTAGTGTCTCATTTGAGAAAGTTTGACCAAGTCAAATTTGGTAAAATAAAAAAACAACACTTTGACTCTAGTATTATGAACTCTAAATGACTTCAAATTGAAAAGTTTTGAATACCAAGTTTGTTCAACTCATCAAGATCTACAATTGTTGTTTTTGTCAACTTTCCATTTGAGATAGTTTGGACGGTTCAAATTTGTGATTTTTAAATTTCTATGCCTATAAACTAGTTTTCGGAACCCTAGATTGTCTCAAATTGAAAAGTTTTGAACACCAAGTTTGTTCAGCTCGTAAAGATCTACAATCCTTATATAGGCTATTTTTTCATTTGAGAAAGTTTGAACAAAATGTAGTTCAAAATTCACAAGTGTGTGACATAGTTTTAGAAAGTCTATATGAGATTCAAGAATTTGTGACTAGTGTTTTATAAAACTTTCTCAAATGGTAAAATGAGCTATGTAACAATTGTAGATCTTGCTGAGATGATCAAACTTGGTATTCAGAGTTTTTTCATCTGAGGTCATTTAGTGTCTCATTTGAGCAAGTTTGACCAAGTCAAATTTGGTCAAATAAAAAAACAACACTTTGACTCTAGTATTATGAACTCTAAATGACTTCAAATTGAAAAGTTTTGAATACCAAGTTTGTTCAACTCATCAAGATCTACAATTGTTGTTTTTGTCAACTTTGCATTTGAGATAGTTTGGATGGTTCAAATTTGTGATTTTTAAATTTCTATGCCTATAAACTAGTTTTCGGAACCCTAGATTGTCTCAAATTGAAAAGTTTTGAACACCAAGTTTGTTCAGCTCGTAAAGATATACAATCCTTATATAGGCTATTTTTTCATTTGAGAAAGTTTGAACAAAATGTAGTTCAAAATTCACAAGTGTGTGACATAGTTTTAGAAAGTCTATATGAGATTCAAGAATTTGTGACTAGTGTTTTATAAAACTTTCTCAAATGGTAAAATGAGCTATGTAACAATTGTAGATCTTGCTGAGATGATCAAACTTGGTATTCAGAGTTTTTTCATCTGAGGTCATTTAGTGTCTCATTTGAGCAAGTTTGACCAAGTCAAATTTGGTCAAATAAAAAAACAACACTTTGACTCTAGTATTATGAACTCTAAATGACTTCAAATTGAAAAGTTTTGAATACCAAGTTTGTTCAACTCATCAAGATCTACAATTGTTGTTTTTGTCAACTTTGCATTTGAGATAGTTTGGACGGTTCAAATTTGTGATTTTTAAATTTCTATGCCTATAAACTAGTTTTCGGAACCCTAGATTGTCTCAAATTGAAAAGTTTTGAACACCAAGTTTGTTCAGCTCGTAAAGATCTACAATCCTTATATAGGCTATTTTTTCATTTGAGAAAGTTTGAACAAAATGTAGTTCAAAATTCACAAGTGTGTGACATAGTTTTAGAAAGTCTATATGAGATTCAAGAATTTGTGACTAGTGTTTTATAAAACTTTCTCAAATGGTAAAATGAGCTATGTAACAATTGTATATCTTGCTGAGATGATCAAACTTGGTATTCAGAGTTTTTTCATCTGAGGTCATTTAGTGTCTCATTTGAGCAAGTTTGATCAAGTCAAATTTGGTCAAATAAAAAAACAACACTTTGACTCTAGTATTATGAACTCTAAATGACTTCAAATTGAAAAGTTTTGAATACCAAGTTTGTTCAACTCATCAAGATCTACAATTGTTGTTTTTGTCAACTTTCCATTTGAGATAGTTTGGACGGTTCAAATTTGTGATTTTTAAATTTCTATGCCTATAAACTAGTTTTCGGAACCCTAGATTGTCTCAAATTGAAAAGTTTTGAACACCAAGTTTGTTCAGCTCGTAAAGATCTACAATCCTTATATAGGCTATTTTTTCATTTGAGAAAGTTTGAACAAAATGTAGTTCAAAATTCACAAGTGTGTGACATAGTTTTAGAAAGTCTATATGAGATTCAAGAATTTGTGACTAGTGTTTTATAAAACTTTCTCAAATGGTAAAATGAGCTATGTAACAATTGTAGATCTTGCTGAGATGATCAAACTTGGTATTCAGAGTTTTTTCATCTGAGGTCATTTAGTGTCTCATTTGAGCAAGTTTGACCAAGTCAAATTTGGTCAAATAAAAAAACAACACTTTGACTCTAGTATTATGAACTCTAAATGACTTCAAATTGAAAAGTTTTGAATACCAAGTTTGTTCAACTCATCAAGATCTACAATTGTTGTTTTTGTCAACTTTCCATTTGAGATAGTTTGGACGGTTCAAATTTGTGATTTTTAAATTTCTATGCCTATAAACTAGTTTTCGGAACCCTAGATTGTCTCAAATTGAAAAGTTTTGAACACCAAGTTTGTTCAGCTCGTAAAGATCTACAATCCTTATATAGGCTATTTTTTCATTTGAGAAAGTTTGAACAAAATGTAGTTCAAAATTCACAAGTGTGTGACATAGTTTTAGAAAGTCTATATGAGATTCAAGAATTTGTGACTAGTGTTTTATAAAACTTTCTCAAATGGTAAAATGAGCTATGTAACAATTGTATATCTTGCTGAGATGATCAAACTTGGTATTCAGAGTTTTTTCATCTGAGGTCATTTAGTGTCTCATTTGAGCAAGTTTGACCAAGTCAAATTTGGTCAAATAAAAAAACAACACTTTGACTCTAGTATTATGAACTCTAAATGACTTCAAATTGAAAAGTTTTGAATACAAAGTTTGTTCAACTCATCAAGATATACAATTATTGTTTTGGTCAACTTTCCATTTGAGATAGTTTGGATGGTTCAAATGTATGATTTTTAAATTTCGATGCCTACAAACTAGTTTTCGGAACCCTAGATTGTCTTGAATTGAAAAGTTTTGAATACCAAGTTTGTTTAGATCGTCAAGATCTACGATTCTTATATAGGCCATTTTTTCATTTGAGAAAGTTTGAACAAAATGTAGTTCAAATTTCACAAGTGTGTGACATAGTTTTAGAAAGTCTATGTGAGATTCAGGAATTTATGACTAGTGTTTGATAAAACTTTCTCAAATGAGAAAATGAGCTATGTAACAATTTTAGATCTTGCTGAGATGATCAAACTTGGTATTCAGAGTTTTTCATCTGAGGTCATTTATTGTCTCATTTGAGCAAGTTTGACCAAGTCAAATTTGGTCAAATGAAAAAACAACACTTTGACTCTAGTATTATGAACTCTAAATGACTTCAAATTGAAAAGTTTTGAATACCAAGTTTGTTCAACTCATCAAGATCTACAATTGTTGTTTTGGTCAACTTTCCATTTGAGATAGTTTGGACGGTTCAAATTTGTGATTTTTAAATTTCTATGCCTATAAACTAGTTTTCGGAACCCTAGATTGTCTCAAATTGAAAAGTTTTGAACACCAAGTTTGTTCAGCTCGTAAAGATCTACAATCCTTATATAGGCTATTTTTTCATTTGAGAAAGTTTGAACAAAATGTAGTTCAAAATTCACAAGTGTGTGACATAGTTTTAGAAAGTCTATATGAGATTCAAGAATTTGTGACTAGTGTTTTATAAAACTTTCTCAAATGGTAAAATGAGCTATGTAACAATTGTATATCTTGCTGAGATGATCAAACTTGGTATTCAGAGTTTTTTCATCTGAGGTCATTTAGTGTCTCATTTGAGCAAGTTTGACCAAGTCAAATTTGGTCAAATAAAAAAACAACACTTTGACTCTAGTATTATGAACTCTAAATGACTTCAAATTGAAAAGTTTTGAATACAAAGTTTGTTCAACTCATCAAGATATACAATTATTGTTTTGGTCAACTTTCCATTTGAGATAGTTTGGATGGTTCAAATGTATGATTTTTAAATTTCGATGCCTACAAACTAGTTTTCGGAACCCTAGATTGTCTTGAATTGAAAAGTTTTGAATACCAAGTTTGTTTAGATCGTCAAGATCTACGATTCTTATATAGGCCATTTTTTCATTTGAGAAAGTTTGAACAAAATGTAGTTCAAATTTCACAAGTGTGTGACATAGTTTTAGAAAGTCTATGTGAGATTCAGGAATTTATGACTAGTGTTTGATAAAACTTTCTCAAATGAGAAAATGAGCTATGTAACAATTTTAGATCTTGCTGAGATGATCAAACTTGGTATTCAGAGTTTTTCATCTGAGGTCATTTATTGTCTCATTTGAGCAAGTTTGACCAAGTCAAATTTGGTCAAATGAAAAAACAACACTTTGACTCTAGTATTATGAACTCTAAATGACTTCAAATTGAAAAGTTTTGAATACCAAGTTTGTTCAAGTCATTAAGATCTACAATTGTTGTTTTGGTCAACTTTCCATTTGAGATAGTTCATATTTGTTCGGTCGAACGGACGGTCGAATAAATATCCGTACCGTTTTCATCCCTACCTAGTACATACACTCCAACTCCACCGGCCCAGTACGAACAGCCCACGGATGGGCCTTGAGTTTGCGGGCTGCAGCCCACGAACGGTTTCTGGCTGCCTTCCTAGCTCCTGCACAGGCTGCTACTCGTGTGCGGTGTGACAGACTGCCAGTATGCTGGTTTTAATCCCACCTCGATGCTCCATCCAGCAACGAAGGAGCAAGTGGCCTATATGAGACTATGACGCCACAGCTGCTGGGGACCTGTGAACCACACTGGGCACAGCGCCACAGCCATACTGATCGGCATCCTTTGAGTTCAAAGGATGGATAATAATTCTTGTTGAAAAAGAAGGATAGATAATAATGGATAATATATTGTATTCATTCAATTCAATCTATTCAATACGATACAAATTAAAATTATAAGATTCGGATATTTATTCGTATAATAATTCGGATATATCCGAATAAAATATCGGATATCCGTTTTCCGGCGGATATTGAACATATTGTATTTGTATCCGTCCGTGTAAGGTATTCGGATTCGTATCCGATATCCGCGGAAGCGTCCGGATGTCCGACGAACATGTACGTATCAGGATTTGAGGCCTTCGGACGGACGGACGGATATATCCGATCCGTTTTCATCCATGCTCCTAAAGCATTTGGGGTGTATTTGTGTTACAGTTTTTCCTTCAACTTCACAAATTTGTTTTCAGCTTCTTCTACCAAACGGGTAAAAGAAACTAGCTTATCCTAGCTCGTCTCTATGAAAATAGGTTTAGCTTCACATGTGAAGCTGCTTCACTTGGTATGACTTCTTTATTCGTAGGAACTGCTGGTGGAGTCGGAGCTAGACCCATGCTAAATAGGTCCTAAACGTATTTGAATGTCATATATAGCGTTGCTGCGATGCGTGCTCATGCGTCGGAGCCTAAATTTCTAGCCTAGGCCACGTTTAGTTCCTAAAATTTTTTCAAGATTCCCCATCACATCGAATGTTTAGACACATGCATGAAGCATTAAATGTAGACGAAAAAAAACTAATTACACAGTTTGGTAGAAAACCACGAGACAAATCTTTTGAGCCTAATTAGTCCATGATTGGACAACAAATACAAATGAATGTGCTATAGTAGCCAAAGCCAAAAACTTTCGCGAACTAAGGGCCTGTTTGGTTTTAACCGGTTAAAGTTTAACTCTCATCACATCAACGTTCCCTCAAATGCATGAAGTACTAAATGTAGACTAATTACATGCATGTCGGCACATATTAGGAGTAATTTACGAGACGAATCTATTAAGCCTAATTAGTCCAAGATTGAAAACTTTTTATTAAATAAGACGAAAGTGCTACAGTGTTTGTTAAACTTTAACTCCTAAAACCAAACACCCCTTAAGGCTGCGTTTAGATGCAAAAATTTTTGCAAAATGCTCCTGTAGCACTTTTCGTTGTTATTTGGCAATTAGTGTCCAATCATGGACTAATTAAGTTTAAAAGATTCGTCTCGTGAATTTCCTCTAAACTGTGTAATTAGTTTTATTTTTTTATCTATATTTAATACTTCATGCATGTGTCAAAGATTCGATGTGATGGAGAATCTTGAAAAATTTTGCAAAATTTTTTGCATCTAAACTGGGCCTAAACACACCCCTAACACCACACAGATTAAAGGTGTCAAAATTCGGAGAGGCGCTGATCTCTCGGAATATATGTGAGTTATGATCGAGGCCAATAAGCAGCCTCCATGTAAGGCTACCCTACCTACCTATGTTCATCGAACATGATGAGGCAACAGTTCAGGTTCAGGCAGGGCAGCCAAACACCGGAGGCTTGTTTCTAGGCTCTAGGCGTCTCATGCAGGAGGCAGCTTCTCCAGGAAACGGGATCTAGAGCACTGGTAGTAGAGTTTTGCGCCCAGCCTACACTAAAAATCAGATTACGGTGCTCATCACGATCTGCATACTCTTCATTATTCTTGCTGCCAGTGGCGGATGCAGGATGAAAATCAAGGAGGGCTAAAACAATAGAGATGTTGATTTACATGAAAATTTAATAGTGATTTTAGATTTTTGCTACAGTAATTTATTGGTAAATCAAGTCATTAGAGGGGCTGGAGCCCCCAGCCCTTTAGATCCGCCACTGCTTGCTGCGTATAGACCGTACAGTGATGTGCGTTATATATATATCCTTCTCCAATTGGACCGTACGTAGTAGATGCACTAATTTACCTGAGTTGTTGCGCCAACTTTTAGACCAGAGATTACAAGTTCATGGACCAACAATCTCACACCCACATTATTAGTTGATGTATGGTAGATGCAGTTTACTCGATATATATAAATACGCGTCTTTGTACGACGTCGTTGCTACAATCAATTATGAGTTGCACTCGCTTCTCACCTATCTTCTCCTGGAGATCGAGCTACCAACCGATCGTGTGGCTGAGACGACATTGCCACTGCTTACATCAAACTAAGGGGCTGTTTAGTTGGCAATTTTTTTGGCGAAACGTTACTGTAGCAGTTTCGTTGTTATTTGGTAAATATTGTTCAATCATGGTCTAATTAGGCTTAAAAGATTTGTCTTGTCCATTTCGTCTAAACTGTGTAATTAGTTTTATTTTTTATCTATATTTAATGCTTTATGCATGTGTTCAAAGATTCGATGTGACGGGGAATCTGAAAATTTTGACAAAATTTTTGGCATCTAAACGGTGCTTAAGCTCGAGCTATTCACACGTGTAGATACTGTGGTGTTCGTTGTGGTGGTACCGTGGTAAGGCTGTCCGCACTCATGATCCTCTATTTTCATCCTCTATACATCCTGGTCATCAAGATTCTCTCCTCTATACTCATTTTTCCCGCACTCATCCATCCTCTATATCATCCTCTATCCACTATAGGGTCCACTTGTCACTTTATCTAAATATATCCATATGAGATCTTATTTTGAAGAATTTATTGAAACAAATTTAATGGTGCAATCAGAATTTAATTTGGTTTGTTGGTTGATGGGTTATAATATTTTTAAGTTACTTAAAACTAGTAGCAGCAGCAGGGCCCACATCGCATGAACACAGTCTCGCTCCCATTCGCGTGAACAGTAGCAGCAGTTGGTCCGCTACAGATAGCGTAGTGAAGGCCATCCTCTTGTTTAGCGTACGATTTTCAGGACGGCGGTGCAGCGTTTTTGTTCCGGTATCGGCTATCCCGGATCGGATGCCGCACGCCGGTGCGGACAGTCTAATAATGCTTCATTAGTGCACACGTACGGAGTACGATTGATCGCAGGGTCGGTCCGGCCATCCTTGCTTGTCGTCCTATTCACATGTAGACTTCTCTTAGAGCCGGTTTAGCTCCTAGAAAATTTTGCAAAATTTTTTAGATTTTCCATCACATCGAATCTTTAGACAAGCATTAAATATAGATAAAAAAACTAATTACACAGTTTAGACAAAATGGACGAGACGAATCTTTTAAGCCTAATTAGACCATAATTAGACATTAATTGTCAAATAACAACAAAACGTACTATAAGGTCATTTTGCAAAAAAAATTTGCAACTCAACAAGGCCTTAATCAGCCGCTACATGACCCGGCCCCCCTGTCCTTTTTTGCCTGTAGGAAGTTGAATGGAACCGAGCGCCTGTGCACACCATCTTGTACAGTGTCTCACAAGGGATGATAGATCGCAACATGCTCGTCTCACGAACTAGAATCTAGAAGGGATGTTTTTTTTTTCCACCCGGGCTGCAGAGTAATAAGCAGAGGACGTCATTGAGAGCTCCGTAGTGTTACTTAGGGCTCGGCTTTTCAATAAAACGAGCTAAAACTCTAGTCTGATTTGAGTCGGTGTGTGTCAAAACCGAATCTTCGAAGCAATGGTTCGATTTGCACACTAAAGCACTCGGACCATATGGAATCTTTCTTCGGTTCGCATGTTGCAGATGGTTCGAACAATCAAACCATACTAAATAGAAAAAAAAGAACAAATGGAGCCCATGCAGGGAGGCCTGAGGCCAGAAGTTTGCTTTAACAACTGGAAGAGAGAAATCTTATGCCTTTCATTTTTCTATCTAAAACATAATGGAGGTCCACCAACTGAACCAACCATTACAGCTATCGAATTGTGCGTCATGCTGACAATTTTGCACAACAAAATCACTGAGACACTGGAGCCGCCTTAGTAGGCCAACTCATTAACAGCAACAACAAACTCATCGTACAAACATTAAAGAGGAGGAGGAGGGGGAAGAAGAGGAAAAAGATGCAATGGAAATTGAGTACAATGCATAGAATACATTACAATATCAAGTTTAACTTTGGAGTTTTAGGCTATTGGACTATAGTTTGCGAATCAACTCATTAAGCAAGCTACCATGACTTGTTAAGAAAAGGAAACGAGCCGAGCTACCACTGGCCAGGTGAGTTAATAAGCCACAAGCTTTTCTATCCCGCCTCCGTTCAATTATCGGGGAATGACTCCCTGAAAAGAATCCAGCTGAAACAATTAGCTTAATTTGTGTAAGCGAGTAAACCTGGAATGGTTCTTGGGCCTGAAATGAGCTAACCGAACAAGCCGGGAACTCGTGCTCATCTTAATCGTCTAATGATGGCAAAACTTTGCTCTCCAAAGTGTACTAGATCAAGCATGACGCATGAAGGCTTGCTGGGAGACGTGAATATACCATCCAAACCTACATGGACATTCCGTACCAGGTTTTTATGTCATATAAAATTATAAACAAAAATAAATTTTGCAATAACTAACTCTAGGTTTTATATACGGCCACGGAGCGACATGCCAGTATGCCACTGTGGTTTGGGCCTGTTTAGTTCCCAGAAAATTTTGCAAAATTTTTCAGATTCCCCGTCATATCGAATCTTTGGACACATACATGAAGCATTAAATATAGATAAAAAATAAAACTAATTACATAGTTTAGACGAAATGGACGAGACGAATCTTTTAAGCCTAATTAGACCATGATTGGACAATATTTGCCAAATAACAACGAAAAGAGCTACAGTACCATTTTGCAAAACAAAAATTACATCTAAACCGGCCCTTGGTTCACTCCACACTCCTGCAGTCCTGCCCCGTGAAGCTGTGACAGACTTGTCAAATTGCCTTTTTATTTATATAATATATATAGAACTTGGCGAAAAGTCATATATGTCTTGACTAGGACCAGGAAGGCACGGAATTGGTGTTGGAAAAACGGGAGGAGGACCACGGCGGGCGTAAATGGATCTCCGACCTCTGGCAGCAGCGCCAGTCAGGGTTTTTTTTACCGACCGGTTTACGGTAACCGCCGGCCTCCGGTAGCGGTAAACCGGCCCGGTTTACCGGTAACCGGCCGGTAACCGGCCGAATTCAAATTTAAATTCAAACGCTCCTTCAGTTCGGTTCGGGTCCGGTTTACCGGCCGGTTTGGAGCGGTAACCGGCCGGTTTGACCGGTTTACCGCTCGGTTTGAGTTTAGATTTTTTTTTTCAAACTTCTATACGTATAAATAAATACTAAACGAACTCGAATTTGAAAAAAATTTACACCATTGGCTTCTATAAATCATGAACTATTTTTAGGAATTTTTTCAGTATTTTTTGTTTTTTTTTAAATTTTAAATTTGAATTTGGGGTCTTAACGGGCCGGGACCGGGATTTTTTTTCTTTTTTTTTCAAACTTTTATACGTATAAATAAATACTAAACGAACTCAAATTTGAAAAATTTTTACACCATTGGCTTCTATAAATCATAAACTATTTTTAGGAATTTTTTTCAGCATTTTTTTTTCAAATTTTAAATTTGAATTTGGGGAATACCTAACCGGACCAGCCCGGTTAGGGCGGTTACCGCGGTAAACCGCGGTAAACCGACCGGTTTTTTTAACCCTGGCGCCAGTACGTCCACTTGGACAATTCGGCCCATCGTTTTTTATTTCCAGCGCGCGATACGATACCATGCAAAATTACAAATGGAACAAATTGATCAATATACTAGTAGTAGTGAGTGAGGTGGAGAGATCCAGGTCCTGCCTGAGTAGCGAGTGAGTACCACTACCACCACAGCTCTTGCTCAAATCCCTGGTCCTGCAACCGAAAAACGATGCGATTTCGAGCCGTTTTCTCCGGAAAACGAAAACGGCCGGAGCCCGGAGAGACGACAGACGCGACGAGACGAGCCGAATTAAGGGCACTTTTGGTTCATCCCTTTAAGTCATTTTTGTCACTAAAATACAAAACATCCTCACTAAAGTTTAGTGGCCACTGAAATTTAATAACTTTAGTAACCAAGAAGTAACTAAAAGTGACTAAAATATACATGAGATAGCATCTTTAGTAAATGATCGCTAAACTTTAGTGGCCAATAGGTGGAACCAAACACCCCTGAAAACTCAGATAAGTTGGCGAGGGCGACGTTGCGTGCTCTGGTCTCTTCGCTCCGGGAGCAAAACGAGTGGTCCTCCAGCCCCACTCCTCCCGCCTCCAAAAACGCCCTAGATCCTTGGCCCCTCGTCACCCGCCCAATGACAACGGGCCCCGTGGGGACACGGCCCCGCACATCACTGCACTAGTAGTAGAGCTTTGCGCCCAGCCTACACTAAAAATCAGATTACGGTGCTCATCACGATCGATCTGCATACCCGGCTACATTAGATGCTACGTATAGACCGTACAGTGATGTGCGTTAGGCCCCGTTTGGTTACAGCATGTTAAAATTTAACTCACATCACATCAATGTTACGGCAAATGTATGGAGTACTAAATGTAGACTAATTACATGCATGTCGACACATATTAGGAGTAATTTACGAGACGAATCTATTAAGCCTAATTAGTCCAAAATTGAAAACTCTTTATCAAATAAAACGAAAGTGTTACAGTGTTTGTTAAATTTTAACACCCAAACCAAACAGGCCCTTATATCCTTCTCCAATTGGACCATACGGTAGGTGCGCTAATTTACCGAGTTGTTGCGCCAACTTAGACCAGATTACAAGTTCATGGACCAACAATCTCACACCCCCATTATTAGTTGATGTATGGTAGATGCAGTTTACTCGATATATATAAATACGCGTCCTTGTACGACGATGCTACAATCAATTATGAGTTCCACTCGCTTCTCACCTATCTTCTCCAGGAGATCGAGCTACCAACCGATCGTGTGGCTGAGACGACATTGCTACTGCTTACATCAAACTAAGGCCCTGTTTAGTTGCCAGAAATTTTGCAAAATTTTTCAACATTTTTCGTCACATCGAATCTTTGGACGCATACATGAAGTATTAAATATAGATAAAAAAATAAAACTAATTACACAGTTTAGACGAAATGGACGAGACGAATCTTTTAAACCTAGTTAGACCATGATTGGACACTAATTACCAAATAACAACGAAATTTGCTACAGTATCATTTTGTAAAAAACAATTTGGAACTAAACCGGCCCTAAGCTGAGCTATTCACACGTGCAGTTACGTCTGAGGCTCCACTTCACGTTACGATACTGTGATGTTCGTTGCGGTGGTACCGTGGTAATAATGCTTCATTAGTGCACACGTACAGAGTACGATCGATCGCCGTCGGTCCGGCCATCCTTGCTTGTCATCCTATTCACATGTAGACTTCTCTTAATCAGGGGTGTTTAGTTTCCACCTAAAATTTTTTATCTTATCACATCGAATATTTAGACATATGCATAGAGTATTAAATGTAGACGAAAAAAAACTAATTACACAGTTTGGTTGAAAAACCACGAGACGGATCTTTTAAACCTAATTAGTCCATAATTAGCCTTAAGTGTTACCGTAACACACATGTGCTAATGACGGCTTAATTTGGTTTAATAAATTCATCTCACGGTTTTTAGACAAGTTATATAATTAGTTTTTTAATTAGTATAAAAAAAACAATTGCAATATATCATGAAACATCCAATATGACACTTAAAATTTTTTCTAAAAAAACGAACTAGACAAGGTCGCCGCTACATGCCCCGGCCCCCCTGTCCTTTTTTTTTTTCCTATAGGAAGTTTTTTTTTTTTGACAACATATAGGAAGTTGAATGGAACCGAGCGCCTGCGGGCGGTCCATATCTGCGGATCATCGTGCACACCATCTTGTACGGTGTCTCACAACTAGAAGGGACGATTTTTTTCCACCCGGCTGAGTAAAGAGGGGACGTCGTTGTTGAGAGTTCCGTCAACTAGTGCTGCTTAAGGCTCGGCTTTTCAAGAAAACGAGCTAAAACTCTAGTTCTATGTTGAGTACCTTGACTAGAGCAGCTCCAATGTGTGTCAAAACCAAACCTCGGGAGCAGTATGGTTCGATTTGTACACTAGGACCTTGTTCACTTTCCCATCCCAACCCAAAATATTTCCTCTTCCACCCATCACATCAAATCTTTCGACGCATGCATGGAGCATTAAATGTAGGTAAAAAAGAAAACTAATTGCATAGTTTGTCTGTAAATGTCGGGACGAATCTTTTGAGCCTAGTTAGTTCATAATTAGACAAATTTTGCCAAATAACAACGAAAGATGCTACAGTAATTTTTCAGCTACTTTTCGCAAAGTGAACACACCCTAGAACACTCAAACCATATAGAATCTTTCTTTGATGCATAGGCTGCAGATGGTTTGAAACCATCCTGAATAGAAAAAATTTAAAAAGGAGTGGAGCCTATATATGCATGGAGGCATGAGGCCAGTAGTTTGCTCTGGCAATCAGATGAGAGAAACCTATCGCATTTCATTTTTGTAATCTAAAATATAACGAGGTCCACCAACTGAACAAGCCAGCAACTACAGCTATTGAACCGTGCCTCATGCTAACATTTTTTTGCTGGCAAAATAGCTGAGACACTGGAGTTGCCCTTACCAGGCCGGCTCATTAATAGCAGCAACTCCTCGTACGAACGCCGGGGGGGGGGGGGGGGGGGGGGGGGGGGGGGGTTGAGAAGAGGAAAAAGAAGCGGTGGAAATTGAGTACAATACAGAGAATACATTACAGTATTAAGTTTAATTTTGGAGTTTTAGGCTATTGGACTATGAAGTACTTAGGCTGTTTAGTACCACTGATCAAGTGAGTAAATAAGCCACAAGCTTTTCTATCCCGGCTTAGTTGGAAACTCGTGCTCATCTTTATCGCCTAATGATGAAGCAAAATTTCGCTCCCCAAGATTGTAGATCAACAGCATGAACGAAGGTTAGCTGAGAGATGAATGCTCCTTATGGCTGATGGCGGGAGGAAAGTGTCTCGGCTCCTTAATGATAGCAAATAATGTAGTGAGTAATTAGCTTCTAAGCCTTCCAAACTCGCGCGGAGCGAGTTCGCGCACCTCGCATATGTATGGTTGCAACTGGCCTTAATACAAATCCGGGTAAACCGATCTTTCAAAAAAATAAGGTTAGTTGAGAGACGTGAATATACCATCCAAACCTACATGGATATCCTGTACCAGGTTTTATGTCAATCTTATTAGAAACAAAAATAAATATTGCCATAGCTAACTGTAGGTTTTATATACGGACATGGAGCAATATACCACTATGGTTTGGTTCACTCCACACTTGTTAAATTGTTTTATTTTATTTTATACTAAATCCATCCTAATTATAAGACGTTTGGGCTTTTCTTGATATATTGATTTTACTATGTCTAGACATACTGTATATATATGTGCATAACAAATGTAATTGTTTCTAGAAAAATCAAAACGTCTTATAGTTTGCAACGGAGGGAGTATAATATACAGTATATAAGACTTGGGGCTGGTTTAGATGCAAAAAATTTTGCAAAATAGCACTGTAGCTCTTTTCGTTGTTATTTGGCAAATATTGTCCAATCATGGTCTAATTAGACTTAAAAGATTCGTCTCGTCCATTTCGTCTAAACTGTGTAATTAGTTTTATTTTTTATCTATATTTAATGTTTCATGCATGTGTCTAAAGATTCGATGTGACGGGGAATCTGAAAAATTTTGCAAAATTTTCTGGGAACTAAGGGCCGGTTTAGATCCAAATTTTTTTTGCAAAACGGCACTGTAGCTCTTTTCGTTGTTATTTGGCAAATATTGTCCAATCATGGTCTAATTAGGCTTAAAAAATTTGTCTCGTCCATTTCGTCTAAACTGTGTAATTAGTTTTATTTTTTTATCTATATTTAATGCTTCATGCATGTGTTCAAAGATTTGATGTGATGGAGAATCTGAAAAATTTTGCAAATTTTTTTGAGAACTAAACAAACGGGCCCTTGCCAAATTGGCGAAAAGTCATATGTCTTGACTAGGAACTAGGAAGCCACGGAACTGGAGTTGGAAAAACGGGAGGCAAGGACCACGGCGGGCGTAATGGACCTGTGGCAGTAGCGCCAGTACGTCCACTTGGACAATTCGGTCCATCGTTTTATTTCCAGCCGTGAAACGGTACCATGCAAAATGGATCAATACTACATCACCCATGATGAGGTGCAGAGATCCAGGGGCCCTGCCTGAGCAGCGAGTGAGTATACCACTACCTCCACAGCTCATGCTCAAATCCCTGGTCCTGCAACCGAAAAACGATGCTGGCCTTGTTTAGATGCCCAACTTTGGACATCCAAAGTTTTAAAAAATACTGTAGCGATACTATAGTATTTTGTTTTTATTTGGTAAAAATTGTCCGAACATTGACTAATTAGGCTCAAAACGTTCGTCTCGCAAAGTACAACAAAACTATGCAATTAATTTTTTGATTTCATCTACATTTAGTATTCCATACATATGCCGGCATTTTGATGTGATGGGAATTTTCTCTTTGCATAGTAAAATTTGGGGAGAAAATTCGGAGAACTAAACGAGGCCGCTATTTCGAGCCGTTTTCACCGGAAAACGAAAACGGCCGGAGCCCGGAGAGACGACAGACGCGACTAGACGAGCCGAATTAAAAACTCAGGGTGTGTTTAGATGGTCTCAAAGTGGGTGTAAAGTTCCTGTAGCACTTTTCGTTGTTATTTGGTAAAATTTATCTAATCATGAACTAACTAGGCTCAAAAGATTTGTCTCGACATTTATAGACAAACTGTATAATTAGTTATTTTTTTACCTACATTTAATGCTCTATATATACGTCTAAAGGATTTGATGTGACGAGGAATCTTGTAAAATTTTTGAAATTTTGAAGTAACCGAACACTGCCTCAGATAAGTTGGCGAGGGCGACGTTGCGCGCTCTGGTCTCTTCGCTCCGGGAGCAAAACGAGTGGCCCTCAGGGCCTCCTCCTCCGCCTCCAATCGCCCCGCCGGACCCCTCTCGTCACCCGCCCAATGACAGCGGGCCCCGTGGAGACACGGCCCCGCGAGTCAGCGGGGTACGTACCCTGGCCGCCGCGACCGAGCACGGGTGCCGTCGTCGTCGTCGTCGTCGTCCACCTCTTCCGCTCCTCCTTAATGACGCGCTAATCAGCGAGCTTAACCCACCGGCTCGGGCGAGCGCGCGGCAGTGCTTTGCTAGCGCGCACCGGCGCAGGGCGCGGGCGCGGCATTAGCTAGCGTGCGTCTCGTCACATCGGGGTGGGGGTGGGCCGGTGGGGCTTGTACGCTAGCCATTAATACGGCAGGTCGCCCATCCCATCGCGGCCGCCGCGCCCGCCCGTCTCGTCTCCCCACGCTTAAATCCCGCGTCCCGGTCGTCGCGCACTGCGCACCCCACTCCGCCTCCGCTCCCCGCTCGCCGTCGCGATTGTTGGATTGGCGGCTGCCAGCGAGCGCACTCCCGTTCCCGTTCCGGCCCGCCGCCCTGTCGGAGAGATGGACTCGGTCATGGCCGCCGCCCCCGACTCGCCGCCGCAGACTGTCGTGCTCGTCTCCGCCGGCGCCAGCCACTCCGTCGCGCTCCTCAGTAAGCCATGCCGCCTAGACTAGGCATTCCGTCGAACACGATTCTGGACTCGTCACTTCTCGCTTGCGCTTTTCGCTGACAAGTGTCCGTCCCTGCTTTTCTTTTTGTGTCTGCTTGCCAGCGGGCAATGTCCTGTGCTCGTGGGGCAGGGGCGAGGACGGGCAGCTCGGCCACGGCGACGCGGAGGACCGGCTCGTGCCCACCGTGCTCAGCGGCTTCGACGCGCCCGGGATCGCGTCGGTCATCTGCGGCGCCGACCACACCACCGCCTACTCCGAGGACGAGCTGCAGGTCTACAGCTGGGGCTGGGGAGACTTCGGGAGGCTCGGGCATGGCAACTCCAGTGACGTCTTCACGCCCCAGCCGGTCAAGGCGCTGCAGGGGCTCAAGATCAAGCAGATTGCCTGCGGGGACAGCCATTGTCTTGCCGTCACCATGGCCGGAGAAGTGCAGAGGTGAGACGACTAGCAACAGTTATACAACTGCCGAACATGTTATAACTTGTTGGGAGTACTAGCCTATGAAATATGAATGAAGCCTATTCATGCAAAAATATTTTATAAGCACTGTTATCAAGTTTTACATCATTGTATTCTGTTGCTCTATTTGACTTCTGTGCATAGCTGTTCTATTATCTGATGAGTTGATCCCTATTCCTTTATGCGAATCGTAGTTGGGGCCGTAACCAAAACGGACAGCTAGGCCTTGGAACCACTGAAGACTCGCTGCTTCCACAAAAGATTCAGGCTTTTGAGGTAACAAAGGGGGATAACGAAATCTTCATACAGAGTGATCTGGATCATGCTAGGAAAGTTTTAGGACTTACCATTTTGCACTTCGACACTTGTTCAATGCAACATGCTATGCGGAGAACATGTGTGTAAAATTGTAAATCACGATTATTGAGTTGATGTGTTGGATTCGTTTCTAAAGTACTTATGATTTGGTTCACAACAATATATTACCTAAACTGCTAATAATCATGAGATACACCATTTATGTGCTGTCATTATGTTCCTCAGTAATGGTGATGTGAGCATTGGCCCTCACCCATCCCACCTTGTTCCTTCTGGAGCAGAACTGTCACTATTTGTCAATGTCCTATGCAGTGCACTTTAGTGCTAATAGTCCTATGTTTGTAGGGTGTTTGTGTGAAAATGATTGCTGCTGGCGCTGAACATACTGCTGCAGTAACTGAAGATGGTGACCTCTATGGATGGGGTTGGGGTCGATATGGAAACTTAGGTCTTGGTGATCGTAATGATCGCTTGTTTCCTGAAAAAGTATCTTCTGCGGAGGTAAATTATCTAATTTGGCTCAGCCCGTTTTTTTTTTCCAGTTTAAAATCAACAGATCCAAGCAACTGAACGTCTACTAACACCTACAGCACTTGATACTGCATGAAAATTGATCACATGTTACAAAATCTAAATGCACTCCTTATTCCTTACTTGATCTCTGAGACTGTCAGCCGGACATATGTTTAGCTGTGACTTACTGCTGTGGCATGTTTTTCATTAAGAAGTAGAGTGAAATACAAGCCTCAAAAGTCAAAACGGTAATCACCTGATTACTGAGTTAAGGGCACACATCAGCTTTTACAGCGGTTTAAATTATACATAACACATTTGTGACCTTTCTGAAAAAGATCCTAGCGCTGAGCCACAATCAGGTGTACTCATAAGAGAACCATCAGCGACCTGAGCTGTTTGAAATCAGCCATTAGCCAAACATTCGTTTCCTTGATGATCAGTTGCATTAGTTCCGCAGACGAGGCGCTTGAGCCGTCAAACGTCCTCATGTTCCTTTCTTTCCAGATCATCCACTAGCACGCTGGATGTTGTCATCTTGAAACATCCCTTACTTAAAAAGTGTTGGGGGGTCAATATTTTTTGCCCTGATAGAAACCATCAAATGCATAAAATTCTTTCAGCTGATTGCAGAACTCTCTGTTCTTCTCTAAACATTATGCCAGTGATTTTCTTGAAATCAGCATGGAGTGCATCCATTTTACCTTTTCTAGTCCTGACAAAGTAAAGCACTAGCACTGGTCCGCCATCATCCAAGCCCAGATCAGATGTCTGCCATCATCCAAGCACACATCAGAGTTTAAATATTTGATTTATGGTTCAGTTGTAGGTGAAAAGGGAGTTCCTTACTCTAATAATTAATAATAACTTTACAGTAATCAGATGTGAAATAAGATTCAGTTTTCCCTGCGGCTTTATCTTACTCCTGCTTTAAATAAGTTAACGGAACTGTCACAAAGATATGGCCATTTTGGTCCTCTTCCCATAGATAGTTATTTTTTTACTAGTTCTTATATTTTGTCCTTCTGTAGGGTGAGAAGATGGTGCTTGTGGCATGTGGATGGCGCCATACAATTACTGTGTCCGACTCTGGTAATCTGTACACTTATGGTTGGAGCAAATATGGTCAACTGGGACATGGTGATTTTGAAGATCATTTAATTCCACATAAACTAGAAGCTTTGAAAGATAGCACTATATCCCAGGTAATACCTTCTAGAAACATTCCATGACATGGTTTCATGAAGGATTGATACAATCAAGAACTTCATTTTCACTTTACTGGGATTTAGAAAGACGATGGTTCCATACTTCCATGCACAGGTTGACATAGACACACCTACTGATGGTTTGAAGAATCTACTTTTTACATATTGGTATATATAGTCAAGTTTACATTAAAAGTTGAGGAAACTCCCAAACAAATGGGAACATATCTTATGCTACTTAGCCGAGAACCCCAGACAAAATGTCCCTGTCGGAATAAATTAGCATGTCCTCAAGTCTTTATTACTATTTGACTATTTGAGCTTTGTAATAGAAGGTTTACATACACAAGTTCTGCTGATTTAGATTTCAGGCGGTTGGAGGCATACGATGGCACTTACATCAGAGGGAAAGCTTTACGGATGGGGATGGAACAAGGTCGTTATCATCTTTGTGCCTCTACTTGCTTTGGTACCCAATTATTGGTGTCTGATTCAAACTGCGAATGCAAAATTCTATCATGTACTTTTTATCGATGGATAAAAAAGGCAAACATTGAGCAATGAATCTCTTGTGTGGATAAGAACACTTTTTTGTGCGCACATGTATAGTTGCTTAGGCATGGTGAAACTCGGCATGGTGATTGAGAAATTTCTTTACACAACAGAAACAAGATGGACTTTTTCCTTGGTCACCTTGGGAAATTAAGTTCTTGTTTCTATGAGCATGATTGCTTACTTGCAAAATTACCATTTTTTTCCAGAAGAGATACACATCTTGTCTATACATGTGCTTACTTTTGGCACAACTTAAAACTATGTACAATCTAGGCACATGGTGACTTTCATGCAGAGCTTTGCTTGCGTTCCATCTCTATTGTATTCTATTTTCACTTGCCCATGTGGGTTTTTTCTACCATCTTTTACACTGAATGTTTCTCCTATTTTGAGCCTGCAGTTTGGACAAGTTGGAGTTGGCAACAATGATGATCACTGCTCCCCAGTACAAATTCGTTTTCCAGAGGATCAGGTACGGTGTGTTTGTGGGAGGGCTAGTGCATAATACTGACTTTTTCCTCAAACAAACGATCCTTGTACTACGTGAACCAAAAAGTTATAGCCCCAAAAATGATGGTCACAGTTTGTTAATTGATTCATTTAAATGATAACTGCCAAGTTTGCTTATTACTGTGGTTACCGCAGAAAATTTCCCAAGTTGCATGCGGATGGAGGCATACACTTGCCCTTTCCGAGAAGAAAAATGTTTTCTCCTGGGGTAGGGGTACTAGCGGACAGCTCGGCAATGGTGAAATAGTTGACAGGTGGTTCTTATCTAGTGCACGAGCTCAATGTCTTCTCCCTTTTAGAACACCTGTTTATGCTAGTCTCTGCTATTTATACTCTTCTGAGCTGACAACCTATCGACTCATACCATCCTGAAGGAATACTCCTGTGCTGATTGATGCCTTAAGCCCTGACGGTTCTGGCTGCAAGAAGTTGGAATCATCAGCGGCAGCCCCATTTACAGGTTTGGTTCATTGAACTCTAGTAGCTGCAGATGCTCTTGCAAAGTTGCAATACAGGCAATTGGCTGAAATGTCTCTATTTTTTGCAGCCAAAGTTTGGGTATCGCCGTCAGAAAGATACGCCATAGTTCCTGACGAAAACGTGAGCTCAGTTCACCCACGTTTAATCTGAAGCAAATTGCTTAAACTGCAGCATTAGTTACACACAAGAACACCGACGTATCCATCTGGTTATTGCTGCTGAATTTTTCCTGTGTTGATCTTCAGGTTCCTAAAGCAGGCGAAGGCACAGCACGAGGCAACGGTGCTGACGCGAATGTACCAGAGAACGACGTAAAGAGAATGCGCGTGCAGTCGTAGTTCTTCTACCATCCACTCCACCGACCTCCCTTAGCCCTACTAGTAGTACTATGAAGACCGGGTGCCCATCTAGCGGCGCCCGATTTTTGTGCATTATGTTCTGCCGAAGTGCTTTCCGTGGACGGACGGACCTCCTGGTGTTCAGATGTTAGCACTGCCTCGCATCGCAGCGATGATGTGTGTGTGATGTGATTCACCCCTTAGAGGTGGCTAGCCCAGTCGACCTGCACTTGCTGTGCTGTTAAGATGTGTCCTGGATCTTTTTTTTTTGACAACATGTGTCCTGGATCTTTGATATTGCATGGAGGGTACATTAAGTGCTTCATTCTCGTTTCTTCCCACTTGCATGATGATGGCCAACCAAAGCCATCAGTCTTTTCGGCAGACGTTCTGTTTTTCTTGGCAAGAGGTACTAGGATAAGTAAACTGAATTTTGGGTGTGAATGTGATTGACTGATGGTAGAAAGGAAAAAGTCTAATTGACCCCCCCAGCTATTGGGGGTGGTCTAGTTTACCCCCTCAACTATGAAACGGTCTAATATATCCCCTGAACTTTGCAATACTGGCCAAATCACCTCCTCGAGCGGTTTTAGACGGTGGTTTTGCTACAGTAACAACGTTTTGCTACAGTAACAGTCTTTTTTATTTATTTCGCCTTAATCTTTGAAAAATCATAGTAAATCACAAAATGAAAAATTCAATTTTGTTGGACTCTACATGAGTAGATCTACACAGTGAACATATAATATAATATGCTTTAGTACAAAGTTTTTGCTGTAAATTTTGATCTATTTTTTTCTGTAATTAATTTGAATAATTCATACAATAAAAACTTTGTACTAAAGCATATTATATTATATATTTACTGTGTAGATATACTCACGTGGAGTCCAACAAAATTGGATTTTCCATTTTATGATTTTTTGTGATTTACTATGATTTTTTAAAGATTCAGACGAAATAAATAAAAAAAGAAAAGGACAAAACACTGTTATTGTAGCAACCGTTGTTACTGTAGCAAACCCACCGTCCAAAACCGCTCGAGGGGGTGATTTGAACGGTTTTGCAAAGTTCAGAGGGTAAATTAGACCGTTTCATAGTTGAGGGGTAAGCTAGACCACCCCCAATAGTTGGGGGGTCAATTAGACTTTTTCCATTATAGAAAGGAACAAAACAGTACGGATGCGGCATCTGCTACTGCTAACCCTGGAGATGAGACATGAGAGGCAGAGAAAGGGAAGGCAGGAGGTTGACGAAGCAAGTGACGCCCTTGTGATTTGTGAATTCTGATGCCTGGACGTTCCTTTCCTTCTCGGCATTATCGATTGCTCGACCAGATTGACCATGCAAGTCACGGTGTGACGCACCTCCGAATTCTGTTCCTGGATGCCTGCCGCCTGCGTTGGGTGCGGCGGAATTCAGAGAATTGCGTGGCCGCGTGACTCGGTTGCGCACGCTCTCGCATTGCGGCCTTGTGGCCTTTGTGGGATGGGCGGCCGGCTAGGCCCAACCCAAGGTCGCCGAGGCGGGGCCACACGGGGACGGCTGGCGGCCCAAGTGAGCCAACATGTAGCGCGAGGCCGCGAGCTGGCTAGCCTGGCCCAGTCGCACGACAGGAGTGCGGGGGGCCCGGGTCATACAGGGTGTGTTTGCTCTGGTTCTTGAGCCAAGATGAGCCTGGTTCGAAAAGGCCATCCGTACGCCCACAGCCTGGCTCCGAAAGAACGCGACGGGCGGCCGTTTTTCTGGAGCCGCTTGGCCAGGGCCAAGTTGCGTTCGCGTCACCTCCCTCCATCTTCCGTCCGCATCGTCGTCTTCACTCCCTGAAGGATAGGTCAGGTGTGTGGGGAGCAGACTTGTTCAGTCCTGAGAATTACAGTGCGTGTCATTCAGCGATATCAATACTTTGGGATGCTGAAACAGTGTGTGATTGATCATTTTCATTTTGATGCAAAATGTTAAGCGGGAATCCCAGCAAGGAGGTGCTGCGTACTCGGCGAGGTGCTGCGGAGGAGGAGCAGAGCTGCTCGGTCTCAAGATGTCAACGGGGAATTCCCCATCGAGGAATAGGTCGCCATCCCTATCCCCGCGGGGGAAGAATTTCCCCCATCCCCGACCCCGTGAATGTCAACGGGGATACTTCTCTCCCATCCCCGTCCCCGTGCGGGGAAAAAATCCCCGCGAGGATACCATCCCCGCTCAAAGACTACACAATAGCAGTTCATATGCACAAATGTTCATCAGTTTACAACCACAAATACAAATGAAAAAACACATATTACAATTCAAATCTCTCATGCCCTTGACCCAGCGTGCTCCATCACCAGAGCCATCGGGGAAGCAAGCCATGGTTGTCGATTTGACGTCGGTGGCCATCTTGAACTCTAGATCTACAGCTCCAGGCACCCACCGGACCTCAGACTCCTGGCTCCCTGTAGGTGAGCACGCGTGTGGTGCGCCTGGTCCGGCTCCAGCGAGCCGCCTGCGCCCACATCCCGTGCGGCATGGGTGCCTGGTTCGGCTCCGGCAGGCCGCCTGCGCCCACTTACCGTGCGTCGTGGGGGCCTAGCAGCCTGCGCCCGCCTCCTGTGCGGCGAGGTACTTGGCTGCCTTGTGCTGGATCTGCCGCGGCTGGATCTCCAGGGAATGTGAGGTAGGGGAACGGGTAGAGCTAAGGAGGCTTAGGGGCTCGGGCTAGTTGGGACGGGAGTGGCTGGTGGTGGCGACGGGAGTAGATGAGTGAGGTCTGGAGGATGAGGGAGTAAGGTTTAGGTTAAAGTTGCTTATATATGTGCACAACTATTGGGCCTTATTGGGCCTTCAGCACGCAGTCGGTCCCCGAAGGGAGCGGGGTCGGGGGCCTGCATACCATCCCCGCCCCCATGACCCCGACGGGATAGGATTTGACCCATTTAATTCCCCGTGGGGGAAGATTTCTTACCATCCCCGTCGTCTAATGGGTGAATTCCCCACGGGGAATCGGGGAACGGGGCCCCGTTGACATCTTGAGCTCGGTCCTTGGAGCAGAGGAGCAGAGGTGCTGCGGAGGAGGAGGGTCGTGCCCTGCTCGTGCTGCTGCTGCCGTGCTCATCGTGCTAGCCCTACAGTGCTTGCCTTGCTCGCCCTACTCGTGCTGCTGCTGTCTTGTGCTGTGCTCACCGAGGAGGTCCATCACTTGTTCGACAAAATACATCAAAAGTGGTAACCTTACCAATTTAAAGAAAAAATGACTATATAAAAAATAAACCAGGTAACCAAACACACACTAGCCAGGCTTAGACACTCAGGCTAAAGTTGCTCAACTCAGGATTTTAACCAGGCTAGAAATTAGTCCGAAACCAAACACACCGATATAGCCTACAGTGGCACACTGGCGCAAGATCGGCATGTTTTGTCGGTCGTGGACGCATTCCGCTTGGCGCGCCTGGTTTGCATCAGCATCACCAGCCGACAGCCGTGTGCATCACCAGCACGCTCCTTCTGGCTTTCTTCTGGTAGGGAAAAAAATTGAAAGGAGCTGTGGTACCACTAAGCCATTAACCACTTGACCCATTCAAGCTGACAAGTGTTTTCGCTGATAAACCAAGCGAACAGGGCTGACACACACCTCTTCGCCGGCCGTCGTCCCTGCCGCCAGCCACACCCACACCTCACCTGACCTGACACACACACCTCACGGCCGGCGGTTCGCTCGGTCGTCTCTAGCTGCACAACACACACACACACACGTGTGGGGCATGGTAAGCAGAGGAATCCAGGCAAATGCCGCGCGACGGCGACATGGTGACATGGACTGGCGCGGGTGGGTGCCCAGGCCGCATCACGCCACAGCGACGGCCGAAGCTGGCAGTGGCAGGCTGGCAGCCAAATGCGCCATACGGCCCTCGCCGACTCCGACTCATGAGGCGTCAGCCATTAGGTGTCACACCCGCCCCGGCCGTCGCCATCCTCCGCCCCGGCCCGCGCGCTGCAGCTAGCCTCGCCTCGCTCGCCACTCCATCGCGGCTAGCTCCTCTATCGACGCCGCGCCCCCTCAAATCACCAGGTCCACCAGACCACCACCACGGCACACGCCCACCCATCGGCCCCGGCCCCGGACCAGCTGTGATACGGCCGATCGACCCCTCTGTTGCGATCGGTGGAAGACACCGCGTAGCCGATTCTTCTATTCTACCACCGCAGTCCAGATCTTGTTACCGCGGCGACACGTACGGCCCCGGTGGATCCGGGTTACATATGCCGCGTGCATTTCGTGTTGCCGGCCGGAGCGACGGAGGAGACGCGACGGCGACGCCGCACTGGACCAGGGGTAGCCGGGTAGGTACAGTACAGCGCCACCTACCTACTGGCTACTGGGCACTGAGCAGCGGGGCAGGGGACACAGGCGCGGCACCAATCACAATCAGGCTTCGCCCAAGGGAGAGCGCGCGCATCATTAAACAGCGGCAGCGACGTCATCTATATCTCTGGCTACCATACACATACACGTAACCACATCAACATGGACTTCACCTTCCCTGCCACTTCGACGACAGCCGCAGCGACGATGACGACGCCCGATCCGCCGGCTGTCGTCGCAGGCCCACTCCCGTTCCCGTGGTTCGCGGCCGCCGCCTCGCCGTCGTGGCCACCACCCTGCAGGTCGTCCCCTCCCTCTCCTCCTCCCGCCGCCACCGCTGCGCCGCCGGTGACGACGAGGAGCCAAGCGCTCACACTCACCGCCATGGCCGCCGCAGCGCAACAAGGGCCGACGCCGGGCGAGGGAGGAGACGCTGCGGCGGTTGCGGAGGTGGAGGACAGGATGGACCTGCTGTGGGAGGACTTCAACGAGGAGCTGGCGCGGGCCGGCCGCGGCTCCTTTCGCGCCCGCGCCGCCACCGGCGGGCTGCAGCAGGCGCGCGACCTGTGGTCGTCGGGCTCGTCGGACGCGGAGTCGTCGTCGGAGCCCGCGGCGGCACGCGGGTGCGCGCCGGTGCTGCGCCCCTCGTCCAGGGCCGCCGGCGCGGTCCGGCACTGCCGCCGCCGCGCCGGGACGTGGGTGCTGCTCATGCGGATCTTCAGGCGGCTCTTCGTCATCGAGAAGACCGTCTCCGCGTCCGCGGCCACCGCCAGGCGGCAGCACGCCGCTGCCACCACGAGGGCGAGCTGATGCCGGCATGCTTGCAGCCAATCCTGCTCCTGCCCGCGCAGGCAATTGCCTCCATGATCATGAATGGTGCGCTGATCGTGAGCTGCATCCTGCATGCATGCTTCCTTTGCCAACGTACGCCGTACGGCCACTAGTAAATTATACTGCTATGCTACTCCATTAGACATACAAGTAAGGGGATCTGTTCTTGATGCTGTAAGTAAATAGGGTTCAGTGGTTCATTATCAGCAGACAGCAGATACAGAGAAATTAGAGCAGTGTCATAGCAATGCCACTCCATTTCTTAATTCTCCCACTGTTAATTACTGGCACTTCATTTTTGAATCCTATTTTATGAATTCATCGATCACCCTGTTCGCTTGTGCTTATCAGCGCTTATCATCCAGTCATTCAGCAGTGTTTTTCTCTCACAATAAATTAGGATAAGACAGAACAGGGTGAATAGTAGAAATGTAAAGAGGAAAAAAAAAGAAAGGCCAATGCATTTGCACATTCTTCTTTTTGTGCCCTTTTTTATTAGTCACGAGACGGTGTCTTGTGATTCATGGTATCATATCCGCGGATCTAAAGAAAGAAAGAAAGGTGCACGGCTTTCTGACAAAATTTTTTTGGTGTGGATTCGTGGGGATGAAAGGTGCTTGTGCTGATGCGTGTTTTTATTTGGGCGGCTCACATAAGGACAGGGGCATTAGCTCGCACTAATGAACTGACTAAAGGCAAAAGGATACCACGGAAAGGACATCCAACCTCCTGCCTCTCTCTCAGCAGTAACAACCCTTTTGTCCTTCCAAGGTAACTTCACAAATCACAGTCGACGGACAGCTACGTTGTGTAAGAATGGGAGAAGAATAACATCCCCAATACAAACTGCCTAGGATCAGCAATTCAGCATAATGGCAGTGGGCGCTATGACCGTTTGAGTACTTGTTGTACTTCTATTTTCAAGGCTGCGAAGTGGCACTGCAGCTAGAGACTCACAAACTTTTTTTTTTCTTTTTTAAAGAAGAGACTCACAAAGTTCATCACAACAAAGAAACTGATACTTTTGTCTCATTGCTTGTACCATTTTACTTGCATCCAAATTCAAAAACTGCATGGGCATAGGTAGGAAAGGGACAATTCTTGCAAATTACTCCCTTCGTATCGGATTTAGAAGTCGTTTTGGACAAGGTTTGAGTCAAACATTGGGAATATAAATCATCAATAACTTTTAAGTTGTTGAGTTTGCAAATGTAAAAATTATATGAATAGATTTATCTTAAAAAATACTTTCATAAAAATATACATATATCACTTTTCTATAAATATTTTTTATAAAAACGCGAGGTCAAAGTTGTGTTTTGAAGACCATGTCGCTGTCATAAAAGACTTCTAAATCCGATACGGAGGGAGTATGTTGGGATCCTACCATGAGTCAATAACAAATTGGGGTCAACTAACAGCTGTGTAGACAGGAGATAGCCCACAAGGACCTAGAGCTCGTACACTGTACACACATAAACACAGCGTGGTGGCAGCCGGGCGCCCGGGCCTACTTTCACCAACTATCTCAGGCCGATGTGTGCACCAGGATTAAATATCATGCATCTTCTAGGCCAACAATAGAATGATGCAGCAATGATCAATTCTTTTTAGTAACGGAGAGAATCTCCCAAGATGATGGCAGACCGAGCCAATGCAACAAGAACTGGAGTTTCGTGCGAAGTTAAAACCCAAGTGCTTGGTTGGTTTCATAGCAACACAAATGTAAATGAAATTAGTTCAATCCTATCTCCCACCGGTAACATCCGCAACTTTAAATCATTTACGTTTGCGTTGCCAATGGTAGAACCAAACAGCTCGCCAGTGCCTACTTCATGGCTGTCAAGTGAAAGTTTTTTTGAGGTCAACTACGGGGGATCTGTCAAGTGAAAGTAACATGACTAGACCAATATGCATCACAGAGGCACCAATGATGATACTTGAATTTCATACATACATATATATAGTATATACAGCAATTTTTTTGACAAAAAAAGATATACCACAAGAATTGTATGATTGCTGCCTATTAATAATGGCATCAATAATGGAGAGTTTGTGCGCAATTGTGTTGATATCTTGTTAACAGAAGGGGAGCGCCTCACAATTTGCTTGATGCCACAAGATACTTGGTATGACGGGCCTGTGCCATCAATTTTCCTGTCTTTTTCTTCCTGAAATCGACAGAGACGACACCAACTGATTTTCCAGCATGCAACAACTTCCCCTCAACCTCTATTTCCTCCTGGACAATTAACCAAAAAAGTTAACAGTATTGTTGAAAAACTCTGTAAGGAAACATAGCGGTGTGGAAACAAAGAAAAAGTTGAAAATAAAACTATTTTGACAGTTTGTCACCACCAAGGGCAGTGCAAAGAGATGACTAACAAAGTAACAAGTGGGGGCTATGGGCAAAAATGTCAAAAAGTGGTAGATATTTGAAACCTATACATAGAGAGTGGCATTTTGAAGTGTTGAGTGTTGGTTTTTTTAAGCTGCACTTGGTGATGGCAAATTGGCAATTTTCACTAGCCGAAGCTGGCTTCATTTTTGTTTAACTTCCATTAGAACAACCAAAGGACCATCAGTACAATGCGACATCTGGTAGTATCAACTACCAAGATGGCTACTTTTTATACCTAACAGAAAATTTTCCAGATATAAAGTGATACAATCCTACACTGTTCAACAATGTTATCCAAAACAACACTCATTTATGTAACCAGCTTTTCTGCTTACACACGCAATACATCCATACCATTAATGCAAGTCGCCAAAAGGTACGAAGCAAAGAAGTACAATAACCATTTCATCTTGGCAATAGAGCTGTTGTCATGCAATGTTTACTTACTGATGTTAAGTCATAAAAATGTAAGCATTCAACCTTTCTAGAGGACCACGAAGCAACACTAAAGCTTATAGAAGAATCTGAAAAGATGGGTATTTATCTATTCTAAACAAACAATGTTAGACCTAATGATACTGGCCTGGCAACAGGCACATCTGTTATGCATGAGCATAAAAAACAATAAAAAGTATGAAACTATCAGCATTGAGTCATTTATTTGGCAGCGATTAGGAAAAATATCTTAATCACGCTGAAGACGGATTTCTAGTATAAGAAAGATGGATAACTGAATTAGGATTTAAATAACCTGTTGGAAAATTAAACTAAAGACAGTTTCATAGGTTCTGAAATTATGTTATCATGAATACATCAAATTGTCTAGAACAGACAGATAAGAACATATAATGAACTCTTTGCCACATCCTAATACAATCAAAGAACTTTCACTATTGAAGTTGTACTATCCTTAATTACCACAAAATGCAACCTCTAGCCTCTAGACAGATATACTAATAAATTATTTCAGAATGCTAGAAAATAATAAAAACACAAATCCAACAACTTCCATCAAGTTGGAAGCAATTTCAGCATCCAATCCCAGCTCATCCCTACAGTCCTACTCATTATCTGCCAACTTCACAATACAGCACATTGACTAGTATCCAGTAAGAGAAGATCCCTGAGGTATTATAGCCACAACAACTATGAGTGTGCCATTGAGATCCAAGCCCACAGATTAGTGACAGTTTCTGAAAGCCAGAAATTCATGCACAACAGCAAGCAGTAGAATTGTACCAATCATGGGAGACTGCAATTTCTAGGAGACAAACCACAACATGCTAATCTGACATTCGCCTTAAACATGCCAGAACCACGACACAGCCTAATTGTCAATAGAAAGTACCAGGGGCGGATCCAGGGCCCGGGCTGCCCGGGCTGCAGCCCGGGGCGAGTCCATGTAGCTCTTTTAACATATGTGGTGTTTAGCCTAAAAAACTATGATCTTAATTAGACAAAAGGAGACCTAGGAAGCAAGATCAGACTATTTTGAACGTGAATCAGCAGCTCAGCCCGGGGCGCAGCCCCGTTCTGGATCCGCCCCTGGAAAGTACACACCTTCAAATTACCAGAGAGCAATTACTGAAAGTGAATGCCATTTCTTCAGGAAAAAAGGATTTCCCAATGGCCTAGCTCTAGCACTAGCAGGCTAGCAGCATAAATGCAAAATCGATCCAGTTCCATCATAAATCCCGATCCTCATGAACTATTTTTTTAATACCATAATCGAACACAACAGGAAATGTGAACCGAGAGAGAGTGGGTCTCAGTCTCACCCCGACTGCAGCCGCGTCGACAAAGGAGACGCTGATCTCGATGGAGACCCCGCTGCTGGGGAGCCCGCTGCAGAAGAACACGGCCGATCCCAGCTGGTCGGCGAGCGTCGCTGTGACACCACTGCGGAGGTACCCCACGGGACTCTGCAAGGGCGCCACAGATCGAACCAAGCAATCAAGTCAAGCAGTATATGTCTCGTCAGTCACTCCGACTCCGTCGACACCATCTCGAACCGAAGTCGGCAGAGAAGGGAGTGCGAGAGGCTTACCGCAAGGCGAGGTGTCACGAAGAAGGAGCAGAGGAGGCGGCCGTGCTCGGCGGCTTCGATGCTGACGCCGCTGAGGACAAAGGGGTCGTAGAAGTGGAGCCGCGCAGGGGTGGAGCCGGTGATTTTCTCGGCGGTTGCGGTGGGCTCCAGGCTTTTCCGCACCGCTTCCGGGTCCATGGTGGTGGCGCGCCGGGCGGCGAGGAGGGGAGGCCGCGCCACCTGATTCCGACGAGGTGTCGTGTCGGCAACCAAGACGCACGCAGCTCCGAAGACGAAAGGAGGCTGGCAGGCTGCTGCAGAGCGTGGTGGTGGGGGTGGGCCGGTGGGGGAATGTGGGATTGCTAGGGTCATAGGCTGACAGGTGGGGCTACGGACGGATAACTAGTCAACACTGGGGTCAATGTTGACTGTTGAGCATATGTACAGGGTTTAGTTTGTGGTGAAAAATTTTTAGGTGTCACATTAGATGTTTTATGAAATGTCGGAAGGGGTATTCGGATACTAATAAAAAAACTAATTATATAACTCGCCTGGAAACCGCGAGACGAATTTATTAAGCCTAATTAATTTGTCATTAGCACATATATGTTACTGTAGCAATTATGGTTAATTATGAACTAATTAGGTTTAAAAGATTCGTCTCGTGATTTCTATGCAAACTGTGCAATTAAATTTTTTATCTACATTTAATGCTCCATATATATGTCTAAACATTCAGTGTGATGGAATGAAAAGTTTTTGAGTGGGACTCTGAGACAGAGGCTTACTGGCTTAGGCTACAGGTGCTGGAACTTTGTTCTGTCTTTCTTCCCCTTCTATGTGTTCAAATACTTGTATTTCCATTTATCTCTGAAATGAAAATGGAGGATGACCTTCGTGTGGAAAAAAACACTCGCGCAATTGAGCAGGAATTATTCTCTTTAATTGGATTCCTCTCTATGAAAAAAATACTGCCTCCATCAAAAAGTATATAATTCTGGATTTAGACCGAGTTAAACTTCTTTAAATTTAAATAAATTTATGAAAAAAATACTATGACTCCAAATAAATATACTATAAAGACATATTCTGTGATTAATCTAATACTTTCTTCGTTCCAAATTGTAAAGACGTACAAATTTACTGATATACACTTAGATATTCGTTATAACTAGATATATAGTAAGAACAATGTATCTGCAAAAGTCAAAACATCATATAATTTGGGACAGAAGGAGTAACACTTATTTAGTATCATAAATGTTTGTTTCATAAATTTGGTTAAATACTGTTTGACTCCTTAAAAAAAGAATTGCATACTTTTTTATGACTGAGGAAGTACTTTACATCTAAGGGGCCACTTGGTGAGGCTTCGAGCACTCTGGCTCTGGCTCCGGGAATACTTTAGTAGCATCGCGAATCATGTTGGACTGTAGACTGTAGCTGTCATGTGGGGGCACACGTATACCCGGCGTCGTCGTGCCCGTGACATCCGCCGAGCTGCAGAGCGAGCGTCCAACGCGGTGCACGCCCAGGCCAACGAGAGTGGCTAGGAGAATATTTAGTGATTTGTTTCCGTGGCTGTTACCGTGAGTCTAGGAAGTTTGTTTCCTCTTTTATTTATTTGCCAAAGTTAGTTGAGCTACGGGCTATATATATCTTGTACGTGAGAACATTGAGGAATCAAGAAAGTATTATCCCAAACTCTATCTCTCTCGTGTTCTTAAGCCTGCGGCGGAGGGGCAAACCTCGCCGGAGAAGACAGATCGCGGCTACGAACTACGTAGCCGGGGTCGTGCTATCCTAGGGCTTGACGCCCTTGACAACCTGGTATCACAGACCAAACGATCCTCTACTCCCACCGCTAGCGCCGCGCCCGCCGCCAACAACCCTAGCCCACAAACCACCGCCGCACCATCCTCACCCGATTCCGCCGAGTCCCGCGTCTCCACCATGGGTGACAACGGTGACTTGAAGCCAACCCTGGAGGCCATCGCCAAGGCCCTGACCACACTGCAAGCGTCGTTCGAGGCTACCACCGCCGCCCTGCAGGCCCTCGTCTCGGAGCGTTCGTCTTCGTCCTCGGGTTCCAAGACAATGATCGGGGACCACCACAACAACAGGCCACCGAAGCACTGGCGCCCGGAGTTTCCTCGCTACGACGGCAAGACAGACCCGCTCATCTTCATCAACAGATGCGAGTCTTTCTTCATCCAGCAGCACGTCATTCCAGCGGAGCGAACGTGGATGGCTTCGTACAATCTGCACGAGAGCGCGCAACTTTGGTTCATGCAAGTCCAGGAGACCGAGGGGACGCCAACGTGGGAGCGTTTCAAGGAGCTCCTCAATCTGCGTTATGGGCCTCCGCTCCGGTCGGTTCCCCTCTTCGAACTCTCGTCGTGCCACCGCACCGGGTCGGTCGAAGACTACTGTGACCGGTTCCAAGCCCTACTGCCCCCCGCCGGTAAACTTGATGAAGCGCAGCGCGTGGAATTGTTCTCGGGTGGCCTCCTACCGCCGCTCAGCCTCCAAGTGCAACAGCAAAAACCAACGACCCTCGCCGAGGCCATGA
The DNA here is from genome assembly GCA_038087645.1 of Saccharum hybrid cultivar R570. NCBI lineage: Eukaryota > Viridiplantae > Streptophyta > Magnoliopsida > Poales > Poaceae > Saccharum > Saccharum hybrid cultivar. The sequence goes on from JAQSUU010000508.1 coordinate 447,658, forward strand.
GTCTCGCTCGTCAGTTTGAGCTCATGGAGCCGTACCTCTTTCCGTCCAAGACGAGCGGCAAGGGCGTTCTGTCCACTCCAGTGCCGCGGCCGGCCCAGCATCCAGTTTCGACGATCAAGGCGGCACCAGTATCTACGTCGGTGGAGGGGCGGCCAGTGCGCCGGCTCACCCAAGCCGAGCAGGAGGAGCGTCGTCGCTTGGGCCTTTGCTTTAACTGCGACGAGCGGTACAGTAGGGGGCACAACAAGGTATGCAAACGCTTGTTCCTGTTGGACAGTGTCGAAGACGAGGACGAGGCTGACGAGGTTGAGGAGGAGCCGAACACCAAGGGTGCCACAGACTCGGCCGTCTTCTCCCTGCACGCAGTGGCCGGGATCTACACCAACAACTCCCTGCTCCTGCGTGTGTCCTTGGGTGCCACCTCCCTCATCGCGTTGGTGGACATCGGGTCGACCCACAACTTCATTGGGGAGGCCGCGACCGAGCGCACGGGACTTCAGCCCCAGCCACGCCCTCGACTGACGGCCACGGTGGCCAACGACGACAAAATCGCCTGCCCAGGCGTGTTCCGGCGCGCACCCATCTGCATCGACGGCATCAAGTTCAATGTCGACCTCTTCGTCATGCCGCTCGCCGGTTATGATATGGTGCTCGGCATGCAGTGGCTGGCGCGGCTGGGGTGCATCGAGTGGGACGTTCCTGGCCGCAGCATGGCGTTCCAACATCAGGGCCAGCGCGTCACTTGGCAGAGCGTTTCCCCCCCCCCCCGCATGGCCCGGGCGCCCACGCGGTCTCCGTCGACGACAACCTCCTGGAGGGCCTGTTGGGTTCCTTCCCCGATGTCTTCGCCGAACCCACAGGCCTTCCACCACCACGTGCTCGTGATCACGCCATCGTCCTCAAGCCGAACGCTTCACCGGTGGTTGTCCGCCCATACCGGTATCCGGTGGCCCACAAAGACGAGCTGGAGCGACAGTGTGCCGCCATGATCGCCCAGGGCATTGTTCGGCGCAGCGACTCCGCGTTCTCATCCCCGGTCCTCCTCGTCAAGAAGCCGGACGGGACGTGGCGTTTCTGCGTCGACTACAGGGCGCTGAACGCGCTCACGATCAAGGATGTGTTCTCGATCCCGGTCGTCGATGAGCTGCTCGACGAACTCCACGGCGCGCGGTTTTTCTCCAAGCTAGACCTGCGCTCTGGGTACCACCAGGTGCGGATGCGCCGTGAGGACATCCACAAGACGACCTTCCGCACCCACGACGGCCTATACGAGTTTTTGGTGATGCCGTTCGGCCTCTGCAACGCGCCGACAACTTTTCAAGCTCTCATGAATGATGTACTTCGGCCGTTTCTTCGTCGCTTTGTACTCGTGTTCTTTGACGATATTTTGATATACAGCAAGACGTGGGCGGATCACCTTCGCCACCTCCGAGCCGTCCTCACTGAGCTCCGTCACCAACGACTCTTCGTCAAGCGCTCCAAGTGTGCGTTCGGGGTGCCGTCCGTCTCCTACCTCGGCCACGTGATCTCGGAGGCGGGCGTCGCCATGGACCCGGCCAAGGTGCAGGCCATCCACGACTGGCCGGTGCCACGGTCGGCGCGCGCGGTTCACGGCTTCCTTGGATTGGCGGGCTACTACCGCAAGTTTGTCCACGGATACGGCACGGTCGCGGCTCCCCTGACGGCGCTCTTGAAGAAGGACGGGTTCTCGTGGACACCGGAGGCGGCCGCGGCTTTCGACGCCCTCAAGGCCGCGGTCACTTCGGCGCCCATGCTCGCCATGCCGGATTTCACCAAGCCGTTCATCGTGGAGTGTGACGCATCGACCCACGGCTTCGGCGCCGTGTTGATTCAAGACGGCCACCCGCTCGCGTTCTACAGTCGGCCGGTTGCGCCCCGTCACCGTGCCCTTGCTGCATATGAGCGTGAGCTCATAGGCCTCGTCCAGGCGGTTCGGCATTGGAGGCCATACTTGTGGGGCCGTCGGTTCGTCGTCAAGACCGACCACTACAGCCTCAAATACTTGCTCGATCAAAGGCTCGCTACCATCCCCCAACACCAGTGGGTGGGCAAGTTGCTGGGGTTCGACTTCTCGGTGGAGTACAAAGCCGGCGCATCAAATACTGTGGCAGACGCTCTCTCGTGTCGCGACACGGCAGAGACCGGCGCGGTGCTGGCCCTCTCGGCGCCCCGCTTTGATTTCGTCGCTCGCCTCAAGCAGGCCCAGGGGACCGATCCGGCCCTCGTCGCGCTACACGCGGATGTTTGCGCGGGCACCCGCGTGGCGCCATGGAGCGTGGTTGATGGTATGGTGCAGTTTGGGGGCCGCCTATACATACCACCAGCGTCTCCCCTTCTTCAAGAGATCATGGCAGCGATACATGAGGAGGGACACGAGGGCGTCCAACGCACGCTGCATCGACTTCGCCGCGACTTTCACTTCCCTAACATGAAACAAGTTGTGCAGGATTTTGTTCGCGGTTGCGCCATGTGCCAGCGGTACAAGTCCGAGCACCTCCACCCCGCTGGACTGCTCCTGCCACTTACAGTTCCTCAAGGCATATGGACGGACATCGCACTCGACTTCGTGGAGGCTCTACCGCGTGTCAAAGGGAAGTCAGTCATCCTCACGGTGGTTGATCGGTTCAGCGAGTACTGCCACTTCATCCCCTTGGCGCACCCCTACTCGGCGGAGTCCGTCGCACAGGCTTTCTTCACCGACATCGTCCGCCTTCACGGCGTACCGCAGTCCATAGTGTCAGACCGCGACCCGGTGTTCACGTCCACTTTCTGGCAGGAGCTGTGGCGTTTGGTGGGCTCCAAGCTGCACATGTCGACCGCGTTCCACCCGCAGTCTGACGGACAATCCGAGGCGGCCAACAGGGTGATCATTATGTACCTGCGCTGCCTCACCGGGGATCGGCCTAAGCAGTGGCTACGGTGGCTGCCGTGGGCGGAGTTCGTCTTCAACACCGCGTACCAGAGCTCGCTCCGGGACACTCCGTTTCGGGTGGTTTACGGTCGGGACCCACCGTCCGTCCGTTCTTACGAGCCGGGGGAGACCCGTGTCCCGGCCGTCGCCAAGACCATGGAGGAACGGGATGCGTTCCTTGCTGACGTTCGTTACCGCCTTGAGCAGGCACAGAAGACGCAGAAACGACACTATGACGCCAATCATCGTGAGGTGGTGTACAAGGTGGGCGATTGGGCTCTGTTGCGCCTGCGTCACCGCGCTCCTGCCTCGCTGCAGCAGCCCATGACCGGCAAGCTGAAGCCGCGATTCTACGGGCCCTACCGCGTCACCGAAGTCATCAACGAGGTGGCCGTCCGCCTCGCTCTTCCTCCTCAGGCTCGTCTCCATGACGTGTTTCATGTGGGCGTCCTAAAGAAGTTCGTCGGCCCACCGCCTACTGCTACGCCGCCGCTGCCTCCGATTCACTACGGTGCTGTGGCCCCGGAACCTGTGCGCGCCATCCGCACATGCCTGGCTCGGGGAGTTCGGCAGGTCCTTGTCCAGTGGAAGGGCCAGTCCGCGTCTTCGGCTACGTGGGAAGCCGTTGAGCCATTCCTCTCCAAATTTCCATCATTTCAGCTCGAGGACGAGCTGAACCTCGAGTGGGGGAGATGTCATGTGGGGGCACACGTATACCCGGCGTCGTCGTGCCCGTGACATCCGCTGAGCTGCAGAGCGAGCGTCCAAAGCGGTGCACGCCCAGGCCAACGAGAGTGGCTAGGAGAATATTTAGTGATTTGTTTCCGTGGCTGTTACCGTGAGTCTAGGAAGTTTGTTTCCTCTTTTATTTATTTGCCAAAGTTAGTTGAGCTACGTGCTATATATATCTTGTACGTGAGAACATTGAGGAATCAAGAAAGTATTATCCCAAACTCTATCTCTCTCGTGTTCTTAAGCCTGCGGCGGAGGGGCAAACCTCGCCGGAGAAGACGGATCGCGGCTACGAACTACGTAGCCGGGGTCGTGCTATCCTAGGGCTTGACGCCCTTGACAGTAGCACATGAAAAAACGGCTCTGCCTCCTTCAAAAAATGAACTGAGAAACGAAGGTGCCGAATAAGCTGAGGTTTGGGTGCTCTGGCCGCCTCCGCCACAGTGCTGCTACAGTACAGGCCGGAGCCGGTCGCCGCCCCTCCAAACGGCCTCCAATAATAGTATATCAACACGACCTCCCGTTTTAACTAGCAATATGCCAATATTTATAAAATATAGGAATATTTATATTATTTATTTATTTATGAAAGTAATTTTTATAATAATGTAATATGTCAACCTTTTCTGAACCTATATAAATTTTAGATCTTAATAGTCAAAGGTATAAATTAAAGTTTGACTTATAAAAACCTAGAAGCACTAAAGAGGACTATTTTGCATGAATTGGGCAGAAACAACGAAAAGGTTGAGTGCAGGCTGGATTACAATGGCCTTATTCAAATCAGTAACGGCTTATGACAGCAAATTTTAACCAAATAAAACTAGCAACCTCAGTGCATTTAGTATAGCAATGACTTATGACAAATGATTTCCAACTTATAACTGGCTATTTTCCCTGAATCTCTGTATGTGCCTCATTCTCTCGCTGCATAGCTACATTTGACACCTTGATCAGAGTTCGTCTTTCGGAAGCCCTGACGGCGATGAAGATGTAATGCCCTCTTCTACAGCACCAGCACCCGTCTGCGTCACTTCGTCCACGGCACCAGCTCTGGGGCCCTTGTTCTTCTTGATGAAACTGATGATGTCCTCGGCCGTTCTTCCGCCATTGTAGTTATAAAGGTCACCGGTTGTCGAGTAGAAGTAGATCGTGGGATATCCCTCCACCACCAAATCGGTAGGGATATCGTTTGCAGTGCCATCCTGAGAAAACCAAAAGGGATTAATGATAAGTAAAGTAATGCCTGGTATGAGCAAGATCATACCATACCACAAAAAGGAAACAAAGAAAAAAAACAATTGATCATCAGTCGCAAAATGGCTCACCATCTTTGCAATGATCACTTCTTCGTCGTCTTGTAATGCGACTGCAACTTCCTCCAAGATTGGGGCCAGCTTCCGGCAATGGCCACACCAAGGTGCATAGAACTCGAGCAGTACTATGAAGAAAGTATCATGTCAAGCATGATGTAGTAAAACAAGTTGAATGCTGAACGTAACTGAAATCTGAATGTAACCACTAATACAATCATATTGAGCTAAGGGGGACATACTCAGACAACCAATGGAAGTGAGAAAAACTAACCATTTTTTCCAGAGTTGAAAACAATGTCGTCGATACTGTCAGCCACAACGACCTTCACAGGTTGGTCATTCACCTTTGGGATTGGCTCTGACTTAACATAAGGTGTCAAGTTTCCATACTGCATGAACCAACACAAGATAGAACAAGATTGAGCAGGAAATTATTTGCTAATAAAGTACTGTGAAACAGCTCAGTAACTAAGAAACATAATAAAGTAGAAAAGGCCTCAACTATATACTCCTTCAACCAGGGGATGACTTGATCAGGGTCGATAGTTGGATTGAGATATTTCCCACCCTGTGCAATCACAAAAAGGAGGGGCACATCGTTCTCTTTAAGCCCAAAGTACTGAAACCATTTGCATGAGAGCTTGTTAGGCATCTAACCATAGAAATTTTTGACAAACAAATACTCAGAGAAACTACAAATAGCAACCTGGAAGGCACGGTCAGCAGATTCAACATCACCAATTAGAAAACTTATGTTATTAGCACTGAATTTCTTGGCAGCTTCTTGAATCTGACTCTTGAAGGTCTCAATTCTGTCGTCGCTGAAGTTCAAGAAAAGCATCGCCTGTCCAACCATATTTGTTTTCAGTGCATATGAAAAGTAAGTCGATGCATTCATGCAAGCAGAAATGTCAGTTCAATGTGGATAACATAACCTATTACCTATACTTATACAGAGGTAAATGAATTACCAAAACTTAGCTCTTCCACTCAACATACAACTCATATATTCAAATTCTTAAGTAGCAAACAGAACATAATCACAATTTTGTGTTACTCACTTTGGCACTAGGAGTGCTGTAGTATCTCTCAAGAAACTTATGGTTCGTTGGATCAGCATCGAAGGTAACTACTGAAGGGAAACCGGACACCTCGATGAATTTTTCAAGAGCATCTGTATCAAAATCCTAAAAAAGATCAAGAATGGTGTTTTAGTGCTAGTGTGTTCAGTTCATGAATTATCATCGAATGTATACATGAAAAGGGAATGTACCAGTGAATCAACAAAGAGCTCGTCGAATGGTTTGAAGAGACGAACAACAGGGCCCTTGATGGCCTGATCACCACGTGGCAGAATGCTTGCGTCTGACGTGTGAAAGAAATCATAGTCTGACCGTTTTTTCTCTGCCACGGCCATGAAATTCTCATACTCCACACCAGCAAACTCGGGGAAAATTCCAACCTGCAACAGAAGTTTCATATGGACATGGCATGCATCAAATTCGCATCCATCACTCTCCTATGGCATCCACGAAACAGGAGACATTATTCTTAACAGTGGTGAAAACCTACAAGAACCACCCCCTTGTCACCGATGGACGACTGAGCAGCCTCCGCCGAACTGAGCTCCATGGAAGCTGGGCCGACCTGCTTCTTGAGGTACTCCACGATGCCGTCGGCGTCCCTCGGACCACCATAGCCACGCACGTCCTTCCCTCTGTTCTCTATGATCTTGATGGTGGGGTACGCATGCACCTGGTACTTGTCCTTGATCTCCTTGTTCCTCTCGTCATACGCGTCCACTTTGGCGAGCACCAATGGTGGGTCGTGATTCCTCAGAACGGCGGCTGCCTTCTCGTACTGCATGCATGGTATCACGGACATGGCACAAAACAAATTAAAACACACATGTCCCTGCGTTGCATCCTTGGGGGTAACCAGACAAGTCCGGTAGTCTGGCACAGTGGCGCTGGCGCGTATGAAGGGAGCAGCGAGTTGTTACCTCTGGAGTGAGTTGCTTGCAGTGGCCACACCTGCGGATAAGTTACCATCACTCCATTAGCCTTAGCCAGGAGTTGAGACAGAGCACGGCTGCTTATTAGAGAATGGAGTCACTGAGCCGTACGTACCATGGCGCGTAGAACTCGACAACGATGAACTGGTGCTTGGCCACCACCTCCGAGAAGTTACCGGCGTCCAGCGTCAGGACCTCCTCGCCCAGCCCCATGGCGGTCTCCACATCAGCCAAGGCAGGTCCAGAGAGGAGAACACCAACGAGGAGGATGGTGAACGGAAGCACCAGGGAGACAGCCATTGCTTAAGCTGCAACTAAAAGTGCCCTGCTGAGGGTGAACCCGAGTTAATATATGCAAGGGTATTTCATTGCATTTGCAGGGATCTCGAGGAAGTCAATGGAAGCTTTGTTTGCTAGCTTCTCTTTGACTCTGTTTCTGAACTTTGCCTTCAAAAGACATTAGCTCGTTCGTCTTTTTTTTTCAGCAAATGATATCCTGTAGCTTGTAAGTGCTATCAAATATTGATAATACAGCACCTTTTGTGTGCAAGTGGCATATCACCTTTGTAAATTAGAGTTATGCGCTAGAAGCACACCAAAATTTTTGTAAGCTTTCCAAGTACAAGGTACTTGGCGTTCTTGCCATCCCTGGGAGACTAAAAGCGATTTATAACACAACATTAATCTAAGAGTAACTGCTACCACTAAGGCTCACCATCTGGCAATGCCGGCAGTAACAGCTTCAGCTTCTTATTCCCACCAGACACCAGGGGCGGGTGGCGGGCTTCATCATGAATTCCAGAGAGGATTCCAGACTCAGAGCGGCTCTGTCTACTGAACACTCTGTTCTTCCTTTCTTTCCAAATTTCCCAGATTGTGAGGATGATCAGGGACCTGAGACCCAGCACCAGAGAAGGCTGACCTTGTTTGTTAACTGGATGTTTGAATGTAGCAATCCTGCAAGGAGGTAGCCGACTGCTAGGTGGAAGGTTGTAGCCCCTCATGCCACAGTCAAATCACCGCCACCGCCCATGCCATCTTTATTACTGGACGCTCATATGCTAGGTGTGTCGCCGTCTCCAGGTTCCTGATATATAATTGGCAGAAATATGAATTCAATTTTAAAAAAAAATCAAAAGGAAAAAGAATACGAATTCAGCCATCCACACTTTTGCATCTGTGCTGCCGTCCATACATTGTTCTTGTAGGGACATCCTCACATCCATACTAAGAATTTACGCCTTGGCATCGCAGATGGCTTCCAGATGTGTGTAGCTATTGCCGAACTTACCGCCCCCCTGAATTTCAGCAAATATGAAGAGCGTGTGGAGTACTCACCATTTTCATTTGCAGTCCACACACTGTGGTCAGGCTGGTCAGATGTAGGATCCACATTAAAATCTTGCTGCAGGACGAAGATCTTGACAAATTCCTCAAATAAAGGAAAAGTGAGGACATGGTCCAAATCTGGAAATCCATCTATCATTTATGTGAGTCTCAGCCATTGTATTCTTTCTTCTGCCATGTGCAAACAGGGACGGGAAGAGTGTCGACAGTGTGTCTTCTCGAACCCAACTTGATGTCCAGAAACATGCTGTGGCCTATGAGGCTGTTGTTCAGTTTGACAATCATAGCTGCATTGAAGAGAGCAATATTAGTAATGCTCTAAAGGCAGGGGCATGCCAATCCAAGGGCGGTCTAGTGCAAACCATTCAAACCACAGCCACCATAAGCGTTGAGCTCGCGAGTAGCATTCAAGGTCCAGTATGTCAAGGCCGCCCATTTCTAATAGCTGACACATTGTTGTCCAAGGCACCTTGTATTTACCCACGGAGAGTTCCTGATCCCCCACCCAAAGGAAACATCTCCGTAGCTTATCCCATTCTTTGAAAAATCGTTTTATCTGGTTGAGGACAGAGACCAGATAGGTTGGTTGGGAGCTTAAAATCGATCTGAACCCCCCCCCCCCCCCTTCTCTTTTACTAGGTAAGAAGACGATCCTTTCTGTCAACCAACTTGCTCTTGGCCCTGTCCTGTAAGTACTGTGGATGTACTAACCTTGCCAATACAATATCAAGTTGTCAACACCTACTTCTGAAGTCATCCGACTTTCTACTTCTATCCACACGCTTCAGAGCAGTAATTCATCAAGCCATCATCAATTTCAGCTATACTCGTTCTGCCCATCTCCATCTGAATTATTCTTAAAGTATTGTGTATCTCATTCCTGCATGGATGTCGATTATCTCGAGCCAGAAACACATTCATTTCCCTTCCTATCTCAATCCAACTACACCCTGGCTGCTTACTGACACCCCTGTCCTTCATGGATCTCCTCACTCTAAAAACTTCTGCCCATTTCCCCATCTCAGCGTACATATTCGAGAGAAGGACATAGGGTCCAGAGTTATCAGGATCAAGCTCAAACAATCTCCCAGCTGTCCATTCCCCCAACTCAACATTCTTATGCAGCCTGCAAGCACCTAGCAGAGAAGCCCAGAGCACAGAGTCAGGTTCCATTGGCATGTCCTTTATGAGCTCCTCAGCTTCTTTGAGATGACCAGCACGACCAAGCAAGTCAACCATGCATGTGTAATGATCTCGAGATGGTGCAATCCCATGATCCTCAGTCATGGAATGGAAGTATCTCCGGCCCTCATCCACCAATCCAGAATGGCCACAGGCTGACAAGACCCCTATCATGGTGATAGAGTCTGGGTTCTCATTGCTGCACAGCATTCTCTCAAAAAGAAGCAATGCATCTTCTGCACGGCCATTCTGTGCATAACCAACAATCATTGCATTCCACGACACGTTATCTCTGGCTGCCATTCTCTCGAATACCTCAGCACCATCATCGATGGAACCTGTTTTCAGGTACATGTCTACAAGGGAGTTCCCAACAAACACATCAGATTCTGGCCCAAAGTCAAAGCGAAAACCTTCCTTGAGGACATGCACATGAGCTTGCTGACCAAGCTGAAGGTCAGCAATATTCCCACATGCATTCAGAACATTTCCATACGTGTAATGTGTCGGCCAAATGGAGTCTCTTTTCAGCTGGACAAAGAGCCTAATCGCTTCTTCCTCCTCACCATTCTGGGCATATGCTGCAATGAGCACATTCCAAGCAATGACATTCTTCTCGGCCATCTGCGAGAACACCACCTGAGCATCTTCCACATTTGCAGACTTTGCATACCCAGTGAGTATAGATGTTTCCGAGACAATACTCCTGGAAGGCATGGAATCAAAGATACACCTTGCTTCCCACGTCCTCCTACACTTGGCATACATGTCCACCAGAGCATTGTTAAGCACCATGTCATCCCTAAGTCTGTCGCACTTCACCATATAGGCATGGATCTGCCGTCCTTCCCTGTCCGCAGCAAGTCCTGCACATGCGCTCATGACACTTGAGAGTGTCACCTCATCCGGAAAGAAACCAGCAGCCATCATCTCGACGAACAGCACGAGCGCCTCACCCACGGGACCGTTCTGCTCGTAGCAAGTGATCAAGCTGTTCCAGGAAACGACGTTCCGCTCCGGCATTGCGTCGAACACCCTGCGCGCATCCCCCGGGCGCTCGCACTTGGCGTACATGTCCACGAGCGCGCTCCCGATGTGCACGTCGTCCGCGTGCGGCGACCGGGCGACGAGGCCGTGCACCTGCTCCCCGGTCCTCGAGTCCTTCTCAGCGGCGCACGCGCTCAGGGCGCTGGCGAAGGAGTAGGCGTTGAGCACGAAGTCGTCGGCGTGCATGGCGGCCAGGAGCCGGAGCGCGTCCCCGGCGTGCCCGCGCCCGTGCCGCGCGAGCGCCGCGACGACCGCGTTGTAGGAGCACTGGTCGGGGTCCGGGATGGCCTCGAAGAGAGCCCGCGCCTCATCGGGGTGGCCCAGGCGCGCGTACGCGGAGAGGAGCGCGTTGTACGAGAAGGTGTTGCGTACGGGTATCTCGTCGAACACCCTGCGGGCGTCGCGGAGTCGGCCCAGCCGCGCGTACGTGGACACGAGCGTGTTGAGGAGGAAGGTCTCGCCTGCCAAGGGAGACTTCAGAACGCGCGCGTGCGTGGCTCGGGCGCCGGAGAGGTTTGGCGCGGAGCGGAGGAGGTCGGCCAGCGGCGACGACGCGCGGAGGTGCGCGACGAGTTCTTGGCCATGGTGGTGGTGGAGGTGCCGCGCCATGCCACAGAGAGGCACGCGGTCAGCTCGCATTCGCAAGGCCCACCCCTTTACACTTGACGGAATTCCTGGCGTAATTAACGGCCAGGGTCAGTTGGCTTGCGATCTAGAGAGAAACAAGGGCTGTAGGAGAACATTCTGCGTCATCGAATGATGAGGGACGAATATGTGCGAGTCCGAGTCACATCTTGCGTGGACACAAATAATATTCTTCAGAGACGTTAAAATTAACATTCAAATTAGTGTTCAGTTTCAAAATGCGTTTGTAAAAGCATCACAGTTTCACACTTGCTGGTATGCATGTTTGAAGGATTGAACTGAGAATGCTCCTTGCCATCAACCACCCTATCATCAATTTCATCAGTCCCCTGAATTTCGTCATTTTCATCATCCATGTCCATGTGACCATGCCAATACAACTGCATTGCAGCATCGGGGGCTCGGGGCTTCAGCTAATGCTGCATAGCAGATTACAATCCTGTCCGCTTCATACACAGATTAAGCGTCCAGACAGCAGATAATCTTTGTTTTTGGCATTTATAGTTAACATGCAGGGCACCAGATGCAACTACAAATGCCTCGGCATCTTCTTAACTCAAGGCATGCCATCTGCTCTCTGAGAGTCCTCATTGTAGAGCAAGCTTCAACTCGATGGTTTTTTTAAACACAAATGACAGGAGCTCTGCCTTTCAAATAAGGTAGGAAAAAGAGATACAAACAATCCAAAAATAAGGGAGAGGCAGTTGCCAGCTTCTACACTACATCAGTAATAAAACAGGAAAAGCCCCAAAGGCTGAGAAACCTCCCCTGAACACAAGAAGACACTGAGCCAAGGAAACAAACACTACGCCAGATTGTTAAAAGCTCTTTTATGCTGAGAAATGTCTTCCTTCACCAACCTGTTGCACCGTTTGGGACATGCTGTCAAAGATGCGCCGGTTACGATGTTTCCAAATGTTCCACATGATATAGACGGCCATACTATTGAAACTGCGCCTCTTATCCTTTGGGATCTTGCAGGCTGTTTCCTCCCACCAGGTGCTAATCGTTGTGCTCACATCCAAAAGCGCAAGCAGCCTCACGCTGAAATGCTCCCAGGTCAGAACCTGGTTCCAGACCGCCTGGACAAAGGGGCACTACAAGCAAAGGTGTCTTCCAGTCTCAGGGGCCCATAACACAGCACACATGCACCATGGTGAGGCCAGCCCTGTAGCGCCAAATTGTCTGCGGTTAGGGTTTTATCTTGCACCAAAATCCAAATGAAGAGCTAGCATTTGTTTTCCACATGCTTTGGTTTGGGCCTAGTGTAGGAGCCCTTGAATTGCGCCTTGTACGCCGACTGTGTGGAATACTGGACATCAGATTTCCATCTCCAGATGATGGAATCTCACACTCCATGCTGTAGATGCAAGTACTTTACTCGATCAATGGTGACAGTCGTACTTTACTCGAGACAGATGAACTGCTGAAAGTGAAGTCTGCAATTGAGAAATCCAGCACTATATGATCATACATTTCTTTACTACGTTCTGACCCAATGCAAACCCCCAAGGCAGGAGAGGAGGTTGAGCCCTTGATAGACATCAATTACCAGGTCAATCAGCACATGAGCTCAGTGTCCAGCCTGAATTCCTGTCTTAGCAGGGTATCATAAGGGCTGATGATCCTACCAGTTTATAGGCAGCTAAAAGGTCAAATTCAAGTCTGTGACATCTCAGACTGCCCATTCAGCTTCTTAGCCACCAAAAGACCAGTCTCACGGCTCAGCAAGAACCTCAATCATCACCAGTTTTGTCCACCTCAGCAGAATGACATGGACTCCGCATCATCACTGCCACTGCATTCGTAGTCACGAGTGGACTCAACAAATATAACTGGAGTCAGGGGTTTGCTGTCATTGATACGCTGTGCAGCCCTCTCCCCTAATTTTCTGTTCCCATATTCCCTGCAGCAGTCAAAGATCCTGAGCCACATCGCGGTTGTTGGCTCAAAGGGTATGTGGTCCACGAAATCCTCTAGCTCAACCATGTATCCATGCTTGCCCAACAGCTCGATCATGCATTCATAGTGTTCGATGCGTGGGACGATGCTATACTCATCAGTCATCAGAGTGAAATAACTCCTCCCCAACCCGACATGCCCTTCACAGATACATGAAACCAGAGCACCAAGGAAAGTGACAGAGTGTGGCCTAATCCCCTGCTTCCGCATTTCATCGAACAATTCAAGCCCATAGTCACCTTTGCTATTGTAAGCACATGCGAAGATCATAGAATTCCACAGGATGACATCATTAGATAATCCCAACTCAAAGATCCTGGAGGAATAATCAAACAGCCTACACTTGGAATACATATCAACCAGTGCACTTCGCAGTATATCATCAATATCATACCCGTTTCTGATCATGTATGCATGAATCTGCTTCCCATGATTAAGCAGAAATATATTTGCACAGGCTGCAAGGGCAGAGCTGAACGTGGACTGGCTAGGTTTTGCCTCAGATTGCATCTCACGTAGAGCATGCAGAGCTGCTTCACTCATGGAGTGGCGTTCGTAACCTGAGATGAGTGAGTTCCAGGAGAATCTATCTCTCTCTGATTCCATCTCAAATAGAAGAAGCCGTTCTGCATTCCTCAGGCATCCACATTTGGAATATAACCTCACAAGTGCATTCATCAAAAAGGGGTAACCGAACAAACCACACTTGAGAGCAAGTGCATGGAGCTCCTCACCTTTCCCAAGGTCAAGCAGCCCTGTACAGGCATTGAGCACAGAACCAAGTGTAACGACATCAAGCTCCTTTGTCTCGTGCCTCATCTGCTGGAACAAATCTAAAGCACCAGTCAGATCCATGGACTTGACATAGCCGGTCAACATAGCATTCCAGGATACCAAAGTGTGCTGTTCCATACCATCAAACACCCTTTTTGCACCAGCAATCCTCCCACAAGCAGCCAATCCTGACACAACTGAAGTGGACATCACCACGTCCTTCTTTGGTGCCAAGTTGAAGAGCCTTTGCGCTGCATCAATGTCACCACACTTTGCATACATATCTACAACTGAGCTCCGCACATGTATGTGGTGTTCATACCCATGTCGGAGCACAAAAGTATGTATGCACCTCCCTTCTTTAAGTGCACCATTATCCCGGCAAGCAAGCATTGCATGTGTGACAGTATATACCAGTGGCCTAACACCAGCCCATACCATCCTGGAGAACATATGAACTGCCATGTCGCCCATACCAGCGAGAAGATATCTCCGGATGATTACATTCCATGAAATGTCATTGGGTTGCAGGATGCCATCAAATGCCCGCCTTGCATCTGTAAGCAAGAGGCACTTCCCATACACGTCAACCAGTGCCGTGCCTAGAATCACATTGGACTGGAAGTCTCTCTTTGCGATGTGACCATGGAGCTGCTGTGCACCACGCAGGTCAAGGCACTCAGCACAGCAGGCGAGCACTGATGCCAGTGTGACGTCCTTGGGGCGAATGCCAAGAGAGTTCATGTCAGCGAAGAGGGAGAACGCCTCTGCAGGGTGCCCAGCGCGGGACGAGGCGGAGATGATGGCGTTCCAGGAACCGCCGTCCCGGCGTGGCATTGCGTCGAACATCTCCCGCGCGTCGGTGAGACTGCCGCAGGCAGCGAGGGACTCGATGGCGCGGTTGAAGAGGAATGTTGGAGTGAACGAGATCGAGGTGGAAGGGGAAGATGACGAAGAGGAGGCGAGGTGGGAGGCGACGCGGCGGGCGGCGGCGAGGGAGCGGCGGGAGGTTGCCAAGCGGAGGAGCGAGGCGTAAAGAGAGGGCGGGAGCAGGGAGGAGGCAGAGCACGGGGGGAGGGCATCGATGGCGGCGAAGAGGTGCCCGGCGGCAACGTGGTTGGAGATCGCGGACACCGTTGAGGCGGCGGCGGACGCGGCCGCCATGTTGGCGGGAAGGCAAAGGATGGGTCTAGCTCTACGCGTAATGGGTGCTACGCTATCTTGAGGACCCTTTTTTTTTGGCGATTATTTCCTCTGAGAAAAGCTAATTGTAGTGTTCTTGCACTAAAATGCGGTCGGTTCATGTAAAAACGTAGCGTGACTCGATTATGTAACTCTGTTTTTGCCCTTCTGTAATCGGTCTCACCGTTAACACTGGCATGTATAAGACCAATACTGCCCTAAACCATTGTAATCGTGAGAATTTTTATATCTTAGAGACACCATGTATAGAAGTGTTATGTCTGAAAATTACTAAAAAACCCAACAACTAATAATTGTCCTGTAAATCAATTTTTAAAGATGAACGTAAGAAGCTCATCTTTGCAAATCAATGCAGTTTTACGTCCGGTTCGCTTAGCTTATAAGTCGTACTTTTTCAGCCAACAAACAATGTTTTTCTTTCACAACAAATCAGCGAACAGTACTTTCAGCCATGACTTTTCAGCCAAGCGAACAAAACATTAGACTTTAGGTAGACCTCATAAACCCTCCACATCTACAAATACTTCCAATGCCCGATTCAGCCTATCAAGGATCGGGAATATATAAGCCACTCCCTAAGGTTTCACACAAGTCCTACCTTCTCGGTCGTTGCCCATGCTCTCTTTCTGACCGCCACATTTTTCTATCTCACTCACCACTCTAGTTGCTTCACAACTCTCCACCAATGTATATGGAAGCCACCAACATGTTCCCAATGACTATGCAAATATTGTTACCCCCAACACTGACCTTGTTCTCTTATTCGCCCTAACTCTTCTCATCTTCTCTTAGAGGAAAAGTAGACGAGAGCACCGAGGAAAGCTTAGCCATGGGTGATAGCCTATGAGAGGAACGTTGAGAAGAACACATGTCAAAGGTGCCTATCCTTCAACCCACACATCATATCTCCAATTCTCCATCCAGTGTGTATAGATCCTGTCTCAAAATCCACGTTGTTGGCTATAAATCCACATATTAGTTGGGATCTAGCAAATGGATGGTTGGATCCACTTTTGGCGTGTAGCATGTGGACATAGGAAGGGGACAACAAGGACCTAGCCAGCGATGAGGAGCTGCTTCTTTTTTTATTTTTCTATCGATTAACAGAGATGGGTACCATAAGACATATGCCTTTGTAGTTGTCATTTTCATAGGCAGATGAGCACTCCACCTCTGAAATGTCTCATTTATGGAGGATTACTTGCTA
The DNA here is from genome assembly GCA_038087645.1 of Saccharum hybrid cultivar R570. Classification (NCBI taxonomy): domain Eukaryota; kingdom Viridiplantae; phylum Streptophyta; class Magnoliopsida; order Poales; family Poaceae; genus Saccharum; species Saccharum hybrid cultivar. Next base: position 464,019 of record JAQSUU010000508.1, read on the forward strand.
AGATGGGCTATCATGTCACCTCTAATAATCCAAAAACCCCGTCTGTGTAAGCTGGTCGGACCTAGGTTGGTGCGGGGGTGCGCAAGCATTGCGCGGGTAGGGGAGGGGGAAACAGAAGTAAGCCTAGCTGAGAGATCAAAGAACCGTATCCCTTGGATTGAGTTGAAGCCTTTGAGAGAGGAATATGAAGGAAATGAAGCTAGAATCCTGGGTACACAATCCTTGGTGCATAATGTGTGGATTATCTCAGTGGGGGACACAAATATGGGGTGTATCATGCTTTATTTGAATTGGTCCTTTATAGTGTAGATTAATGTAGTTATGCTAGGCAGTGAAACAAGGATTGATAGACTGACACTAATTGAATTTAAGGCGTGGCAAACAAAACAACATGTAGACATTATTATGGCATTTTAGTGGAGTCAACTTAGGGGGTGTTTGGATTCAGGGACTAAAGTTAAGTCCCTATCACATTGAATGTTCGGATGCTAACTAGGACTAAACATGAGCTAATTATAAAACTAATTGCACAAATGAAGACTAATTTACGAGATGAATTTATTAAGCCTAATTATGTTTACTATAGCACCATATTGTCAAATTATAGGCTAATTAGGTTTAATAGATTCATCTCACAAATTAGTTTTCATCTGTGCAATTAGTTTTGTAATTAGTCGTTTAATGCTCTAAATTAGTGTTGGGAACCAAACAACCCTACTAGCTCATATGAATTTGAAAGAAAAGTTAAAGCCTAACATGCTAGTATAGAAAAATGTGTAAGCATATACAAAAATGAATCATAAGAAAGTGTGTGAACTTAGCTCTTAATGAAGATAGCTTACTATTCTCTTTCCTTTTTATTGAGCTAAATATTCTATGAGCTTTTTAACACTGTTCAAGCTGTCCTTATTACCTTATTATACGCCATCAATAATAGTAGTGGTATGCTACTACATTCACAAGATACTTCCAAGCTGCAAACGATTACCATAGGCATCGTTAAGCCTCAGGATCAAACATACTACGTAATAATGAATTACTCCTACTACGTTTGGTTACACGCTGGTTATGGTGGTGGATGCAGCGACTAACTTCACTAGCAATACTTGCAAAGGGATTTGGCCTAAACAAACTCCAGACAAGACCTGTTGACGAGTTGGCGTGTGGTTAGTAGGACTTGGATAGAACGTAACTAGTGCTACCAAGACAATTGTACCATATTGGTGGTCCATCACGACCGTACGGGCCCCTACTTGACCTGGCAATCGAGTTCAATCTGTGTGAGATACTCTCTCCATTTCAAAAAAAAGTATCGTTACTATGGACTCATGTTGATCAAACTTTCTTAAGTTTAGCTAAATTTGTAAAAAATATTAGTAACATTTGTATCCCCAAATATATTTATTGTAAAAATATATTGAGCAATTTATCTAACGATACTAATTGTGCACCATAAATATCAGTGTTTTTTATATATTTATTCAAAGTTGAATATGTTTGAATTTTCAGAAAGTGAGAATGTCACTGCTTATAGGACGGAGGGAGTATCTATCATTCAACTGTAACGGTGATCTTTCCAGGTGTTTGTATTTTGTCGGCAAGACGGCAATGGTCTCTTCTCTAGACCCTTCAGTCGATGCATGAATCAACCAGTCGATCCGTACGAGAAGAAAACAAAGCATGTAAGAACAAGAATAATCCACAGTCTGAAGAGAGGTGTAGGTGTAGCAGTAACAATCAGTAATGCAGTAAACAGTAGGCTGCCAGTTTTTCCACAGAACAACAGAGCACAAGAGCATATGATTGCCAACAGAAAGGTAGCCATTTTGGCATAGAATAATTAACGAGGAGCACAAGGATTTGCTGCCCATTTTTTCTAGAGAACAGAGTACAAGAGCAATGATTGTCAACAATACTAGTCAATAAGCTTAGAGGGTGTTTGGTTCCATTGTTTTTTTAACACCTATCACATCGAATGTTTGGACACATGCATGGAGTGTTAAACATAGACTAATTATGAAACTAATTGTTCAGATTGAGATTAATTTACGAGACGAATCTATTAAGCCTAATTAGTCTATTATTAGTATCCGAACACTCTATGATCAACCATATGGTCAACACCTGTTAAAGTTTAACAAGGCAAACCAAACAGGCCCTTACCCGAGTTGCCTCATCATCAAGACAAACATAGAGCAAGGGCCGAAAGAAACAATTTGGACGAACAGAGCCAATTATGTACCCACCAGGACCAACTACCAACACCATGATGCCATGGCAGAGCCACCAAGGCCATACATATTACTGCTTGCACTAGCAGTGAAGGGATAGGCCGACATGATCCCTCCCCCCCCACCACACACACCCACCCACCCACAGCCTCAATGAGGCCCTCTCGTTTGATCTTGAGATATGAGGGATTGAATTGAAGGGAACATAGGAGGATTTTGAATTGCAGGGTATTAAATCCCTCTCAATATACTCTAATTCCCTTGGTTTTCATATCAAACGAACAGGCCCAGAAATAGCCCAGCATTGCAACCTTTTTAGATAATGGAAGAAAATCCGGCTTCATCTTCACAAGCGAGGAATCAGACCAAAATTATTATAAGACACGGATGTTTAAACACACAAACAGTCCCTTATACCAAATAAACTTAGTTTGTAATCCTAAAGACATAAGGACACCTATGGGAGGTGAAAAAGATCATTGCCGCATACTCCAACATATGACAAGCAAAGACGATGTGCTCTTTCTTATCATCACAACATCGCAATTGGTTCAATGACGGAGCCAATAAGTTTCTTGGAGTAAGACCTGCACAAAATTTTTAGGTTTACGGTTCAAAAATAATTTTGTTTTGTTTCTTGTCAACCAAATAGAATAATAGAAGGTTGCTGCCCCTGTTAGTAAAAAGTAAAAACAATCTTTTTTTTCCTCCCTGTTTGCACCAACTTTCAAAAAGATTCATAACACAAGACACAACAATACCAAAAACAACAAAAACAAACTCTACGAAAGAGCCTTTGCTAGAAAACAATCAAAATAAAAAGGTGTTGAATTGTTTTATGACCACTACAGAAGCTACAAAGTTTGCTCCCCTACCATGAATGTTGAGTTAGTCACCTTAGAGCACAAGTCAATTTTAATACTGGATTTTCTGGTCAGATGCTTACTTTGTGTAGTCACTCGATTGCATACATATTTATGTGTGTTTGGAGTGCCCAAATTTAGCAGTAAACACTTCAATTCCAACATGAATAAGGGACATCCCGGCTAGGATGAAACCGGATCCGATACTGCGATCTTGCATTCTATCCTATATCTTGCATTTTATCTATTTTCGGATCTTACAACCGGATATGGATCATGTCGGATATTGATATCTATCTCATATACATATAAAAAAAATCTGGTTTTGAGTATTTGGATTATACGATACATACATTAAATGTTCCAATTCAGATACGGACTATCGAGAAATATCCATTTCATTTCCATCCCTAATCTAGGTGTTCTAGACAGGCGGACATGTTATTTGGTTATGTTCATGAATAATGATCCGGATTGATACAACTCAACTTCACTGGTAGATTAGCTTTTTTGGTTTCGGCTCTACGAGTAGCTCTACTGTGGAGCTAAAGTTGTTCCGGTGAAGTGTCAAACGTTTGGTAAGATAGCTCCTTAGGATAGATGAAAGGAGTGAAATATCCATAATGTCCTTATTTTTTCTTCTTATTTTTAAAATAACTTCTACCTTTATTTTTCGGTAATGTTTGGTTGAGGGCATCCGGACGGACGAACCGACCCACCCCTACGGGCGTTACGCCCAATAAAAAAGGGGTGCATAGTTACAGCAGGGTTCGCACCCTAGGAGCATGTGCGGCAACTCTTTTAGGGCGGATGCGACGTGTAGAGGGCCGTGCATGCGAGTGACCACAGAGAGAGGATAGCTGCCTACTGTGTCCGCTGCTGGATGGACCAGTCGGCCAGGCCCCTAGCCGCACGCGCCTAGGGCTGTAGACCTCCCTACCGTGCCTGACCTCTGCTGCCTAGCGCCTAGGCCTATTGCTGCTTGTCGTGCTGCTCTTTTCTCTCTGTGTGTTGTCTGTGATAGGCCTAGCTTCCCCTGCTGCGTGCTGCCTGCCACGTTGTTGCTTTGGACGACCAACTTAGGCGCTTAGCCAGTTGCAGGGCAGGCCAGGCAAGCGGCCTGTTTGTGAGAGGAGCATGGGCCCACATATGCATGGCAGCTGAGTGCTGGCCCAAATTTCTCTGTCACTCCACGACATCTACTCTGTATGTTTTACATGTTTCAGACGTATATTTTCATCTGCATTTGCATGTGTTTCATCTGAATGTTGTATATGTTGCAATGACTATACATGTATGTTGCAAGTGTAAGTTTCAAATGTTTCAGTTATTTCAAACGTATGTTGCAAGTGTTTTATCTGGATGTTGCATATGTTGCAATGGCTATACACGTATGTTGCAAGTGTATGTCTCAAATGTTATTGCTGTTTCAAACGTATATTACAAGTGTTTTATCCGGATGTTGCATATTTTGCAGTGGCCATACACATGTTGCAAGTGTATGTTTATAAATGATTTATTCGTTTCGGATGTATGTTGCAGCAAATGGTTTATGTTGCAAGTGTTGCATGACTAGGCACAGGAAGTGGGCGCAGATGGAAGTGGTCCTCTCGGGTGCAACGGTCCCCACGTACGTGCAGGAAGCGAAGCGGGCAGTGCAGCCCCCACATGCTTGCGCAGGTGCATGCATACCATAGTAGCCCGCAGAGCTGGGGCGACAAAGCGTGGTAGAAGCGAGCGCGCGACGACAACAGCTGCAGCAGCATGTGGACAGGTATGGCAGCAACGTGCCGGCGGATGGGTAGGAGCTGCATGCATGCAATGTGGGGCTCGCCTAGACAAAGTGGGAGGCGGAGGCGCGGTGCAAGCGTCCCTTCTGTTGGCTGCATGCATCTAGGGAAGTGCGTCACCTGCGTCATTTCCTGCAGCATGCAGAGAGAGCGCGTCAGGCGCATGGGCGGGCAGTAGACGCTGACGTTTGGATGCTAGTCTTTCTCTTTATTTTTTTCCTCATCACCTATTCTCCTTCCCTCCCCTCTCTCTCTTCCTTATCCACTAATGCCACCTCCCTCTGGTCGACCACCCCGCGCCCTAGCGACTCTACCCTGCCTGCATAAAGCCAGCGGAGTAAAATTCACCGCCGGCCCCTAAACTTGACCGGCGGTGTCATCCCGGTCCACGAAGTTTCAAAACGTTATCTTCACGTGCACGAACTTGTCTCGGGCAGCACCTGAGGTCCAAACGGGTCCGAGCAGACCCGAACGCAGGCGTGGCATTCCACGGTGGCGTCGACCTAGATTAATTTTTGACTCGGGCCAATTCGAGTCCACCATTCGAGTCCGTCGGGAGTCCGCCGCCCCCAAACTCCGATCCCCTCCGCCCAATCTCAGGTCGCCTTCGGCCCTAGCACCCCGGTCACTGCGGTGGACCAAGCCAGTGCGCCGGCGAAGCTCTGCTCGCCGCTGCCGCTGCCGACCTCTAGAAGCGCAGCTGCCGTTGCTAGCCTCCAGATGGGCCGCTGCTACTACCGGCCTCCAGAAGCGCCGCTGCCGCTGCCGGCCTCTATTTGGGCTGCCGCTGCTGTCGGCCTCCACAAGCGCCGATGCCGGCCTCCAGATGTGCCACGTCCGGACCTGCATCGAGCTGTCCCGGCCCTGCCTCCAGATGCTCGTCCTTTGGCTGCTGTTGCTGAAGTTGCTTACCTGTACTGCATATCATATTCAGTGAACAGGGTGGAGAGATAGGAGAAAGGACGAGGCCGGGATTGAGCATGATCTGAAGCAAGTGAATGATAGTTTGACAGTAAATGCTAGGATTTGGTAGTGTTTAGTTGTTGTTTCTTCACTTGTTTTGTTCACAAATCTGTATAGTTTTTTTAGAAATCTTTTATGGATATGTTGATGAGTAATATTAAAAATGCATCGGCATGGTTATGTGCCCAGAAAATTTATCTGTGTGGTATGTTAATTCATTTGAACAAATTGACAGAAAATGCCAACTTTCTAGCATCACTGGAACACAGTAACACAAATAACAGAATGCCAACTTTCTAGCATCACTGGAATATTTCCTTACATATTTTTAACTACCGAGCAGCATCCATGACAGTACCAGAAATTATTCTTGTGTCATTCACAAAAGAGCAAAAGATGAGCATTACATGCATCCATCACTAACTAGCAAGCCGTATCCAGAGATTTGGCAGCTCAAGTAGCCTAAATGTACAAGTAGAATTCTTCTCGTGTCATTCACAAAAGAGCAAAAGATGAGCAGAAGTTTCTCTGCATTTCACTTTCCAGGATCATCATTCTTCCCAGGTGCTTCCTACTTCTTCCTAGGTGCTTCCTTCTTCTTCGCTAGTTTCCTCTTCCTTGTAGCAGCCTTACCTTCCTTGGTAGCTGTTGTCAATACAACCGGCCTAGGTATTGTTGTGTTGGAACTGATGAAGACAGACTCTGGTAATGGAGTTGTAGTCTAGGCAAAGTATGCTGGTGTCTTTGATCCCTGAAAAAGGGTATCATTTTTAGAGACCAAAAATAGCTAAATCATTTGTAGAGACCAAAAATAGTATACCTATTCCAGCATTTGCAAAAGCATTGTTGAGCTGAGGTGTGCCATCATTCCCATAGGTTGAGGTGCTTGGGAGAAGTACTGATCAATATGTTGATTTTCCTGTGAGGCAAACTGAGAATTTTGAGGAGCTTCTTGTGAGACAAACTGCAAACTCTGAGGAGCATCTTGTGAGACATACTGAGAACTCTGAGAAGGTTCCTGTGTACAATTATGAGCAGTTTGTTGCAAAGGTACCTCATCAGGGACATAATCCTCTGGTCTTATGCCCATCTTCTTAAGGGGGCAACCCCTGGCATTGTGGTTCTCACCCCTGCAGTAACCGCAAGTCATGGTCACCCCATGTTTTGACAATTTAGGGCCATTTGCTCCTTGGATTTCATGAGGATCCTTCTTCCTGCACCTTGGTGGCCTTCCTACTTTCTTTTCATATTTAGGTGGCAGGACTGGAGGACCATTGACCTTTTCCCAAGTGGTCTTATCTCTGCAAGGCATGATGTTGGACTCATATGCTTTGCTAAATGCCTGAACTGAATAACATTCATGGACAACAGACTCAACAGGTATCCTCTCATGCCTTAAACATGATATTGCATGCTTACATGGAATTCCTGTTATGTTCCATTTCCTACATTCACATGATTTGGCTCGAAGGTCAACAATGTATTTAAATTCCCTCTCTAAAACTTGAAACACTCCCTGTCCTGATGGCAGTGCATAGCAAGTATTGGCAAACTCTGCATTTTTAAGGACTTTTTGTCGAATCTTAGGACAGATAGGGCCCACAAAGTGTTTGCACTCTTCTTGCTTACTACAGAACCTAGTCATTAACTGTTGCTTAATCTTCTCAAACATACTCAAGATAGGCATTTCCCTAGCTTCCAGAATGTAGTTGTTGAACACTTCACAACTATTGTTCAATAAAATATCACATTTCGGAAATTCAACAAAGAATGCCCTTACCCATGTGTTAGGAGCCATCTTTTCCAACCATGTAAATGCAGCTGAGTTCAGTGTCCTCATCTTCTCCATGTGATACCTCCACTTCTCTTCTGTACTAGCTCTTGCACAAGTCCACAATTGGTTTTTCAGTATTTCACCTTTGAATCCAGTGTCTCTGAAGTTACAATACAAATGCCTCACACAGAAACGATGCTCAGACTCAGGAAATATGTCCTCAACTGCTGGGATCAGCCCCTGAGAGTTAAAGCATGACAACTTAGTTAGTGGTTGTAAGAACACGACATATAATGACTTGAATAGAAATTAATATACCTTTTGCTTGTCTATCATCACTGTCCAAGGATAAGTATTGATAATCCCCAAGTCCTCTTTCAAGGTCTGCAGGAACCACTTCCATGTGGCCTTGGACTCAACCTCAACCACGACAATAGCAATTGGGTATATGCAGTCATTGGGATCAATGCCAACTGCAGTCAAGATCTGTCCACCAAATTTGGTCTTTATATGGCATCCATCCAAACAAATCAATGGTCTGCAGCCTGCTAAAAATCCTCTCTTACATGCAGCCAAGCTCATGTAGCATGTATTAAAGTATCCATTATCCACATTGAGGAAAAAAGAGCTTAGTGGATTACTTCTTCTAATTTCGTTCCCATAGTCCCAAAGGTCATTGTACTGCTTACCCTCTTCACCATGCACTTTCTTCATGGCTAGCCTCCTTGCTCTTGCCAGCTTGGTCCTAGATGGTGTCAAATTCCATTCCTTTTGAACTATCCTGCTAAAGTTAGCAATAGACATCTTATCATTTGCTCTGAATGACTCTAAATATTTTTCAGCAAGCCAATTTGCAGTGCACCTTTTCAGATTCCAATCCTTCTGACAGTTGTGAGATCCAGAATAAGTCTTCACTACAAATGCCTTAACTCTTGTATCATATGATGCATACAAATTCCAGGGGCAACCCTCATTGCAATGTGCCCTAAACCTCTTCTTTTCATTTCTTGCAAACTTGATGTCAACCCTCTGCTTCAGACTATATTCAGTAATGGCAGCTCTGAGTGTCTGAACACAATCAAACACCATACTAACTTTGAATGTGGGATTGTTCATGTCCTCAGCCCTGAAGGTAGCAAACCTCATATTGACTTCACTCTCTATTTCTTCAGCTGGGAGTTCAAGATCTTCTTCACTAGACAACTCTTCCACATCTTGAGGTGCTACTAATGTCCTTTCGCCCTTAAGCCTGCTACCCCTTGCCTTCTTGGACTTTGAAACCTTCTGTTGCTTGTCCTGTTCCTCTTCAAGAATTCCTTCAGGAAGGTCATCATCCCCCTCCTCAACCTCATACTCACTGTCCACAAATTCAGAACCCTCACTCTCACTGTCCTCTTTCCTTCCTTCTCCAAATTCTGACTGAGGATTGTTCAAATTTGGCAGGCCTTGGTAGAACTCAGGTAACCTCTCACTTTGCACTGGGTTCACAACCACATCATCGCAATGCACGTCAACCAGAATGTCATCATGATGAAAATATAGTACTAGGTTTTGCACCCTGTCTACCACTGAGCACATTGCATTGGTGTCTAAATCAGTAGAAATTATCCTCAACCCATTGACTAATGTCTTTCCAGGCAACAACCAATACACCTCAAAAGCAGCCGACTTTGCATATCCAAGTTGGTCAGCAATGTCCTCAAACCACAATACAGACCAAGTTTCTACTTCACAATGATCAAACCACGAAATCTTTTCATCCACATATGACTTTGTATGTCCAGATCCAAGAAAAAACCCACCATGATGCACTTCAACAGTAAACTCTTTACCACTGACACCTACATTGCACAATTTGGCCAAACGACAGAACATCAGTAACATGAATTGATTCCCTACTCTGGGCAAACTCACTAATCACAAACCTAAACCACAAGAAAACCCCAATCCTGAACCAATCGACACCAGAAAACAGAAACCTAATCTCAGAGATCCAATTTTTATGTCTCCATCAACATTTTGATTAACCTAAGGATCAACTACACCAACAAAAACACAGACTTTTGGGTGTGATTAACTCACCATACACCGGAGGAGGATCGCCCTTCCGCCGCAGCATCGGCGCCATCGCTTGCCGCGGTGACAGTCCTGGGAACTATCCGCTGCGGCGGCCAGCCTTCTCGTCGTGCTCTAGCTTGCGGCCAGCCACCGATACGTCCGCCTCCCCACGCCCACCGGGATGGCCGAGCGAGAAACCCCACGAGCCTTGCGGACTCGAATGGCGGACAGGGGCAGCCGAATCGTCCCGCGTCGCCAAAAGCTCTTTAGGATCCAGGTTGATTCCACCGTGGAACGCCACGCCTGCGTTCGGGTCCGCCTGGACCCGTTTGGACCTCAAGTGTCGTCCGAGACAAGTTCATGCAGGTGGAAATAACGTTTTGAAACTTCGTGGACCGGGATGACACCGCCGGCCAAGTTTAGGGGCCGGCAGTGAATTTTACTCTAGCCAGCGCCACCTCCGCCACTATGCCTTTGTCTACCCTATCGCCTTTGCCTTGCCGTCTCCGTTCGCTCTAGTGCATTTCAAGGAGGGCCCCACGCCTAGACCTAGAAGTCGGAAGAAGCCATTTTGTTTTTCCTGAGGTCTTCTAGCTTTAAAGAACACAAATCGCTGATGAAGTGGCGTTAAGCAGAGGCCCTTGAGCCCGTTTAGTAGGCGGGGTCACGAAGGTGACCAAAAGAGGCCGAAATCGATATTGACTGGCTATCTTTAATTAAGGCTGCATACCCCTTTTAGGTTAGTGCAGAGCAGAGGCAGAGGCGGCAGGCTTACCCCTACTCTTAAGAAAGATGACACATGCCTGCCGACTTACCGAGCTGAAACAAAAGCTTAAAAGATTTGCCTAGTTGCTGGCTCCGTGATTATCTTGTTGCAATTCCGGCCACAGGGGTCACCAGCAGGGACGACGCAGAAACATAAGGAGAGCTGCGTCATCAGTACGTCACCTGGGCCCATGGAGGGGTTAGGTCGCCCCATGTGTACCTCTGCTGCCACCAGCAGCGCCATGGCTGGGCTGCCCCAGCCAGTATCAATTGGACCTATAGCCTAATCCTGCATGTCCTGCCGAAAAGGGGGACAAGGCATGCCGCATGCATAAAATGAAACATCCTTCCTCCCTAAAAGGAGAGAGGGCAGGGCATCAGTGTGTGCATGGGCTTGGGCACCATGAATGAAGTGACTGAATGATTGTCTGTTATCTTTCCTCTTCTTTTTATTGGACTCCATGACGACAGAGATCGAGCTGCTGCAGGTATACTTACTGGAAGATTCTGACGATCAGGAGGACGATTAGGATTATCCTTGCAATTAATTAAGCTGCACCTGCACCAAGTTTAGCAGCAGCATCTACCTTACCAACTAACTGTTAGGGAGCACAGCACACACTACTGGTCAGTATATATATCATTGATCCATTGAAGGGGGGTTGAACAACTCAGTAGTCAGTACAATATTGACAAGGGTGCTCGCTATCAGTGGAAAAGCCTTTTCCGTGCAAACGATGTGTGTCCCTTACCCATTGGCCTGGCGCTTACTTAGCAAGGCGGTATTTGCCAAAAGATTTGGACAGGGCAGCCAGGCCAGTGTAGGCATCGCCAGCAGCATCGCTGTCATAATGGATGGTGGTAAATTTCTCTGCCATACGAACCTGTTTCAAACTGACCATGCTGGATCGAGGCATGGGATGCAAGGTAAACTTGAAAAATGATGATTGATGAGCCTCTTTTTGACGCGGCGGTTTTTGCGAAAATGGGTATATATATATATAGAATGGATGGGGTGAAAAGGGCACATGGAAATGGAAGTTGAGTGGCTTCATGCCCAAGTGATGCTCCCTCTGTACTTTCCCACATCTGCACTGAGCTCTCTGAGACCTTTTAGTTTGGTGGGGTATGTTATGTGCGACAAGTGATAGTAGCAAAGCAATGGTCAAGAGGCATTCATGCTGGTTGTGACGCCTGCATGACATGAGTACTGTTGCAGCACTAACAAGATCCACTATCGGTATAGGGGTAGCAGCATGGTCCATTTGTGCTGTTAAAATCTGGTGCAGGCCATGTTAAAATCAAGCTGTTAAAATTTGGTGCAGGCCATGTTTTCTCCGTACATGATGAAGTGACAAGAAGTTGAGCCTAGAGGCCCTAGACTATACCTTTCAAATGACTATACAGAGTACGAGTATGGCACTCAACTCCCTGGGTACAGTACTGAAACCTCAACCTCAAGTCGATTGCTTCAGAGTTACATGATGAAGTTATTATACTGATGACTAGCTAGCTAGTTATCTTCAAATGCTAAACTTATTGATGAAGATCGCCTCCTTTATTTTACACACATAAAAAGGCTGGCCAAAATTATATCAAATAGATCGAGTACGGAACACCCAGAACAAAGTGCATCATTTATAATAGGCCCAGATGAAGTTGACTGTTCAAGAATGTATGCATATCATAACTGCTTTGGAAAACAAGCTTCATCAAGTTACTAGCTATTTGCCTTATAATTGATCGACATATATATATCTACATGATGTCCAGCACACACATCAACGTAACTGTAAGCAAGTCAAAGCTTCTGTCTAATCAGCACAATAATTTAATTGCAACATTTTTTTTCAGACAACTTGCGCGCGCAATCGAAACATGCCAAGCACTGATTCTGTCAGCTCACCTAGCTTTCCATTCACACATATCCTGATTTCAGATATGGACGAGCACAAGAAGAAACCAATCACCTGGTATTACGTTCAATCGCGGTTTCTTGGGCAGCCATGATGTTTTGAAGTTGCATCTAATTAAAAGTAGAACAGAAGCAATGTGGTATGATGATCCAAGAACCTGGAAATGAAATGAAACTGAAAATTAATTAATGTTCTATCTTGAGTAGTAATATACAGTATATGGTATCGAAGAGGAGTCAACGATAACACACGTTACAGAGAAGAGATGTTAATCCTCATTATTAAGTGCTCCCATGACAGCATCATTGCTGAACAAGAACTGTTTCTCGCTTGTCTAATCATCTTTTATTACCAATAAAATAAAGAGAATACACACAGAGCATGATGATGCACCATGCATGCATGCATACATTCATTGATGGTCTTCCATTCCATAGCACCGGATCGATCCTTCTCAATAGAACTGAACATCAAGGCAAGATATACATACTCCTCTCTCTGTATCCAACAGCAGTCTTTGCAAGGCATGATTAAAAAAATGGAGAGGCCAAGAAACTAAAGCTGAACATTTGAGTTGCCAGGCTTCTGCCGCAGCTAGCCGCCTCAAAAACCTTTCGACGCTCCTTGAGATGCACGTCTCTCCCTCCCTAGCTATCTCCCAAACGCATACGGCGCCTATAAGTAGTGCTAAGCCATCACACTAAGCAAAGCACTCCTGCATCCATTATTCCAGCATCGTCCTGCACCTCACCTCGCCATGGGGGGAGCTTCTAATTCTAACCTTCCTCCTGGCTTCCACTTCTTCCCATCAGACGAAGAGCTCGTCGACCATTTCCTCCGCCGCAAAGCCTCGCTCCTCCCATGCCAGCCAGACATCGTCCCTACAGTGTGTATGAATCACTACGATCCATGGGAACTGAATGGTATGTATATATATGCATGCATATATCTGATTGATTCCAAGCTAATGATATATATTCATTCTTGTCAGCATCACTATTTGGTGTGTGTGTGTGTGAGGGTCCTGATTGCTGGCAACAAATCTTCTTTTTTTTTTCTTCTTCTTCTAGGCAAAGCACTTGAGGCTGGTAACCAGTGGTACTTCTTCAGCCATGCGAAGCACAGCAGGGTCACACCGAACGGGTACTGGAGCTCTGTTTGTGCAGACGAAACGGTGAGCAGTGGTGGCTGTAGTGTCGGCGTGAAGAAGACACTCGTCTTCTCCACTGGAGAGCCCTCTGAGGGGACCGAGACCAACTGGATCATGCATGAGTATCACTTACTGGATGCCAGGAAGGGGATTAGCAGTAGCACTTCCTCAACTAATAGTTCAAGCAAGAAGTTGCATCATCCAAACACAGTAAGAGCTACATGCAAATATATGTTTGTTTGCTTAGCTTCATCTAGCTAGCACTATTGTATTTGTACATATATATACATATACATATACTACATGGTTATCTTAATAAGGGCAATAAAATGTTTGTATGATCATTACAGGAGTCCAATAACTGGGTGATATGCCGAGTGTTTGATTCGACGACCGGTGGATCGCAAGCAGCGAGCTGCCATGAGGAGGACATGGAGCTTTCATGCTTAGATGAGGTGTTCCTATCCCTCGACGACTATGATGAAGTCAGTTTGTCAAATAATTAGAACCCTTATCACCATAACTGGTAGTACTACTACTAGTAGGCCCCTATGATTCCAGAAGATCAAATGATCATTCCATAGGTGTTTAGCCTTAAACACTGTGTCTAAACCACAGAGATGTAATTATTATTCTCCTCATCAAAGGAGTCGAGGCACATGCATGTAACAAACTTGAGTTAGCTTTATAGAAATATGTCATAGTGTGGATAATCCCCTATACACTATACTACAAGTTTGCTATGTTTGAGCATAAAAAGGTGATAACTATGTCTCCGAGTGTCTCTGTATTAAAAAAAATATTACACATCATGGTGGGTTGCCTTGCCTTTATGGGGAAATGGTACGGTGCTGCCATGAACTGATCAACTTGACAAACCACTTACTGGATACACAGGTTGCCACTAACATTTGTAAATCTTTGTTGGTGGATTGCAGAGCATAGTGCACTGGCTTTAGATCGCTAATATGGCTGTTATTCGTCCAGTTAGAAACTATGCTTAAAAAGGATACTAGATTACTAGGAGAAACCTAACCTTGGAATGTGATTAACTGATTAATGTACTAGGAGAACTCGTTACTGCATATCCCTCCAAATAAACTTTAGCGCGCACGTTCTTGGTTTTCGTAGCTAGAAGACTTGACAATGGTCTAGCACATGGAGTCTAATGAACGAGAGACATCAATAAGCAAAAGGAAAACAATTAAATGATAATTATCCCATGACAGTAGTGGTTAAATCTGTAATCATTTGAGTTGTACTCTTATGATTATTTTTATGTTGACGGAGAATACCTAGAGATAAAGTAAGTACAGGAAAAAGTCTAAATTACTCCCTACAAGTTTGACCTATGTTCAAATAACCCCCTAAACATTTGGTTCAATTTACTCCCTCCAACTATTTATGTTGGTCTAGTTTACCCTTTAATAAGATTTGTTATTTTTGTTTCTCCACGTATAGTTGAGTTTTAATGTCAAATTGTTTAAGGTGAGAGAGGACACCATAAGTTATGTTAGAAAAATATATCCTTTTTGCCACTGTTTTGATAGCTTAAGGAATTTAATAATAAAAATTAACACTAGAGATACAATATCATACAAAACATAATGATGAAAAATTTATAATTTAGTTTTCTAACACAAAATATGATATCCTTTGTCACTAACATGATTTGTACATAGAGAAACAAAAAAGAAAAAAGGAGTAAATTGAACCAGATGTTAGTTTAGGGGAGTTATTTGGATATAGGCTAAAATTAAGGGGAGCAATTTGGACTCTTTCCTAAAGTAGAAGTGCACATTATTCTAACGTCTAGAGACTAATGGAACAAGACCTACAAGTTTTAAAAAGCTACTCCCTCCATTCCCCTCAATTCCAAATTGTAAGTCATTCCATCTTTACTAGATACACACTTTTTACTATGTATTTAGACGTAATGTATATCTATATACGTAGCAAAAGCTATGTACCTAGAAAAGCAAGAATGACTTACAATTTGGAATGAATGGAGTATTAATGGAATTTGATGTTGCAAGCCATCCTTAATATCGCTCTAACAAGTGTTCTTAACCTCATAATGAAACACATGTGAAAGCATCTAGGCCCCGGTGTTGGTTTCGGCAATTGATGACAACGCATAATTACCATGACTAACGTGTGTTTTGCAGAAACGTTGGTAAGTTAAGTCATGGAGATGATAACTGCTTTGGGCAATATGGTATTCATGTCCCTTGATGGAAATCGTTTCGGTTTTCAAAGGATCAACGACAAGATTAAGGACGGTTAGTTCCGGATGTCAAGGTATTGAGTTACATCTGGAATAGTCATTAGGATATTTGTTTCTTCCTTTGACCGTACTATAAAGGGGGGCATGAGCGTGTAGCTTGACCTAGGTGAGTCTTCTGTTTAGGTGTGGTGCACACTTGTCAAACTTAGCACTAGGTAGCTCGAGAAAAGCTCAGAGTTCAGTTGGAAGCAACTTGGTTCAAGTTGCGTCGCGTTTAGAAGACGTTTGAGCCATTTACCTATGACCGGACGCGGTCCTGGTCATGACCGGACGCGTCCGGTCAGTACTAACACTTCACTGCGGGTTCAACTGATCGATCGGACGTGGTCCTTGAGAGGACCGGACGCGGTGGTTAGTCTGACATGTGTTCCAGAGGGTAAACAGCGTAATCGGACGCGACTGTGAAGTGATCGGCGCGTCCGGTCATGTTCCAGTAAGGTCCCGTGGTGATCTGACGCGTCCGATCACCTATGATCGGACGCGGTCATGCGTCAGGTCATTTTTCTAGTAAGCTCTTGCATGATCGGACGCGTCCGATCATCCCTGATCGGTGCGTCCGGTCATCTCAGACCGGCGCGTCCGGTCATCACAGATCGGTGCGTCCGGTCACTCAGCGTAGCTTTCGGTTTTTGACCGTTACACCTGACCGGCGCGTCCGGTCATGTCGACAGGCGCGTCCGGTCAGTGCGCGTTTTGCTGATTCGAAAGGTAACGGTTGGATTTGTCTGAGGGGTGTATAAATACATCCCCTCCGCCTCTTTTAGAGGTCTCTTGCTCATTTGTTCAGCTGAGAAACACCTTTAGAGTGCAAGGGAGTGCAAGAGCCCTAGTGAGGATAGAGATTTGCGAATCAAAGTTTGAGAATCCTCTCTAGTGACAAGAGTGTAGCAAGTGTGCATCCATCTTCTCATTAGGCTTGTTGTGGTCAAGTGAGAGTTCTAGCTTGTTACTCTTGGTGATCGCCATCACCTAGATGGTTTGGTGGTGATTGGGAGTTTGGTGATCATCCGACGAGATTGTGGGTGACCCAACTCAAGTTATGAGCGGTTTTGGGTGATTCACCGCGACGGAGTGTCGAAGAATCAATCCGTAGAGAGCACTTGATCCTTGCGCGGATCAAGAAGGAGCTACACCCTTGCGCGGGTGCTCCAACGAGGACTAGTGGGGAGTGGCGACTCTCCGATACCTCGGCAAAACATCGCCGTGTTCCTAACCCTTACTTTCAAGCATTTACTTTCGTGCATTACTTTCATTGCTTGTTTACTTTCCTAGAATTGCCATGCTAGTCTAGGATTGAAACTTAGGGTGCAAAACTTTTATCGGTAGAATCACAAGGAACACTAGTAGGCACTAGGGGTGAAGTTTGGCTTGTAGGATTTAATTCTTGCAATTAATTTTTAGAGAAGCCCAATTCACCCCCCCTCTTGGGCATCTTGATCCTTTCAATTGGTATCAGAGCAGTGTTGCTCTTAATTTAGGCTTCACCGCCTAGAGCAAGATGTCTAATGGGGAAGGACCACCTCGCACTTTTGAGGGAGATGATTTTCCATATTGGAAAATTCATATGGAGGCGTACCTCGAAGCCATAGATGTTGGGTGCCTTAGAGCCGCAACCGAAGGGCTTCCTCCTATAAGAGATCCCGCCAATCCAAGTGGTGACGAGGAGAAGTACGACCGGTGGAATGCAAAGGCAAAAAATGCACTCTACAGGGGCTTAGGCAAAGATGTCTTCAATCGTGTGCGTAATGCCAAAAACGCTCATGAGTTATGAGAAAATCTTTGTGCTCTCCATGAGGGAACTAAGAGTGAGCGTGAGGAACACTATCATATTGCCTTAAAGAAAATTAATTCTTTTGAGATGCTTCCTAAAGAAAGTGCTAATGAGATGTACACTCGTTTGAATGTTCTTGTAGAAGATCTCAATGCTCTTGGACTCACTCAAATGAGTCAATCGGATGTTGCAAGGAGGATCTTGAGTGTTCTTCCTGTTAAGAAGTATGGACACATTGTCACCGTACTTCACCAAAGTGATCTCTCCGCCGCAACACCGACACAAGTATTGGGAAAGATCAACGCACATGAGATGTACATGCACATCACTCCGGAAGAGGGCTCATCATCTTCCAAGAAGAAAGACTTGGCCTTCAAAGCTAGCCATGAAAAGAAAAAGAAGAAGGGCCAAGCCATGATAGTGCAAGAAAGCTCAAGTGAAAGTGACATTGATGATGCATCACTTGCACTCATGGTGAGGAAGACCACCAAGATGCTAAAGAAGCTCAACAAGAGTGGCATCAAGTTCGATGGCAAGAAGAAGAAATTCTTCACAAGTAGCAAAAGGAAGCCAATCTCCGAAATGGATTGCTTTAATTGTGGTGAACTTGGCCACCTAGCTCACCAATGCCCGAAGCCTCCAAAAGACAAGTACAAGAACAAGTACAAGGGCAAGAAAGATGATTCAAGTGATGAAGAAGATGAGAAAAGAAAGAACAAGCCATACAAAAAGAAAGATGGCAAGAAAAGAGAGTTCTACAAGAAGAAGAAGGGAGGCAAAGCTTATATTGTTGGTGATTGGCTCACCAACATTGAATCATCATGTGAGTCCTCCGGCGATGAAAGTGACAATGAAAAAGAGAAGATCGTCGCACTTGTGATTGGGCCATCATCATCTTCACCGACATCTTCATCACCACCTTCACCGCCCCATTCACCATCATCTTCCACTACTCATCTATGCCTTATGGCTAAGGGTGATCGAAAGGTACAAAATAGTGATAGTGATGATGATGATAGTGATAGTGATGATGAATATGATGCACCTTCTTATGACGAACTAGTAAAATTGTTAAACAAATATTCTAAAATCATAAGGAGGACTAGAAATGAAAATGATGAGCTTCAACATGAAAATGAAACACTCTCATTTAAGCTTGAAAGTGCACATAAGACTAGGGATGAGCTCATAGATCAAAATGAAACTATGTCTTCTTCTCTCAAGGAGCTCAAAACTTCTAACAAGGAGCTTAGAGATAAACATGATAAAATTGAGAAGAAGCATGGTGAACTCATCACTAGGCTAAACTTGCTAAAAGATGAATACACCGCATTGAAAATCAATTATGATACTCTTATTGTTGCTAATGAGCTTGCCCTTGAGACACATGATGCTACTAACCAAGTTGTTAAGATTGATATAGCTACATCATATGATGATTTGATTGTTGAGAACTTTGAGCAAGGCTCTAGCGGCAAAGGCAAGAGTGTGGTTGAGGCCAATAACTATGATGAGTATGTCAAGCTCAAGAGTGAAATTGAGATGCTCAAGGTTGAGAACAAGAAGCTAATGGCTCTTGAAAAGCAAACTTCAAATGAGTCACTTATAGAAGAAAACAAGAAGCTTAAGCAAGAGAAAGGGCATATCAAGACCGGCTTAAGCAAGTTCACAAGAGGCCAACATTTGCAAAGTGAGCTACTCATGAACACCGTCATGAAGATGGATAGGAGTGGTATTGGCTACTTGGCAAATTAAGAGAAGAAGGTCAATGCTAAACAACAACAAAGCAAGACAAAGCCCAAGCCAAAGAGATGTGTTGAGTGTGGATAAGAAGCCATTTTGCTCATGAGTGCAAAACTCCACCACCACAACCCTTACCCAAGCATGCTAGACCCTTTGCCTTCAATGCTCATTACATGCTTAGAAAGGACTCAAGTAAAAAGATGAAAGTCATGTTCTTGGGTCCCCCTAACAAGAATAGGCCAAAGAAAATTTGGGTTGCCAAGTCACTAGTTGAGAAAGTTAAGGGTCCCTCTCAAGTTTGGGTCCCTAAACAAAAGGCTTGATCTCTTGTGTGTAGGTGAACTACAAGACCGGTGGATTACATTGGGTGATTGATAGTGGTTGCACACAACATATGACCGGTGATCCTTGTATGTTCACCTCACTTGAAGAGGATGGGGTATGTCAAGACAAGATCACATTTGGGGATAATTCAAAGAGCAAAGTCAAGGGTATAGGCAAGGTTGCAATATCAAATGATCATTCTCTCTCAAATGTGCTCTATGTTGCTTCATTGAGTTTCAAGTTACTATCCGTTGGGCAACTTTGTGATCTTGGCTACCAATGCTTGTTTAGTCCAAATGAAGTGGTTGTTACAAAGATAGATGACAAGCAAGTGATTTTCAAGGGCTTTAGATACAATAATCTCTATCTAGTTGACTTCACCTCCGAAGATGCAAACTTGATGACATGTTTATTCACCAAAACTACACTTGGATGGCTTTGGCATAGGAGGCTTGCTCATGTTGGAATGAACACTCTCAACAAGCTATTGAAGAAAAAATTAGTGAGAGGTTTGAAGGATGTAAAGTTTGAGAAGGACAAACCTTGTAGTTCATGTCAAGCCAGCAGACAAGTTGCAAACACTCATCCAAGCAAAGCCTACATGTCAACATCAAGAGTACTAGAACTTCTACACATGGATTTGTTTGGTCCTACAACTTACAAGAGTTTGGGTGGAAATCTCTATTGCCTAGTAATTGTGGATGATTACTCAAGATACACTTGGACCTTCTTTCTTCATGACAAATCCGAAGTGGCAAATTGCTTCAAGAAGTTTGCAAAGAGGGCTCAAAATGAATTTGAAGTCAAGATAAAGAAAATTAGAAGTGATAATGGAAAAGAGTTTGACAACACCAACATTGAAGCTTATTATGATGAGATTAGAATCAAGCATGAAGTCTCATCAACCTACACTCCTCAACAAAATGGTGTAGTTGAGAGAAAGAACCGGACATTGATCACTCTTGCAAGAACAATGCTAGATGAGTACAACACACCGGAGAAATTGTGGGCCGAGGCAATCAACACCGCATGCTATGCTTCAAATCGCCTCTTCCTACAAAAGTTCCTTTGCAAGACCCCTTATGAGTTGCTAAATGGGAAAAAGCCGGACATCTCATTCTTCCGGGTGTTTGGTTGCAAATGCTACATCTACAAGAAGCATCAACACCTAGAGAAGTTCCAAAGACGTTGTGATATTGGTTTTCTTATTGGTTACTCATCAAAGTCTAAAGCATATAGATTATTTAACCATGCCACTGGTTTGGTTGAAGAAACATATGATGTGGAATTTGATGAATCTAACGGCTCCCAAGGAGCAATTGAGAATTGTGATGATGTAGGTGATGAACCATTGAGGGAGGCCATGAATAACATGCCGGTGGGAGACATCAAGCCTAAAGATGATGAAGACGATGTACAAATTGTCAATCCACCATCTTCATCATATGTGCCTCAAGATGATGACAAGAATGAGAGAGTTGAAAATGAAGACACCCATGTCTCTCATCATCAAGCCGAGGCACAAGCACAAGATGTTGATGCTCCCCATCCTACTCCTCAAATGGTTGATCGAAGAAACTCACCCCTACTTCAAGCACATCCACAAGATCTCATCATAGG
This sequence comes from Saccharum hybrid cultivar R570, assembly GCA_038087645.1. Taxonomy (NCBI): domain Eukaryota; kingdom Viridiplantae; phylum Streptophyta; class Magnoliopsida; order Poales; family Poaceae; genus Saccharum; species Saccharum hybrid cultivar. The sequence continues at coordinate 485,274 of JAQSUU010000508.1, forward strand.
GAGTCCTACAAAGGGTGTAATGACTCGATCTCAAAAGTTTAATTCTTTTGTTGAACATCACTCTTTTGTCTCTTGTCTTGAACCTAAGAATGTAGAAGAAGCTCTTCAAGATCCGGATTGGGTGAATGCCATGCATGAAGAATTGAACAACTTCGCCCGCAATCAAGTTTGGACACTAGAAGAGCATCCAAAAGGTGCAAGAGTCACTGGAACCAAGTGGGTGTTCTACAACAAGCAAGATGATCAAGGCGTAGTAGTAAGAAACAAGGCAAGACTAGTAGCAAAAGGGTTCTCTCAAGTTGAAGGTCTTGATTTTGGAGAGACTTTTGCACCCGTTGCAAGACTTGAAGCCATTCGTATCCTTCTTGCATATGCATCACATCATGATATGAAACTATATCAAATGGATGTGAAAAGTGCATTCTTAAATGGCTTCATAAATGAACTAGTCTATGTTGAACAACCTCCCAGGTTTGAAGACCCTAGATATCCTAATCATGTTTATAGGTTATCCAAGGCGCTATATGGGCTCAAGCAAGCCCCTAGAGCGTGGTATGAGCGCCTCTGGGACTTCCTCATTGAGAAGGGCTTTACTATTAGGAAGGTTGACACCATACTATTCACCAAGAAGTTTAATGAAGAGATCTTCATTTGTCAAGTCTATGTTGATGATATTATCTTCGGGTCAACAAATGAAGATTATTGCAAAGAATTTGGTGAATTGATGTCAAAAGAGTTCGAGATGTCAATGATTGGTGAGCTAACATTCTTCCTTGGTTTTCAAGTCAAGCAAATGAGAGAAGGGATTTTCATCTCTCAAGAAAAGTATACCAAGGGTCTTCTCAAAAAATTCAACATGAAAGAATGCAAGCCAATCAAGACCCCAATGCCAACTAATGGACATCTTGACCTAGATGAGGGAGGTAAACCAATCGATCAAACTCTTTACCGTTCTATGATTGGTAGCTTGTTGTACCTTACCGCATCTAGGCCCGACATCATATTTAGTGTGTGCATGTGTGCCCACTTTCAAGCGTGCCCTAAAGAACCTCACCTAAGTGCCGTAAAAAGAATCCTAAGATATCTTAAGTATACCCCAAGCATTGAACTTTGGTACCCCAAAGGAGCTAGATTCTAACTAGTTGGCTACTCCGATTCGGATTATGCCGGCTGCAAAATTGATAGAAAAAGCACATCCAGAGGATGCCATTTGCTTGGGAGATCCTTAGTATCTTGGTCATCTAAAAAGCAAAATAGTGTGGCTTTGTCCACCGCCGAGGCGGAATACATTGCCGCGGGGGCTTGTTGTGCACAAATCCTATACATGAAACAAACCCTCCTAGACTATGGAGTTGTTCTTGAAAAGGTGCCTCTTTTATGTGATAATGAAAGTGCGGTTAAAATTGCTAATAATCCGGTACAACACTCTCGCACCAAGCACATTGATATCCGCCACCACTTTCTAAGAGATCATGTTGCTAAAAATGATATATCACTAGAAGGTGTAAGAAGTGAAAATCAATTAGCGGATATCTTCACTAAACCTTTAGATGAGGCTACTTTTTGTAGGTTGAGAAGTGAACTAAATATGCTTGATTCTAGTAACTTTAAAAGATGAGCTTGTATTGTCCCTTGCATTGCATTGTACTTTATGCCATGATTATTTTCCCCGCAATGCATCTAGGACTTGTCTAACACGGTTACGATAACCCTCCTTTGGAGGAGTGAAAAAGCCTAACCATGGATCAAACTTGACAAGCAACCTAGCTCTCCTTTCTTGTTTTGCATTGCATATGCATGGTTGTTGCTTTGTCGTTTCTTTTCGGTTTAGCTTTGAGTAACCTCTGTGTTCGTCCATGAATAGAGAGAGCATTTGAAGCTCCCAAGGGTTCATAAACTCTATTGCATGGCCATATGTTGCTCCTTGGGTGTTTATTGAATATTTTCTTAAAAATAATACTAGCCTAAGGCAAAATATTTTGAAAATTTTGAGGGTTTGAGTGAGGTCACTCATATCAGGTTCCAATTGGTGTTTATTTGAGTCTCTTTGAATTGGAACTTGATTGGGAGAAGTCGCGTCGAAAAACGGTTTGAAAAAGAGCTTTTTACAGGGACCAGATGCTGCATCGGACGCGGTTCAGTTTCACCACCGCATCCGGTCTTGGCGTCCACCAGCGCGTTCGGTCATTTCCGAAGTTTTTCTTCGAAACCTCTAACCGGACGCTGCACCGGACGCGCCCTTGTCGACCACCGCGTCCGGTCCCGGTAACCACCACCGCGTCCGGTCATCCGTTCCAAATTTCCGGGCTATGTCAAACCGGACGCTGGCAGCGTCCGATCGTGGATAATCGGATGCGTCCGGTCATTCCAGGAGCGTACTGGAATGTGACCGGACGCTGCCTCCACCGCGTCCGGTCATTCGACCACCACGTCCGGTCATCACGCAAAAAGCGGATCTCACCCTTTTTAACCGTACGATTGGATCTTGTTTTCCTTTTCATCTGCCATCGTCTTTCTCGCCGTCTCGCCGACTCGCTGTGCCTCCGCCGCCACGCCATCACCTAGCCGTAGCCACGCCCGCGGACCTCGCCGGAGCTGCGCCCTTGCTCCTCACGCCCGGCACCGAGCAGCACCACCGCCGCAGCCGCACCCGCTCCTGTGCCGAGCCGCCGCGCCCGCGCCACCGCTGCCGCAGCGCCACCGCACCGAGCCGCCGTGACCGCGCCCGCGCCCGCGCCTGCAAATCTCGCCGGAGTTCCTCCACTGCAGCCGCGCAAGCCCGTGCTCTTAGCTCCTCATCGGTTTCCCTCCTTACCCTGCGCACCCATCGCCGAGATCCTCGCTTGTCACCACCGAAAAACCCTAACCCTAGGTCGCGAGGTTTTCGTCTTCGAATTCATCTCCGTCTTCGCGATCGTCTCCGTCTCCGCAAGGTGACGTCTTCTCCTTGGATTAGGGTTTACCATCGATTTTCCGGTGAATTACTAATTCAATTGTCGATCGATCATCGATTGAATTCCAGGGTTTCGGTCGCCGTCCACGGGGTAACCCTAACACGTTGAGATCGTCTTCCGGTCACCAGATCATCGCTCGTCGAGGTAGCTATCGTGGTCATCTCATATCTTACCTCACCTGCTTGCGCTTACTAGGATCTCGCTTATCTTTTAGATATATATGTTGCTTATAGTAGATCCATCTATTCTATCATTTCAGTTTGTCCTGTCAGTGCTGAGTGGTTCAAGTGATCAGTTGTGAATCCGAGGCCAAGCCTGCGGATACGGATTAAGGCCAAGCCTCACAAGGTTCAGTACATCATCTGCCTTTTCAGTTTGTCTCAATACATCCTCTTGTCAGTATGGTTCGATGCAAGAACACTGGTAGGGCACCTAGTGATGGGGATGACAGTCCCCCTAGGAGGACAGAGGTAGCTCACGGAAAGCGAGTTAAGATTGCTGCCAAGAAAAGGAAGAGAACTCTTACACAGGCAGAGATAGCTCAGGCAGTGGCAGATGCAGCAGATGCAGCAGAGAGGGGTGGCAGGAGCAGTGGTATTCGCATTGGCGAGAGTCGCTTTTATCTTGAAGGTCGACAACTCGGCACAGAGGCCACAGAGGAGACAGTAGAGGCTACAGAGGAGACAGTGGATGCCCCTGCAGAGTAGCCTATAGAGGATCCACAGGAGACTGAGGAGCAGACAGTACAGACTCCACAGCATCGTCGCTCAGGACGTACGCGAGCTCAGGTCACTCCTAGGCCAGAGGGTCAGCGTCATGGAGGTCATCCACCTCCCAGGGCTAGAGGTCACCCTCCTGTTGAGCACTTTGACCTCAGGGGTGCTACAGCCAGATAGGTCCAGGCCCTCAGGTTCGTTGAGGTCACTCGGTGGTTCCCACCCCAGCGGGATCCCCGGGCGTCAGAAGGCTTCTACACACCTCTGCACGAGGATTTCTACAGGGCCTATGTCGACAGTGGAATAGCTTTTAGATCACAGAGAGTCTATCGACTAGAGGCATTAGTTGAGGTGGTTGGTGAGTAGCTTCGTCCACATCTATCTTTTCTGCCTGGACTATCAGATCTACTTGGACGGACTGGAGCGTACTGCGGGACCTGGGTCAGAGAGTTTTACTCGTCACTATGGATTGATCCAGCACATCAGTTATCCACTTTGCCTTCAGAGGTCGTGACCGCAGGTTATACAGCACTAGGGTACGGGAGATTCTCAGACTCCCTACTTTAGAGACTAAGATCCATCAGTTGTGCTTCGGACAGACTGCTCCTCCGAGACGCCCTCACGGCGGGATAGTGCCTCCTACTGACTTGATTCGACCCTGCTTCCGTGAGCCTTTTGGTGAAGGGTCTCGACGCACGCCAGCCAGCTTGACACCCATAACGAGAGTACTGGATGCTATAGTGAGGAGGACACTTCTTCCGAGGCTTGGATACAGAGAGGGTCTCACTCGCATACAGCTATGGGTGGTACATCACCTCGTCTCACAGACCCCGTTTGACCTTTGGGATCTGATGCTTTGTGAGATGAAGGATACTTTGGCAGAGGGGTTCAAGGGACACAGGCAGCTACCATATGCACACTAGATCTGCTTCATCATTAGGACTGCCTGTGAGTTGCCTGTAGAGATTAGAGCTGAAATCTCTGATACTACCACAGCCTTCCTAGAGTATGATATCCGCCAGCTGTGGGCATCAGTGACTAGAGAGCAGGCACCTGGCCTAGGACAGCGACAGAGGCCAGAGGTACCAGAGATAGCCGCTGAGCAGGACGAGACCGTTGAGGGTCTTGCCGAGGCAGAGCTTGTAGATTTAGATGCTCAGCCGGCTGATCAAGCCGAGGATGTGGCCACTGACAGCACAGATGAAGACTACCAGCCCATCGCCCGGTACCGCTCTCCTCGGCCTCACGACCATGAGGTCGGTGGCTCTGGCTCAGCCTCCCGCTCAGATCCAGCCATGGTGGCTATCCTTGAGAGGTTAACCCAGGCCCAGGAGAGACAGGAGATACAGATGCAGCGACAGGCATAAGACTCAGCTGCAGCGTTTGCACAGATTCAGGCTCGCCAGGACGAGCTCCAAAGGCAGCAGCTCGAGTTTCAGCGACAACAGTTTGAGATGCATAGGCAGCAGGCAGCCACTCAGCAGCAGTACTTAGAGCTCCTGCGCCATCTTGTCACTGTGGGAGTACTGCCACCACCGTCTGTCCTGACTCCAGCCTTACAGTCCAGTGGACCTCAGAGTCAGGGGCAGCCGAGCTTTCAGTACACCTCTCCTCAGCAGCAGGTACCGCAGACGTTTCAGTCTCCGAGCTACACGCCTATCCAGATCGGATTTACTCCACCAGCTCAGCCGGGACCACACCTCCTCTCAGGCCCGGCATTTCCTGATTTCAGTGCTACATACAGCGAGCTGACTGGACAGCCGACACCGTCGCACTCTACTTTTGTGACTACCTCAGACATGTCGGCTTCAGAGACTGCTGCGTTTCCAGTGACAGGGGCTGCTACTATAGACACTCTGCCTTCTTCAGTTGCATCTACAGATCCTCCCACTCTAGGTGTCTTTCAGGCTCAGGCGATAGTTACCGATCCGATAGTTGCTTCTACACCTTCAGTCACTGCACCTCCTCTACAGACCTAGACTACTTCACTACCACGTTCAACTTCAGAGGGTCAGCCTGATAGTTCAGAGTCTGAGGAGGATACTTCACAGTTCGTGATCACTCCGCGCTCCTCGGCACCCGACACGACAGCTTCTGTTCCCCTGTCAGATCCCTAGAGTAGTTTTTGGCGATTGATGCCAAAGGGGGAGAGAGAGCATAGATTCAGGGGGAGTGGTGATAGAGGGTTTCATTTTTCGTGTGTGCTACTTTCATGCATCATGTTTACTTTTCTCGCCCTGCATTGTGTGACTATGAGTTTGTGAGACTATGTCTTAATGTTTTATGTCTCTTAATGGTGTTTAGCTCATAAGGTTGTGCTTCTGTGCCTTACTCCAATTTCATATGAGCTATGTTTTATGTGTACTAATTCTTCATGTTTTATCTTATGAGTACACTCAGTTGGCTTGGAACACATAAGCAATGACTAACCCTTTGTGCTTACAGCTTTATGCTTATGTGAACCAAGCATGATCGAAAACCTCAACTCATATCTTCTGAATCTAAGTGTTGTCATCAATCACCAAAAAGGGGGAGATTGAAAGCATCTAGGCCCCGGTGTTGGTTTCGGCAATTGATGACAACGCATAATTACCATGACTAACGTGTGTTTTGCAGAAACGTTGGTAAGTTAGGTCATAGAGATGATAACTGCTTTGGGCAATATGGTATTCATGTCCTTTGATGGAAATCATTTCGGTTTTCAAAGGATCAACGACAAGATTAAGGACGGTTAGTTTCGGATGTCAAGGTGTTGAGTTACATCTGGAATAGTCGTTAGGATCTTTGTTTCTTCCTTTGACCGTACTATAAAGGGGGGCATGAGCGAGTAGCTTGACCTAGGTGAGTCTTCTGTTTAGGTGTGGTGCACACTTGTCAAACTTAGCACTAGGTAGCTCGAGAAAAGCTCAGAGTTCAGTTGGAAGCAACTTGGTTCAAGTTGTGTCGCGTTTAGAAGACGTTTGAGCCGTTTACCTATGACCGGACGCATTCGGTCAGTACTAACACTTCACTGCGGGTTCAACTGATCGACCAGACGCGGTCCTTGAGAGGACCGGACGCGGTGGTCAGTCTGACATGTGTTCCAGAGGGTAAACAGCGTAATCGGACGTGACTGTGAAGTGATCGGCGCGTCCGGTCATGTTCCAGTAAGGTCCCGTGGTGACTTGATGCGTCCGGTCACCTATGATCGGACGCGGTCATGCGTCAGGTCATTTTTCCAGTAAGCTCTTGCATGATCGGACGCGTCCGATCATCCCTGATCGGCGCGTCCGGTCATCTCAGACCGGCGCGTCCGGTCATCACAGATCGGCGCGTCCGGTCACTCAGCGTAGCTTTCGGTTTTCGACCGTTATACCTGACCAGCGCGTCCGGTCATGTCGATAGGGGCGTTCGGTCAGTGCGTGTTTTGCTGATTCGAAAGGTAACGGTTGGATTTGTCTGAGGGGTGTATAAATACATCCCCTCCACCTCTTTTAGAGGTCTCTTGCTCATTTGTTCAGCTGAGAAATACCTTTAGAGTGCAAGGGAGTGCAAGAGCCCTAGTGAGGATAGAGATTTGCGAATCAAAGTTTGAGAATCCTCTCTAGTGACAAGAGTGTAGCAAGTGTGCATCAATCTTCTCATTAGGCTTGTTGTGGTCAAGTGAGAGTTCTAGCTTGTTACTCTTGGTGATCATCATCACCTAGACGGTTTGGTGTTGATTGGGAGTTTGGTGATCATCCGACGAGATTGTGGGTGACCCAACTCAAGTTGTGAGCGGTTTTGGGTGATTCGCCGCGATAGAGTGTCGAAGAATCAACCCGTAGAGAGCACTTGATCCTTGCACGGATCAAGGGGGAGCTACACCCTTGCGCGGGTGCTCCAACGAGGACTAGTGGGGAGTGGCGACTCTCCGATACCTCGGCAAAACATCGCCGTGTTTCTAACCCTTACTTTTAAGCATTTACTTTTGTGCATTACTTTCATTGCTTGTTTACTTTCCTAGAATTGCCAAGCTAGTCTAGGATTGGAACTTAGGGTGCAAAACTTTTATCGGTAGAATCACAAGGAACACTAGTAGGCACTAGGGGTGAAGTTTGGCTTGTAGGATTTAATTCTTGCAATTAATTTTTAGAGAAGCCCAATTCACCCCCCCTCTTGGGCATCTTGATCCTTTCAACATGCTATGCCACATTCTCAAAAAAAGAGTACAAGTGTTCTTAACGGTGATAGAGATAAAAGACCAAATCACACAAAAAATAGAATCTAAATGCACTTAACAATTAGTAACAATCAATAAAATGATTATAACTAGGCATGACCAAGGAACTGGAGAAATAGTGTAATAATGGAGAAAAATGATATAAAATTATATTTTGTAGGTATTACATTTTACCATTGTTGTAAATAGCTCTCTATAGTTTTTTTTTAAGGTTCTACCGTTACAATATTATTACCAATTATTCCGCTTTTGACGTTAGTGGCGCTTTAGCTCTGCTGAATACTGCTATTTGGCTTAGCCACAAAATATTTTAGAACCACTAATCATGACCAAGGAAAATATAAATTCCTTACTAGAGGGGTATAATATATGCATATCCATCATGTTCTTTTCTTAATAAACCATTAAATAATTACTAAATCATCAAAAATTGAGTGTTGAATGAATATGAATGTTGATTGTAGCTATGAGTATATTGACTGATTTAGTGAATATTAAGTAATTGATGCAAAGATATGTAATATATATATATTTGACTAATTTAAACTTGCTATTATAAACTGATTTAGTGAATATTAACTAATTTAGCCCGTATATGTATTTGAGTATTTGTGTTCATTAAATTTTCCTTAGTTAAATGTTTTCGTGCATAATTAGTTAATGGTTTTTTATGTTTTCTATAAAACACGCTAAATTAAAGAGCCTCCGCTATAACCTGTTGTAGCTTTTATAGCTTTTAGAGCAAAACACCACTAGATGTCATAGATAGCTATTACCACACAAACTGTGTAGCATTTTCACAATTTATTTTAATTTTTCTTAAGCACACATGAGACTGTTTAACAATTGTGCAACATGTGAAACATTCTCGGAAGAAACAAAGAGTAAGCAGCTGATAGAGCATTGAAAATGAAAAGGGAAACAACTTATCTAGAAAACATATTATTTTTTTGTTAGCAATTTAGCATAGTGACATTTGTGGGATATATATATATATATATATATATATATATATATATATATATATATATATATATATATTACTGTTGCATTTGCCTTGCACTAATGTGCTAATTGGTTTATAATAACAAGTTTAATTACAGAACATTAATCATAGTTGTAAATGGATGAATGGCTGACTTCCTAGTTTCTAGTTTTTTTTCGATGTTTAGTCGCAAAAAAAATGTTCCACATTTTGTTTGAACCTCTATTCTAATTTGCGCACTATATGCGCTTGTTTGCTTTGGATCCTTGAGCTAGGCCGCACTTCTCTTAATGAAATATATGCATTGCATGTCTTTATTTATATATTTTTCTAAAAAAATAGGACGGCTGGAGGTAAGTGAGTTCGAGCCCCACGGCCGTTCGCGTGCATATTGCGTGAAAAAACATGTCATCTGTGAGATAGGAGATCGTGTTTTCAGCCACCTTTAGAAATTAATTTCTAGGGGAGGCTGGCTAGCCGCCGTTGATTTCTAGAAACATAGAGATAGAGGTGGATGTGAGTTAGCCGTTTTCTATAGATGCTTCCCAACGGCCTCTACAAATTGTTTTTGTAGTGTGTGAAATGGTTTGCATGGTCCAAGCAGTTCGGGTCAGGCCTAATCCAAACAGACCCATATGCTTAGTAAGAGCATCTCAAGCACTCCCTCTTTCCTAACCCCAAACGAGACAAAACTGTTATTTTGGAGGTTCTGTAGCTCCAGCAGCTCCCTGAACCCAACTCCAATGAGAAAAAAAATTTCTCAGTCCCTCAAATCATAGTCTCCCACCCCTCAAATAAAGGGGAGACCTCTCCTCCCCTAATCCACTATTTTTCTCGTTAGGGATTGGATTTTCTCATTCTGCTGGAGCGAAGACCTTCAAAATCCCAAAATACGTTTTGTATCTCCCCCAAAAACTAGTTTTTGGGGTTAGAGTTTTCTCCTACCGCTGGAGATGCTCTCCAGCAGTTCCCCAACACCTCTTCCTATCCCCATAAAACTGCCATATTGGGAACAACTATGTTTTTTTTCTTGCTCCAGCACTTCCCCAATACCTCTCCCTTTTTTTGTGGCCACCAATACAACTCCCCTCAAAGAAAGGGGGAGATACAACTCCCCTAATATGGACCATCCCAACTACCACGTTTCAGCCATATTTTCTTTTACACTCCTATGGGACCCACCTTTCATATGGGTATTGAGGGAGATATATTGGGGTACTGCTGCAGCAACTCCCCCAATAAATCTAAAAAGTGATATTGGGCTACCCCAATACCATCTTATTGGAGGAGTTGTATTGGGGGACTGCTGGACCAAACCTTATATGCCTACGTAATAAGGTGGCATCTTGCATGTACCGCATGGTTCCCATGCTTCATCATACAAAAAAACATCCCTTAACTGAGTGCATATACCTTGTCATGAAAGTCATTTCCAAAAATAAGCAAAGCTGGCAAAGCAATTTCAGAAGAAATTTAAACCAAACATTTGCTCTAGTTTTCTAGGCATTCTCTGAAAGCCATCTGTACCTACCAGAGAAATAGATAGCTGTGAACTTCATAGATAGGTCAGGATATGTTACTTTCAACAAGCATCAGCTGTCTTTCTCAGGTGATAGCAAGTTACTCATCGATTAAGCAAAACCGAATGGGTCCAACGTCATGCATGTTGTACTCTTATGCTCACAGGCAATGATGCCCATGGGTAGAGATGAACTGAAAGTGCACTTAGTGGCTAGGTCAATTTCAATCCTACCAAACTCATTATGTCACATAGCATCAAGCATCACAGGACCATAGGAAGGCCATCCCTAGAAGGACAGGCCATTGATTCTGCATGGACCAATGAAAGGTAGTAATGAATTGACATGGCAAAGGCAGTAGCGGATCCAGGATTTGAATTAAGGGGGGCTGAACAATGTAGATTTAAAGCTTAAGCTAGAAATCAATGGTAATTTACTGCCAATTGAGTGTGATTTAATGAAGAAATATGATCATTAGGGGGGGCTGTAGCCCCGGCAGCCCCCCCTGTGGATCCATCACTGGGCAAAGGGTAGTTGATAATCAGACACTACCCATATTCCTTAGTTGGTGTAGTATCATCGCAATCCCTGCTTTTTCGCCGCCACACTTGAAAATATGAGTGACTAATAAAAGATCAAATATTTTTTTTCCAACGGTCGGCAAGAGATTTATTGAAATCATTGAAAAAATTCATGTTTGGTCCTTCAACTTGGTAAGAGGTGTCACCTAGGTCCCTCTACTCTTAAAATGTTATTTCTAGGTCTATGAATTTGGCTTTGTGTATCATCCAGGTCCAAACAGGTCCAATCCGCTTTGTACATTGACGTGGCATGATGACTGTGCATTGACATGACCCCTACATGTAAGGTCAGTCCTTCAGCTTGGCAAAAGGTGACACCTAGGTCCCACTACTGTCAAATGCTATTTCTGAGTCCATAAACTTGGTTTTAGGTATCGTCTAGGTCCAAATATGTTCTAACTTGCTCTGTACGCTGATGTGGCACGTTGACTATGCATTTCCCATTGCACCGGAATTCACGGTTCACATGAAAACTAGCGCGAGATACCTCCAAATTAGCATCCATCTCGCACGCGGGAACCTCCAAATTAGCGCGATTGTCATTGGCGTGCGCAACAGGCGACCGTGAATCCGTGATCGACAGGTGCCATGGCGATGATGACAAGGATAAGAATGAAGTGGATGGACAAGAAGGGGGTGCCAAGTGGCAAGTCAAAGCAAAGCAGGGGTAGTGAGAAGAAGAGCCACGAGGCCATGGTGAAGCATGGCATCAAGCCCATCACAGGTGTCAGCCGTGTCACTGAAGAAAAGCCCATCACAGGTACTGGTGTTGAGGCTGAGGGACATCTGTCTCGAGGCCCAGGGTTGTTAAGGCCCCTCAAGGCTTGTAACGGGGATGTCGTCACTGCCATTATATATTCTCCCCTGCAAACAAGCATTCCTTTTTTTTATCTGATTTCGAATTTCGAAAGGAAAATGGAAGAAGGATTTGCTAGATCGCGGAAACCATGTCAGTTGTGAGTTGTTGCCACTGCGCATCATAGCTTTGCTGGCAGAAACCGGTCAACAAAGTTCAGCGGTAGAAAGCTAAGGGATGTTCTTCAGAAAGAGGGAGACGAGCTGTTCGATAAAAATAATACGCCGATGGACCATAATCGGCACGAATTAGCATAAACAACATTTGCTTAGTCAACGCTGCACGTGCGCCCTCTGATGATCTCGCTCTTCTCTTGCTTCATAGGCCTATCCTTACTGATAATCACAGGACGAGGACGTCCCTTCATCCGGACGCCCGTCTTTTTTTATTATTATTTTTAGCCATTTTTTAAAAAGATTCTTATAAATACGCTCCTGCTAATAAGATTTTAAAAAAATGAACCCTCAGCTTGGCGCCGTCGTTATTAGCGCCAAAATTACACGTCTGGCGCCAGCGCATTTGGCGCCAAGGTTCTTGCCCCACGTTGGTATCGACGCAGACGTGGCGTTTACGTGGCAAAGAGCTTGGCGCCAATAATAATAGCGCCAAGCTTGGCGCCATAATAGTTAAATCCGAGCATGGCGTCATAGCTCAAAAAAAAACTTGGAAGAACCACCCGATGTGCATATAAAAACCTTTCTAAAAATTGATTTTCAAACCAAACTTTAAAATTGACTTGAGTTAGTTTCTTTGAGTTTCGTATTTGCTTATTTGCATCAGCCTTCGCTTCAGTTACCTGCGGCACTAGATTTCCATAAATGTCCACCGCACCTATACTCTAGGCACAAACTAGATCAATGCAAGCTAATATTATTACTTGCCCCATTAATAATGTGACCAAAGAAAAACAACACGAATACCTAGGCACCTAGCTACTTTTCAGGCAACCACGAATAAGAAGCAATCATGATATATAGCTTTAGACATGACAAACAACGTTTGTTGTGAATTAGTGCAGACATCGCTCTACAGACAGTCTACCTAACTGATTTTAAGGTCTAGTCCAATTTGTTTCTTTAGTGCAGTTTTTTCAAATGCCCGCTGAAAGAACTTCTTTAATGTAGATTCTTTCAAATGCCGGAGCGATGAAATACCAATTCTTTTTGTGATAGTGGAACCAAAGATTGTAACCATGGCAATCAAGAACATAAATTGAAAGAAGCTGCTATAAATTTATTAGCTAGAATTGGCATTTCATCTAATAAGACTTAAAGTGCCAACAATAGTGGTACAGAGTAGCAAGCCTGGGATGCTCAGCGCCAATTATTATGGCGCCAAGCTTGACGTCGTCATTATTGGTGCCAAACTCTTTGCCACTCAAGCGCCACGTCTGCGTCGATGCCAACGTGGGCAAGGACCTTAGAGCCAAATGCGCTGGCGCCAAGACGTGTAATCTTGGCGCCAATAACGACGGCGCCAAGCTGAGGGTCCATTTTTTTGAATCTTACTGACAAGGGCGTATTTGTGAGAATCTTTCGAAAAAATGGCTAAAAAACAAAAAAGACGGCCCGGACGCACTCACTAAAAAAACTCCCTATTGTGGCCGTCCGCTTGTCCCACTCTGCCTCACGTCGCACGTCCCATTCTACGCCGCGCTGCATCCACTCCGTCGTGCCGGCACCACCATCCCCTACGGCGGCTCCATCTCTCGTGTTGTGCACTACTCCGGCGCGCTGCCATCGCCCCTCACCCGCCTCCATCCCCCACAGTGCCATGTCATGCCCCATCCTCCATTGCACCTAGGCCAGGTGGCCAGGAGAGGGGCCGTCGTTGGCCGGGCCCAGGCTAGGCGTAGGCATGGCTGGTCGCTGTTAGGCCGCCCCAACATCCTCGGTCGTCAGCTGGCAGGAATTCCCCTACTCTGCGCTGCGTCATATGGAAGAAAGAAGAGGGTTTTACCTGTGTGCCATTATAAAAGTTTGTAATTACCCTTAAGTCATTAAAAAGTTTGAGCGGTCACATATGCCACTGGTCGAAACTTTTTTTTCCTCCATGTCATTCCGTCCATCTTTTGTTGGATATTTGTTGTTTGCCAGCCTTGACATGTGCGCCCGGCGAGTGTAGATGTCCAAAATACCCTCTCACACCCTCCCAGTCCCTCTGCACGTCCGAGCCGCCCCTCTCGGTGCTCGCTGTCATCCTCGCGTCGTGGCTCCGCGCCTTCTCCGCCGCTCTCGCTGCTGCCCTCCCTCGTGCAGAGCTCGCCCGCGGTGGCTGGGTGCGGCAAGGCCGGAGCTCACCTCCTCGCGGTCGCGTCACGCCTGCCGGCCACCGAGGACCAGCTACGGCAGCTCCGCACGCGCCGCCGCGAGGAATCCTGTTTGATGGGGTCCGCTCCTCTGCGCGGGCGCGCGGGCGCAGCCACACGGGGCCTCACGCGCGTGAGGGCCGGCGGCAGCCCTCGGACTCGGAGCAGCGGTAGGTGGCCTGCGTCTCCGTCAACGACGCCTTCGCGATGCACGCGGAAGGAGAGTCTTCGGATCGGGGAGCTGGCGCGCGCCATGGGCGTCGAGCTCGACCTCTCTGACAAACCTGTGGGGCTCGGCGTCCGGTCCCGGCGCCACGCGCATGCTCGCCGAGGATGGGGTGGTCAAGGTGCTCAACCTCGAGGAGGGCGGCGCGTTCACCAACAGCAGCGCCGAGGACATGCTCAAGGCGCTCTGAATTTGCGACGCCATGGTTGGTTCGTCTCAATTCTGGCAGAAGTTAATTTTTCGTTTCTGAATAATCGTGACGGCAACGGTGGATTGTTTCTCTGCCGCCACTGTTGTGTTTGATCGGCACTGTTACTAGTGCACTGCAGTCTGCAGAGATGTAAGTTTCTTGCGAACACGGCAGTAGTATAGGTATAGATTCCTGCAAGTATAGGTATAGATTCCTGCAATTGTGGACGCTCTCTGTTTCATGACTTGTCATGGTATGCTACTCTTGTCTGGGAATTTCTCATTTGCATAGTACCACTACTACCACACACACCTTCACTGTTAGTATCAAAAGAGAGAAGGGGCCGCACAGCCGCAGTATAAACGGCTCCACTTTGATTTGAAGGTTCAGGCTGTGATGCTCACCATGCCAAACAAATACTAAGCTTTTGATATTAGACTTTGTACTGCAGTTAGTCGCATATGGTTATCTAGTTTAATTGGGGATTGGCAGCGTTGCAGTGTCCTTTAAAATGTCTTATGCCTGCATCTGGTCTGGTATTATCTCATAAGTTGCCTTCTTAGGCATGAGAGAGCGCTCTCTTACGCTATGCACTTGGCATTTTTTGCTGCTACATGCAAACAAAGATTTGGAGGAACCCGGCGGAGGAGATGGACGTGGACGGGCAGCTGCGGTGGGCGGAGCGGTGGATGGCGTCGCGTCCGTCGTTCGACACCAGCCGCAGCGGCGTCCGTGTGCACGTCCATGGACCGGCGCGAGCCGGTAAAGACGCTGGAGATGGACACGGCACGGCCCTTCTCATGCTCGACGTCGCGGCGGAACGCAGGGTCGTCCTCGCCGATGCAGAGCGCGCAGCAGCAGCACCCAATGGCATCGACGAGGCGTCAGGGGCTAGTGGCATGGCACCAGAGGAACGACGAACTTTTGCATGGCATTTAGACTTAAGGGCATTTTAGACTTTTTTTAGAATAGTTTGACACCATTAGAGGCAAAAGCGGACGGAATGGCATGGAGGACAGACCAGTGGCACATGTGACCGCTCAAAATTTTTAATGGCCTGTAGGTAATTACAAACCTTTGTAATGGCACACAGGTAAAAGCCTTTAGAGAGAAGGGTGAAAAACGCATGTTGCAAGGCTATGTTTCAGATGTTTTATGGGTATGTTTCAATTGTTTCATATGAATGTTGCAAAAGTAGATTGAAATGTTGCAATGGTTGTACACGTATGTTGCAAGATTGTGTTTTTAATGTTTCATATGTTTTCCAGACGTATGTTGCAAGTGTGTTTATCTGGATATTGGATATGTTTCAAATATATATTCCAAGTGTTTTATTTGATGTTGTGTATGTTTTACAATGGTTTCCAGGTGTTTTTGCAAGTGTTTCATATGCATGTTTCAAGTGTTTCATCTGTCTTCAAACGTATGTTGTAAATGTTACATTTAGATGTTTTAAAAGTAGATTGAGTTGTTGCATCCCTCTCTCGCCTTCTACTGCCTCGTCTCAATGTCGTCTCCTCCTCCCGGCGCAGGCTGGTCATCCGAACCAGAGGCGCATGTGGTCACCGCCCACCCCCCTCTTCTCAATGTTGATGACGTTCGAGCCGCGGGGCCCGCGTGGGGCACGCAAAAAGGAGTGTAAGCACGGATGTCCGAGCGTTAGCACTCCCGTAACCTTATGGGTCAAAGAAACACAAACTATCATAGCGTCGTACATAAGAGGAAGCTAAGGACTCAAGTGTGGTTCTGAGAGATCACACGCATGTGTGGCACTTGCATTGAGTGTTCAGACGACGGTTCAGCCTCGTAGAAATTGTATACGTTATGCTGATGTTGACGTTGACATGTTGTATATAAACTGACCAAATACGTACAAAAAAAATAACAGCGCTATACTCTAGAACGAGTATGCTGCACAACTTTGCCAGAGCATCTGTTCTTTGTCCAAAGCTACTGCTTGCTAGAAGCCTCATACTTTGAACAGTCCGTTCTTGCTCCGGTTGAGCGCGGTCTGAGTTTCACGTTTCATTTGCCAGAGCATCATTTCTACTCCCTCGATTCGAAATTATAAGACATTTTGCAATGTACGAATCTAGAAAAGCAAAATCGTCTTATAATTTAGAAAACAGAGGAAGCATCATCTTAGCGTTGTTCCAGTAATGCGAAACTTCTGACACTTGCTTTTGGTCCAAATCAGTGCATGCTTCATAGTTGGGTGTACCTCACTAATGTCCCTGTCACAAAAACTTATCTGTTTTCTGCATATTACCATATTTTGTTCACAACGTTGGGGGTGAAACCAGTAAATTAGAAACCGTGAAACCTACGAAATGGGTTTCGAAGTTGAACAAAGTTTAACTAATGAGAGAATTAGGAATTTGGCCTCCAAAAAACTTGCTCTCAGGAATCATGCCCTTTTTTTAAAATTTGGGAATCAGGCCCCAAAACAAAAATCGCTTAGGAATCAGGCCTTCCGTCAGTTTTGACACTTAACGGTGTTAACTACATGGTAAAAAGATCATTTTACCCCTGAGTAAAAAAATCAAAACAGAGTTTTATTTATTTATTGTATATTTTGAGTATATATATATATTCTATTCTAATGCCTGGGTGATGAATAATGTTGAGCGCTCCGGCAAAGCGCCGCCCACCTCCGGCAAAACAGGTCGACCGCCCACTAATAAACAGGAAATAAATGCACGCAGCACCTGCATGTGAAAAGATCAACCAGACCCATAACCATAATTAGACTACCCGCAGTGGGTACTCTAAAGCTTTAGAGTATGAATATAGAGTAAAAACTGCTGCACTGGGTAATATAAAACGTTACTCTATCATTTCTCTTACTCTATATTTAGAGTGGTACAGTGCTTACTCTATAGTGGGCAGTAGCGGACACCACTAACTAAACAAAGAAAAAAATGCTATAACTCACAAACCAAAAATCTAAATTAAATTCCGATTGCACCATTAAATTCGTCTCAATAAATTCTTCAAAACTAGAGCACACATGGATATATTTAGATAAAGTGACAAGTGGGTCCCATAGTGGATAGAGTGGATAGAGGATGATATAGAGGATGGATGGGTGCGGGAGAATTGAGTATAGATGAGAGAATCTGGCTGACTATTAGACGTATAGAGGATGAATATAAAGGTCCATGAGTGTGGATAGCCTTAGAGAAATCAAAACAGTAAAATAAGGGGCCACACATAATTAATAAACCTGTAAAAAGCATGCAGGCTTAGTGGCCTACCGCACGGCCACAGCCCACAGCCAGCCATGCAAATTTCTATTTGAAGTGAGTTACTGTCTCTGCATTGATCACGGCGTTCTTTCTGCATTACTCGAGTATCTCGCGGCACAGAAACCGAAAACGACACTTAAGTAAGTACAGAGGGAGTAGTACGTGTGTCTCTCTCTATAGGAGTATTATCTCTCGAGTACCTTTCTTGTCTCTCCTCGCGGTAGCCCGGCAGTGGCCCTCCGCCCTGCTCCTCCGGCCATGACGGCGGCAGGCCTCCTCCTCCTCGTCCCCATCAGCTACGGCGGCTGGATGATGCCGATCGGAGCATGGGGCCGGATGGGTGCGACTTCGCTTTGTGGCGCTCCTCAGGTGCACTGAGGCGGCGGCGGCGATGGCTCCTCGCCCACCAGCAGCGGCCGTGACCCCTCCCTCCACCTGCAGCAACTCATGGAGGACGATGGCGGCGCATCTGGGGTCTGGAGCGGAGGTCGCGTGGACGCCCCCATCCCTCGCGGCAGCACGGTCCTGCGCTGGGCGTAGCGAAGGCGGAGGCATGGCCGGCGCAGCGAACGGCGTGGTGTGCGGGCGTGGAACCGGCAGTGCTAGGCGACCAATCATCCCCTCCGAACACCAACGGTGGCCACCACACCGAGCGGAAGCAGCCCATCAGCGGCGGCTCTCCTACCACACCGGCGGGCGGCGGCAACGGCGCCATCAGCGACGGCGCGTCCTGCATGCAGCGCGCAATGGCGGTGGTGACACCCCGCCTCATCGACTGGGGTGACGCCGACGGGTTCCCTCCACCCGAACGCACTGCTCTCCGTCACGGAGACGGCGCGCGGCCTCCCGGCCACCTGCAGTGGCGACGACCGCGAGCAGGGGCTCCTGGACCTGGAGCGCGTAGGAGATACGGCTCCTCGGCGAGACGTACGAGCGCGTTGCAGGGCGTGCAGTTCTTCCGCAAGACGAAGACCGGACATGCCGGTAACTATTACAATATATTTTACACTTATAGGTCTGGACAGATTTATTTATAGGCCTAATTGATACTATTACTAATAAAAATTACCTCGGCTGGATACTGGATGCCACGTTAATTATCACAAGCAAATTTACCGCTCACAAGTCCTGGTGGAATTATTTATAGGCCCAAACAATAATATTAGTAATAAAAAATAGCCTCCCAGCGACCGCACAAGGCGGTGGCTATTACAAGAAATTTACTACCGATTCTAGAAAAAAATATTTATAGGCTCAAATGATAATATTAGTAATAAAAATTACCTCGTCCGTGTCATAGTTAAATATAGAGAGTAATAAAATGATTATCATATGAAAATTTACCGATCAAAGGTCATGATGGAAATAATTACTTAGCAATTTGGAATCAATTCCATACTAGTCATGCATAAAGAAGCAGCAGTTGGGCCACGTTTAGATTGCAAATATTTTGAACCCGATGAATAGTACCACTTTCGTCTTATTTGGTAAATATTGTCCATCGTGGACCAACTAGGGCCTTGTTTAGTTACCCGACTCGGGGTGGCCGATTCGGCACAATACCACCCCGAGCACTGTAGCACTTTTATTTTTGTGTGGTAATAATTGTCCAAATATTAATTAATTAGGCTCTAAATGTTCGTCTCGCAAAGTACAACAAAACTGTGCAATTAGTTTTTTTATTTCATCTACATTTAGTACTCCAAATATGTGTCGGCATTTTGATGTGACGGAGAATCTTCTTTTTGCATAGTGGAATTTGGGGTGAATTCTGGAATCTAAACAAGACCTAGGCTCAAAAGATTCATCTCGTGATTTCCAACTAAACTGTGTAATTAGTTATTTTTTTATCTACATTTACTACTTCATGCATGAGTCTAGAGATTGATGTGATGGAGAGAGTGAAAAATTTCTAACTTTTAGGTGCATCAAACAAGGTCTTGGAGTCCTCGGCGGAGGCAATTTGGATTAAAAGTTTGCCGTCATTTATTACTCAGCCTTAACGCCTCGCCGGACTTGCTGTCTCAGGCCACCGGTGTCATGAATATTATTATAGGGCAGGCTGCTAAATAGTATAATCACATTCAACCACACATATATTCTCGCATACGTTCTTCGTCTAAGCAAAAACTTTTTATTCAAAAATCTCCTTCGTATTAGCTTGGGATTTGCCCGTATTTATTGTTCGTTTGCTGCTCATTGGCTACCACCCGCCTGGCCGCCTGCATTTATTGTCTCTTTGCTGCTCATTGGTTGTTCCTAGCATGTGACTCCTCATATGCGCTCAGCACGCGATGATTAAATGCAAATTAAGTGGTTTTACTCTGCTCCTTGGTCACTACGCCAAAGGCTAAAATGATGGAGATAAATGAACGGAGGGAGTATTTTAAAGCACGACCATCCAAAATGTTGTCTTTATCAAAATTCCAAGATTTTTAAAAATCGTTGTAAGTTTTTGCAATAAATTAAATTTCCAAGATTAATTAGCGCTAATGCATGCATAATTATTAGAGGTCAAAAATATTTCATGAATCAATCAAACTAATAAGATATAGGTTGTAAATGATTGTTGCATTCATGCTACAAATAACATATTCTGTCGTGTGTATTGGAAGTGAGGGGCAAAGTGATCTTTTCGCTCGAGCTGCAGTGCCCAAACTAACATATTTCACTCACGGACCTGACGGAAGGCCTAGTAACTAAGAAAAAAAATTTTAGGGCCATATACCCAAATTTTTAAAAAAGGCATGATACCTAAAGCAACTTTTTTTCCGGGGCCAAATTCCTAATTCTTCCTTAACTAATGCTGGGCCTTTTTTATCAGATTGCAATAGTCAAACCATGAAAATTCCTAGCCAGCAGTCCGCCATATAAATTAAAGGAATAACATAGGTTCATGTGACTGGTGAAAGAGATACTAGAGTTGTTTGTAAGAAGTTTAAATACACGGATTGAATTACTCGCATTACATTTAGATAAAAACAAAAATTGAGAGGAATTACATTTTTTTTGAAGATGAAGAATCAGGAGGGGCTTGGAGCCCCCTAAGGAATTACAAATTTGCTTCATGTGATGTACCACTTCCATCCTGATAAGGATGTAATTTTACTTCTATACTTGGTCAAACTAACAGTTTGACAAGATGTATAAAATATTAATATTTATGATAAAAATATATTTTATGACGAATACAATGACACTTATTTGGTATAAAAAAACATTGATAGTTCTTTGTATAAACTTTGCCGTATTCAAAATCATTTGACTTGATACTATGCTAGAATTATATTTTCTTTTCATGACAGGGTAAAGTAGTCATTAAGACCGTGGCCATTAGTTTTTTTTTTGCTATTTTTAGAATCGAACTACTCAATGCTCCCAAAATAAATCAGCTCCTAGACTCACCTTATGTCTCTATCTCAAAATAAATCAATTCCTAGAAGAAGACTAAATCAAACTTTTTTGAGTTTAACCAGCTTGATTGTTAAGAAAAATAATATTTATTACATCAAATAAGTAGATTATGAAAAATATATTTTTATGTTGTATCTAGTGATGCTAGTTTAAATCATAAATATTTCCTGAAATTGTACTGTCGTGCAGGCTATATTTGTGCTCTTTTCTATAAATTTGATTAAATTTAAAATAATTTAATTCATGATAGCTTTAAAATTTAATTGAGGAGTAGTACTTTAATAAGCCCTCCATCTCAATTAAATTAGCAGCCGGCCTTGCATGGAAACGCAACCGAAGTGGGAGTTGGGAGGCACGGAGAGAACAGACACGTGGCTAGGCGGGCCCACGAACAACTGAACTGATCCCTCGCCCACGCGGTTTTGAGTCCGACTGGTGGCGGCGGAGGGCACAACGAAACAGGCTGCTTGGCTTCCCCGCGACGATGAATCGGAGACGAGCTGGGATGGAATTCGAGTCGGAGCCGGAGACGACGCTTGCTCGCCACGCGACCCGCGGGCAATATTTACCTTCCGCGGGGATCCAACTCATTCCATCCACCGATCCCTCCGCGCTCCATCCACCGCCGCCACCGCCTCAGACCAATCCTCGTCTTTTCGTGCGCTCCGCGAGATGGCGATGGCGTTCGACTCCTCGGCTTCCAGATCGGCCGCCGCCGCCGCCTTCTCCTCCTACGACTTGGGGTCGTCGCTCGGTTTCCGCCTGGTGAAGGTGCGCGGGAAACGCTTCGTGGAGCTGGAGGGCGTCGCCTTCGACTCCGAAAGGTTCTGCTACCGGCGGACGTCGTCCCTGCTCGACTCGCCGCGATCTGGATCTCCAGATTACACGCCTGACGCCCCGGAGTACACGCCCCTGACACCATCATCGCAGCGATCTGGATCGCCGGATTATTCACCGGGCACTCCAGAGTACACTCCCCTGACACCGTCGTCGCAGCGATCTGGATCACCAGTATACTCGCTGGTCACCCCTGAGTACACTCCCCTAACTCCGTCGTCGCAGCGATCTGGATCGCCAGTCTACTCGCCGGCCACCCCGGAGTACACGCCCCTGACGCCATCGTCTCAGCGATCTGGATCGCCACGTTACTCGCCGGCCACCCCAGAGTACACTCCCCTGACGCCGCCGAAGCGATCCGGGTCTCCAGCTTACACTCCGGCCACCGCGAACTACACGCCCCGGACTCCTTCAGGCTGCTGTTTATCCGACTACTTCCACGACTTTGAGCGCTACCGCATCTCGCCGTCTGCGGGCTACTCGTCGCGTGCGCCCGCGTCGCCGGAGTACACGCCCGCCAGTCCTTCCGGCTGCTGTTCACCGGACTACTCCGCCCTCTTCGATGACATCAACGACTTTTGCTACACTTCGCCGCCGTCTGCTGGGTACTCACTGCGTGCTGCGTCGCCGGAGTACACACCTGGGAGTCCTTCCGGCCGCTATTCACCGGACTACTCCATGCTCTTTGACGACATCAACGACTTCTGCTACACTTCGCCGCCGTCGTCTGCTGGGTACCCGCTGCTTGCCGCGTCGCCAGAGTACACGCCTGCCATCCCAGAGTACACACCGGCCACCCCAGACCCAGAGTACACTCCCCTCAGCCCTTTCCAGCGTGCTTCTTCGCCGGACTACAGCCCGAGCTCGCCTTCGGTGTCAGACGCTGTTTCACGCACGTCTCCACCGAGCCACCGCCGCCACCACCCGTACCAAAGGAGCCGGACCAGCTGCTGCCAGCGTCGCCGTTCATCCTCCCAGCATGGATACTAAACGCATTCAGTAGTTTGTAACAGAGGACACAATCTTGGTTGAGGCAGATCAACTTGTTGCCTCAATTCTATGTATGCACAATTAAAGTATTTTGCCGTTGGCGAATGTTCTGTTTAAAATAGAGTAGAATAGCACATCTATCAAATGTTTGTAGTAGGGGATATTCTGTAAGAAAATCATCAGTAGTTTTTGTTGTAAATTTGATCTGACGCTGTTCTCTTGCCCATTGCTTATTTACCTCTGAATTTTCATTGTTCTGTTTACTGAACTTTATTTATTGAAACCACGCCATTTATTTTCTAAAGATGCCTACAATCCTGTGGCGTTATAAGATTTGACAGAATCGTCGTCCAAAACTGTAACACTCAAGGAACGAAAGCCTGAACTGACATAGTCCAATAAATCAGGCAGAAACTGGAGCTCCTTCAAGCAAGATCAGTCACAAGGCAAAGGGCACTTTTTTTTTTACAACAAAGGTAGGATAGCGAAAGGCATGCCACCTTTCTATGTATGGCACAATTAATCACGTATCGATTTGCCTTTGCCTTTCTATATGAAAATCATCAGTATATTTTGCTATTTGGTCTGAAGTTGTACTGCACGTTGCTTCTCCACCTCTGAATTGTGATTGTGACGTTTTTCTTTTCTGAATTCTATATGGACAACGTGCACCGTTTAATTTGTAGCAAATTCAGATGCGTACGACGATGGCATTACAGGATTTGGAAGAATCGCCATCTGGAATTTTAACACTGAAGAGGAAGAAAAACCTGAAATTGACAGCCGGATAAATCATGCCGAAACAGCAGGCTGCAGCTGGCTCGAGCTTCAGATCAGTCACAAGCCAAACGACACTGCTTTCGTCTTTCAACAACAAAGGTAGGATCAGGAAAGGCATGTCTCCTCCTTATTTTTTTTTCGAAAGCGCGCATTAGCACGTGTTTCATTAAGTGGAAGTAGAAGTTTTACACAATCCACGGGTGAGCACGGTGAGGGGCCATACATATCCGGGAGGATACACGATACACAGATCACCAGCTAGTGGTGGAATGTCTAAGTTGTATTGAGGGATAGACCGATTGTGCGACGGGGGAGGGGGGACGCAATTCAAGCAATTAGCGCGGTGAGCAGAGCCAAGGAGCTGTAGCCTGCTCCGACCCATGCACCTGCCTCCTCTAAAATGGTCGTGAACAGTTGGGTAGGCGTGGACGAACGTCGGTCAAACGTGTGGCTATTGCGTTCCTTCCATAGGCACCAGGAAACGAGAAGAACTAGAGTCGAAGCTTCTTCTCAGTGGCTGCGGCAGTGAAACTCTCCCGTGCAGCCACCAGTAAGTAAGGTAGAGGTCTGCTGAGGTGGCACGGCCAGAGAGGTCATGGCCACTGTGAATGGCAAGGCATCTCTCGAAGAAACGGGTCAACAAAACTCAGCAGCAGAAAGCGATGCTTCATCAGAATGGGCTGTTGGATCATCTAGAAGACATGTCGATGGATCGATCAAAGGCGGCACTACAAAGAAATCATTCAACGCTGCACGTGCAACGTCTCGTCATCCCTTGCCTTGCTTCATGGCCTAACCTTACCAGTTAAAGAAACGCAACATGCATCACAGCTCAAAGATATACATATACTACTCGTAGCATGGAGATGGAGTGGTTCAGACTTGAGAGATATTCCACACGTGTGGAGCTCGAGCTGTTCAAAGAACTGTTCATGATTCCTCGTAGGGAATTCTTCTCCAGAACCGGAATGTTCTGGTGATGATGCATGCATGTACATTGTACACTGAATCAAAACGCTTCCAACCGACAAGGGGGGAAAAAAGAGAACGAGCATGCTGCAAGGCACTCAGTTGATCCACAATTTCTGCAAGAGCATGATCAGCATCTGTCTGCTTCTAGTCCAAAGTTACAGCTTGCAAGTAACCACAGGCTTTGAACAGTCCGTGCTTGGGTTCCTGTCATCCATGGAATCTGACTTGGAACAGCCGGGAGGGGAGAGCAATCCTAGTTCAAAGCTGTTGCTTTGAACTACCACTTTGCTCGCCGGCACTTAATTCATTCGTCATTGTTTTCTTTATATCCTTTTGGTCTGCTTCCAGTGACACGAGCGAAAGCGATAGCACTCCCTGCTTGTGCTTGATAAGTAGGTTTTACCTCACTAATGTCTCTATCATGGATAACTTTCTCTTTTTTGCATGTAGCCAGATTTGTTCACGCAGATTCAAGAGAGGGAAAACACAAGTTCATCTGACTGGTGAATGAACTGCAAATTTTGTACTTAGCAAGTTCAAATACTGACGATTGGGTCAGATTGAATAACTCTAGTTACATGCTATTTTAACAAAATTCACTGTGTCTTTATTGTTATTATATTATATATGGACATAACTTACGACATCATCTTCTCTAGAAAAAGGAAATATATTGTTCAGAAGACGGTAAATAGGACAATCTTTTGTCTGGCTTCCAGACAGTGCTAATAGCTAGTAGTATTAGGTTGCGAGCTTTTGTTTTTTTGATGAGGGAAAGGTCTAATATAAATACAATTTAGTAATGTGGTTTTCCAATCTGGACATTGAACCAGATAAACATATATTTGAAGTCAAAATTGTTAGGCAATTCTCTACGCTGGGATTGGAGTCGAGTAGAGTAATGCTCATTTAACAGCACGCGAGGGTCCAATCTTTGAACAGATATACGCATGCGGACAAAGCTACAGACAAGTCTAAGTCTACTCCGTTTAAGATTACACGTCAATATAGTACGGAATATATGTTACTACTAATCGCCTGATCAAATCAAACTGCTTTTATTTCAGGAACGGCGCCTGTCTGGACTGTAATTTCTGCGTCTGAACCATACAAAACTCCCTGTGTGTTCGAAAAAAAAACAGCCAGTCGGTCAACGTCGGCGCTGGTGGCTTTGCCTAATTTTCCAATACAAGAAAAGGAAAAAGACATGCGCGGTAAAAGATTGCGGTGGAGGAAAAGCCAGTGGCCTGAAAAATTGGACGCGTATATACAGTATTTAGTAGCTTTGTTTTTTCTTGCTTTCTACCATGAAGTCAACCGTGTTTAACGACGCATTTATTACTGCAGTTTGAACAGACACAGCGGGTAAGCATCCATCCATCCATCATGGCAGCTCGATCGAGAGTGAGGAGGAGAGTGTTCGTGTCCACAAAAACTCTCTCTATTATTGCACGCCAATAATACATCATGCCGTCTTTCGCAAAATAAAAAGGGTCGTAGACTCGTAGTACGTGTAGTAATCGGCCGTTAAAATGTGTGTCCACATTGTCATGCTGCCCTGGCCGCTGACTCGATCGTAACGTCTCCCGAGCTATTTTTTTTTCTATTTGGCAAATGCTAATAATAAGCTCAATTTTTCTTCTTGTTTACCACATGATGTGAGGGCCAGTCGGAAAACATTGTATAGTATATCATTAGGGTCGCGCAAACCTTTCCTCATTTTTGTACACAAAGTTAATACTACATAGCTTTGGCAATAGCATGCTATGATCAGTGTGTGAATCCTATTCTTAGGCTAGCCCTACGGTGGAGCTGAGACCCTTGATTTGGGTAATGCTGCTGCCTGCAGTGGCTACAGCGCCACAAAGCGCAGGTAGTGTCAGCAAGACTTTCGCACTGCGCCTACTACAGAATCCCATTGTTTATCGTCAGTGGGCTGCTCGAGACGGCGATTAACCGGCGCAGGCACAGCTACCTATCCAGTTTTCAACTGTCAGCCTGTTCGTTTCGCTGGTTTATTGTGCTGAAAGTACTGTTCGCTGGTTTGTCGTGAGAGAAAAACACTGCTGGATGGCTGCTGATTGTGCTGATAAGTCCAAACGAACAGGGCGTGTACATATCATCCTGATTTGTAACGTAGCGAATTGGTCCGGTAACAGAGATTCTCGGCCCGTTTCTGCCGTGTAGCAGAAGGCAGTACTGGCTGCTGCTGACTGACAAGTGGGGCAAGCACAAGTCACACGTGGCAACTGAATTTCGTTAGAATTTTTTTTTCTGTTTATTCAGTTTTTTTTTGGGGGGGGGGGGGGTTGAGAAAGGTAAGGATGGGATGGGAAAGTGTTTGAAGAATTGCTCGCGCGTTCATCATAACGCTTCCAACGCACTCAAATTTTTCAGTCAGGTCATGGCTTTCTGTTCTGCCCATGCCCCATGTTAACATCACATTCACCCTTTCTCTCTCTCCAGATCTTGTCCCAGCTAAGCAAATGGAATAATCATGACACATGGAGTGGTGCCTAATAAGAGTGCGGACCGGTTCACAGTGAGCTACATTACTAGAGCCAGTGTGCAACACACTTTTCGTCTTGTCGACGTTGTCGCAAAATCATAATACTCTCTCACTTCTAAATTAAAAGTTATTTATCTAGATATATCATATACTCCCTCCATTCCACATATTGGCTTTTCTATATAGGTAGCTTTTGTTATGAACTTAATTATACACTATGTTTAGATAGTAAAAGCAATGTACCTATAAAAGTCAAACGTCTTATAATTGGAACGGATGGAGTACTATCTAGGTGCATATAACAAATGTTCCTAGAAAAAAACAAAATAACTTAGAGTTTGAAATTGATGGAGTAGAATTTATTGTGCACAGACACTTGCCAATTCCTGGCGTTAGAATTCGACAAACAAAAATGATAAAGTTCACCTCAATTTGAAGTACAAGCTAAAACTCTGCCAGCTCCAATTATGTTGATTATTTTAGCTTTATGTGAGGTTAAATTTCTTTAACTTTGGCCAAATTTATACAAAAATCTATCAACATTTCCAATACCAAATTTGTTTTATTAAATTCTCCATGAAATGTATTTATTCAAACTTATAGGGGTTGATGCATTTCCAAAAAAAAATTGAAGTCAATGAATTTT
The DNA here is from genome assembly GCA_038087645.1 of Saccharum hybrid cultivar R570. Classification (NCBI taxonomy): domain Eukaryota; kingdom Viridiplantae; phylum Streptophyta; class Magnoliopsida; order Poales; family Poaceae; genus Saccharum; species Saccharum hybrid cultivar. Next base: position 513,207 of record JAQSUU010000508.1, read on the forward strand.
TGGCTAAACACAAAACTGAAGTAAATTTAAATTTGAAACGGATGGAGCATATTAATTTATTGTCCATCTTTTGCATGGCAAACCTTGCAGAAAAATAATCCGCACCGTAGACATACAAGCTACCTGTCCACATTTCCTGACTTTTGGATGATCTTTTTTTTGTGAACATTTGGATGATCTTATTGATGCAAATAATACTTACAACAACATGATCGTGCATCAACAAACCTTCCCTTTTCATAATAACTTACTACATAGAATTCGGATCATGATCAACACCTAGCCCAAAGTCATATCCTTTTTTTTTGTCGATTCATTCAGTGTCATTTCTATACCATCTGACGCCGCCAGGTTGGCAGATCATAATTCAAGTCCTTATGATTTTGCAAACCTGCTCTTTTTTTTTTGGAAAGGTTTGCAAACCTGCTCTGGGAAAAGGGGGAGCCTCCCTTAACGAACATTGCAAATTGCGTTCCAATCTGTGAACTGCGTCTCAACCGGTCCCCAACTCTGACTGTCCTGTCCCCACGTTTTCAGGCCGGGCCGCAAACTTTTCCCCGCCCAGCTCGGCTGGCTCCGGCTCCTGCTCCTGTTCCGGTCCAATCACTAGACCTTTCCCTTTCGATGACCGCCGGCTCGGCTCGACCTTTGCCTTTATCTTCTTCCTGCAACCATGATGCTCTCGATGCATGGAGCATGAAGCAAAGCACACGCCCCTCTCTCTCACTTGCTCCTCCTCGGTTCCTCCCATCCGGCGCCATTCCCTTCTCTCTCTGTTCTTCGATTGAGGAGAGCCCATACATTTCCAGCACCGTAGCCTGCCTCCATCTTGTGTGAAGTGCAGGCCGGCGGCAGCTCCTGTTGTTTTGGCCGGCTTTATGGCCATCACCTCACCTGCAGCAACTTCAAGTACTCACAGCCACAGCGGCTAGCTAACCACAGTGCAGTAACTCTGCTGCAGTCACCTGCGCAGTTTCGTCACCTGTTAGGTCGCCGTCGCGTCGCGTCGCCATAGATTCCTGATGGGGCGATGCATGGGAGTGAGTGCTCGCATTCTCGCCTCGCCGCCCTGGTTGTGAGTTGTTGGTGTTTTCAGCTGCTGGTGGTGTTGGCTCCTGATCTGGATCTTGTTGCCTTCTTGGATCGCGGGCCTGTGCGGCGGCAGCGGAGCATGATCCCTGGGCGTTTCTTTATTACTGCGTCTTGTTGATCTGGTCCGTGGCGGTGGTGCGCGCACGCAAGACGCAAGATGAGCATCCCGCACCTGTTCCGGTGCCCCATCAGCCTGGACATCTTCACGGACCCGGTGACGCTGTGCACGGGGCAGACGTACGACCGCCCCTGCATCGAGCGCTGGCTCGCCGCCGGCCACCGCACGTGCCCGGTCACAATGCTGCCGCTCGGCGACGCCGCGCTCGTGCCCAACCGCACCCTGCGCCACCTCATCGAGCGCTGGCTGTCCGCCGACCACCACCAGATCCCCGACGGCGACGACGACGACGCGGAGGAGCCGTCGCTCGCGGCGCTCAAGCGCTGCCTCCAGTCCAGCGCCGGCGCCAGCGCCAAGGTGGCCGCGCTCAGGAAGGTCGTGGCGCTGGCCTTCGAGTCCGACGTCGGCCGCGCGTGCATGCTCCAGCTGGGCTTCCTCCCCGTCCTGCTGCAGCTCGTCTTCCACGCGCCCACGCCGCGGGACCTGTCGGAGCAGGAGGACCTGGCGCTGCAGTGCGCGCTCACCCTGCTTCCGTCGAGCCCGGCGTCGCCGCAGCACGACTGCCTCAACATGCTCAAGACGGAGGCCAGCCTGACATCCTTCGTGGGGCTCCTGGCCGCGCGCGGCCGCGCCGTGGCCAAGTCGGGGCTGTGCCGCCTCCTGGAGACGATCGCCACGGCCGCCGCGACGCGGGACCTCGCGCTCGCCGCCGCCGCCTCGCCGCGCGTGTGGCAGGCGCTGCTGCCGCTGCTGCGGCACGGCGACGACCGCGTCTCGGGCGCCGCGGTGCGCGCCGTCGCCGCGATCTGCTGCGGCGCCGAGCCGGCGCGCGGCAGCGCCGTCCACCACGGCACCGTCGCCGCGCTCCTCGGCTGCCTGTCGTGGGCGTCCGCGGGCAAGGCACGTGGTGGCGCCGCGGCGTGCAGCGCGCTCGCGGCGCTCGAGGCGCTGGCCGCGTCGGAGGCCGGGCGCCGGGCGGTGGCGCGCGAGCCCGGCGCGGTGCGGGCGCTGGTGAGGCACGTGTTCTTGATGTCGTCGAGCAACGAGGGAAGCGAACACGCGGTGGCGGCGCTGCTGGCCGTGTGCAGGGAGTCCAGGGCGGCATGGAGCGAGGCTGCCGGCGCGGGGGTGGTCACGCAGGTGCTGCTGCTGCTGCAGAGCCAGTGCGGCACCAGGGCCAAGACCAGGGCGAGGTCGCTGCTCAAACTCTTCAAGTCCATGTGAAACAAGGTGTTAGTTTAGGTGTTAATGCTTAGATGTTCTTGGCTTCAAGCTGTAAGTTTCTGCTTCAAGAACGTCCGCTAATTAATTTCATAGCTACTTCTTTGTAAGCTGCGTCAAGAACCTCCGCTAATTTCACGGCTTGCAGCCAGGTCTCATGACTTGTGCAAGGCTCTGGACACCATAGCTATATGGTTATTTCATGGCACCAAGTTACATCAAGAATGTCTGCTAATTTCACGGCTTGCAGACAGGTCTTGTGCAAGGCTGGACACCATAGCTATGGTTATTTCATATCCCAAAGTTATTTCTGGAGCTTTAGGCGCCGTTCGGTTACGTGTTCCCGGCCATTCTTGGCCAGGAATGGTTCCGGTGCTATTCAAATATTGAAGAAACTGCAGCTTAGAATAGTTCTGGCCAGGAATGGTGGTAACCAAACGAGGCCCTCAAGGTAATTAGAGTCATTTTGCAGCAGCTGCGCAAAGCGGGGATAGCTCAGTTGGGAGAGCGTCAGACTGAAGATCTGAAGGTCGCGTGTTCGATCGACGCTCACCGCAACCTTTATTGAAGATCTGAAGTTTTTGACTAATTTGATTTTATTCTGTTTTAAAATCCTTTTTGAAGATCTGAAGGTCGCGTGTTCGATCCAAACTCACCGCAAGTTTTTGACTAATTTGATTGTATTCTGTTTTAAAACCCTTTTTGAATAGACAAAATTGGTCCTGCTGATTAAATTAATTTTGTCCTGTATTTCAACCGATTAAAGAGACAAATTTAGTCCTCCATTTGAACCTTCAAATTTTTTTGATTTATTTGATTTTATTCTGTTTTTAAACCCTTTTTGAATAGACAAATTTGGTCCTTGTGATTAATTTAATTTTATCCTGTGTTTATACCTTTTGAATAGGCAAATTTAGTCCCTCATTTGAACCTTTCTAATAGACAAAGTCGCAAGCAATTTTTTCATTAATTTAATATTGTCCTGTTTTTAAACCTTTTGAATAGACAAAACCAGTCCTCCATTTGAACCTTTCGAATAGACAAAGTCGCAAGCAATTTTTAGTTTATATATATGCGTATACATACTTATATATCTCGGTCGTTTTTTCAGTCCTTTTTCTCAAAGCCTTTTCAACTAGGCAAGGTCATAAATAGCAGCGAGCATTCTAGACTTTGCCGTCCACAAACGAGCAACCGGGTAGATTAGTTCTTTACACTGGTCCAAGTTACAGCTTTTTTCTATGAAAATAATAATAATATGCACCCCGCTCTCTTTTTTTTTCAATTACCTAATTGAATCCAGAGATGAAATGGAAATGGAACGGTACATGTATCTTACTCCGATTCATTCGGAAAGACATGGTTACATCTGCCATGAAAGTCCCTAACTACTGCTACTTCACAGAAATATCAGGTTGCACAAGCTTACGAATTTACATCCCGTAGTCATCTGTAAGATTCTGTGAGGATTTACATCAGGACGTATATGTACGTATAACTATGTATAGCAAGAACGACAACAAACCTTAAAGCCTACGAATATACAGCTGTTACAATTTCTCAAGAGCCCCATTTCGCTGTACTGAACCTCCGGTAAGTGTCGTACTGTAGTAACTATACATACAAACAAGTTGCTTCCTGAACATCTCTGAATAACTACCTTGTCATGGAGATATTGCCTCTTGATTCTCTTTTTCATAACTCGTTCTCAGAACCTTTTGGGGGAAATATTGAGGCTTTGGAGTTTCATCTGGCCAACATCCAGCCACGAATCTGAAATGGCAGGAGCTGGAATGCGTCTTGTCTGATTTTGCGTGTAACTTAACGTGTTCCCAAGACCAGGGGAGAGCAGTGGATGAGGTGGAGAACGCATGCACCTCACGTTGGATTGCTTAAACTGCCGCAGCGGGCTTGAGCATGGTGAAACTGGCGTAGACATGTTTGCTCTTCCAGGAATAGGGCTGCTGTACCACAAACATTGTCAGTCAAAATTGTGGGAAACGGTACAAGGTAAGGATGGTAGTGGAATACCTGTGTGGTGAAGGAACAGCAGTGGAAAATCCAGTAAAATCTCTCATGCTCAGTCCAATATCCTTCAGAGGAGTAATAATCTTCCGAGATGGCAACTCCCTGTTGGACTGCAACAAGATCAAGGATAAGGAGTGTGAGCATTTAGAATGACATATCCTGCGAAAGAAATATGATACCATTTTTGTCCCCCTTGTAAAGCAACAATACTAAACTGAACTTTATAATGAAATAAAGTAACACTTATTGACATTGTGAACCTAGAGATAGGTTAATTAACAAACCCCCCCCCCCCCCCCCCCCCAAAAATAAAAAGATAAATGTGCCATAATTGGTTCAAACAAGATCAAATAGCTCACACAAAGGTGAAGTACTCAAATCAGCGATCCACTACAAGATGTTCTAGCTTTTATAATTGCACTTGGAAAGTAGATAAGCAAATAGAACTATAAAAAAATGAGAAAAAACTGAGATTGCTTAACTAGAAACAATACCATTGTGTGTCTGCCATCTGCTGGAGAAGACGTCGTGTTTCTCAATACACTGGATTTTGCAGCTCTCACTGCAGGATGATCCTGAACAAAAGGATGATCCATTAGCTGGGCTGCAGAGGGACGAGATGCAGGGTTACGTTTCAAGCAAAGCTGCAAGAAACTTTTCCCTTCCTCTGAGAAACTGTCTGGAATTTCAGGTATATCTTTACTGTTTGCAATCTTAAATATTGCTGCTACCTGCAAAATAAGATTAGATGACAATGGCTCAGCGTTATTCATCTGGAAATGTGGAAATCCACAACTTCTAAGTGAAGGCCTACCCCCTCATATTGGTGCCAAGGAGGTCTTGCCGTTGCCATTTCAATAATGGTACAGCCCAGACTCCAAATGTCCACTGATAAACTGTAGCCTTTACTGTTCATTATAACCTGAAGGTTTCCCAATGATGGGAGAACTTCATTCAGAGACGGATAGCAGATTACGACAAACAATCAATGAAGATCAGTATTAAAATAGCTCACCTCAGGAGCCATCCAGTAAGGACTTCCTTTGAAAGAGCGTATTTCAGCAAAAGATGATATCTGTTCAACAAAGTAAAAAAATGAATGGGTTTACAGAGGAAAAACAAAAGCAAGCACAATCAGTGTGTATCCTTGTTTTGGTGACCATCAAAGATCCAAAACTTGTTCATTGTTAAGAATCCTTTAGCTGGGCATGCACAGAAGGGAAACAAACCATTGGCACCCTTCCATAACTTTCCTTTTCCACATTTATGTGAGTAGGCACTAGGCAGATAACTGGATACTTCGATTTATAAGAAATCAGAATTTGCACCTACTTTAATTCCTTTTCTATTAGAAAACATGGACGCTAATGCAATTGAGTAATATTTACTTCAACTGCAATTTCTCGAAAAACTTCAACTGCAAATTGAAACAGTATATTACTCTTTAAGGATGCACATAAGCATTCCTCAGCGAATTTCCAGGGTGCACAGGCAAAAAGGACTACCGTGGGTCGTACAAAATGGAGGGCACTCAGGACAAAATCAGTAGTTGACTTTTAAAATCCAGAGAATACTAAATATAATGATAATTGAAAGTGCTAAACACAGACAGATAGACAGAGAGGGTCAGAAAGTAAATGCTGCATACATGCTTAGCCATGCCAAAGTCAGCAAGCTTGACTTCACCATTAGGACCCACAAGTATGTTTGCTCCTTTGATATCTCTGCCAAGAAAATAAGTATGACATGATTATTGTATTCTGAGCTATATGACTATACCTATGGAACAAGAACACAGTTTTAGATAACAAAACAACCTGTGGACAGTGTTTCGCCCATGCAAGTAGGCAAGACCTGCAAGAATTTGCCCAGTGTAATTACGAATCACAGGTTCCTTAAAAGGGCCATATTCTCTTAGTAATTTGTGGATTGAACCCCCCGAAACATACTCAAGATAAATGGAAAGTGCTTCATCACTCTGCATACAGAAACAGGTACGATTAGAAAGTGTAAGCATGGCCATGTTGTAATGCAACACCAATAAATGCTGATGAACACTGAGCACTATGATACTAGAACCACAAAATTAACCCTTGAGGTGGACAAACAATAGAACATAGAAGGAAATGCAAATAAGTCAAAACAACAACAGCAACAACAAAACAAAACAATCGAACAGTAGCATTTTACCAATTTCTGCTGCTCCTAATACCAATACCACCCAAACCACTGTTGAATGAAATCCATATTCTTTAGGTCACTATATATAGTCACATGTATTGGAGCACAGAATTAATGTTGCCATCGTGTATGTATACAATAACAGATCTTTCTTTGACATGTTAAGTTCAAATAGTTTTTTATGGAAAGTTAAGTTCAAATAGTGATGAAGGCCTTGTAAACAAGTAACCTTTTTTGTGCATGAATGCCCCAACCCTTTTTTCTAGAATAGCCAATCAAGCACAAATGCACTATATAAGTTATCTATGGGATCTCACTAAGGAATTCATAACAACTTTCTACTAGCTCACAAAAATGAATCATATTCATATCAGACAACATATGCATGGAATAAAAAACGTGACAAGGCAAACAAGTACTGGAACTAAATTGCTGCAGAGATAACTGAAATGGATTATGAAATCGAACTTACCAGCTCACTTCCATGATACTGCACTATGTTCGGGTGGGAGAGTTGTCTAAGCATATCTATTTCCTGTCAATACCAAAATTAATCATGTGGATCAGTCAATCAAACAAGAGGTAAAAATACATTCATGAGATGGCAAACCAAGCCAATTACGTAGACAGCAGCAGTAAGTACCTGATTTAATTGTTTGAGTCTTTCCTTTGAGTGTGGATCATCCATAATGACTTGAACCTCCTTAATCGCACAAAACTGCCCATTTTCACTGTATTGTTGAACAATCATAAACTAAGGATTTTTTTTATGTACGATTGAATATATCAGTTTGTTTGCACCGCCATATCTCTAATGAATAACTGTAGCGTGAGGTGCAACTCTAATGCATTAAATTTCACTAGATATCACAAAGTTTCCATGATGTAAAAAGGGGGCACAAATGTGATACCTGTTAAATCCAAGGTAAACCTGGCCAAAGGTACCACTCCCTAGCAATTTCCCTTTCTTCCATTGCGACTGGGACTGTGAGCAGGTAGTGGGAGATGCAGGAAGAGGTGGGCAGGAACTGGGAGATGAAGGAAGAGGCGAGCAAGGACTGTGGGTTGGAGGAAGAGGTGAGCAAGCACCAGAAGCTGGATGAAGAGGCGAGCATGCACCAGAAGCTGGGTGAAGAGGTGAGCAAGCAGCAGAAGCTGGAAGAAGAGAGCAAGCAGCAGAAGCTGGAGGAAGAGGTAAGGGATGTGGTGGGCTCCTCAAACCATCCATCTTTCTTACTGGTGACCTCGGGCTAAAACCAAATTCTCTAGAATTTCCATTGCTCACAGCGAATGCATGGCCTTTTGGGACAGGAGAGAGACTCCTTGTTCTTGGAGCAAAGTCAGGTATCATTCTTCCACGTGAACAATTGGCTTCACTAGTTGAAGGTTCATCACTTTGAAAATGAAGTTCTCTAACACTAGACACAGGAACCTCAAAGAACTTCTGATGCTCCCGTGGCATACTACAAGACATGAAACGCTTGTCTTCATTTACGGTCCTATCTGAATCAGAAGGCACATTTCTTTCCCTCGCAAAAGCAACTGGATCCATGGGCCTAGAAATTACAAAGCAGGCAGTAAACATCAGAGAACATATCAACATGGCAATGCAAGGCTTCTAAGTATTGTACTTATTTACACAGGTATAGTGGAGAAATCCCCAAAATGACATATCTGAGTGCAAAAGAGAAAGAGATAAACTAACCCATGTGCATTATAACTTGCAAGGATAAACAAAGAATCATCCAAAAAAACCTTAACCTGTACTTAAAGGTTGATAGCTCTAGTTTCGAACAGATGAAGCAGCAAAGACATGGCTGTTCACTCGTTATTACTGTAATTTTACATTTATTATATTTGTCAACAATTAATTAACACGCCTTGGTACCCTGAACTATCCAGTCCTCAATCTATGTTTACCAGAGAGAGATGGAGAGGGAGAGATGGTCAGGATTGTCGAACTGGAACGACCTAGAAAAGGTCAACTGGTGCAGTTGGTGTGAATCCTCACAGTTCACTCTAACTCTTACCCTTGACTCAAACCCCCTCAAATACGTTGCACACCAAATTGAGGGGAAGACAATAAAGCAAGCCTGCAGATGGACCTATCTAGGCGCTCAACTCCCCCAATTTGGGCCTTGTTTAGATCACCGACTCGGGGGTGGCCGATTCTGCACCGTGCCACCGCTGAGCACTGTAGCACTTTTGTTTTTTTTTTTTTATAATAATTGTCCAAATCTCGATTAACTAGGCTCAAAATGTTCGTCTCGCAAAGTACAATAAAACTGTCCAATTAGTTTTTGATTTCATCAGCATTTAGTACTCCATATATGTACCGGCATTTTGATGTGATGGGGAATCCTCTTTTTGCATAGTGGAATTTGGGTGTGAATTCTGGAATCTAAACAAGGCCGATCAGAGCACCAGGCAATTCAATTGTAATTACTGCAGCCCAAATGAGGAAATTCTAGTGACAACTAGGCTGCAGCAAATTCGGAATTGAAATTGAGCCATATAACGGCAGCAACCATTCCGCGATGAGTCACTCACCTAAACCCATGCTGGTAGTGCGCCTCGTCCAACGACCCGGCCGAGCACACGCTGGACTCCTCCGCGGACGAGCAGCCGTCACCAGCACCGGCCGCCGCCGCCGCGGCCAGCACCTCCTCGTACAGAGTCCCGACAGGCTCCGCCGCCTCGGCGGGCATCGGGAGCTTGTACCCTACCGACCCATGCCCCGCCGCGGCGCAGCGGCCGCGCGCGGGGGCCGCGCCCGCGCCGGGGAAGTCGAGGCTGTGCGCCTTCCTGTCCCGCTGCGTCGGCGACGGGGACGGGGAGGGTGACTCGAGGTCCGCGGACTTGCGCGGGGACGACGCTGCGGAGACGGACCCGGCGCCCCCCGGCTTGGCCTTGGACCTGGACCTCAGCTTGCTGCCGGGCCACCACGCGGGCATCGCGCCGCCGTCGCCACCACCTCCGCGGGCGTCCGCGGGCTCGCCGGGTAGGGTTCAGCCGCCGAGCTCGAGCTGCCGCGGCGAGATGGAGGAAGAGTAAGAGGAAGGGGAGAGGAGGGGAGGGAGAGGAGAGGGCGAGGCGCGCCGCGCGAGGAAGGCGCGAGGCAGGAGCCGAAGCCGAAGGCGCCTCGCTTTTTAGGTGAAGGGGGAGACTGGAGAGAGACGAATGGTGGAGATATTTTCGGATTTCTTTCTTTTTTTGTCCTTATAAAAAATGGTGCGGAAGTGGTGGAGAGGGGAGTGTCAATGTGTCATGTACTCATGTAGGCGTAGGAGTAGTACACCGTACACGCGTGTGTGCGCGCGCGACTGCGCGAGTTACTGCGCGCAGGTGGGTGGCAGCTGCGGCGACGGCGACTCCGCCGCGCCGCGGGGCCCGGCGTCAGCGTGCCGTCCTGGCCGGGCCGGTGGTGGCGGGGTCTGTGGCTTTGGCAGCTTGCGCCGTGGCGGCTTCCGCCCGCTCGGGCGGCTGCAGGCTGCAGCTGGGGCCGCCGCGCCCGTGCGCGGGATTTCTTTTTCGTTTTTTCCTCCCGTGCGGAAGCGGAAGGGAATGGAATCTTCGCGGATGGTGGTGTCGAGTCGAGTCCGGGTTTGGCGCGCGCGGGAAGCTTGGGCCGCGTTCGCCATGCGTACCTAAAATATTTCCTCTTCTACCCGTCATCTTTAGACGTATGCATGAAGTATTAAATGTAGGTAAAAAAAATAACTAATTGCATAGTTTGTCTGTAAAGTTCGAAACGAATATTTTAAGTCTAATTAATCCATGGTTGGATAAATTTTACCAAATAACAACGAAAAGTGCTACAGTAACTTTTCACCCAAATTTTCTCAACTAAACACACCCTTGGTGGCGTACGCCGCGCCGGTGGGCCGCCACGGTCGGCCGGGCAGGACATTGCTGACGTGGCAGGCGAGTACTATGTGGAAATTTTTGTTTCCCAGATTTTCTTTTCCGGAAAAAAACAAAGGATAGGCAGGCAAAGGGGATCTCTGATAGTAGGGGTGTGTTCGAAACGTGAAAAGTATGTGAAAAATTACTGTAGTATCTTTCGTTGTTATTTGGTAAAATTTGTTCAATCATGGACTAACTAGGCTCAAAAGATTCGTCCCGATATTTACAGACAAACTATGCAATTAATTATCTTTTTTACCTACATTTAATGATCCATGCATGCGTCAAAAGATTCGATGTGATAGGTGGAAGAGGAAATATTTTAGGTTGGCATGACAAGTGAACCAGGCCTAGAAGTAGAAATGGCATGGAAGAAAACTGCTCGTCTTGGGTTGGTTCGGCTGGTGAAAAAGCCGGCTGGTTTCGGCTGATTCAATAGTGTTCTGTGAGAGAGAATAAGCTGAAACAAGCTGAAACAAGCCGAAACATGACCAGCAGAACAGGGCCCTTGTCATGTCGGTTCGTGAACTAGGGCAAGGGTGTGTTTAGTTCCGCGAAAAGGTGTAAAAAAAGTACTGTAGCATGTTTTGGCTTTATTTGGTAAATAGTGTCCAACCGTTGACTAATTAGGTTTAAAACGTTCGTCTCGCAAAGTACAACCAAGCTGTACAATTAGTTTTTGATTTCATCTACATTTAGTACTCCATGCATGTATCGCAAGTTTGATGTGATGAGGAATCTTTTGTTTACACAGTACTTTTTTTTTTGAGGAAATAAACACAGCCGAGGAGGGACTAATGCTTGGCAAACACTTGTAAATCCGGCGGATGATACAGCTCATCCACCACCTACACGCAGAGATGCTTTCTGGGTTAGGCGAGGGGATGCTTACACAGAAGCTTATGGATAATGACTACATTAATTTATCCCTTTGCTCTTTAATCATTTTCTGAGATGTCGTTAGCCATCACCGACGCCCCTTAAAATTTGGAGCACGAAAGTTTTATTAAACTCCCGCAATTATGTCATCAGATCATGTTGGTAGCGTCGGCTACAAATTAGAATAATATTATTTTCTCTATTCTTTTATAGTAAAGTCCGATTCACCCTAAATTAATCGCTGAATCTGGAAAAAAAAAACTTCCACTGACCAAACAAAATATCTTCATAATCATTTCAAAATGGTTTCTTGGGTGATTTTAAATTTTTACTAACATGGCAGCAGAGCCCACCTGCCAGTTGGACACTCGATTTCTACATCGAAAAACATAAATTTTTCATATGAAATCATATGCATACAAACTTCATATCATAATTGTAGACCTCAACACTTGACAATTTTTTTATTTAAGATATTTTTAGAGTCCCGAATATTTATTTTAAGTTACTAGATTTTAAATTTCAATTTCTTGAATTTTTCAGTCAGGTGTTAGTTTGCATCAAAATTGTAGTTCCCAGTAAGAGGCCCAAATATTCGTTTTAAGTTCTGTATTTGCTTTTTTAAAATTTTTTGGACAATCTCGAATCTTGATGTGGTCTACGCCAAAGTTATACCTCTCAATAATTATACAACTTTATAGTTCACAATATTTTTATCTGAAGCAGCATAGAGGCCCAAATGTTAGTTTTAAATTCTCAAATTTTGAAATTCTATTTCCTTGAGCTTTTCAAATGTCCTCTGATGTTGGTATGGTCTATACTATAATTGTAGCTCTCAATATGTGCGACAACTTTCTAGTTGGCAATATTTTTTATCTAGAGTGGTTTAGAGGCCCAAATATTTGTATTAAGTTCTCAAAAATTAAAATTCATTTTCGATTTTTTTTCAAACAACTTCTAGTGTTAGCATAATATATACAAAAGTTGTATATTTCAATGTGGTTTATAACTTCACAAGTTTGTAGTGCTCAATGAGGTCAAAACCTTTTAGTTGAAATTATTTCCATTTGAGATCATTTACAAGTCCAAATATTCAATAAAAAATGACATGGCAAAAAGCTAAAAATAAGTGTGGCCCACATGCCACTTATGTGCCAGCCAAAACAACCATCAAAATCACTATGAACTAATCCTATCACTGATTCATTTGAGGGAGATTACCCAATTGTGCAATATACAGATGACACCTTACTCATTTTACCAGCTGATGGTAGGATCCTTTTCAACCTCAAAGGCCTACTAAGATCATTTTCAGATTCAACTGGCCTGCATGTTAACTTTAGCAAATCATTTTTAGTCGCCATCAACATTACTGAAGCTAGAACTGCTCATCTTACCAATACTTTTGGCTGTACTGTGGGGTCTATGCCTTTTACCTACCTTGGTCTTCCCCTTGGAACCACAAGACCAACTTTGCAAGAATTTTCTCCAATGCTAACAAGAATAGAGAACAGGTTACATGTAGTGAGCAAATTCCTTTCCTACTATGGCAGGTTAACCTTAGTGAATTCAGTGATGACAGCTTTGCCAACGTTTTACATGTGCACCATGCAGCTTCCTCCCCAAATTATCAAAAAAAATAGACACCTATAGGAAGAAATGCCTTTGGAGTGGTGGTGAAATAAATAGGAAAAGAATTTGTCTGGCAGCATGGGATGCAGCTTGCAGATCAAAGAAAGAAGGAGGGCTGGGTATTATTGATTTGAAAACACAAAATACTGCCCTCCTACTCAAATACCTGGACAAATTCTATAATCAGTTTGATCTTCCTTGGGTTCAGTGGACTTGGTCAAATTTATACAGTAATCAACAAACACCACCACAGGGCTAGATGTCCCACTGGATCATTTTGGTGGAAGGACATCTTGAAACTCTTTAAACAATTCAAATCCATATCTGTCTGCATCCCCAATAAAGATAACACTATGATGTTCTGGTTAGAATCATGGGCTGGTGATATTCTGAAAGTCAGGTTCCCACAACTCTTCTCTTTTGTAAAAAAAAACCCAAGTCCTCCCTGAGCCACTTGTTTAATACAGAGATGGATAGAATTTTCAGTCTTCCTCTTTCTATTGAAGCTGCCACTCAACTTGCTGAACTGCAAGAACAGATACAGGGATTAAGTTTGAATCTTGAAGCTAATGATATTTGGGTTTACAAATAGGGTACTCCTTCAGATCTAGTAAAGCATACAAGCATTTGAGGGATCCTTTGGAAGCTTCACCCCAGTTTGTCTGGCTTTGGTCATCAAGCAATTTAGGGAAGCACAAGTTCTTCTGGTTATTGTTAAGAGATCGATTAAACACAAGGAACATTCTCAGAAGAAAGAATAGAACTCTAGAAGATTACAACTGTATCGTCCTTTGTAACAGTGATACTGAGGAAACACTCTTACATCTGTTTTTCACATGTCCTTTTAGTCAGGAATGTTGGGAGACTATACATATCTACTGACTACTGGAATACAAATTTAGATCCCCTCGACATGATCATTGAAGCCAGGACAGTCTTCGGTCATGCTATCTTCAGGGAACTAATGATCACAGCATGTTGGATCATATGGAAGACTAGAAACAGCATCATCTTTGACAATGGAACTTGCAATCTGTCGACATGGAAAAGATTATTCAAGGAGGAACTTAGCTTGGTATGCATCAAGGCTAAGACAGCAACAAAGACTCCACTCACACTTTGGCGAGACAGTTACTCCTAATGTTTATCTCTTTTTCTTTTTGGGTCTGGATGCCTTGTACTTGTTTTTTTGCTCCATTGCTGTTTTCTTCCTCCCCCTCTGCTCTCCTGTGTATGTTTGTACATACATTCTTTCATTAATAGAAAAGCAAAAAAAAAGGTAGGGGACTCCCCTGCTGACCTTTTCAAACTATGACCTATTTTAGGGGTCTAATTTATCCGGTTTTAAAAGTCAATATAAGAGGGGTATACTGTCCAGTAGTCGAGTTCAATAATGTTTTGTAAATTCGATGGCAATTTTAAGGGGGCAAATCAAACTTTAATCATCTTTTTATAATAAAAGGCAACAACACGCACCCGAGCTAAAGTAACGAACGAGAATATATTGGCGGCCATAGAGTATTGAGTAGCACTTCTACGTACGCCGCCTGCTAATATATATTGCTTGCCAGCTCACAATGTATCTGATCAAAATTGGCTGATTGGCTATAAAGTCTGTTATCTATGTGTGCGCTGATCTGGACTGTTCTTTTGACGTGCGTACCATCTATTTAACAAATCTTCGAGACATTTCACCAACACAAGCAGTGAACAATTTCAAAAGAAAAAAAAAGTAACGTGTATGATAAATAATCAAATTCTTATGCGCAAAAAAAAGATAAATAATCAAATTTTCTTCACAAGAGGTTGTCAGGGAGTTGAGGCGGTGCTATTAGGCACAGGAAAAGAAAAACGAAGAGATAAGGGAAGCGAGAAAGGGGTTATCGGGATAGTGCTAAAATAGGAAGAGGAAGTTCATCTAAACACATAGATCCTGATCTAACATTAGAAGAAAGTTAGCTTAAACAAACTTCAAATGTAGGGTGTGTCTGGTTCGAGGAAAGAGTTGGTCTATTATCTACTCATTCCTCACTTTTTTTTTGTTTCGTTTGTGCAATGAAATAGGTTGATGTATCGTTGTCTCATTTCTCATAAGCTAATAATTAGTACTATAATGAGAAATTGAGTCGTTCAACCAAATTTAAAGAATAAATTCATGACAGACCACCTCATCTAGAATGGAGTGATTCCTCAAACCAAATACACCAATTTTAGTTGAGAAGGGAATCGAGGAAAGCGTAAAAATTAGATCGTGGGATAATGGTTGCACATACTATAATGTAGACAAAGTGCAAACTGGCACAAGATTACAAGGCACACACGAGAGCAAAATTCGTCTAATGATTTGCACTAGCCGCCGGAAGCATTTTTACCTGTTCATATAGCGTTGACTACATAATGTATATGGCTATCATCAAGATCCTTACATTTCAGATCTTGGGACCGATCGACGACGACACATGAGGAATCATGGCTTGTATATATGCATATATAATGATTGTCTGATTTTTTAAAAAAAAAATTGTAATGATTGTCTGATCGATAGATTAACCAAAGTAATCGTTGAAGTCTAAGATAGGAATATACAATCGCACATACATGCCCTGATAGGCTGATGATAGCAACACTAGGAATATAATCACATTGCGGATACATAAACTAAAGCTGGTTTAGGTGCGCAGACACAGTCACGCGCAGATTACTATCTTAAGCATCTATCCTGTCACTTCACGCCGACCGATCGATCTTTAGCTTTGCTTCCTTCTTCACCCATCATGCCATATCTTCCGTCCCGATCGATCGCCAGCGTCGCGGCAACAAAAATCCAAGCGGCAAGGAGCCAAAAAACTTCACATAGATAACTAGTCACAGGAGCGGCCAGAATGAAGAAAGAGTGGGCTAGCTAGCTTGGTTATATTATAATATAATTAGTATTCGTCCGATGTTAATCCCCCAACCGCAAAGATTACAATAATCGGCGCGATCTCTCCGGTAGTTGACGCCGATGGAATGGAAGATCACGACACTTGTGACGAATGCAATCTCGCCTCTTTTTATGTTTGTCAAGACTCAAGAGTTAGCTTCACTCTGAGGCTATACGAAAGTCGTCGTTAACTTTCTCGCCCTCTTTTCAGACGTGTCCTCCTGCTTCTCGAGCCTTTGTCTCCAATTATATTATTAACAAGCTAAGCATGGACTAGTTTATAACTGAACAAGCTTAACGCAAGCTGGTGGTACGTCATACTACTAGTCAACAGGTAATTAAAGATATACTCCCTCCGTCCCTTATTATTTGTTGTTTTGAGTTTCTGTGTCACAACTTTGACTAGATTTGTAGAAAATACGTGCAATATATATATCTAAATAAATTTATTTAAAAACTATATTCAAAGATCTATCTAATGATATCAACTATGCATCATAAATATTAATATTTTTTATATAAAATTAATCAAAGTTATTTCTTGGTGAACGAGAAAATCAGATATTTAGAGACAGAGGAAGTACATTATTTGTTAGGAGACAGTATATATACATGTATGTCATGGTAAATGCTAGTAAGATCATTGCTGACGTCAGTTGCTCTGTCGGTTTCTGGAGTCCGAAAACGTACGCGTAGCTTCAAGCTGAGTTTGCCTTCATGGCAAGACACGAGGGTCATAAGCAAAAAAAGGAAAAAAAAAAAAACTACCACGATATTTGTGCTTGGATTATTTGCTCCCATGACGGTATATTTTTACAATAGAGTTGCTCCCATGATTACACATGGCCCAATTCTGTTGATTGTTACTGTCAAAAAAGTGGAGAAATCTGGTATTGGCTCACAGCATAAAATCCCTAGACCACCACCAGTACAACACAAATCCAATCCAACAGCCCAACCAGGCACCAGAATTTCAAAATGAGGCTACAACAGTTCGTCGATAAGATCAAGCCTGACCTTTTCTTCGCCACTCACAAGAACACAACACTTCATCCCGATTTAAACAATGCCTAATTGCTAATCGGTTAAACCACTCACCCTGTCACGGCCTCACGGGGGAGACAATGCTTTGATTCGCCATGAACCAGCCTCGCTGTGACCCGACCCATGAGCCCTCACCATTCTTACGTAATGCTCAAGGGTGTGTGTGCTCTCGTCTACCTTGTCGCTGCAGACTGTGTCCTCTGCCAACTTCACCGCAGCCCTTTGAGACACTTCAAAGTTACCTGCGGCCTCCTGCACCTGACGGGCTCTTTCTTCTTTTCCCAGCTGTATTAGAGCCACAAGCAGGCTCTTCAGCTCATTTTGGGCACCACCTGTCAGCGCCATCCCCTTGAGGTGCTCCACAAGGGCCATTTCCTCCCCGGGACTGCATGCACAAAGAAAGACAAGGTGAGTCCACATGACAAACAAACCCTAATCAACACCAAAAGCGCAGGTTGCTGACCTTCCAGCTCGTATCTTGCCACCCTTTTTCTGCCGCCTTGCTCCTCGTGATTTGCTGACATTGCTGGATATGACCGAAGCACTTGACTCCCTAGTTGACCTGTCCACACAGAATTCAGAGTTTCACACTGATAGGTAACATGACACAGATAGGATTATAATTCTTTCTGAAACAAGATATTCTGAAACTATGTAGAGAGGAATGATAAACAGAGAGAACACGAGTTCTGAAACCTTGTGGTATATGCACTCATTTCACTGAAGCTAGTGCTCACTTCTGAAACGTTGTCATCTTCAACATCCATAAACCGATCTTCTGACTGGAGTTTGGCAGCAAGCGACAATCTCCTCTGACGGACGGCCAAATAGCGTGCTACATATTTACCAATCTTCAACAGTCCTTCCTGGTACTCAGATATCAGTAATGTGGCACATTCTGAAGCTGCATCTCTGACAGTTTCAACCAGATCATGCCTGCTAAGCATATAGGCAACTCTAAGAGCCTCTTCCCATTCCCTTGCCATGATATAATAACTTACACCTCTCTCAGCATCTGAACAATACTCCAGTGCTACTCTAGCAGCATCTCCTGGCTTGCCAAGCGCCTGGAACTCATCACATAACTCGTGTGCAAGTTGAACAATTTCTTCTTCTTTTAACTCCAAAAGACCTGCAACGGTAAAAACACCTCTCCAGTCCCCACAAGCACGGTAAGCTCTCAGTGATTTCTGATATGATGAACAACACTGATAAGTCAACGCGGCATCCTCAAAGCATTTCTCTCCAGAAAGATGGTCACCCCATGCCTCAAGAATTTGATTCCTTTTATCAGGTTCATTAAATAACTGGAGGCCCAGTGGGAACAGCTGAGGATTACCATTAAGGAGTTTCATGCAATCCTCATGGTACGCATTGCCAGCAGAAACAATGTTTCTGAGAGCACTCTCATATCTTCCAAGCCTTAAATCAATCGTGTACCTCATGATAGCAGGAGGAAGGATTTCAAGACTCTTAAGGAAAGGAAGGAACTCTTTTGGATCCTTTTGGGAATTCAAAGCAACGATAGCAGCAAGATTCAGATCATACAACCCCAAAGCAGCACCGAAAACAGCTTCAGTGTCCGTTAACCAAAGCAAGTGCTTCAGTGACTCTTCAGCAGAAGGGTACAGCTTTCGCTTGGCATCATCAAGCCCAAGAAGTTCCGATTCTCGAATGAGTTTTATTCTATTCAGTGCCTGCTCCAACAATGGAGGTTCACTACGGGCCAAAGTGGTCAATATACAAAGTTCTCTTGATGAGCTCTCTTCTATTTGTTCCTCAAGGGCTTTTCGAACTGCCATAAGTACAGAAGTGACTTTGTTACCCAAAAATAAACCATGTGAACTTTCATTATCCGCCATTGGGACTGCACATTGATCAGGAAATGATATATAGGCTTCATACAATTTGCTGCTGACATTGCTGTTCTTCATTGAGCAAACAAATTCAGTGATGTGGGAAAGGTTATTAACTTGTTTAACAAAGTCTGCTGCTGAATTCACAAAAGCATTCCAACCACAATAGTCAACAATGATATTGAAATCTATCCGATGTCGCCTCACCATGTCTATTGCATCTTTGAAACGCCTCTGAACCAGTGCTTGAACAATTGAAACAAGGACTAGCTTCCTGGGGTAGGTACACTCTAAGTTACCACGTGTTGTTTGCATTATGACAGCTGCTTCATCACCATGGAGAACACCAACCAACTCCGCTCCCTTTTCCCACACAGTGATGTGCTCTTTGCTTTGCTTTCCGCGAACAGGACTACTGACAAGGCCGTCAATTGTCACCTCGATGTCTTTAAGTAAGATCTCATTGACATCCACAATGAACAGAAGATCTTGCTTAGTAGTCACAAGCAAGTGGCTCATAACTGGCTCAGTGGCTCCATAAGCACTGGAGTAGAATGTGAAGCTGCTGCAGTTGTTGCTCAATAACCTTTTGCCCATATAAAGCTTGCCGCTTTCATCGAGTCCAAAGAGAAAGGGTTCTGCCATACCATTTTTACAGCACAGAACTGCAGTCATCCAAGGACATGATGCTGGAAAACAAAGGTCAGAACCAATGCCACTGAATTGTGCTGGTGGACACATTTTCGACAGATTTAAACTTGAGCAGTACTCAATAATCCTTCCTCCACTAAATTGAATGAAGGCTGAACCTCTTTTTGCTGGGTTTGGAGATACTCCAATGACTGAACTCTCCAATTGCACTTTCTTTGATACTCTAGCCTGCCAGCCAGATGAACTCACTGAACCTGGCACAGAATCCTCTGAACATCTAAGTTCAATCTCATTGATGAAAAACAGCGAATCATGTTTATCTACAAGGTTTCTGGTTTCACTGGACCTGATTGTTGTTAATGAGTAGTCTTCACTATAGCAACAGATACCAATCAAGGTGCGTGTATCTATCCAAGTGAGGTGCATACAGTTATTCAAAGTGAAGTCAGAACAGCACGGGTCAACACTTATCCCGTTGCCTTCAAATTCTTCCCAGGTATCTGGTGCTGGAAGTTCCACAATAGACAAGCTGCCATTTGACAGATAAGCAGCCAAGTGGCTCTTCGAGTTATTGGTCACAAAAGAAACCTCATTCACTGCACAAGGAAAGGCAAGGTGGAACAGAGACATGGGAGGTGGCATGAGGCCCAAAATAAGAGGAGTAACAAGAACATGGGAACCATCGATCACAAGTGCAACTGAACTCTCACTGACCGCCGTAGTCCAAGCAAACTTGTGAATAGTGACCTGGCCACTCAGTGTCCAGCAAATCAGATGCATTGATTTCGTTGGATCCCAAAAGAACTTCACCCCCTCTTCCTTTGTGTACCGCAGTTCATGTTTCAAGTACCAGTGATTGTTCCTGCAGGTCCATATTTTGATAAGATCATGCTGACCAGAAGAAACCAGTGCAGCAAGGATCTCAGAATTGCAGTTCCACTTTAAAGCTTGAATGACAACCTCTGATGGCTCATCAATAGAAAAGTGGCTCCTCTCTAAGCCATTCTTCTCATAGAAAACAATGAGAGGGCACTTTCCCTCTGTCCTCCTATCAAGGGCTGTAGCAACCTTGGTTCCACTAGGCATCCAATCTAGCGATGCTCCCATAAAAGTTTTGGCATCTGAAGAAGAATGCACCTTTCCCGATTCACGTTCCCAGACATTAAGCTTTGTGGGGCTAGAAGAGCTATCGGGGGCTACAAGTGTAGCGAAATACTTCCCATCCCCCCGCCAAGAAATTGCGCTCCGGATCTGACCACCGGTACTGTCTATCTTGTCAATGGTAGCATCCTGAGAAGAAGGATGTTTAGAATGGGGGAGAACACACACGCAAAAGAACTTGTATATTCAGCAAGACTTCAATATATAAAACATACTTGAGGGTCAAGAGAAGTCTCAAACAGCACTTCCCAATCCTGTGTGATGACAAGCAGTTGGCCGAGTCCAGTGGTGACAGAGAGAAGGGCCCCATCGGGGCTAGAGGCAATGGTGTTGACACCACCTTCCAGTCTTCCGACAACTTCAGTTGTTTTCTCGTCCACATTATACAAGAGCAGGCAACCGGCTGACGAACCAAGGAGTAGAGACTCCCTCTCCATGAGATAATCCATGGCAACAACGCAATCTCCAGGATCAAGAACAACCTCCTCCATGTCGGAGTGTTGAGTAGCAATTTTGCTCCATTGCAGCGGTTGCTGCAGAAGTGAGACGAAAGCAGGATAGTCAGCACAACATGGAAAGCTACAAGATGAAGTTGTTGGCATAGCGAACGCTTTTCCTAGACTGAAAATTTTAAATCATTGGCTACACAGCAACATTTTAGTAAGTGTTGTTTGCTGGCTTTCTAGCGTAGACACAGTGAAAGAAAAAAAAACTCGTATTGGTCCGCAAGGGGTGGAATTGAGAAACCTGTTCCCGGGTGAAGGACGCGGGGAGTGAGACGGTGTAGATGAAGTTGGCGGAGGAGGCGAAGAAGGCGCGGCGGCGCTCCGCGTCGATGGCGGAGGCGACGAGGGTCTCGCCGTCTATCTGGAGCTGGAGCTGCTGCGGGAGCCTCGTCACAAGGCGCAGGTTCTTCATCTCGCCGACGCCGACGCCCGCGCTGCCGCCGTCGAGGGTTTGCCTCTGTATCTCTCTCGCTTGCTCGCTTTTTGGGGCCCGCTGGAGACGGCAACCGGCAGCCGGCAGCCGGCAGCGGATGGGTGGAAGAGAGGCGGCGGCGGCCGTGGGCGGGAGTCGGCAGGGGACGGCGGCTGTATTTTGTTGGGTCGAAGAAATTGGTTAGGTCAACACGAGGAGGAAAGGAAACCGCCGGAATAGAGAAAGTAGACGGCCCATAAGGCCCAGAACAATGATTCGAGAGACTGTGTTGTTTGTTTTCATTCACTTTTTTTTTTGAAAACCTTGTTTTCATTCACTTTTGGAATTCCTTCGCTTTTTCTCATCCAATAGCTACCTACCACGTCAGTAATTTCAGAAAACGCAGCCATAACAAAAATAGCTAATTACCACTTCACCTTTTTTTTTCAGAAACGCAGCCATGACCGGCAATGCGCAAGTCGCCTAGTTCACCGTGGTTCTGACAATGGATCTAAAACATGTGGGCAGTTTGCAAAACTTGGTTTTTGTGCCCAAGCTGTATCATTTAGATCATCCTGCTACCTTATCTGTAAATCTCATGCCACATCAGTGAAAAAAAAAGGTCTTTGACGCTCTTTAAAGTTTAAATGTGTATTATAGTTATATAGTATACACTGATTAATTATTACACAGAAGGATGGGCTTGGGCAAATTATAAGCAGATCCAAGAAGAGTGAAGTTTCATCAAACATAAAAAGTCAGATCTAGATGTCTACATAGGCCATATAAGAGGCATAGGAAAACACTAAATTTTGGTGACATGCTAGCAGTACATACATGGGCAACAATTATGTGACTGATCCTGAAGCTGCATTGCCGAATAAATACATCCTAATACATTTCATCAAGTACTAAGCTCTTCGTCAATTCATACATTCAAAACCTTAGAACAGCTATTCAAATTATTCATATGCTATTCCCTTTTACACGTGAATCTATACAGATCGAAAAGGCAAAAGAAACCCCAAGCAAAAGATTCATCAGTGAGAGTGACGAAGCCAATCCTGGATAGCAAAGCGAAGGGCGTGGTTAGGTGTGAGATTGAGATGCTCTAGTTTCAGGTTGTTCAGAGGCGCTGTCCCCTGCCCAGTCTCCATCCGCCCACGGATTGCCCACCCTTCATAGGTCACCCCATCAGCACACACCTGAGGATCATGCATTACCTCCTGCAGGCCAAAACAGAAGAGGAAGAAAAATACCAAGTTCCTTGTCATAAGCAGTAAGCACATCCAACCCCATACCCATTCCCTAGATAACAATGGTGCAAGATGATGGTACTTGCCTGCATAATTGGGCACAGGAAAGAGGAGGGTGCTCGTTCCTCCCTCATCAAGTGTAGCTGTTCCAGTCCTCGTACAATCTCAGGAGTCAGGTCTGGGCGATCTCGGCTGCTGTCTTCACTGCACCTCAGGCCCAATTCTGCTAGCCTTCCAGCCACCTCGATAGGCCACTGCCCAGCAGACGGATCGAGAATTGTTGATAGCTTGCCACAAGACATAGCACGCCTTACTTCACCAGCAAGCCCTGCAGGCTCTTGTTTTCCGGTCAGCAGCTGGAGTATCACAATGCCGAAGTAGTATACATCAGACTTCGGTGTTAATACTTTGCTTCTCTTGTACTCTGGGTCTGCATAGGGAAAAGACCCTTTCAGCTCAGAAGTAGAACCCCCCCGATGGGTAATCCTTCATGTCATCCGTGAATAGCCGAGAAATACCAAAATCAGCTATCTTGCAATGGCATTCAGTATCTAGGAGGATGTTCTCAAGCTTCAAGTTGCCATGTACGATCATCTGAGGTTTACAGGAATGCAAGAACGCCAGTGCATCCGAGATCTCAGCAACAATGCGCACACGAATTTTCCATGGCATGGGACGGCTATTGCTTCTGCTGAATAGGTCATGAAGGCTCCCATTCGGCAGATATTCATAAACGAGACACAGCGCTTCTGGGCATGCCCCAACCAGTTTCACTAGATGAGGGTGCCTCACCTTGCTAAGGATATAAACCTGACATAGAAAACGAAAAACAGAAATAAGTATCTCCAGCTAACCAAGGATATGCTCTTAGACACATACATAATTAATAAAAGGTTCCCATGAATTCAATAGCAATTTCCAAATACATCTGCATTGCCATCAGACCTAAGATATGCAACAAACAAGCAGAAATTTGCAAGCCCAGTGAAAAATGGGTTATGCACCAGTACCATGTGTTCACGTGTCCGCAAAATAACTTCCATAAGTTCTAGAGTGCATTGGCTGATCAAACATATCAAGTGCAAAAGGGGTGAAGATCAGAGAAACATGGAATACCTCTTGCTGGAACTGCCTCACGCTCTCAATGCTATGGCAGTGCAGCTTATAAATCATCACAGTTCTGTTCATAATTTCTCCTTTGTAAACACACCCACGACCTTGTGACCATATCTTGAAGCTCTCTGAGAATTTACACGTAGCAGATTGCACATCGGACATTGTAAATTCTCTGAAGCTGTACAAATCATCTCCAAAAGCATTTGAGACGCAATTTGACAGTGTGTCATGGCTGTATGTGCATCCCTTATCCAGGTCAATATGTCTGTTTTCTAGCTTTTGCATTTTTAGTTTCTTCTGGTAAGACTTTCTATGGAAGATTGGATCACTTCAAGCTCTGCTGAAAACTCATCTATCCGAAGCTTATTTTTTCAGCATGGGCATCTAGGATAGCTAATCTTCTCATAGAAGAGTCCAGCCCTGATACTGCTCTCTCTTTATTCTTTATAAGATCTTCATGCTGCTTTCTTGTGGCTACCAATACAACTTCAAGTTCCTCCCTCATTTCCAATTCATGTTTTTTAGCAGAATCGGAATCTTTTATCTGCACAAAGTCCAGGAGATGGGTAAGAACAATCAACAAGTGCAATAGTTTTCTGCACATTAATTGACATGGAATGTTTACTGCTGAGTGTCTGGATTTCACCTGGCTTCCTATTGATGTTGTGTAAAGTTACAAGAATAGGGCAGTAAAGTAAATAACCCCTCCGTTCCAAAACATAGTTCACTTTAGCTCTGTCTTAGGTCTGGTCGTGTTGCCTCTTGAGACGGTTGGAGAGTATATAGGTCTTCATGGTTTTTTGTATAGGCTTCATTTTGGTCCGATAAGGTGTTTGGGGGTTTGTTTGGTGCTGTAAGATCATCCTTCCTGAGGTCATTGTTTTTGGCTAGTGATCTTGGTCGTGGAAGTCATGGTCATGTTCAGTCGTGTTTTGGCCTTTCTCCTCTCTTAATGAAATGATACGTAGATCTACGCATTTGAGAAAAAGGACTTCTCTAATTTTGATCAAGTTTATAGAAAAATGTATTGACATCTACAATTAGTTTCATTAAGTTCTCCATGTAATGTCTTAATAATGCATTTATTTGAACTTGTACATGTTAATATACTTTTCTACTAACTTGGTGAAAATTAGAAAAGTTTGACTTAGGATAAAAGCTAAGTGAACTATAATTTGGAAAGGAAGGAGTACGCGATATCTTAAATGGTGAGGAATAGATGTCACATACCTTGGCAAAAGCACTCGCAGCTTTTGACTCCGTTTCTTTGCGCTTCATCAGCTCAGCAAAAGCTTCTTTCCTTGATCTGTCAGCTTCCATCATTACTTGTTTGACATTTCTGGCTAATACTTCCTGAAAAACTATCCACATAATGCTTAACACAAGTCTCATGCATGAATTACCGATGCATATGTATATAGATGAAGCAGAGTGACCACCTTAGAATATAACTGTAATGTATCAACATGTACAGAAGAATCAGACCAGAATGTTGAGTTGAGTGCAGCTTCTGTATCATCTTCCCAATCTGACATACTCATCCTGTTGAAATGGTTGGCTTCATGTGCCCCAAAAGCTTCATAATCAATAGATCGATCATAATCTGAAACAACGCCTTGATCTAGATCAACTGTTGTTAATGCCTCGCGCGCATGATATCCTTCATCAAGTATGGGTCCAGTGTTGTTAGTATATGAACTGAACCTAATTCTTTTTGTAGTCATCACATCATCTTGGTACTGAACTGGGGTAGCGTTGTCGGTGGCCGCACTCGCTTCTCTGGTCCAGATGTGCCTTCCTCTCCACACGAACCAGATTTGACAAAACGCAGGAGCATTGCTGGCGATCAAAGATTCTTTGCCATATTTTAACTTGAAGCAACTGCACGCATTTGGCGTCCCATGATACAGTTCACTGACAAATAGTAGTGCATAATGTATGCTACTAGCTTCAAGAGATATGATGAGAAGCATACTTATCAGGTGGCGAACCCATTATGAGCTTGGTGATCCTGTACTGGTCGACCAGGCTGAGGATGCCATCGTGGATTTGGTCGTTCTCCGTGACAAGAAGCCTTGTCTGGACCTGGGCCCTGTGGCAGAAGGCGAGGTAGGTGTGAAGCATCTTGTTCATCTCCTCCTTCTCGGACTTGCGATGGGAGCGCACCAGCTCCTCTGTGGCTTGGGCCGCGGGGATCTTTCCTACTGTTTTTTTTTTCCAGTTCATTTAGTTTGGTTGTTCAATGAATGATGAATGGTTGAACTACAAAAATGAAAGGCAATAGATGATGATCGAGTCGTCGACAGTACTCACAGAGGGTTGGGATGACCGGCGACGGCTGGTGGACGTGGAGGAGGGCGATGCGGCCGCACCCGAAGCGTCGCAGGGCCCATCGTAGCAGCCCAAGCGTCTTCTCCGGTGACCTCCCGACGGCCACGTGGACCCACGCCTCGCCGTGGTGCTGCTCCCGGCGGCCGCCGCAGCGTAGGAGTGGGCAGGGGCTGGGCGGCGGCGACGGGCTCAGGATCTCCATCACCGGCGATCCAGGTGCGATTTTGAGTTTTCGACGTTTGGTGTGAAGAAGTCAACGGCGTTGTCTTGTCCCATACAGAGGACTGCTTATATATTCTAGCCGGCCAATATATAGGGCTAGAAAGAGAGAACCAAACGAATCTCGCAAGTAATATTCCCTAACCTTCTCTGATCACAAAAAGTCTCTCTTTTCTTTATGTTTGTCGTAGAGTTTTCCAAATGGGCAGACCCGCTGGGCCAGCCCGAGCACGGCATTGAAAAGCACGGCCCAGGCACGACACGGCCCGGTCCACCTCGTGCCCGTGCTTGGCACGGCCCGGCCATAGTGTCGTGCTTGGGCCGCCATGTCGGCCCGTGGGCTGGCCCAGGCACGGCACGGATAATGGGCGGACACGATTTTAGCCCGTTTCTTCGAGCCGTTGGATGCAATCATAATACACCAGCACCGTTGGATGAGTCGAGTGTGACATATATAATGAAAATTGGTCATGAAACCCTAGCTCAACTCTCCAGTCTCCCTCCCGAGCAGCTGCTCTCTCTCTCGGTGCCTCTCGAGCTCCCTGTCTCCCCTTGCTTCAATCACACAGGCTAGCGCACAGTTGCGTCTCGCGTGCATGGCTTCATCAGCGGTGGCGCGCGCGGCCTCGCCCGCTCACGGTGGCTCTGGAGGCAGCCCAGGCCTCGGCCTCTCGGCGGCTTAGGCGGCGTCCGCAGCGCGGCCTTCCTGCTGACACACCCCCGGAGACGTTTGGGTTTGGTGTGAACCGGTGAGCCCACAGTTGCCAGGCGGCCCGTTTGGAAAAGTATAGTTTGTCGTCATTGTATACTGGTACTCGAAAGAAAGAGGTCAAATGGTAAAAGGTGTGGCGACGTCGATGGACACGTGCGTTCGAACACCCGTATAGTCCAATCCCATCTACTTTTGTCCTGCCTCACGAGTGCGCTCCATTTCTGTCTATGTGCCAGCCAGTCTTTTTCTTAACCCCTCCTCTGTTTCTCTCTCCGCGCGGACGACACAAGGGAGTCAAGATGAGAGGCTGAGGATGAATATGACCCCAGCGCATCCCGACATGTAGCACCCCCCCTCCGCCAGCCCCTATCGTGTCGCATGTCCGGTTCGTCCCCAGTCGAACAACATAAAACACTTACAACATAAAACTAAAAACAGATAAAACATTTGGAATATGCTCTTACAACATATGTATGAAACACATTAAACATCCAAAATAAAAACACTTGCAATTTGCAACGTGAAACCACTTGCTGCAATATCAGACTAAAACAGTTGGAACATTTAGAACATATTGTTGCAATATATACAACATTCAAATAAAAAACAATTGCAACGTACATCTGGAAACAGATAAAACATTTTGAACAAACGCTTGCAACATATACAACATGAGCAACATCATTTGATCTACTTTTGCAACGTCAAGATAAAACAATTGCAATATACATCTAAAACAATTGAAACACTTGAAATATACATATGCACATAGGGGAGGGGAAGGACGGGTTGGTTGATTCCGGCTGTTGGGGTGGGAGTAGGTGGCGAGCCACATCGCGCGAGCACCACCAGCACCGCGCCGCGCTCGTGGGTGCCCTTGGCTCGGCCGGGGAAGACCTAGAACGCCACGACATGTGCGTCCTAGCGACCATGGCGGGGTCAGGGGCGCGCGCGGTGGCGATGGAAGACGGACGGACGGACAGCGAGGGAGCGAGAGGTACAAGTGATTGGGATAGGCGCGCAGCATGGCCGGCGATGGGGCGCGGTGCAGTGGGGGAAAGGGCACGACGCATCTGCCAAAGAGTGCGCGGTGGGGGAAGAGGCGCAGACGAATGAGCAGTCACGCTGCTGTGTCGTGCGCCCGAGCGAATAAGGATGAGCGAGCGGGGATTCGTTTTTTTCTATTTCTGAGAGAGAGATGGAGCCTGCTCCCGTGGATCCGCGTGCCCATGTCCGGACAGGAGTCACGAACAGACGCCCTATACCAATAATTACGTCAATTTAATACTAAGGTGCTTGGTACATCTTAGCTTCACTCGTGAATCAATTTTTGTTGGCTCCAAAAGTAGCTTTATTACTGAAATTGAATCTTTTTTGATGAGCCGTTCGGTAAAACAACTCCTCTTAATGGTTGTAAAGTGTGAAATACCCATAATACCCTTTATTTTTTATTTTTCTTTTCTCTTTTTTCCCTCTCTTTTTATTTCTCATTTCTCTCTTCTCTCTCCACCTTATCCCTTCTCTCCCACCGTCCTCGCCCCGCACCCCTCTCAACAGTCACGCTCCACCACCGCTCGCCCTGTTCTCCTCGGCGGGTGGCGGCCCCAGCGGCTTACGCTCCCGGATGGCCCTACGGACGCGTGCCCTGGCGGCTCGAGCTCCCTAGCAGACCCGCCCCCAGCATCTACAGCTAGCCCCCGTGCAAGCCGCCACGACTCGCCCTGGCCTCCGCCCCTGCGCCAGCCCCGCCTTCGACATGTCCACCCGCCTTCGACGAGTCCACCTGCCCTCGTGGCTCGACCATCCACCCTCGTGTCATCTCAGGTATCGGCATAGGGCCAAATCCGTCTATCGCCACACGCGGGCCGCCATATGTGTCAGAATAAGCGGGCAAAGCTACATTTTTTTTGGCTTCTCTTCTCTCTCCAGGCCTCTCTCAGCGGGAAATCCGATGCTTCGGCACGGGAGCTGAGCGGCCAGGGGCCATTTGTGGTAGGCTTGCACACAAGCTAATCATGAAGCCGCATGTGAAGCGGTACCAAATAGCCCTAAGGATATCTCGTGATAAGTGTTGGATATCTAATTTGGGTGGTCTCTCTGTTTCAAAGAATATCTCGTTTATGGACGAACCAAATTTCTTTTAAATTTAACCAAATATATAAAAAATAATATTTATATTTATATCTTTAAATAAGTTTATTATGAAACTATATTCTACCATGAATCAAATGATACTTATTACATATCATAGGTGTATTGGTATTTTAGTATATATACTTGGTCAAGTTTTTAAAAAAAGACTCCTTGATAAGCAAAATAAGTACTTATTTTAGGACGGAAAAAGTATACTTTAATTTAGAAATATAAATATATTTGTGATAGGTATGTACACATGTGATCTATTCGTAAAATAAATGCATAATAACCATATTGATCATATATATATATATATATATATATATATATATATATATATATATATATATATATATATATATATATATATATATAACTAATCAACAATAGTTGCACAATGAAGGCATCGGCAGCACCGTTCCCACTAGTCAACGAAATGTGTTGTTCGATGTAGCCCGTTGTTTAGTTCCCTCAATTTTTCCCCAAATTTCACTATGCAAAAAAAAGATTCCCCGTCACATCAAAATGTCGGCAAATGCATGGAGTACTAAATGTTGATGAAATCAAAAACTAATTGCACAGTTTTGTTGTACTTTGCGAGACGAACATTTTAAGCCTAGTTAGTCAAAATTTGGATAATTTTTATCAAATACAAACGAAATGCTACATGAATTCTGATAGAGGGTTTTTCTCCCCAATTCACCGAACTAAACGAGGCCGTAGTCATGTACGCTCGGTGAAGTACAGAAGTGACGCCATGTAGTTGCTCATGTTTGCCTTGCGTCAGGTATGACAACCACTAGCAGTCATTATTCTTCTTCTTCTTCTTGACTGGAAGTAGTCATTCTTGTGCACCGCGCGAAGCGTTTCCAAAATAGAGCGTATATATGTATGTACTAGTTAAAACTGTGGACTATACTAGACTAGTTACAGCTTGTACCTTAACAATACTCCACTTGTTTTTCTTTCATTTCTTTCTTTGTTTTGGCGAGGAACTTCACTTGCTACCAGCAAGGGCTAATTAACATCTGGTTCAGTGTTTATATGCGCAGGGATTTTTATTGACTAGGAGTAGAGCGTATTCGCGTGAGGTGGGACGACCGTGGAACTATGGAAGGACGTGGCCCTGGACCTCTCTAGCCAGGGCGCTGTGACCGGCAACTGCACGCAGCAAGCTGGAGAGGAGACTGGAAATAAGATTTGACCTATTGCTTCATCTCCCTAATACAACGATCTTCATATATGTACCAGCCACTGATGCCCGCGCTTCGCTGCGGGTGATCTGTTTGGTATATGGAACCTTGGGAAAACATGTTAGTAAAGGCTAAGATGTCTTTTCCATTATGTGTTATATGGAAGGGCCTGTTTGATACATTGAATCTTGGAAAAATACATCAAAGGAAGCTACTATTTGTTAATAAAATCAATGGCATGCTGGCTCAAAGAAACATTTACTGGAGTGATTAGGACGGCACATGGTAGGATTATATTACACCATACTTGGAAAAAGCAAGCATTGCAATATAAGTACATCACCTCACGTAGCGTTTACAAAGAAGTGAATTAGGATTCACCACCCTTAGCCGTAAGCGAACCTAGCTAGAAATATTAATTCAGACCACAACACTGGGTGGGGATTACATTGTAGGCGGTGGAAAAGCAAACACTAAAATATGGGTACATCTCACGCGAGGGCGTAAGCGAATCTAGCTAGAACTACTAATTCAAAGCACAACAGTAGGTGGGGATTACATTATAGATGGAAAGAGCAAACACTACAATACGGGTACATCTCCTCACGCGAGCGTTTACAAAAAAAAAGTGAATCAGGATTCACTCCCCTTAGGCGTAATGGCGCATCGCTAAAACCACTTTTATGGGTCTAGCTTCGGACCATATTAGTCTCATTCCCTGAGGGGGCCATGTGGCCACTTAGATCATGCCTCAGAGATTGAGGAATCCTCTGAAAGTATGGCATGAGCACATGCACCATCTCCTAGTGGTGGCTGAGTGAGTGGGAGAATCCCTTCTCCATCTGGTGGCCCTATCTCAGGAATTCCATGGGAGGCCTCGGTTGGGGGAGGTGCAGGCGGTGTGTCCACTATTTCCCCTTGGATTTCTTCCATGGTTGCAATTGGGATTCCATCTAGTATTGGGCACTCTCTATCTTCCAAGGTGGCAATCCTTCTCCTAGCCCTATTGACAAGATAGATATTCTTCAGTTGCTGAGTGTGCCGATCTTCGACTTGTTTGAAGGCTTCAATTGCAGCTACCTCGCGGCTCTCCGCCTCAGTGGCCTGCACCTTAGCATTCGCAAGCTACACTTGGAGCTCTCTAATTTGCTTCTCTGCCTCCTGTGCCCTACGAATGCACTTCCTCAAATGCTTAGCCTACCTATCATACTGCTTATCCAAGGAAAGCAAGTAGTCAGACATGAAAATTGTAGTTGGATCACGTTCACGAAGTTCAGGGCCTTCTAGGGTCTTCATTCGGGCTACCCACATAGGGTTGTTCTTTACAAAAGGGGGAAGAATCTCATGGGTGTATGACATATTGGCTTCTCAAAAATCTAGCATAGGTACCTCAAAGCTTTGCGAGCGAC
Source organism: Saccharum hybrid cultivar R570 (assembly GCA_038087645.1). Taxonomy (NCBI): domain Eukaryota; kingdom Viridiplantae; phylum Streptophyta; class Magnoliopsida; order Poales; family Poaceae; genus Saccharum; species Saccharum hybrid cultivar. Next base: position 545,189 of record JAQSUU010000508.1, read on the forward strand.
GGCTTGGTAAGTGTCCTCGAACTGAAACCCTGTGGTGGACACCACCCAAGGATTTATGTCAGGGAAATCCCTACTTGCTCCAACATAGATGATCACCTCACACCTCTTAGTGCCATACTCCTCATACTCCCTTCCTACATATTTTGGGTGATCCAAAATACCTAGCCTGACCATGGTGGCATACATGAGCTTGGGGAAGCCGTCCTTGTTCAGGCAATAGCTGGTGGTCCATCCTTCATCTACCATCTGTGAGGAAATTGAGGGAAGTCATTTTCAACATTTAGGAGAGGGTAAGATTTCTATAGATATGTTAATGACTTGCTTACCTTGCTAAGGGCACCGAGAAGCAACGTAGCACGACTTGTATAAGAAAGTAGAAAAGGGGAGGAATTGGAGGTATGATTCTTGATGGAAAGGATGTTGTGTTAGGACGTGCGAGATCTCGTGATGTAGAGGGGCTCTTCATTGCCACATCTTATAGATAGAAGGATGGAGCTATGTCCACCAGTCCAAGGACCTTCTTTAATGTGAGAGACTGTGGTAGCGCACGCGGGTAGTGTTATGTAGTGGCATGGGCGGTGGTGATGTGACAGCATGGGAGTAGTTGTTGGGTGCTTAACAGACATTGTCCATTACTCATGGGCAGGACCTACCAGCCCAATGGTATTCTTTAATGTTAGGGACCGTGGTATCGCATGCGGGTGGAGCTGTGTAGTGGTATGGTCGATGGCGACTGACAAAGTGGCAGTAGTTGCCAGATGCCTTAGGGGCTTTCTCCATTATTCATGGGCATGAGTGCCTTTATGTACGATGCACAGAGACAATATGATGACAGAAACAGAAATGGTGTAGCAAGCTAGAGACATATTGTAATTATATGACCAGGCGACACAAATGAGGTCATGAATTTTCCATAAATTACAAGTTGGGCGCACAGTTTATATTCAAGCGCTAGATTGAAAAGAAAATTTGTTCACTTGACAAACAAACAAGACTTAGGATGTCACTATACACACTTCACACAACAATAATGATGCAATAGATGGTGTCGTTATTTTGCCAATAGGCAACACCCGGTCTGATGAACGTCTAAACATAAGAAGGCATGGCCTAGCAACATTTACCTCATATAGAAACAATGCGAAATAAGGCACCCATGCAGGGACAAGCTCAAAAAATGCACCAAATACTTATCCTCTAATCAAAAATGAGTTAACTATGGTTCATTACCACATGGGAAATGTGCACACATATAGTTCGTGTTTGCAACTAGTAGTGTCATCTAGTGGTATAGGCGGTGGTGATGTGAAAACATGGGAGTAGCTGTTGGGTGCTTAAGGGACATAGTCCATTACTCATGGGCAGGAGCTGCCAACCCAATGATATTCTTTAATGTTAGGGACGGTGGTATCACATGCGGGTGGAGCTGTGTAGTGGTATAGTCAATGGCAACTGACAAAGTGTCAGTAGTTTCTAGATGCCTTAGGGGCTTTCTCCATTATTCGCGGGCATGAGTGCCTTTATGTATGATGCACAGATACATCATGATGACAGAAATAGAAATGGTATAGCAAGGTTGAGACATAATGCAATTATATGGCTAGGGGACACAAATGAGGTCAAGAATTTTACAAAAATTACAAGCTGGGCGTGCAGTTTATATTTAAGCGCTAGACCAAAAATAAAATTTGTTCACTTGACAAACAAACAAGACCTAGGATGTCGCTATACACACCTCACACAACAATAATGATGCAATAGATGGTGTCGTTATTGCCAATAGGCGACACCCAGTCTGATCAACGTCTAAACATAAACATAAGAAGGTATGGCCTAGCAACATTTACCTCATATAGAAACAATGTGAAACAAGGCACCCATGAAGGGAAAAACTCAAAAAATGCACCAAATACTTATCCTCTAACCGAAAATGAGTTAAATATGGTTCATTACCACATGAGAAATGAACACACGTATAGTTTGTGTTTGTAACCTACCTTAGCAACTAGATGTAACCAGAAATGAATTAGTGGAAGCACTTATCATGTCCTTAAGGACATTGTATTTCTCTGTAAGGTTGCCATGTGGAAGTTCACATAAATAGTGGTAGAAGTAGTAATATGCGTTGATATAGTACACTTTAACGGCGAGCGACGATTGGTACCACCGGTGTCGACGAAATGTGGTCGGCAGTCCATCGAGGGGTATGCCCGTGATGGTGATTTGTTGGTAGACAGGTGCGCAAGACATGAACCGGATAGTAACAGGACACAAGACACAAGATTTATACAGGTTCAGGCCGTCAGCATGACGTAAAACCATACATCATGTGCTCTGTTATATTGTATTGAGTTATGTGGTGTATGACCTGTCCTCTAGGGGACCTCTTCCTCTCCTTATATACGCCGGAGAATAAGGGTTATAAGCAGAATAACCTATTTTGTACTATTACAATATCTAGTATAGTCTGTAATCTTATGATATACGCCTTGATCTTATGGGTCGGGCCACCTCGGATGGTGCGGCCCATATACCATCTCGTGGTACCGGGGGTTTATACCCCCACAGCTAGTTCCCGAGCGCCATGTATTCTAATGCGACAAACGCCAGCTTAACTTTCTTCGAACGGTGAGGCTTGAGTTCTTGACGTCTTCGACCAGTCAAAGCGGCATCCGAGCAGTTGTTGCAAGCGTTGTTGCCGGAGAAGTAGGTTGTCCAAAGAATGTATGGTGCTCTTGAGAAAAGAAAAGATTTCTCCTTCCTGGGAAGTGTGCCTACTTGGGTTTCTGTGGGGAAACGTAAGTGTGTCTTGAAGTGCAGTGTCTTTGATCATCAGAGGCATAGGGGTCGGAAAACAAGCACATTCACCGTAAGGTGAAGTGTGCCCACTTAGTCCCCGAGCCTGGTAATAGGTGACGTAGGCACGTGGTGCTAGGGTCTTAAATGAAACTCCATGAAAACTTGATACTGAGATGCACCGACAGGTGCATCGTACCGATGTAGTCCCCGAGCTTGCTGAAAGGCAAAGTATGAGCCTTGTAGCAAGGTCTAAAAAGTAATGACCGCTCAACTGTATGTGAGTCTAATTTCACATGTAGCCGAGGAAATCAGTCATCGAGCTGTGGTCGGAGAGTGGTCGAAGCAGTCCCTGAGCACAGCGTGAGGTGTGGTCGACAAGTCCCAGAGCGTGGTCGAGGAGTATAACGTGCTCAGTGGTTTGAGACAAGCTGTGTTTGCCAGACCAGTCCCCGAGCATGGCTAGAGACGTGGTTCGAGTGGCGAGAGCTCGGCGACGATGAGCGACGAGAGCTCGGCGAGGAGCGGCGAGAGCTCGGCGAGAGCTCAGCGACGAGCGGCGAGAGCTCGGTGAGGAGCGGCGAGAGCTCGATGAGAGCTCAGCGACGAGCAGCGAGAGCTTAGTGACGAGCGGCAAAAGCTCAGCGACGGTGAGCAACGAGAGCTCGGCGAGGAGCGGCGACGAGCAGCGAGAGCTCAGCGACGAGCGGTGAAAGCTCGGCGACGGTGAGCAACAAGAGCTCGGCGAGGAGCGGCGACGAGCAGCGAGAGCTCGGCGATGAGCAGCGAGAGCTCAGCGACGAGTGGCGATGAGCGACAAGAGCTTGGCGATGAGCGGCGAGATCTCGGCAATGAGCAACGAGAGCTCGGTGATGAGTCCTCGAGCGCTGGTCAAGTGGTCAAGGGAGAACACTGGTCTGGTGGTCGAGTGTAACACCCTGATGTTACGCATGCATTTAGCACATCGAGGAGGCAGTCCCCGAACGCTAGTCGAGGAGGTAGAGGAGGCATAGTCCCCGAGCACTGGTTGGGGAGCGAACGACGAAGTCCCCTAGCGTAGCCCGAAATTCCTGCAAAAATATATATATATATATATATATATATATATATATATATATATATATATATATGTTTAGTTTATTGTAAACTTGTGCCTCGTCATCAGGCAAGTTTATAATAATGTACTGTTGTGACAATGTAAACTTGTTTGTGTTTTTTGTGGAAAAAAAACATTTAAAGCTTGTATATTGTGTGGAGGATAACTAAGTTAGGGATGTATAAGTGTTCTGTTTTAGTTATATCAGTTGGTAGATACGTCATCCTGTAGAATCCGTACGGCCCTGACCAGCCTGAGGTCCGAGTGCGAGGCGCGGAGCCTGTTCGCACGTAAGAGCGCACAGGTCGGACCAGGGAGCGCCCACCGACCACCCGGAGCGTAGAGGGCGGGTCTCATGCACGCGTAGGGAGAAGCCGGAGACGGAGCTGGCTCCGAGAACTCAAAAAAGGATGGTGCTCTGTCAACTGGTATTTTATAAAATATTAATAGAAAGTGATCTTCAGGTAAGCACGTTAGAGTGGTTGGAAGAAATTATATTAAATATGAATATCGGAAGTGTACTTATCTTTAGACAGAAATCTGGTCGGTGGCGATGAAATTGATTGGCCCTCGAGCTTTCCGACTAGTCATGATGATGGTGGTCGCGGTTGTTGTAGCGCCGTTCTTCGCGGTGATCGATGCGACAAGTGGTCAAAGTAAGCCGAGCGGCTCGCTTGGCAGTTCGAACGGACGTGGTCGGTGCTCGGCGGAGTTGGAGTCGTACGGACGTGGTCGGTGCTCGGACGGACGTGGTCAGAGCTCAGACAGATGTGGTCGGAGCTCTGCGTGGTTCGCTCAACAGCTCAGCTACGACATCGAAAAACATAACCGAATTCCTGCCAGCAGCTTGAAGCACACGTATGTAGATGTACACGGAGACGTGTGTATCTTAATTGAAAATTAAAAATCACTTAGCTTTTGGATGATCGTTGTCACGTGTAGTTGCTTGCTTGTTCATGTGGTCCATCGGGAACGAGGGATGCATGATTAATGGCCAATTGATCTCCGTGGTCCGACGTTGAGACGTGCTGAGCCGATGAGTCGCCGTGTTGGTACCGCCGGTGGTCTGAAAAGGTTTTTGCCGCTGAAGTCGCCGAATCCGCCGTTGTCGAGTTAATTCTCGATATTAATTCTAGCGAACTCCAGGGCGATGTTAGCGAAGTAGATCGCGAATGAGGGAGATGAATCATCACATGCAGAAAAAATCAATTTGTATTAGATATTAAAAAAACAGACTGATCGAATCAACAATGTAGAACGACTCACCGATTTTTAGTCGAAAATTAACGAAAAAATTTCCATCTGGCTCGCCTGGGAGTCTGTACGCACACCACCTACCTGGCGCACCACTGTCAACGAAATGTGGTCGGCAGTCCATCGAGGGGTATGCCCGTGATGGTGATTTGTCGGTAGACAGGTGCGCAAGACACGAACCGGATGGTAACAGGACACAAGACACAAGATTTATGCAGGTTCAGGCTGTCAGCATGACGTAAAACCCTACATCATGTGCTCTGTTATATTGTATTGAGTTATGTGGTGTATGGCCTGTCCTCTAGGGGACCCCTTCCTCTCCTTATATACGCCGGAGAAGAAGGGTTACAAGCAGAATATCCTATTTTGTATTATTACAATATCTAGTATAGCCTGTAATCTTATGATATACGCCTTAATCTTATGGGTCGGGCCACCTCGGATGGTGCGGCCCATGTACCATCTCGTGGTACCGGGAGTTTATACCCCCACAACCAGCGACACTTTCCCCTCCTCCCCCCGATTGCATCCCCCATACTCTTTCCCCTTGCCATAGACTCTAGGTGTTATCGATTAAACCAGTGGTGATTCTAGGCGCCATGGGTACGGGAAAGACGAAGCTATCAATCGATGTATGCAAGGTGATCGGTGGCGAAGTGGTAAACACCGACAAGATGCAAATCTATGCTGGCCTCAACATCCCAACCAACAAGGTCAATCTAAATGACCAACACAGTATTCCTCATCACCTTATCGGAATGGTTTTAGTAATTAGTGATGATTTATCCGTACCCTAGTTTCGATCTATCGCAACTACAACTTTGGTGTCTATTGCAAGGCGTGGCCGGGTGCCAATTTTGGTAGGTGGGTCCAACTCACTAATCCATGGGTTTCTCGCTGAACAATTTGATCCCTCCATTGGTGATCCCTTCGCATTTGCGAGGTATCGGCCAAACTTGAGGTTCAAGAGCTGCCTCTTGTGGCTCCATGCTGATGAGTTGGTTCTCAATGAATATCTGAATCTCCGTATTGATGATATGGTTGAAGATGGCCTAGTCGAGGAAATCAAAGAGTATTATGATACTATGTCCATTGGCAAGATTGATGGCCACAATGGGTTGGCCAGGGCAATTGGCGTGCGAGAACTAAATGATTATTTTAGTGGACATAGGGGGCTTTCTACCTGCATAGATGAGATGAAGGTGAATACGCAAGCCCTTGCGAGAGCACAAACTAGAAAGATCTACAGCATTGCTGGCGTTTGGGGTTGGCCTGTTCGCGCCCTAGATGCCACAGAAGCCATGCATGCACGTCTCAATGGATCAAGCAAAATTGTAGAGGACATAATATGGGAACACTACGTCAGTCTCCCTGCTATTACCACCATTAATGATTTCTTGCATATTTGATGCTTTGAGTTCGTCAGAGCCAGTACCGGTGCACACAAACTAAGATGCATATGCTTGCCACTTCCTCCCCGAAATTCATTATCAAGTCATTTAGGTGGTGGCCTTTGGTAGCCAAAGTGTGGACTGCTGCCTGAATCACCTCCCTGAGACTCGGACTTGTAGTATTATGTTGTATGGAAACATTTGACCTACTGTTGTATTAATCTATGGGGCAGCAACAATGATTTGTATGGTTGTATGTACCTTAACGTTCCATCCTCTTTATGATGAATTATGCAAGGAAGTAGTCATCTATAAAAATCCTCATCATCAATTTATGTGCTAATTAATTTATACTCGTTGGTTGTGTAGTTGACCACTCGATGCCAGGAGGGTACACTAGGGACTATGAGCCTGTTTAGTTCACGAAAAGTGAACCCAAAAAGTGCTACAGTATATGTCACATCAAATCTTGCGGCACATGCATAGAGTACTAAATGTAGACGAAAGAAAAAACTAATTACACAGTTTAATTGTAAATCACGAGACAAATCTTTTGAGCCTAATTAGTCCATGATTGGATATAAATTGCCAAATAAAATAAAAAGTGCTATAGTAGCCGAACCCAAACTTTTTCACCAACTAAACAACCCCTGGGTTCATACCGCCAATGATAGCTGAGATGGGTGCGATTTACCTAGCTTACTAAATACGCTAATCTATCCTGTTCATGAGATGAAATTACTTATCAAGTAGTGTCATACACATTAGCATAATATTTATGAGGAGCATATAGACAGACAGACACACACACACATACATACATACATGCATGTGGGTGTGCGTGCGTTCATACGTGTATATAATTTCACATGCAGGATGCATGTATTTATAATAACATAGTAGTCGAGCCAATATTAGGTCAAAGCACACACTATTATTTATTATGCAACCTAGATGGTGGGAAGGCGCACACTTGAAACACATAGAAATTACATTATAGGGCATGGGCAATTCTGGATACCATAATATATAGTGCCATCTGTGTGACCCAACATTCCAGATGGACTAAAATGTCCCCTGTAGGGGGAACCATATGCATGCTAGTACGAGGTAAATTCGCTAGGTGATACATGGTCTATGATAGATATAGATGCGAGAAATATAATTGAAGGAGATTATTAGGGTAGCCTAAGGCCCCATACGCACTAGACTGAACTGGATGGTGGCATCCTCATTTAATTGAATTCCTGCAAGAGAGTACACAAACATATGTAAGTGGATCGCCAAATTAGGAGAGCTATGTAACATGAAGCTATAATCCAATAGTAAATACCTGCGTAGCACGCATATCATTCAACTAACATTAGCCAGACTAACACCAACGGTGTTCTCCTGCAAAACGCTAATTAGCTCGCGAGCAAGCTCTGCATATCGTTTCTCTGGTGCTTCTGCTCTTGTGTACGTAACGGGTTGACTTTGTACGCTTGTCACTGCAGCACTAGATGCTTGGGGAAGGATTGTTAGAAGTGATCTCCCTCCATTAGGCCCAACGGCCTTTTGGGCCTTGTTCTCGCGCCCTGATCGGGGGCGCCCAACCCAATATGGTTGGTGGGCCCCCATCGCACAACGCTATAAATAGGAGGTGGGGGCCGGGGCTCGAGTAACGAGGTTCACCGCGCAGCCAGTTCCCCACCAACATTCCTAACCCTAATCCCGATCTAGAGAAGGGGCGCTGCCAGCGACGGGAAGCGCCACCGACGCCGACAACGCCAGCCGACGCCACTGCACCGGCCATCTACATCACCACCGAACCCATGGCGCCGGCGAACGACCCCAACACCGGCGCCTCCTCCGGATCAGCTACTCCTGCTCCTACTGATGGTTTGCGATCTCCACCGTTTTCCTTTTTCCTCTCTCTCGTACTTGCGGTAGTAGTTGTATTAGGCCTTATACATATACTGTGAATCACTTTTGACTACTTTCTACAACGAATTCGTACCCGATCTAACGGACCTACGAACTGCGAAATCCAACAAGGATGTCACTGTATCTTGCACAGATGGAGCTCAGACGCTCCAAAAGAGCCTTGTGGGCATTGAATAAGGCTCCTTCTCCGCACTCAATTCTTGATATGTGGTCTGAAGGAATTGGGACCAGTACATATAATAGTGTAAGTGCCTACTTGTTTCTATGAGTAGATCATAACTTATATCCTTGACCCATATATTTAAACATGACATGAGGTGGAAAATTGCTAATTCAGAAACATTTTCTTCTGCCTCATAATCGGTCATGCAAGGAACGCCTCAGAAGTTCTGAAGCCTCACCATGCCTCTTGTACCATCTTTAGAAGGGATTTCAACGCTAAGCCAGGCTATCCTTTTGGAGTTCTCCATCTTTACCACCCCTGCAGTACGAATAGTTGCGCCTATGCTGGTAATGATTTGGCGCAGGATATCCTTGCACGAGACAACAACTACAAGAGGTTCCTGAAAGAGAATAAAAAAGTGTATACAGATGAGCCGCATACACGAATGGGTTATGAGATCATGCAAATAATTACCACCTACCTGCATCTACGCTTAGCCGTTTACACGCTAGGTAATCACTAACAAGAACATGTGTTATGCATGAAATTATAGCTACCAATGTGGGCATATGAAACATTGTCGGTTGTGCCTAACAACGTTAAGGTGTACCTAGGTTACGGATCCGGAATCACTGGACTGTACCCTCTAGGAGCCCCGCGGCATTGGCTTCTCGTTCGTGCTCTTCCCCTTGTCCATGTTACCGCTACTCAATCTGCAATTTGTCAGACGGTTGTAACAATGAATTAGTATGATGGGCATATTTTCTTAAGAAAAGGTGTACGGATTACTCGCATATATATTCGACTCGCATGCTATTATCTAAAGGAAACAACACATAACCGCATTTCACTTGTATCCACTTGTTTATTCAGAGTTACAGGTTCCCATGCTCATATGCAAAAATAGATGCAGCACTAAACGAAGGAAACTCGAAGTACAAAATTGCACAGAAATGTTGGGCAGAGAAACCTATGCCTAGCTTGGCCTATACACGTGGGCATGTGGCACAAACAGTGCACTTTTGCTGGTGGGAACGATTGTGAAAATGTTGGAATGTGTGGTCTTGCATTTGGTCTGCCGTCTGCCGGTATAAGTAGACACACACGCATCGCCAGGGGCGCGCGTATGGATAGAGACATGCAGCAGGTGACCAGGACTGGGAACCCAAATAAATATCGACATGATAACATCGGCAGTGTAACAGCTGTAACAGCTTTTGTTTTTTAGTACAAAAACTTGTCCAAAAATTGATTAATTAGACTCAAAATGTTCGTTTCACAAAGTACAACAAAACTGTGCAATTAGTTTTTGATTTCATCTACATTTAGTACTCCATGCCTTTGCCGGCATTTTGATGTGATGGAAAATCTCCTTTTTATATAGTGAAATTTGGGCACCTAAATTGGGAACTAAACAAGGCCAAGGTGAGACATGGGACCAATTAAACAGAGGCCGCAGCATGCATTTAAATTGAGTCATGCCCTGGTAAGGTGTGGTCAAAATCACTTGCTCCAATAATACAACAGCATCCTTGCCGATCAAATAATTAGCCCAAGCCCGTCTAAGTTCATAATAAATAATAGCAGCACCTACGTTTATCAAAAGAATTAAAATAATAGCAGCACCTACGTCTATCAAAAGATTTAATACAAAAAGATATTATATAACTAATGTAATAGTGCTTATTGTGTTTCACGAACATTACTGCTGTTTTATACGATTCAGTCAAAGTTTAACTTGTTTAATTCTCGAAAAATAAGATTATATATATATTTTTTGGACGGAGAGAATATCTCAATATAGATTAAACTACGGAGAAAATGATATGAACACGCACGCCTCCAAAGATGTGTACGTTTGGAACTTTATTTTATTTTTATATAAATTTAGCGGACCTACCCAAACCGTGGGTGACACCGAGACAGGCTTTTTTTTTTTGCTTGGGCCGTGTTTAGTTCCGCCGATTCGGCGTTTGCCGAAATACTGTGGAGCACTGTGCAGCACTGTAGCATTTTGTTTTTATTTGGTAATAATTGTCCAAAAATTAACTAATTAGGCTTAAAACGTTCGTCTCGCAAAGTACAACAAAACTGTGCAATTAGTTTTTGATTTCATCTCCATTTTGTACTCCATGCATGTACCGACATTTTGATGTGATAGGAATCTTCTTTTTGCATAGTGAAATTTGGGAGGTAAATTTGGTATCTAAACAGGGCCTTGCATAAGAAACATCATGCAGGAAAATTGTCACCATCCCCAATGCTGTTCTTGCGGGAAGGGTTGGTTGTCATACCTAGGTTTTTTTTGGGTTCGTTGGACTAAATTTTAATTCTTATCACATCGAATGTTTGATATATATATATATATATATAGTACTCAATATAGACTATTTACGAAACTAAAAATATAGGGTGAGGATAATTTGTGAGACGATTTTTTAAGTCTAATTAGTCCATGATTAGCACTAATTGCTACAGTAACAAAATATGTTAATGATATATTAATTAGGCTTGATAGATTCGTCTCGCGGATTATCCACCGAATATGTAATTTATTTTTTAGTTAGTATCCGAAAACCCATGGTCAACCCCAGTCAAAATCCGATGTGACACGGACTAGACTTTAGCAAACTGAATAAAACGGGCCCTTATGCTAGGCTAAGGGTGTGTTTAGATGGGGGTGTAAAATTTTTGGAAGCACAATAACTCTTTCGTTTATATTTGGTAATTAGTGTCCAATTATGAACTAATTAGGTTCTAAAAGATTCATCTCGTGATTTACAACCAAACTGTGTAATTAGTTATTTTTTTTACCTATATTTAATGTTTTATGCATGCGTCTAAAGATTCAATGTGATAGAAAATCTTGTAAAATTTTTAGAATTTTGAATGAACTAAACGCACCCTAAGCAGGCTAGCATTTAATTTTCATACGCTTGTTTAGATCCCAAACTCGGGGTGGCCGAATCTGCACAGTGCCACCCCAGTACTGTAGCACTTTGTTTTTTAGTGCAAAAAATTGTCCAAAAATTGATTAATTAGACTCAAAATGTTCGTCTCGCAAAGTACAATAAAACTGTGTAATTAGTTTATGATTTCATCTACATTTAGTACTTCATATATTTGCCGATATTTTGATATGATGGGGAATCTCCTTTTTGCATAGTGGAATTTGGGGTGAATTCTGGAATCTAAACAAGGCCATAGACTCCGAAACATCTGTTGTCTTGTCACATTTGTAGGTTGGTGACTGGCTGACTGTCTCAGGCGTCAAATCAATCTACCTCATAGGATGGAACGCATGTGGGATAGGGATGGATCCTAATGCAAAATTCAAATGACAAGATATTCAATTCTAGATTTAGAACGAATAAGCAAGTATTTTTTTTACAAAACTCGATCAAGGTTACACAAGTAATATTAACATTCGCCTCTACAAATAATTTTTTCTATATAAAATACACCCCATAGTTAGTGTAATAGATCTAGCCAAATCTAAAATCATTTATTTTATTGGAACGTGATAATTACATTCCCTTTCAAATCGAAGGAGTATTTATTTTAGGGACAGTATAGATATTCATGTGTGAGTCCAATTTTGATATGTGTGGAAATAATAGGTACATGTGAACCCATTGTTAAATAGGTTCCTATAACGATCAATATCGACGCCCATACTTGGCTATCGGGGCCAAGTATCAGCTTCTGTGGACAAAACACGAAACGGGTTGGGCAATACGGCAACATACACCAAAGTAGTGAACCCATATCCCAGACCCCTTGCTTTCATCTGCATCTGTGCGAACCATAGTTTATGGGAAAAAGTCTACTTGACCCCCCAACTATTGGGGGTGGTCTAGTTTACCCCCTCAACTATGAAACGGTCTAATTTACTATGATTTTTTATGAAATAAATAAAAAGAAAAGAACAAAACCATTGTTACTGTAGCAAAACCGTTGTTACTGTAGCAAAACCACCGTCCAAAACTCGCTCGAGGGGGTGATTTGGCCGGTTTTGCAAAGTTCAGGGGATAAATTAGACCGTTTCATAGTTGAGGGGGTAAACTAGACCACCCCCAATAGTTGAGGGGTCAAGTAGACTTTTTCCATAGTTTCTGGGAGTCTCTATAGAAGGGGGACACATAGCCTATACCATCATAGGCGCGTCCTACGTGCAAGAAGGAAGCCATAGAGGGACGAGGTATGGCTGACAAGAAATATGTTTATCAATTCCTACTTCTCATTCACTAAGCCTAAGAATAATTAGGCATCGCGCTCGGTCAGTGTAGGGAAGGATCTATAATATGTGCTCGGCCTGATATGTAGATGGAACACTTATTAATATTCACTTCTTGTATAAGCTGAGTGAAATATTCTGCTGCGGCTCCACTTGTCCTAACATGCTGTAATTTCTTCCTTAGTTACCATCCCAGGTGAACTACATGGCAAAGCTAACCATCAACTACCTGAGGAGCCTCGCATGGATTGTGCGTCAGCTTGGACTGAATGAACCAAGAATAACATGCAAGCAGAGGGAGGACACGAAGTTCTATGCTATCATAGAAGTGGACCCCTGTTTGGTCTGGGTGTTAAAGTTTAACAAATACTGTAGCACTTTCGTCTTATTTGACAAAAAGTTTCCAATTTTAGACTAATTAGGCTTAATAGATTCGTCTCGTAAATTACTCCTAATCTGTGTCGACATACATGCAATTAGTCTACATTTAGTACTCCATGCATTTGCCGCAACATTGATGTGATGGGAGTTAAACTTTAACACGTTGTAACCAAACGGGGCCTAAACTGGGTCTCCATGGGATACCGTGGTCCACGAGAGTTCACAGCCACCTCATCGATTTCTGCAAGAAGAGCCATTGGAAAGGCCGCTCATAATGCTGTCACCGTGCTAGAGAAATGTGGCCTTGTTAAAATCAATGATTTTAGTAGGAGGAAACTGGATGTATGGAAGGCGAGGGTGATGGGCGTCGCAAAAATATGTAAGGAAGTTGCTGAAGAAAGGGACGACCTTGAAAGGACCTGTTCATGACTACAAAGTAAACAAGGCAAGTTACTCGCAGAGAATGCTAGGTTGAAAGCTAAAATATCGAAGCTAGAGAGGAAGGTGGCCCGCTATGGGGAAGGCAAATAGCCTGGTAAGGCTGTGTCCAGTGGGGTGAAGACAGCTAAACGAAACCAACACTGATGGAGGAGAAGATGGAGGCTTAGGGCATGCTCGACCCACAGGCAACCCACCGTCTATAAGGTCTCGTAATCCAAAAACAGACAGTTAAATAGGCAGATGGATATATTAGATTGTCTGTGAATTCTTTAATGCTTGCTATTGAGTCATTAGTAATCATGAATTTAATTTTGTGTACCAGTGTCTTGCTATCTGAAATAAAAATAGGCAACGAATCAGGTGGAAACCGGACCACCTGTGCAAACTTGGAAACTTTTAATCTGGGCCACACGATGTTGATTTAAGGGGGCACACGGGAGAGTGAGAGGGGGGATTTGCAAAAGTGTGATTAGAAGCGGGCAGTTAAGCACAAAATTACCCAATCCTCCTGCGCCCCTTGGATCAACATCCTGTGATCTTGATTCAAAGTTTCCAAGTTTACACAGGTGATCCGGTTTCTACCTGATACATTGCATATAAAATATGCCATCCTCCTCTTCACCTTTGGTTATGAAGATTTCATCTTCGGCACTATTAGACGATGTGCATTCTCGTCCAAATGATCGTAACATTATTCATACTAATAACCAAGGAGTAACTACCAAATCATATGCAAGAGTGTAAACAATAGAATAATGTGAGCCACAATTGTGACATAAACAAACGGCGAAAACATAGGGGTCTGTCTCTCTTAAATCAGCAAAGTAGAAGGGCTCTTTTTGCTTTTTGACCAGAAATAGAGACCACCACTAGGTTCGCAGTAATGGAGCATGCGAGACCAACTAGAGTGGGGCGGCCAAGCGGTGGCTCGCACGCGGCACCCTAGCAGCAGCTCGTGTGTGAGGGACCGGCGCTGTAGATAGGAAGCGTTTCACATAGGGTGCCTCAGCGGCGGTTCCTGCACAGTGGACCAGTGGCAATTCGTGTAGGGCGCGCCAGCGGCGATCGTGGAGTGGCCAGCTGTAAGGTCCAAATGGCTAGAGTAGGGTGAATAGTCTATTTAAAAATCTACAACAATACTTAGAAACAATTGATTAGTACTTAAGATGGCGAAGCTAGTTTTGCGCTAGCACTACAAGAAGGTTGCAAGCCACCTACCCTTTTTAGTTTCTATGATCTCTAATGTAGCACACAAGGCTATGTCACTAGTTACTCCTAGGTGATAAGCTAAAGCTAAGCAAGTGAGCTACACAAGAACAACTAAAAAACGATAAGTAAAGGATGTGATGGAAGATTATACCACCGTGTAGAGTATTGAGCCAATCACAAATGAAGTCACCCAATCACAAGAGAGAATGCCAATAGAGACCAATCACCTCGGAATCAAAGATGACACAATGATTTTTTTACCGAGGTTCACTTGCTTGCCGGCAAGTTAGTCCTCGTTGTGGCGATACACTCACTTGGAGGTTCACGCGCTAATTGACATCATACGCCAAACCCTCAATAGGGTGCCGCACAACCAATACAAGAGAGGATCACACAAGCCACGCGCATTCCACTAGAGTATCTTTTGGCTCTCCGCCGGGGAAAGGTCAAGAACCCCTCACAATCACCACGATCGGAGCCAAAGATAAGCACCTTCTTCTGCTCGACGATCCTCGCTGCTCCAAGCTATCTATGTGGCAGCAACCACCAAGAGTAACAAGTGAATCCCATAATGAAACACAATCACCAAGTGCCTCAAGATGCAATCACTCAAGCAATGCACTTGAATTCTCTCCCAATTTCACA
Organism: Saccharum hybrid cultivar R570; assembly: GCA_038087645.1. NCBI lineage: Eukaryota > Viridiplantae > Streptophyta > Magnoliopsida > Poales > Poaceae > Saccharum > Saccharum hybrid cultivar. The sequence continues at coordinate 560,728 of JAQSUU010000508.1, forward strand.
AAGATAAAGAATCTATGATGGAGATGAGTGGGAGAGATTTGGCTATGCTCACAAGGTTGTTATGTCAATGCAAATGGCCAAGAGAGTGAGCAAGAGCCAGCCAACAAGCTTATATAGGAGCCCCTACGAATAGAGCCATTGGGCTCACTGCACAACACAAATCGGGGCGACCAGACGCGCCGGTCCGGCCTGACCGGACGCGCCCACAGCGTCTGGACGCTCCACCGCGACCATCCAATTCGCGCCATGTGTCACATTTTAAATCTCGTATGTTAGATTGTAACGGTCACTTGAAACGATACCGCGCTCAACATAGATCGACCGGACGCGCCGCTCGGCATGACCTGATGCGACATTAGAGTCTGGTCGCTCGCTCACGCGCACAGCCACGCACTGTGGTCGACCGGACGCGCCGGTCCCGTGACTGACCGAACGCGCAGGTCAGATGAAGGCGCGCACCGCAGTGCCAAGACCTGACGCGCCACCACCTCGACCGGACGCGACAGTGCCAGCATCCGGTCGCGGTCCAGAGAGGTTCCTGAGCGTGATATTCGGGACCTGACGCGTCCGGTCGTACTCGACCTGACGCCCTCAGTGTTTGATTAGTGCACTAGACCGTCTGCTTCTCAGCGCTCGCCACCAGAGTTGATCGGACGCGTCCGGTCACCCGAGGACCGCGTCCGATCAGTGAAAAAACAGTCGTTTCACTTCCTGAAAAGCGTTAAATCCCGCCTCGCAAGCTCAGCGGGAGGGAGAGAGGATCTCAAACCCTTCTCCACCACTCAAACTACATCTCCTTTGCAAATGTGTCAACACCAATAAGTGTTCACCACCTTGTGCACGTGTGTTAGCATTTTTACAATCATTTTCTCAAAGGAGTTAGCACCACATTAGATCCTAATGCATATGCAATGAGTTAGAGCATCTAGTGGCACTTTGACAACCGCATTTCACAACAAGTTTCACCCCTCTTAATAGTACGGCTATCAATCCTAAATATGATCACACTCGCTAAGTGTCTTGATCACCAAAACAAAATGACCCTATAGTTATCGCCTTTGCCTTGAGTCCATTTTGCTTTTCCTTCATTTCCAAGTCCAAAACACCTTGATCACTTTAGCCATCATGATCATCACCTCTTGCTTCACCACGAGGAATTGTGCTACCTATCTCATTCACACTTGATCAAATAGGTTAGCACGTAGGGTTTCATCAATTCTCCAAAACCAAACTAGGACTTTCACCAGCAGCGTACCGGTGACGACTCGAGCAGGGCACTGGGGCGACTCTTCGTGGAGCATGCAAAATTTACGCTACACACATGGCATGTTGCAACGCGTTGTAATAGCAGCATCCCATAGTGAGAGTAATGCTCATCACAGCTTTAACGATTGTGAGTAGGTATCTTGTACGAGATTAGGCCTACACAATCATAAGAGCGACAACTGATTGTGGACAACCTGTTGTTGTCTTCTTACCTCTGTATATGTGTGAAGTGATATATGAGCGACCGTGAAATGGTGCTACACATGTTATATTTATGAGCAATGCAAGTTAATCTGTTTAATTCCATTATATTAGATACCGTAAATATCAGTTTTACTCCCTACGTCCCCAATTAACTATCACCATTGATTTCCATATAGAAAGTTTGACTCGATTTATAAAAATACATGCAATTAATTAAAAACTAGATTCTAATTATATTAATTATATACCATAAATATTAATATTATATATATATATTTTTATATATATTTATATATATATATATATATTGAAAATATTTGATTTTGGGAGAAAAAGGACAATCCCTATGGGACGAAGGTAGTAAGAGACAAGTTGATTTGATCCACGAGAGACTGAGACATAGGGTGTGTTCACTTCGCGAAAAGTAGGTGAAAAGTTACTGTAGCATCTTTCGTTGTTATTTGGCAAAATTTGTCCAATCATGGACTAACTAGGCTAAAAAGATTCGCCCCGACATTTACAGACAAACTATGCAATTAGTTATCTTTTTTACCTACATTTAATGCTCCATGCATGCATCGAAAGATTTGATGTGATGGGTGGAAGAGGAAATATTTTGGGTTAGGATGGGAAGTGAACAAGGCCATACACCGCTGTATAAATGTGACCAGACATAACATGTTTCACGACGCCAAACAAATAAATGCAACGTGCTTAGCCAAACATAAAAAAGTGGTTGATGGGTCGTGGGAGTGGGGAGGTCCTTTCATTGTTGCTGCTGCCACCAAGAGAGCAATAATTATAGACCATGATCCTAGCGTGCACACGGCTACACGCCGCCGCTGCGCTGGTCCAGGTTGTAGAGGGCTGCAGGCACGGAAGCACCAAAGCAGCAGCAGGCCTTGTCTTTTTTCAATTACTACCAAGCAGCAGCCAGTAGCAACCAAAGGCCTCCAACTTGCAAGCGCACCAGGCAGCAGCTGGTAGCACAATGCGACAACAAGTGTCCAAGCGGAAGCCTACAGCATGCAACCACCAAGCCGAGTCTCAGGCCTTGAGGCTAAAAGTGACGACAATTCTTTTCGTACGGAACCTGCCTGCAACATGATTATTGGTGTCGTTCTCTATAATCATGGCATAAGATTATTGGTTTAATTCCAAGAGCAAAAGCTGCGCTGTTTTATTTATGGTGGAAGAAGTATATGCTGTGAACAGCGGCAGCCACAGCCAAATAAGCACAGCCGATCAGGCTGGTAGAGCAACCTATAGTGGCTAGCCACCGAAAGGTCCCTTGAATAGACCATCCCTATACCTTCCAGGCCACCCCTTGCCCTTCCATACTCTCCAATCCCATGGAAGTAGCAGCCTAGCGCAGATACTCCTATAATCTCACAAACCTGTTCATGTCTTTAGAAGGAAAAGCAAGGTGCGAAATGGGCATGCTAGGGCCGGTTTAGATGCAAAAATTTTTGTAAAACGGCACTGTAGCTCTTTTCGTTGTTATTTGACAAATATTGTCCAATTATGATCTAATTAGGCTTAAAAGATTCGTCTCGCCCATTTCGTCTAAACTGTGTAATTAGTTTTATTTTTTATATATATTTAATGCTACATGCATGTGTCCAAAGATTCGATGTGGCGGGGAATCTGAAAAATTTTGCAAAATTTTCTGGAAACTAAACAGGGCTGTTCCAACTATCCATTATTAGTTTGCCTCATTTCGTCCACTGCAGCCTTGCTCATGGCTATGCATGGACGGTGCACTATCGACAACTTATGAAATGTGTCCCAACACCTACACGCCACCTAGGTACTTCCTAACGCACAGGTAGGGTATCTGAATTTTCGCAAAACTTCTGCTCCCATATGTCTTCTCATAGATACTTGAAACCGATGTTACTTGAGTCTGCCTCCTATCCAAAGAAGTGAAACCTCATATATCACCTAAGTTTGTCTTCTATCCAAAGAACTAAACCACAACAATGCTACCTGGCGCGTAGTAGTGTGTACGTGCATCGACACGTACTGTCGGATAGGGTAAACTATAACGCCAACCAAAAAAACACTAGGTGGCAAGTGTAACCGTTCCTCGCTCAGCATGCTGGCCGTAATGGCTGCCACGCGCATAGGCACCGAGCGTATGGCAGCGTTGCTTGGCAACAAGTTTAGACACCCCTGTCCCGTGCACAGTTCAAGAGTAAGGCACAATCCGTGCAGCTACTTTTGTCTAGACTGTCGAGAACTATGACAAGAGGCTCTGTGCTCCCTCTGCCGAGGAGATCATCTATCTCATCGGATTTTATAGGTTTCCAAATGTTATCATGCATGCCTAATAAAACAACCATGTTCCTCTATTTACTCCCATCATTGTATGTAACACCACATAAATCATCACCTAGGTGCGGAAAGTATCATACAAAGAAGTGGTACGGATCCAAGATACCATGGGATTGGTTGACATAACAGGAGTACAACAACATTCCATCAACCAATCTCAGGTGGTACATCTGACTAGGTGGCCCACCAATGGACGTTCTCTCATGGGATTCAAGCATGGGTGCGAAATCTTCTAATGTCTATTGTGCAAACGGCGCCTAATGGGTGCGGCCTGGTTTTGCTCAGTCCAATGCAAGGTGAATTCATTGTTTTACCTTTTAATGCAGACTAAGATCATTGCATGGTCACCAATTTTTTGTGGCATACCTTGTAATCGGGCTTTGATTTCTTGCATGCAGGTAGAAACGGAGACACGTAGCACCCCGGATCCTACTGGAGATGCGGAAGGTATTGGCAAGTACCGTTCCTTGTGCGACATGTACCATGCTACTCGAGTAGTAAAGGAGAAGGAGCTACTCGTGGAACCCAAGTGTTCTCTCAAGATGGGGCATGCTACAGTCTCTAGGTGGTCATCTACGGTGCAAGATGCTATGCCATCTATGTGCTCAATCAACAAGGAGGCTGCATTGCCCAAGAGCCTACATGATGCTACCCCATCTATATGCTCACTCAATAAGGAGGCTGCATTGCCTAAGAGCTGACACAAAGGGAGACTGACATGCACGCCATTCTACTGAGCCATGAACACCTTCTGAGGAGGAGGGGTACATGCAATCCAGTGGCATAAAACTGTCCAACTATATTTAATTTCCTTCTACCGTATCTTTAATGTATATTATATGTACAGGACAACCCATCAGCCGTTATGAGGAGAGCCCCAGGGCATGTATATTGTGGATATGTAATCCTAATGACGCACCATCCATGTCGTCGGGGCTTCTTTAAACAAGGTTCTAGCCGATGTTACATGCATTCTTTTTTCATCTGAACTGTACAGTATGCCCTTCTTGCTCACACGTGGCAGTGCAGTAAATCACCACAGAGGTCATCACGTTCAAGGCTTTCAGCTGCACGCATGCATCACGTACTATCATGCAAGCGCCATCAATTTGTCGTAGCATTCATCACGTTCCAGCCTTTCAGCTGCATGCATGCATGCGTCGTCGCTACTTTCATCAGGCACCGGTTGCATGCATTCATCATGTTTAAGCCTTCCTATGCACCCATGGCTCCAGAGTTGTGCTGTGTTTTTTTGGTGACCAGCATCCATGCACGGTGCCCTTCTTTTTTTCTGACCGGGAGCACATAAGCTAGCACTGAAGAGGTGAGTTCCAAGAGCCCGACGGATGCACCGAGCACACCCTGGCATGCAACTACGCAAACAGCTGACACATTGGTGAATGCAACGCCGGCAGCCTCGACGCTCGGGAACGGAGACGGAAAGTGCATGATTCTCTGCAAGAAGGAACGATGACGAACAAGGACGTACACGCCGATGAATCCAGCCACACTCTACAAAAGCCCGATGCTCGGAACGGAGTCCGAAAGCACATGATTCTCTCTGAGAATGGACGCACATATGAATTATCTAATTATTAAGTGTTTATGTGTCTCCTGGAGACAACTCCTCCTTAGGTTCCAAACCAAGTGTCGCATACTGTGCCTGCCCAATGTAAATTTCCTCTACTTCTATCAAGTTTGCATACAAGTTCACATCATCTACTACTTACAGTTAATATAATAACACTATCTCCAAGGTGCATTGTGTCTTGATTTATCTATACCTAGATGACGGTATGCTGTTTCGGATAAACCTGGCCAACTGGATACTACAAACCAAAGGATAGACGAATCAAAAGTAGAAGCACGTGGGTACCATATAGCAACGGAACGTCAAATATATCCATTCAAACCGATAAACATGACCGTACAAACTATCTCAGAATACAATATCTTACATGGTAGTAGCAACGTGGAACGATGCCAGCGTAGCCAACAGGAATGGCCTAATACATATGCTACACTAGAACAGGTAGACATACATATGACCTTATTGGATAAAATAAACTGATGTAGCAGATCCTGGTACGGAGTACAAGTTCCTTTAATAAGGAACACAAAAGGCTAACACAGACAGGGGCATATATCAAAGCATAAGTGCAACAGGTACTATTTATTGCTCCATGTGCAAATATTGCTGGTTACTAGGATGCCAGCACGGGGGCACATGGCAACCACATGTGTGGCCTAGACGGGAGGCGTCGCGGGCTCGCGGCGGTAGGTTGATGGTGCAACACATGGATGCAGACCTACTTGTCACTAGAAAATTACGAAAAAAGTGCAATCATTTAGTTGTTCTAGGTGCCCAAGGACCCAACACGATAGAGTAATGTACCTTGCCTTCCCTTTCTTTGAGAAGGAAAGCTCCTTCCGAGCAGATCTTGGTCTTTTGCCCAGATGGCTCCTACATCACACAAATACATCATGAGCAGGCTCGATCCCACATTTACAGCATAATTATTTCATTCATTATGGAACCTATATAATATGGAATTGGGTATCATCTTTAATTAGAATACAAGGTAGCACACAAAAGTGGTAGATGATTATATCGAGACAAAGGTGCATACCCAGTATCCTCATGAGCACCTAAGGGCACCTCCTTTTCCTCTGCTAAGTTTTTGCCATCAGCAACTAGAACAACCTCTGGAGGTGGAGTGGAGACGCTTTCTACATAGGTGGGGGTCTTAGCCAAGGTGGAATCAGCATACTCGCTTTCTTTAGCAGAGGTAGTATTTGTTGTCTCCATCGTTGTCTTAACACTAGGATCCTTTGGTAGGGTTGAGATTTTACTCGGCGATGGACCCAGAGGAGAGCCACCAATAGGAGCACGAGGACCACCACGCTGGCCATCAGCGTCCATTGGAGACGGAAACACCCTCCTAGCCAAGAAAGTCAGTTGTCCAGTCTTGAATGTCTGCTCACTAATAACCACCTAGAACACATAGCTCCGTCCAACAAGACTACGGAGGGGAGCGGGAAGCAGAATCTGATTAGATGAACTTTCTTCCACAAGGTCAGCAGCAGTGCGTCGGACAACCTGCTCTGCTACACCACCAAATAGAAATATTTTGACACGACCAGTACCATCCTCAATCACCACACTTAGCTTGTAGCTATGTTTGCAGGGAAAACAATTACTAAGATCAGCTGACAGGCCTGGATACTAAAAGGGAACCAATGGCGAGCAAGGGATACCTAGGGATGACCGTTGGCTGCGTCTCATCACAGTTAGTACACTCGAAGCCATCAAAAGTTGGCTTTAGCCCTCTTTTGCATGTAGCGCATCCCTTGTACCACCATCCATTCAAAACGTCGACTTCCCGTATCCTTGCATCACAAGTAAAGCGTACGCCCTAGAACATAACAAATGTTAAACACCTCCACCATGCAACAATAGGCACAAATATGAGAGTCGATACGAAGGAAGTACATTATTCTCATGAGGATCCAATGAGAGGAGCTCCAACACAGTCTTCCTATTAGAACCTGGGTCGTCACTAGTACCGGCTTCAGATGCACCATCTCCTGGTAGGAGCACGGCCTCGGAACCTCTCCCCTGTAGGCTGAGGACAAGACAAACTATGTGAGCACACCCACAAAGGCATGTGCATCGATAACTTAACAAGGAAAAAAGATTGTGTAACAGGTTACCTAGCACGGAAAGCATTGACCTTAGGTATGTCAATGTTCATGTACCATTTTGTTGCATCACCACTCCCACATGTTGGATTACCTAGGTTAGTATTTAAACGGGCAGATCAGGATGCATGATGGGCATATATTTAGTATTGAGGAACACGATGCTAACACCCACCCAAGTATTGCCTCACATGGATTCCAGCAAAAACGATTATGACTGGTTCATCTTTACCGGCAGTTTCAGCAAGGAACTCATCCTCAAAGGTTGTGGCATGCTCAGCCCACAAGGTTACTTGCAAAAGCCGGTCACTGCAGCACGGTGAAGTGTTAGGAAAACAATATTAATTACCAACAAATGTATAAACAAATATGGAAACCAACCTTAAATCGCGTAGGTCCACCAAACGCCTGACAGTCATCCCATTTAGACCACTAGACTGTATGACTGGATGGATGACCATAAGTTGTCCAATAACATCTGTTAAAAATTCCATCAACATAACATGGTATCAACATTACATTGCCAAAGAGGCTACGGAAATCTGGACCATGAGGCTCAGCACATACCTACTAAACCATGCACAACATGCTTGCCTCTTGCCCTGCGATCTAAGTCCTCAAAGTCCATGAAATTAAAAACATAGAGTGGAAGATTGTTGGATAGCTCCACAGGGACACCCTCAACAACAGTCCATGGCGTAAAAAAGATCGTGTGTGTGTTGGGCAGAGCATTGTACTTCCTTCCTTGCTTGCTAACTTGAAATTTTTTTTATCATGTATGAATGCCCTTCCACTAGAGCATCAGCGAACTTGTTAATGTCCTTCTAGGCAATGCAGGTTGTAATGCCAACACCCTGATGCACAAAGATTCAAAGGTCCATACTAACCATGGAGTAAAACAATATAGGCACATGTGTCAGGTAGTCACCTGTTCATCAACCAGAGCAAGCTCCATAGCAGTAGCACCATTTCCCTTAGAAGTCCTAGATGAGTGCCACATCCTAGCAACTCTAACCTTGATGCACCAATTGTGCCTTGTTGGATTAATATGGGATAGCAAGTTGTACGCCATCTGGCAACAAGCGAGCATGGGAAGGGAAGCAGGAGTCAAATAAAGCACAAAAAAATGAGAAAAATACAACAAACAATTGCAGGGGTGTATGGGTGACATGGAAGATGCCATAACAATTTGAGCAAGTATGGAACACACATGGCAGTAGAAGAAACAATACCATAGGGTTTGGAGGATTTCTCTATAGTGACGTTGGAGTCTGGATCGCTATCATCATCAATCAGAACCCTAATTCCATCTCTAGATGTAACACGAGATATAGCAACATAGAGCTGTCCATGAGAAAACACTGGGTGGGGCAAGTATAGGCCAACACTATGCAAAGTCTGTCCCTGGCTCTTATTTATAGTCATTGCATAACACAGTCGCACTAGGAATTGACGTCTGCTAAGTACAAATGGCCATTTAGTGCTGGATACGTGCAAGAAAATTCGAGGAAGGAGGACCTTATCACCAATATGCGAACCAGTTATTATTTGAGCTTCCAACACACGATCTCCTAGCTGTGTTATTATAAGACGTGTACCATCACAGAGGCCAGCACTCTGGTTTAAATTACGCAGAAGCATTACGGGGGGAACCAATCTTTAGAATAAGCTTATGGGGGGATTCCTTTGAATTGCAGAGAATCTAGGAACTCAACAGGATAAAGCAAGTCCAAGTTACCGTGCTCCTTTGACAAATCAACCAAACTATCTGAGCTGAGGTATATCCTTTCATGGCCTGGGATTAAGGAAAGCACATGGGTATTAATTTCATCAATGGTGTCATTTTTTGGAGCAACAATAGCCCGTTCCCTTAGATATACTGGGTCAGAATATGAGGTCTCTAGGTTAGGGTAAGTAGATCTCACAATGTCATCAACAGCATAACCAATCCTTGGAATCAGTATATCACATGGTATTTCGATAAGGTCAGAACCATCATCCTCATTATGGGCAGTACCTTCTGCAGTTCCATCACCAATGCTCAACACCCAATCATTGAATGATTTGATTTGTTCAGTTGGGAAGCCAGCACTCGCCATCCCAAGCAAACACAAATTGATTGTAAGCCTTAGGATCCTAACATGGCTCCATAGGTAGGAGTTAGTAATGGATGCATCAACCGTATCTAATCTAGTACCACCCTCAACTACAGGCATCACTTGGCGAAAATCTCCACCCAGTAACACAGTTTTCCCACCAAACACCCTATGAAAGCTGGAAGAGTATATTTGTCCAAGGATGTCACGCATGCTACGGTCTAAGGACTCAAAACAATGCCGATGAGTCATGGGGGCCTCATCCCATATAATCAAAGAGCTCTGCACAATTAAGTCAGCAAGAAAAGATCCCCTTTTAATATCACACATGGATGACTCATCAATAACTATAGGAATTTTAAAACGAGAATGCGTAGTATGACCTCTAGGGAGCAAGAGTGAAGTGACACTAGAAGATGCTACAGCTAGGACAATATGCTTTTCTGAGCACAAACGTGAAATGAGCACATTCCAAAGAAAGGTCTTCACAGTTCCACCATACCCATACACAAAGAAACAATGTCCTGAATTTTAGTAGACTGACTGCAGCACAACATCATATATATGTCGTCGTTCAGAGGTCAACTAGTTGGCAAGGGTATCATGCATGTGTCGGAGATTTGCAGAGTCATAAGCCAGCTCCTCAGCTAGTAATCTATTTTTCATCTTATTGCTAGTGCTAAGGTCAGGTTTAGGCAAACCATGATCTGTCATTGAAGCACCGTTTTTGACAAATAGGTTATCAAGCTCAATCAGGACCTGATTCCTTAGATGATGGTCAGGAACTTTGTAGAAAGGCAACTGCATCAGCTTCTTTATTTTATACTCTATATCATCAGTGAAATATGTGTAAAACTCATGGAACAGAGACACTGCATCGCAAACAGAGCAAAAAAGAATTATAGTAACAAGAAGCTGTCGCATCTAAGCGGCTGAACCCCACACGGATGCTTCCCTTAGAGCCTCACGCCACTCACTATCATCGCCAAGGAGGCCCATAGCCTGGTAGGCATCCTTGAATGTAGGATACAGGACACCACTAACCGTTCTAAGATCTTCATATGGCGTAGCGCCCTTGATAACATTCAAAAGCATACAGAGGTAGTAAATCTCACCACAGCTAGGGTTAATGTATATGGCTCTACCGATTTTTGTAGGTCCCTTGCGTGGACGCCATGCCTTGTCCTTCCTATTCTAAACCCATTTCGTGGGGAATTCTATGTATGTTAGCTCTCGTGCGCATGGAAACATCCTGTTAGCAGAAAACCACTCAGTCAATGTTGTCCACATGTGACGAGGGTCATCTACAATGTCAGCCAATGGCTGCCTAACTAGATATATGACAATATTCATCCAAGGGAGATGCACAGCTAACCTCACCACTGCAGGGGTCCTATAGTGTATATCAAATTCAAACATACGCCATATGGCTTCATGGGAGGATAAGTAACGGCAGTCAAGGTATTCTTTAACCTCATCCGCGTCTACAGACTGTCTCTGGGCATCTAGTGACTCCAATGGCTGGGAACCACTAGTGGTACCAACAGGAACATCATGTGAATTGCCATCGGGGACTTGGGTGCCAAATGATTCAATCACCGCTCTAGCATGATCTAGGCCTTTGGTAATATACTTAAACAGGTACTTGATGAGGTGTGTTTTATTGCACCACTCCACATTTATGTGTGCCATGAATCGCTTTAGAAGTGTCAAATTGTATGGAACAACCCACCTATTGTCAAGTCTAACCCCATACCGCTCCACAAAATGCCTAGTATCGGGACAACGCCTATACCGCACAAACCCATCCTCATTGACAAGTGTGTTTGCCTAGTAGTCTTTTGGAAAGAATTTAGAACACTTGCTATTTTTCATACATGGGCATTTTTGGTTAATCTCGCCACAAGGACCATGCACCATAAATTCATCAACAAGGTTATAGCCGATAAGATCCGATTCTTTATCTGGTACCTCTGCACATATGATTGAGTCAATAAAAGAGGGACGCAGGTCTCTAGTGTTACCTTGAAGCCAAACCAAGATATGGACGTGGGGCAGACCACGTTTCTGGAATTCAACAGTGTAGAGGAGTGGAACAAATTACGAATACCATCATTAGAACCAGACGTGCATGGTAACAATCATTTTTTCAAAGCCGAGAGGCAACCTTGGCACAAAAAAGGGGATGTACCTGCTCGTGTTTTCCCAAAATAAGTCCCTTTCTTCAGCTCAGAAACAAGTTCATCCACCTTTAGCTTGAAGACTCGGCTAACTATGTCAGGTCTAGCGTCAGGGCTCTGCCCTGGAACAAACGCAAGAGCATCAGCTATTTCCTGCCACTTTGGATTACATGTAAAAGTAATAAACAGGTCTGGAGGTCCATAGAATCGACAGATGGCCATGGCATCCTGGTAATTCTGGACCATGTATCTTTTGCTCCCTGTAATGTAAAGCTAGCGGGCAAAATAATCCTTTTTGCCAATGCTATTTCCATCAACATCACCCTTATGTAGTGCATTGTCAATGCCCTTGTACACCTCAGATCACAAGTTATTATTGTTCTTTACTATAAACCTGAGTCTGTTCTCCTCTATGGAGGCAAAGGCATCAACAATGTATTGCTGGAACAACCTATCACCACGTATCAAGCCTCACATCTACGCTGTTGTAACCGGAAAGCATAATACTCAAGCATAGTAACCTCATCTCTAGTCCTAACGGGTAAGGCTCCTGATCGGCTATATTTAATTCCTAACTTGAATCCCTGCTCGCAGGGCCATATAGTTGGCATGTAGGTTGCTAATTCTTCTAAGCCCACCTCCTCTATCTTGAATGATTACGTCGGGGGGTCTTCTTCTCCTCTGAGAAATCCCCCACTATCAAAGCAGCTATCTCTGATCCTGTTGGCGCGCTATACTGGGGTGCGACTCTAGACCTATCGTGCGATAGCCTAAGATGTAAAGATTGGCATTGCCCATGCCCCAAAAGGTCTCTAGCCATCCTAAATGATTTGACCAGCCCGTTAGACTCATCAAACATTCTTACCAGACTCTCCACAATTGTTTTGTCAACTTGGCTATCGCTATCACATTCCCTATCTCTATCGAAAATTGATATTCGATTCTGGACTTCGTTCTCAGTATCATAAATATACGGCTGCGCGTACACGGGAGGTCTACCCTCATCTGGCAACAAAGACCCAATTCGATGATGAACCTGCCCATTAATTTTGAATACATATGGCCCGGGGCCCCTGTTTATGCATGTATCAATTTTGGCACCCAGTGATGTAAAAGCAAACATCGAATTATAAGAACGAATAGACCTGATAAAGTACTTAGATAAAACATCACCCCCTAGGTCCAATAGTTTATCCAGGAAGGGAGGGGGCTTTCTTGGAATGGCAAGCTGACCTTACCTCCCCTGCAGCAAAGATGAAACCGAACACTACCCGCTTCACCTAGATATGTCCTTTTAACACGTTCTTGATACCAGAACTGTGCACCACAGTACTGGCACTCGTGCGCAGGAGGGCCATAGTAAGAAGTCTGTTCCACAGAGGATACTGCAGGAGGGACAAGTAACCAGACTGATCACCTGGAGTATTGGCCTACACCAGCCCTCTAACCCCAACATATCTTACATTGACCTGGAGTACTTTGCTGCCCAGCGCTGGGTCCTACGTAAGAAATAAATCTCACATGTCAGCAACAGGTACATACTCGAACCCCTGGATAAAACTGACTATATTTTTGCGGAAGGGGAAGCAAACATGGCACCTTTCTTCTTTGCCTCCCTTATGGATCTACGAAGTGTCTGTCGCTCACGTATTGTCAGTCCAGCTACAGGTAGGGCTGAAAACAAAAAACAATATCCATTATATCCATGAGACTTAAAGACGATATTTGTGTAATATGAGAGAGGAGGCACTATACAGCCAGATAAATCTATTTGTGTATGCAATGCTCTTTATCTACTCTTAGGGCCCGGGGGCTCCAAATAATACCTTGTCCATGCATGCCAATACCTAGCTCAACTAACATTCCATCCGGTGCAAAAAAATCAAAAAAATCAGATTTATATTTGACCTAACGGAAAATATTTTACATTTATTAATCTCTCTAGAAACAGATACAACTCCAAGCGGTAAATTGATTATTCATCGCGGTGTGACCACTATAAATTAAGCAGTTATTCCCTCCATTCCAAATTATAAGGCATTACAAGAATCTTAGAGAGTCATAGCATCTTAAGTTTGACCAAAATTATAGAGAAAATTACAAAAATTTATAACATCAAATAGGTATACTATGAAAATATAATTAATGAAGAATCTAATGATACTTAATTGGTGTAATAAATATTATTATCTTATCATATAAATTTGATCAAATAAACTTGAGATCCTTTTACTCTCTAAGATTATTGGAATGCCTTATAATTTAGGATGGAGGGAGTATGATATTAGTTAGCACTTAATTAACAGTCAAGTGAGGCAAGGAACTGGGAGCAGAGCAGCATCGCGCAATTTGGATGGCGGCGTCGCGTCTATTGGGATGGAGTTCGCAGCAGGACAAGAGGAAAACCAGACCGATGGAGCGAGGGCAAGAGGCGATAGGTAGCTGTTGAGGAGAGATCCCCTCTCCGGAGGGGAGGGGAGCATACGAACGCATACTAGGAATGGCGGCGGCGGGGGGGATGGGAGGACGCCGGCGAGGCAGAGGTGGACACGGAGCAGCACGGCGCCGTCCCAGACCCGGTGTGCCGCCTCCTCTGACCATGTCGTGGACTCGCTATGCGGAGCGCTGGCAGCCGGCGCTGTGGAGGTGGACCTGGAGCGACACGGCGCCGACCCAGACCTAGCGCGCTGCCTCCTCCAACCATATCGGCCACTGTGGCTGTCGATGGGCAAATCTCGCCGGCGATGCCGCTTTTGCGACCGATCCCCTTGCCTACTCCGAGAGGATTAGAAGCCTGGGGCCAGGCCTGGCGGGAGACGAATACAAATCGGAGGAGGAAGGCGAGCATGGGCAAGGAGGATTCGAGATGGGCGTTTGGGTCGGGTTCGGGTACTGGACTCCTGGTCCACCAGCGAGGGAATGGCCGAATCGGGAGTCGGGGGGGCGATCCTTTTCGTTGTAGGCAGAGCGCAACAGGAAGCGAGTTGCTTGCCGCCTTGCCGGGCTCCAAGCCGGGCAGGCAACACAAGTAGACAAATAAATAATAACAATAGCATATTATTATTTTATAATATTATCATTATTATATTATTATTTGTCTGACCATGTATGTTAATCACTGCTCGTCTAACCATCAATGGAATGCTATAAAGATTGAGCTCTAGAATTGACTCTAACAAAAACTATACTAATTTTTGTTAGTACCTTATATGAAACATATATAACGTTCCAGTATAACTCAACAATCTTATGATTACAGGTTTATTACAGCAGAAAATTATTTCCATCTAGAATATAAAATCACATGAAGGTAGACAACCCGAAAAAGAACGCGAGGTTAGGCAAGGGCACCTGGTGCTGCAGCCGCTCCCTTGCCACGCCGCCTCTTTCTAGCCCGGCTAGTAGAAGGCGCACTTTCCATAGTCCATGCCTATACGTGTACATAAGACCACAGCAGGTATAAAGAAATATAAATTTTAACATTATTTCATGGCCTCTTTCTGAAAAGGCTATTTTTAAAGAAAAAATATTTTTCTTCATGTTTACTTTGTATCGCACACGTGAAGGTCAAAAAATGATTTAAAAAATATACTTGAAAGGAAAATAACTTTGTTTGTTCTAATAAAATTCCAGTCATCTAAAGATATATCATTTGCACATGCAAATAATCAATTGCGCACCATGATACGTTAGTGACTAAACGCTAGGCAACAAGGGCCTTCACAACCATATAATTGTAGTCTCTCAATACGCAGACAATAGCCTAGTGCTGGTGTATGTGGAATGGCGATGTGGCTAGCGGAGGATGGTGATGAAAGGTGGCCTAGGAGGCTATAAATAGGGACGCACATGCACCATGAAAACATGCAACCCTGAACATCCATACATGAGCCAAACACGAAGGACAGAGTAAGAGAAATGCTAACAAAGGGATAGGACAAAGAGCTTTAATTACGAGATTTCACCACATCAGGATACATCACATCGTATGGTGCAACGCAGAGGGAAAAAGGCCAATAGAGAAAAAGTGAATAACCATGGATTGATAAAGAAACAATTCTGCTAAGTGCTGGCACATCAAGTGAGGGCCAAGGCGGGGGCAGGCACCTGTCGTGGCTCACGCCGGTGCATGTATTAGTAAGTGGACTAATCAGGGTTTAGCGTGGAGCTCAGAGCAAGGAGCAAAGAACAAGCTCTAAACAAGGAGACGTCTATGTGTATCAAGCCTCATCACATTAACTGGACCTACGGCTCTATGGATGGCAATGACTATACACATAGTAAATGAAAGTAAATGAATGTTGCATGGACAAGTGACCATTGGTGGCGCTGCATTAATGCACCACATGCATCACCTCTAGGCTTTCAGCTGCATGCATGAATCCAACACATCTACTCCATGCAAGCACCATCAATTCTTCACATCATTTATCACGTCTCAGCTTTTCAGCTACATGCATGCATGCATAAGTCATCGCCACATTCATCAAGCTCCTGGCTCACGCATGCATAATTCAAGAGGTTCTGCGGAAAATTAAATGGGAGGTCCAGAAAGCCACGAGGAACAAACCACAACACGGGATTCATCTACCCTCATCCAACGGCTATGAAAATAAAGGATACGTGGACACATTGGGAGGCCGCCTAGACGGCGCGGCCTCGTACTTTTGATATATGGGCCGGTTACATTTGATCATCATTCAGCCAAAAGATCGACTAACCAACCTCCTAGTAAAATTATAGCTTATTGCCTACCCAACAAAATCTCCTAAAAAACTGTCAAAAAAAACTAACACCATTGTGTCTGAAACTACTTGCCGGGGATCCCATGCACAGTCGGACTCCGACGACAACAGAGTACAGACCGCCCTTCTTCTTTCCATGTCGAACGCTGTGACAGCCCCCACTTGGCACAGTGGCTGATAGAGAAACTAGAGATGGCATGGTTTCAGCAGCCCATTCAACTCACAGTGCAAGCAATGAGGTCATCTTAAATTCTTAATGGTAAGATTGGGGCCTGACCCTAAATTAAACCTCTAAAAAAAGACATTGCAAGCAATGAAGCAATCCGTTCTCGTTGACAAGTCACGAACAAATTAGACAAACATCTAGGAGAAGACAAACAATGAATCAAGTGCCTGTAAACTATAAAGGCCTAAAGGGTGAGGCAAAGAACATTCTGTTTTGTGGACTAATTGTAAACCTCTGTTGTTATCTGTTAGCAGTAGAAAAACCTATCAATGACTGTGACAGATAGTACAACAACATTCTAACTAGTATAAACTGTGCATCCAGTGGTCTATCGGAGTTCAGCAAAACTGGATAAAGTTCTGAATGAGTGCAACAATTGGAAACTCAAAATTATTCAAAAACTGGAACCTCAACATTCAGAGTACAGCCTAACTAACTTCAGCGACTCAAACGGTGTCTGCAGCCTCCATTCCCTCTGCTTCTTGCTCAGGGGCCTGCCCTTGCCAGACTGCTGCCGGTTTATCTTCACGTCGGCTATGCCCCAGGTGCACTCTCGCAGGTCCATGTCATAGGAAATTAGCGTCAGCACGCCGTCGCCTTCCTGAAGCGTGGCTGACTCATCGCTTGTTGTAGTGTACCTGACATACATTGCCCGTTCTTTGAAGCGCTCGAGCTCTTCAAGGACACGGATAACTCTCTCCACGCCAGGGGATGACACCTTCAAAGTGATTAACCAAAAGTATGTGCCTTAAACCAAGTAGAGCTACAGGCAGTGTCTTTCTGATGTTTTGTTTCTTTAAGATATTGGAAATCTTTAACTAGTTGTATTGTGTACAGGGGGAAAATACCTCCAACGATATGTTCTTTGGTATCTTTCCTGTTGACTCTGCATCGTCCAACTTTGCACGGTATGCAATTGTGTATGCTTCAATGTCATCTATAGTTGGAGAACCGTACCTATTTTATCAAGCAATTGATGAGAGGTATTACATTAATCATGTCCAAAGAAGACAACTTTGACCTTAAGGCTATCTGCAAAGCAATTTATGGCTGCCCAAACCCAAGCCTAATGAAAACCAGGTATGAATATATCAACCTGCCGGACCCCACTCTTCCACCATTGACACTAAAAAAGAACTGAATCTAGTAGAGCCAATTAATATGTTCTATAGTGTTGCGCCTGAGTATGATGCCTATGCTTTTACTTCCGTATGCGTGTTCTGATTCATATAGGCCGCAATCTGGATTTACTGAAACTAAACCTTCGAACAGATGACTGAAACAGTGAAACCTCCTCTCAAAATCCTATGCACCAACATATTAACCCACTACATGCATCTATAAGTTTCAGGCTCAAACAAGCTGACATATACATGAACAGACTCTGGAAACAACTGCATATGTCTGCAAATAGATACATATACCTGGTGGACATCTTCTCAATGCGTACTCTAATGGTCAAATTTGCAGCTGTCTTGAAAGCATAGATTTTCAAGTCATCATCGAATGATGCTGAGACCTGTTCTGCCAAAGCTAACGCTTCCTTGTCCCACCATGTGCCAGCAAGGGATATTCCGCCACCAGCACCTCCATCTCCAGCCTCCAGAACATAATTAAATGTTTACATAATCAAACTGTATTTATCAACCAAGTAAAGTAAAACTTACATAAAGATCCTGTTCATCATCACTCTCAAAATCATCTTCAAAGTCATAGTCGTCCTCAAACCCTTCGTCATCATCCATTATATCTGCATGATTTGGGGAACAGAGTAACTTTATTTGGTATAATAAAGTACTGTTTGGCTTATATATGAAACTACTAATACTAGCTGAGCAAGAGACATCAAAAGTCATGAGCAGACATGTGGTTGCTGAAACACTGTATGTTTCAGAGCACACAAGTTCAGACAGATGTGTTGTAAATGGGAACCATTACATAACCCAAGCCCATAAGCCATTGTTGCATGTTTGCTATAGAAGGAAATACATCACTACATCAGCCCTGTCCCAATTTACTAACAATACTGTACTGTTGCACCTCCAACTGTTCGGAAATGGGCTACGCAAATGAGTAATGACATCTTCCCTCAATTTCGTGGTGTGTGTGGGTGCCAACAATGTGCATACAACTGCATCTTCTTCTGAAACAAAGGGAAGAGTCTGCATCATACTGCACGTCTTCCTAGTATGAATGCTTTATAATGCCCGATAAGACACAAGCACATGAAGGATCAGATGTGCAAAATGCTTCTCACTAATAAAATTTTAAGGGGGAGAAAATGCATCACAGTGTGAACTGTCAGATAAGGGGAACCAAGAAATGGAGCAAAATGCAGGGTCCACAATCCGCGGTCGTCCCACAGAAAGACAACCGGAAACTCCCAACCATCATAAGAGGAAAAACAAACATCACCGAGTTCACAAAATCCATTACCTTCTTCTTCCTCTTCGGCACCGAAATCCTCCTCCTCTTCCACCTCCTCGTCCTCCAACTCGTCGGTGAAATCATCTGCCACCTCCTCATCTGGCGGATCTTCGCTATACCCTTTCCTCTTCTTCTTGGCAAACGGCACCACCGCTGGGGCATTCCGACGAACGATGGGTGGGCATGGACATCCGGAAAAGGCAGCACTCACGGCAACAGTAGTGTAGGGCAACGAGCCGAGCAGAAGAGGAAACCTTGATGGCCTGACGGGGAGGCGCCCATGAACGACGCTTCCGGCGACCAAATCCATCGGTTAACAGATCACTTCAGAGCCAAGATTCAAGAACCATCGAGCATGCTGCGTGGTGGCGCGCCAAGCGTCCGGACGAGACCTGCTTATCTTGTCAGTTGGTAACGGAGTACGCTAACAGGTTGGTTAAAACGCCTTTCCTAAAATCCGCCATCACCAACGCGGCCTCCCTTCTTCCCAGTTCTCAATGGAGAACGAACGAATCTAGTACACCTCGAAGGCTCGAAGAACAATCACAACACAAGATAGCGTCACCACGCCGCGTCCGCTCTGACGCGGCGACCAACGTGCCCACGCCCCACCAAATGCCGCGCACCCACCACCACCCGCAACCACGCCGCGGTCTGCAGCTCGCCGCGGCGGCGTCCGGGCTCCTGCTCCTCGTGCTGCTCGTCCTCCTCCCGGCCGCGCCGCCCGGGGAGCACACCACCGCGCCCGCCTCGCTCCTCCGCGCGGCCGTCGCGGCGCACCCGTCGCCGGTCTCCTACGCGCGTCCCTGCGCCGACCACCTCGCCCTCTCGCTGCACCGCCTCCGCGCCGCGGTATCGTCCCTGGAGTCCGGCGACGTCCCCGCCGCGCTTCACCTCGCCTCCGGCTCGCTCCAGTGCCAGTACGACTGCTCCCACCTCCTCTCGCTCCCGGCCTTCCGCTCCCACGCCCTCACGTCCCGCTTCCTCAATTCCCTTGCCCCACAAACCCTAAATGCTGCCCTGAAACCTCCCTCTTCCGCCCCTGCCGCGGCATTCCCTGCGAGGATCCGCCCTGACGCCACAGTGTGCAAACCGAATTCCGGAGTGGAGCCGTGTGGCTAGTCGACCGTGCAAGCCGCGGTGGATGCAGCGCCGAACTACACTGCTGGCGCTGGGCACTTTGTCATAGCAGTTGCCGCAGGTACATACAAGGAAAATGTCGTGATTCCGTATGAGAAGACCAACATTTTGCTGATGGGGGAGGGTATGGGAGCTACTGTTATCACTGCATCACGGAGCGTGGGGATTGATGGGCTGGGAACTTATGAAACTGCGACGGTGGCTGTGATCGGTGATGGGTTCCGCGCGAGAGATATAACATTTGAGAACAGTGCTGGTGCTGGAGCTCATCAGGCTGTGGCATTTTTTTCAGATAGCGATCGGTCAGTGCTGGAGAATGTAGAGTTCCGTGGGCATCAGGATACAGTGTATGCTCACACAATGCGGCAGTTCTACCGCAGGTGCCATATTATAGGGACAGTGGATTTTATATTTGGGAATGCCGCAGCCGTGTTTGAAGAATGTGTGATTAAGACTGTACCACGGGCCGAGGGAGCTCAGAAGCGCGCACGAAATGTGGTGGCGGCTAGTGGGAGGATCGATCCGGGGCAGACGACAGGGTTTGTGTTTGTGAATTGCACTGTGGATGGGAATAAAGAGTTTGTGGAATTGTTTCGGACAAAGCCACAGTCATACAGGCTGTATTTGGGGCGGCCATGGAAGGAGTATGCCAGGACATTGTATGTCAGCTGTTATTTGGGGACAGTTGTCAGGCCGGAGGGATGGCTTCCATGGCAAGGTGATTTTGCTCTCAGGACACTCTATTATGGAGAGTTTGACAGTCGAGGCCCTGGTGCAAACCGCACAGCAAGGGTTGAGTGGAGCAGCCAGACACCAGAACAGCATGTTAAACACTTCTCAACGGAGAACTTCATTCAGGGCCATCAATGGATTGCGTACTAACTACAGTGTAAATTGTGTTCTTAGATCAGTGACTTATTGGCACCTTAACAACATGATGTGAAAATTTTGTGGAATGGTAAATGCCTTCATCCATTATTCCAAGGGTCTCGAGAAACCTGTGTTTCCTGTTAGAAAAACCAAACTGATGTGGTTTGTGTTTCTTTTTTACTACATCTGTACCTTTTTAAATTACATGTAAGAGTTATAGTTTTGTTTTTGTAATTAAACTGTTCCTTTCATCATAGAGTAAAGACTGAAAATTGTTTTCTCTATAGAATATGATAGAACATCTTTTACTTTACTTACTATATATGGTCGTGCATTGTTTCTGGCTTATTGTTTTGGCTGGCCTATTGTTTTTTATTGTTATGATTTCTAACTTCCAATGGACACTTACTCATCCACCTAGGATTAGATTAAGGAATTTGTATCTCTCTGGATTAGATTGCAGGGGTTTCACCTACAGCCAGAGACCGAGAACACCATCCTTTGGGAGTCGACTGCTGTTGGGAAATATTCTATTCGCTCAGCCTATTGGGCACAATTCCTTGGGGCAGTCAGGCGTTCCAATACCAAACTCATCTGGCAAGCCGGTGCGGAGAACAAATGCAAGCTGTTCGTCTGGATCCTAGTCCAGAACAAGATCCTAACGGCTGACAATCTTGCGATTGGAGGATGGCCTCACCATACTTTATGCCCCCTATGCAATGGATCAACAGAAACCGACCATCACCTCTGTCTCCTGTGTGCCCTTTCGCCCAAATGATTCGGACACAGGTCTCTACCGTGGAACAGCTAGCGATTCCACAGAACACCATCCCGACAAACTTCAATAGCATCATGGAGTGGTGGGAAGCTGCAGCAAAATCAGTTCAGCAGGATGAAGGACCTTAGGCAGGGTTTCAACACCATGATCATCTACATTATGTAGAAACTGTGAGGGCAATCGATGAATTTTTTAAAACAAAAGCCTTTCCGCTTTATGGGTGGCAGAGAAAACGAAAGAGTGCTTATTACAGTACAGACGGGCTTTCCAATCCCAGGTGTAGTAGTCACTTTTGGCTATTGGGAGGGGCATCCTAGGTGCCTCGTTTCAGAAAACGAGCTGTGTTCCGCCTTGTTTGGCGAAGTTTATGCCTCATTGTTGTATATAAACTCTTTTCTTCTTCATTGAAAGGCAGAGGTCGTGCCATTACGATAAAAAAATAGCGGAAAAAGAAAGGTCAATGTTGCATCCTCTGTATTAGCTGAATGGATACTAGCAGTCACCGATTTATTCAGAACTTCAGTTGGTAACGGTATACTTGGTATTTATAGTTTATCTTCACATCTTTGCAGTAAACAACTTCAGTTATTTGATGGATTTTCCTATAACAGCAAACTTGACAGTGATGTGTTCTACAACTTTGAACGATATGGTCATATCACACAACTATAGTTACTAACAAATTGTGATGCACTGGGAGTAGCGTTTAGCTAACCATTTGATCTTGAACTTAGAAGATTTGAGAAATGCTATGTTGCATGTTGTTCACAAATCACAAGGCTACAAAACAATGTATTCTCACCTATGACAATACGACCTGTAACCTAAATTGACTAATACTGATACTGACAAAAGAATATATTTAGACGTCGTCGTCTATATACAATTCACAAAAGAATCAGATTCAGATCGTTCACATTCACAGAAGAGATTTGTACCACGGGCCATGGACCTTCCCTGATACCGTGGCCACCTTGATCAGCACCTCAGACGCCTTCACCACCCTGTCGACGAGCCTGGCCGCGCCGACGCGGCGCAGCGCCCCGTCGGCCAGCTTCTGGCCCTTGTGGCCGCTGCCGCCGAGGACGACGCCGCGAAAGGCGCAGAAGACGGCCCGGGAGACCATCCTGAAGACCACGTCGCCGGGCTGGAGGCTCTTGAGCAGCACCCGGGCGGTCGTCTGCCTCCTGCCCTGCATCTTCTCTTCCGACGGCGAGCCAACGGACGCCGACGCGCTCATCATCGCCTCCACTATCTCTTTGGCGCCGGCGTCAGGGGAGCCGCCGTCCAGCATCTTCACGAGAGCATCGAAAAGCTCTGCGGTGGCGTTTTCCAGTTCCAGAGCAGTGGCCTTCGAGCTCTCGCCCATCAGAACCTGACGCAGGATGAGCATGCTGGAAAAACAACACAGCACAAGTTGGGATCAATATCGTCAGAATTAATCTTTACGACAGACTTGTAACTGAAGGATAGGAAGTTACCTTGTAGCAATCACGATGACTTGTTGGAACTGGCTCTGCACGGCCCTCAGCCTCAGCAGATTGATCTGGAAGCTCTCAGGAGTCGACTGCATTTGCAAGCCCTCTACGTTGCTAACAAGTTGCAACAGGCCAATCCGTATCAGCTTGTCAAGCTCGTCACCCTTGCACTCTGGCTGCCCGGAAACGCCTCCAGAAGCTGCAGACGACGAAGAAGACGACGGTTGGCGCACCGCAGCGGCAGCGCCATGGCCAGCTCGGAGTACCGGAACGAGGGCTGCTGATGGCACAACCGAAAGAGAACCTAAATGCTCCTTCCACTCTTGTCGGGCGACGTTCTTCGACGTCGAGATCCATTGCGCGGTCAGAGGGAGAGAAGCGCCGAATGTACTGGCAGGAGGCCCGTAGCGATCGGCGAAAGCGTTCTGCAGGTAGTCCACGCCAGTAGAGCCTTGTATGCCTTGCTCACTTCTGCTTGCAGCTCCTTTATTTCCTCCAGGGCGAAACGCATGCCCTTGACGGCACCGACGACGAACGAGCTGGTGCCGTTGCCATCATCAGCTTCAGAGCTCGCTGCCAGCTCGTCCAGCACCTTGTCGTGGCTTTTCTTCATCTGGTCCTCCTTCGCCGCAGCGGAGAGCCTGCGGACTATGCCCAGCGAGTACTGCAAGATCTGCCCCAGGTACTGTGCATCCTGGGAACCTGACCCGAGTACCTGAGACAGGATTTCGACGTCGATTTTCTCAAGGATCTCTTCCTTCCACCCCTTGGGAGACAGCTCGTGCAGTGAGTCCCTAACTTCCTTGACTAGGCTGACCAGCTGGCTGTAATCAGGTTTGTCTCCTCTCATGGACTCCGTGATCAAGTCCCAGAACGCTTTCTCCATGGTTTCCCTCAATTTCTCCTGGAAACCGTTCTCGGCAGCAGCACTGTCAGATTTTCCAGCGAAAGCACTGCCGTCGTCCTGATGAAGCATCTCATTCACCATTCTCTCGTTCTCTGTCAGCTGCTTCACTGGTGATGGTGATGGTGATGGTGATGGGGAGGAACTACCTGACGATGAATTGGTGCTCAGAGGTGTAGCTACGTTCGCGACAGGTTTCGCTACTGGACTTGCATTCTTCTTCGCTTCAAAGAACTTCGACCTCGTGTCCGAAAGAGCAGAGTCCATCCGCGCGACACCAGCATCGCCGCTCAGCAGCTGAACCTTGTCACGCAGGAGCTTCTGGTCATCGGCGACCTGTCGCTGGATCGCCTTCATGTCATGGGTGAGCTTGCTCGGCGACTGCCCGTCCGCGGTCAGCTTGCACGAGCACGTCTGCATCATCGACAGCTCGAGCTTGCACGCGGCCGTGACAAGGTCTCCTTCCAGCAACGTCGCGTCTTTCACCTTCCACGCCACGAAGCGGTAGAGGTACGCGCACCAGGCCTTGTCGAAATCAGCCAGCTGGTCGCTGAACTTCCTCTGAACGGCCGAAGAAGGTCCATCGAGTAGCACCGTCTTCGTCAGCAGCTCGAACTCCTCGACGAAGCGCGCCGCCGACTCCATGAACTGCGTCTCCCCCTCGCGCTGCCCGCTCAAGACCGCGCTTGGATGAGCCAGGATCATGTAGGCGCAGAGCACGACCCTCAGCGAGTACCTAGGCAGCAGTCGGTTCTCTTGGGAACTTTGGGTGACCGTAGCCGCCGGTCTCTTTGCCACTGCCGCCGCCGGCGCTGTTGTTCCCACGCTGCGGCTGCTACGAGCACGTCGAGGTGCTGCGGGCTGCTTCCTCCTTGGGGGAGCAGCGAGGTGTTTCAGCAGATGGTCGACGTTTTCCACCGGCGCGGAGCTAGAGATCACGAAACGCGTCTCCAGTCGATCGAGCAGTGCCCTCGTGGCCTGGAGAACGGGAGGAGACTCCATCGACATGGCCAGGTTTTCGAACGACATGTTCTTGACGGACTTGCCGTTGATTCCCGAGGAACCGAAAGCCTGAACCAGCGCGAGCGTCGTCTTCTTGGACAGAGCGAATTTCTTCCAGCACCTGTAAGTTCAGAAGGAACGGAAATCTGAATCAATATACAAACTAGAAAGTCGTAAGTCGTAGCACGACGAAGCAATTGCGTCTAGATTGTGTGAGAGGAATATATGCTATACCTTGCTAGCTTCCTAGAAAGCAGATCTGCATGCTTGATGTAATCAGCACGAGGGCTTTGGTACCCCTTCGAGTAGTACTCAGGTTCGTTGTTGCCTTCCGGCGTCTGAACTTTGCAGCAGCTTTGTCGCCGCCACCGCGCGTTCCTCCGCCGGCTGTACCTCCATTGCCACGAACTTGAGAGCCCCCGTCATGGAAGCTGTCCCCTCTCCTGATCGATCAACGCGAATTCCGCAAATGAGTTGCCCCCAATTGCCGCTGGGGCCAGATTAATATAGAGGGCCTCCTGTCGATGACAACCGGTTTGGTTGCGCAGACAGACTACGAGACGGAGGACGCACCGGGACGGACGACGGACTCGGGGCGTGGATTCTCTGAGCTTGACTTTTCCCCTCCCGATGCCCTCTATTTGCAATCCAACGCCCTGCGCCGCATCTTCTTTTTGGCGGGCGACCGGTCAGCGGCCGCCGCCAGCCCAGCCCACCACAGACTTGCCTCTCCGTGTTGCACCGTTGCTGGTTCGCTCCGTAAATGTCAACCACGCCCACCTCATCGAGAGCAAGCCGCACCTCACCTTAGATCATGAAGGAAAAAAGTTTAATTCACCTCTCCCGTCACCGTGGTCGTCCGTGTTTCCTCCCTGAATTATAAAACCAATCTTTTTATCTCCTTCAATTTTTAAAACCTTTTCTTAGTTTGATGAGTGGTTTTGACGGTAGTTTTAACGATGTGGCATCACGTCAAAATGAGAAAATTTAGACTAAGCTGAAAGTCTATGAAAGTAAATTGAACTAGAAATCTTTCTTACAAAAAATATCTAAAAGCATACAAATATATTTTTAAAAATCCAAATATTTTAGATTTATACCTTGTGTACATATATAAACATCCAACGCATGAGAAAGCTATAGTTTTTCTTTCCAACTGCTCCTCCTTAGTTTACGTAGCAATCTCATGAGTTGGATGATCATGCATAGATACGTAACATGAATCCACAGTAGGTGCACACGATTGCCTCGTGGGTGTACTCCTCAACATTTTTTTCCCACGTGGAAGCAGTAACACGTGCCGAAATAGTAATACACGAATTCACCATGAGACCTCTGGAGAACAGCGATTTCGTACACCATAAGGATGTTAATATTATGGATCGACCCATCCGCGCATTGATTTAAAGTCGAAACAATTTGTTGTTTAGAGATTTATTCAACGATCATCATATGTTTCAATACATTTTGGAATCGAACCGCGGTTTGGAATTGGACTTCGTACTGACATTAGACTCATGTTGTTCTAACTAGTATGACCATGAGCCATGAGTCCGAGTCACAAACGGAATAAGAAGGGGTCAAGAATATAGTGGGAAGTAAAAATGGATCTTCTCAAATCCCTACACTGCAGTACAACATGTTCATTGCCTTGTGTTGTTGGCAATCGTGGAAACGAAGAAACTGGGTCATCTTCTAGAACAAGGCATATCTCTGCGCCAGTTATTGCTTTCCTACAAGTCCGAAGCTCGATAGTGGCACTCAATGAAACAAAAACAGATAGCAGATGAGTGGTGTAAGTTATTTGATCACTTAACTATAGCTCCAGTGTAACCTCTACCTCTTGATGTAAATTCTCTTTGAAAAACATTTTTATTAGACAGGCTGCTGAGGCTAAGTTTATAATAAATGGAAATCAGGTGGGGATCATACCACCCCCTCCCCACCACCCCCGCCACCCTGATGCCCTCCGTTTATACTTCAAAAATTAACAAAAAAAATCCTTCTCTATTTAATATTAGGTATAGATGTAAATACATATATAACCAATTAGATTTACCGCGAAACCTAGATATCGATCAATGATCCAATTTGACTACCTTATGAGATAGACCTCGATAGAAACCTATTTAGTAACATCAACAAGTGATTGAGTTAAGTAATTTCTCATAGAAAATTATCAACTCTAGAGCTGTGGTAGTAAGAGAAGACAAAATTGATATAGAGTATAGATATAGATATACGATATGTTTGGGAGAGCTTCACCAACGCTAGATCCATAAAGAACAACCCCACTCCATATAAAAAAGCAAGCTAAAATGCCTTAGCTCTACGAAATCTACAAAAAAACATGGATATAGGGCTAAATACATGCATTTCGTGGAAGTCCTCAAAGGGGTGCTCTAAGAACACCGGTGTCATATACCTCCTCGTGGAGTTGGGTGATAATTACACATCGTGCCAATGATTACGCACGCAAAACCCCCTATACTGGTTCCTGATGCAATTGTTCATCTTCTGAATCTCCCATGCCACCCCAACAATAGTTGTCGCCTTCACCAAAATCCGCTAGTGGGACAGCTCCAGTGACCTAATGACCGTGGAAATGGGTTGATCCAGCCATCCTGAAAGGTCCAAATGGCTAGAGGGGGGTGAATAGCTAATTTAAAAATTCTACAAACTTCACTAAACAACAATCGTTAGTATAAAAGATGGTGACGCTAATTCTATCACTAGCTCAACTATACTAAGCAAGTCGTCTAAACAATTCTAGTGAACAAGACTATGATCTCTAATTCACACCAACCAAGCTAACTCACTAAGCTACTTACTCCTATGTAATACAAACTACTCTAAGCATACTAGACAAGATATAGTGCAAGAATGTAAGGGGGAGTGAATTGATTCTTATACCGATGGTGTAGAGATGAGATGTATCCAAAGAATCAATCACACAAAATCATAAAGAGAATCCTCGGTAAGAGATGACACAAGATTTTTTTACCGAGGTTCACTTACTTCCCGGCAAGCTACTCCTCGTTGTGGCGATGCACCCACTTGATGGATCACGAGCTAATTGACCATCAAGAGTCAAACCCTCAGTGGGTGCCGCATATCCACTCACAAGATGAGGATCCTCCAAGCCACGAGCTCCACTAGAGTAGCCAATTCACGAACTCCCGCGGGGAAGGCTCAAGAACCCCTCACAATCACTTGGTGAGGCTAGAAACACTCTCCAAATCACGAGCTCAACACCACCGCTGCTCCAAGCCGTCTAGGATGTCGGGAAACACCTAAGAGTAACAAGAAATCCACAGCCAACTCAAGGATCAAGTGCCACTAGATGCAAATCACTAAGCAATGCACTTGAATCTCACTCAATCTCACTAGAGTATGCAACCAAGCAAGGAGATGAGTGGAAGGGAAGTTCTCTAGCTCAAAGTATGTCTCAAGTGTTCAAAGAGTCAAGAGAGAGCTCCCAAAACCGGCCAAGCAGCTATTTATAAACATCTCCAAAGAATAGAGCCGTTAGGCTCGAGATGCCGCTCTGCGCGCGTTGACCTGACGCGCTGGTCTGATCGACCGGACGCGGCCTGCGTCTGGTCGCACCAGCACGATCTCGCGCGATGCTCGCCACGTGTCCCTTTTTGAATTTCGCTCGTTAGATTTCCAACGATCACGAAACGTTACACTCTCAGGTAACGTGTGACCGGACGCGCTCCACGCCACGACCGGACGTGACAGTGCTAGCGTCCGGTCGCTGCCTAGAGATGTTCCAGAGAGTGATTTTATCGACCGGACGCGTCCGATCAAACTTTCCTCCGCGCTGCTCTCCTAGGTGCGTGACCGGACGCGCCAGTCCCGCGAGTGATCGGACGTGCCGGTTGCAAACCCTAGCAACCCGCTGTAAGGTCCTAGATGGCTAGAGGGAGGGTGAATAGCCTATAAAAAATTCTACAAGAACCACTAAGCAAACTTGTTAGAATAACAAACGGCGTAAAGTGACCACATAGGCTCCATTTTTGCCCTTCTTGAAAGTCATCTTGGCTTCTCTCTTTTTCTTCTCAAACTTGCCCCTCTTGTTGTTCTTCTTCTTGTCATAGGGACATTCGGCTTAAAGATGTTCGGTGCTATCACAATTGAAGCACTTCCTTTGTTGCTCATTGTTCTTAAAATAGTCATTTCTCTTTTTGAAGCCTCTTCTTTTGATAAACATCTTGCCAATATTCTTGACAACTAGAGCAAGTGCCTCATCATCAATTTCCAATTCTTTATCTTCTTCATTGTCATCTTCTTCTTGAATTGAAGCTTTGCCCTTAGAGGAGGTGGCCTTGAATGCCACGGTCTTCTTCTTCTTTTCTTCCTCCTTCTCATCAATATCTTGATCATACTTGTCAAAGGTTAATACCTCTCCAAGCAAATTATTGGGCTTCATTGCATCAAGTCCATCTCTTTATAGCATCATGATCAATATTTTGAATCTTCTTGGTAAGCTCAACAAGAACTTGTGGCAAAAATCTTGGTCTTATGTCTTATGCTCTAAGCTCTTGAGATCATTCACAATGATTTGCAATCTATGAAACATCTCTAAGATTGTTTCTTCTTCTTTCATCTTGAAGTTCTCAAACTCACTCTTGAGCCCATATAGCTTGGCACTCTTCACAACCTTAGTGCCCTCATATGTTTCACTCAACATTGTCTATACTTCATTTGCCAATTCTAAATCCTTGATGCCCTCAAATACTTTTGTGTCAATACCATTATATAATGTATTGAGAGCCATTCTATTGCATGTTCTATTTGCTCTATCTTCACCGGTGAGATGATCGGGATTAATGATAGCAAAATCATTCTCGGTGACTTGCAAAACTCTCTCATGAATAGAACCAAAGTATATTGTCATTTTTCTCTTCCAATGAGCAAAAGAACTAACACCATCAAAGAACGGTGGCTTGCCCCCAACATGATTGAACATAATTTAAGCCATTTTTCACACCGAAGTAGTTAAGCCTTGATTAAAACGGTGACCACAGCTCCGATACCACTTGTAAGGTCCTAGATGGCTAGAGGGGGTGAATAGCCTATAAAAAATTCCACAAGAACCACTAAGCAAACTTGTTAGAATAACAAACGGCGTAAAGCGAGTTTTGCTTAGCCTACGGTTGTGATGCAAGCCTCCTATCTACAAGTCTAGTAGACTATGATCTCTAGTTCACACAAGGGCTAAGTTACTAAACTTACACTAGTGAGCAAGCTAGCAACTACTTAGCAAAGGCTAACACTAGAGCTACACAAGATAACTAGTAAATGTAAATACGAGAGATAGGATTGTGAATCTTATACCGACGGTGGAGAGAAGATGTTGCCAATCACCAAGATGATAAACAAACAATCAATATTGATAACAACACAATATGAAGACCAATCATCGGGAGACAAGTGACACAATATTTTTGTTAACCCGGAGTTCACTTGTGCACCGACAAGCTACGTCACCGGTTGTGTCGACCAACACTTAGATGGTTCCTCGGTGTGACCCTCAAGTCACTTGCCCCTCAAGGCACGCCCCGCAAGGCACCACAAGACACCACTCTCAAGTGAGGTAACTCAATGACACGCGCAATCCACTAGAGTTGCTTTTGGCGCTCCGCCGAGAAAAGCACAAGAACCTCTTACAATCAACTGGAGGTGGCCAAGAACAATCTCCTTCTCTTGCCAATGCCTCCAACAATCTCCAAGCCGGCTAGGAGCGGTACTCTCCAAGAGTAACAAGAAATCCACCGGCTAAACCACCCACAAGTGCCACTAGATGCCCTCAAGCTATGTAATGCACTTTGGGATCACTCAATCTCACTTTTGATTTGCAATCAAGCAAGAGAGAAGAGTGGGAGGAGAAGCTCTAGCTCAAAGGATGCACAAGAATGTTAAAAATCACGAGAGACCTCCCCAAGGGCCGGCCAACAAGTATTTATAAGCATCCCATCCGAATAGAGCCGTTATACCCCTTTACTGGGTCTTTTTCGGGATGACCGGACGCGCCGGTCATAACTGACCGGACACGCTCAACCGCGTCCGATCCTCCAATGGTCACTGCGCCAACGGTCAAACCCCATGACCGGACGCGCTTCTCATAACGACCGGACGCGCCGGTCCCAAGTGACCGGACGCGCTCCAGTCAACGACCGGACGCGCCGATCGCACAGCATCGCGCACCCGCGAAGTAACGACCAGACGTGCCCCTCGCAATGACCGGACACGACAGTGCCCGCGTCCAGTTAGAGTCCAGTAAGCTCCCTCAGTGATCGGACGCGTCCGATCACGTGTGACCGGACGCGCCTCGCGTCCGATCGTCCTCGCGAACTTCAGTTCCTTCTGGGCACCTGATCGGACGCGCCGGTCCCGCGAGTGACCGGACGCGCCGGTTGCAAACCCTAGCACCCACGCGCCTGACCGCTCACCGGACGCGTCCGGTCATACCATGACCGCGTCCGGTGCAGCGTCCGGTGCAGCGTCCGGTCACCTCTGTGACCTCCGTTCGCCTTCGTTTCTTTTCCGACTTCCGGCGTAGTGGAAAATAGGCATTTCATGTTTCCAAAAACGCCTGAATCCCGCGCTCGCAAGCTCGGCGGGAGGAAGAGAGGAACCCAAACCCTCTCTACCGCTCAAACTCCAACGCCTTCGCAAATGTGCTAACACCAACAAGTGATCACCACCTTGTGCACGTGTGTTAGCATTTTCATAATTATTTTTGAAGGTTTTCCAGTTAGCTCACTAGGCCCTACATGCAATGCACTTCATGAATTCTCCTAGTGGCACCCTTACATCGAATAACCGATAATACTTCTCCTCTTAATAGTTCGGCTATCGATCTTAAACCACTCACACCCTCTATGGTGTCTTGAGTGCAAAACAAAATGGCCCTATGATTATACCTTTGCCTTAAGCCTATTTTGTTTTTTCCAAAAGATATGATCCACTTCATATCATCACATGAACGTCTCGATCCATCGACCTTGACTTCACTTGCTCTTCACCGTTGCATCGGTCCATCGGCACCAAGTCTTGCTCAAGCTTCACCATCGCATGGTCCTTCGCTTCGAAGCCTCGACTTGCCCTTCACCTTCACAACCGGTCCATCGAGCCAAGCATCACCTCGGTCTTCATCATCTTGGTCACATGAGTCAATGTCATGTCTCATATTCAATGACCACCTTTATCTAAATCATCCACTTAGATACAAAGGTTAGTCCTGGGTTTCATCAATTAGCCAAAACCAAACTAGGGACTTTCACCCGCGCCGTGCACAGCTGCTGCCACTGACCGGACGCGTCAGTCATGTCGAGACCGCGTCCGGTCTAGTGTCCGATCGCGCATCCGGTCACACGTCCGGTCACCCAGTGACTTCCTTTCGCCTCCGTTTCTTTGCCTCCAACGCAGTGAAAAATATACATTTCACTTCTACAAAAGCGCTGAATCCCGCCTCGCAAGCTCGGCGGGAGGGAGAGAGGAACCCAAACCCCTCTCCACCCTTCAAACTCCACCTTCGTAAATGTGCTAACACCACCAAGTGTACATCACCATGTGCATGTGTGTTAGTATTTTCACAATCATTTTTCAAGGTGTTACGTTAGCTCTCTACTAGATCCTAATGCATAAGCTCAAGATGATGACCTAGTAGCACTTGATTCACGAGCTAACCGTGATTGCCCTTCTTGATAGTCGGCTATCAATCATAAACCTGGTCAATCACTTCTCTACTCATCTTAGACCGACAAAAGCAAACCCTATGATTATACCTTTGCCTTGATCACTTTGTTCCATGTCCACCTCCACATGCTTGATTACCATGATCATCATTTCATATGCATCTCCATCATGATCGTTATTTCATGTCCATGCACTATCTCTTTATGATCTTGTGGACACCACTCCTTGCCACATACACTTTCATCATATGTGTTGCTTATGCCTAACTCAAACCACTTAACGCATGACATTAGCAACTTGGTGTCATTAATTACGAAAACCAAACTTGGGCTTTCACATCCTCCACCCCTCTCCTCGTCGATTTTCCACAGTGCTAGGCAAGGATTTTTTGGTCTTCCCAAGTGCACACATCACAAGCAATAGTCATGTTAGCGACACAAATTATGAAACATGCTCCCCACCCAACAATAGGACAAAGGATGGTGAGCTATCGATTTTTCTTCCAATTTTATTGGTATAGCTTTAATTAATTATGAAGCATAATGACAAAGCACGTGAATTAGAAAGTCCACAATACAATAGAATTGTGTCATAGTACTATTATACGAAAATATATGTGAATTGGAACTTAAAAATTGTTGTGGGAAAATCATGGTATAGGTGATTCAATGGATTGGAATGATAAGATTACCACAATTATTTGCAAGTTGTTCACCGAAACAAATTAGAAAAGAGAATTGGCTGAACACTCATTTGAACATCGTGCGCTTTCCTGAGGCACCAAAAACATTTGAGCAAAAGGCAGCTAAAGAACAAGTGGGATGAGTTGAGGGGTAATTTGACTACAAGCGAAAAATAATGAGGAAGCAAACAAAACTAGTTTGAACAGTGAAAATGAGTTGATCAACATGGACCCCGAATGGTGGAAGAAGACAAAACTCATGAGTGCTCCATCATTTTTTTATTATAATGTTATGTTGATTATTGCTTCCAGTATTGATGTCTAATTTCTTACCTTGTCAAATGTTTTGAAAAAAATCCTAAATGTGGCAAGTTTAAGAAGAGGGCTCTCTGAAATAAGGATGAGTGGATGACTTATATGTGATGTTTAGTGACATCACTAATGACGAGCAAGATCATTGGAATCCTATGAGCTGCAACCCCTACGCCAAGATGTTCCCATTGAAGTTGATAATCCCAATGATGCAATAGATGAAGAGCAACCCATTGGTGGTAACAATGTTTTTCATGCTAAGAATGAGGTTGAGGAGGTTTCTTCTGCCACTGACATTGCTAAAAAAAGGCTCCTTAGTCCTTGACAAATCTCCCAAGTAACCTAAACCAAGCACAAAAATTGTTATCCAAGAACACATCACAAAGGAAAAGTTCAATCACATTCACTCATCAATATGCAAAGATAACAAGCTTTTATGTAAGAAAACAATGGTGTAGACGAGCAATGGTGTATAAGGAATGGCAACAAGCTTTTTATATAGTCTATGATAAAAGAGAAGTATGGTTTAGATGATGACAATTTTGTTTAGGTCAAAGTTCATCAATGCTTACTCGACAAAGAGAAGGGAATATATTTAAATAGTTAAAAATGTGCCTGGGTGCAACTTTACAATGGTCATGGCGGTTCAACTCGATACTCATAAACATCCGTAGGCTTAACCATATGGTTGCATTCCACATGGAGCCTTGGTTCCATCATGGTACCAAAGGAGATGCAGTCGTTTTTATATCGTTGTAGACCATGCCATCAAGGAACACCTTATCAAGAAATAAGATGCTGAAGAGTATATATATGAGATGCAATTATAGCAACATTCATAAATACCGTAATATGAGTCAAGTCGAAGATTATATAGAATATGCTTAATGTCCTGCTAAAAGTTTGTATTAGTTATTTAAGTATCATAACGATTTAAATGAAAAACTAAATATTATAGATCTTGTTGTGAGCTATAATGTTTGTGTCAATTATATCTCTTTGTCTCCATATAAAAAAGATACAACTTTTCTAAGGTGACAAGTCTTGGTGCATAAGTCAGTGAAAGTTTGTATCATTTTATAAATAATTTTAATGAACACAAATGAAAAAAACTCAAAACCACAAAGTTGTAGATTCATCGACATATATAGTTTCCATATAAAAGATCATATTCATTTGCTCTGTATGAAAAAAAGATATGCTTTTTTTCTCTAAAGTGCAAGGATAGCCTTGTCACACCAATCTTAATGCATGACAAAATAGAGTTATCATGCCAAGTGTGACAAGCTTTATATGTACGCTCAAAGACTCCTTCTACATGCTCTAGATAGAGTTATCATGCCAACATGAGTGGCGTGACAAAGCCTTGTACATTTGAATATGCGCTAGTCGTACATGCTCCAAATAAAGTTGTCATGCCAACATGAGTGAAATGGAAAGCTTTACATGTGGAAGTGGAAGTACATGCTCTAACTAGAGTTGTCATACCAACATGAGCAAAGTGATAAGCTTTACACGTGGAATATGTGCCATTAGACCCTTTCTACATGCTCCCATATGACACACATTGTCACACTAATGTATGTGACACGACATAGTGATTTTGCCAAGCCAAACGACTCTATCATGGCCATGATTTTTAAGGCAGTAAGTCGAGACGCGGCGACCCGCCAATTCGAGTCGACTAGGCATTTATGGCGCTGGCAAGGAGCCGTGAATCCAAGGGACTAATCGGCCGAGAAGAAGGAGGGAAGACTTGAATCGAAGCAAAGGAGGCTCAAATCGACGAAGGGAGGAGTTATTAACAGAGAAGAGGCGGAGCGGCTGCGCCGCCAAGAACATGTGTGCGCCCTCCGTTCCCCTGCTTCTTTAATTTGCGCACGGGAGACGGGATAGGGACTTGCGGAAGCTGTAGGCCCGCGATTTCCCGCCAGCGCCAACTTCCAGCGGTCTCCTTCGCGCGCAAATCTCCCACGTATCGTTTTCTTTCGCTCGCACAATTCCTGCGGTCGCTCTCGCCCCTAATCCCCTCCAATTCGCTCATGTGTCGTCCGCCTCAGGCCGCTCCAGGTTTAAACGTCACCAAATCGCGCCTAGGCGATGACTATTACCGCAAGACGGACGCCATACGCCTTGAGGAGTGGCCGACGCCCAATTTAAAATCGCGACGGGACAACCAGGCGACGACTTAAAAAGCATGAGCGTGGCACACCTTGTCCTACCAACACATATACTTTGGTATAGTGATTTTATCACATCACAAATTATTTTTCTAAAAAAATACGTATTAGTTACAATTTTATTAATTAATTTAAAAGAATTAGAATCCTCTCCACAGCGAAATCACCTCTTTCTTAACCTAGATCCCCATCTTCTCACGAGTACGCCTATCTCCCTCCCATCCAGACCAGACTACCCTCCCCACGCCACCATGGCCTCCGCCGAAATCCCCAACTCCAGCCCCGACGCCACCAACCCCGCCGCCGCCACCGGCCCCGACCTCTCCTCTTCGCCGCCGCTCCCGCCGCGCAAGCGCCGCCTTTCACCTTCCGCATCCCCCACGCGCTCCGCGTCACGCTCTCGGTCCCCCCGCTCCCGCTCCCCGCGCGGCCGCCGCTCCCGCTCCCGCAGCCGGAGTCGGAGCCGCAGCCCGCAGTACCTGCCCGATGGCAAGCGGCGGCGGCACAACGACCTTAACGTGGAGGCGTGCCGCGACTTCCTGCGCGACAGGTGCACCCGCTCCGACCTCGAGTGCAGATACGCGCACCCTCACAACTCCGTTTCCGTCGACCGGTGCGTGCGCACGAGATCCCGCCTCCTCTTGCGCTTGTAGTAACAGGGTTTCCTTTCTAATTTTGGTTTTGTTTGCTGCCCGTGGGATTTGGTCAGGGACAATAAGGTGACGGCGTGCGCGGATTCTCTGAGGAACAATTGCTTCCGGGGGAGGACATGCCGTTACTACCATCCGCCTCCACATATCCAGGAGTACGAGCTCATTTCTCCATCCTTGGCTGTTCGATTCGTTTGGTTTTGTTTGCTGGTTAATGGTGAACTGTGTCTCGTTTCATGTTTGTCGAAGGTTAGAAGCACGAGTGACAGATACTTTGACTGTGAGCCCATGAAGACTGCAGAGTATAATATAACATATAAATTTGAATTAACAGCTTAACAATGCCCCTTTTACATTGTGCTAACAGCTGATGCAAACTGCAAATGGCTAACAGCATTTTTCCTTTACAACATTGCTTCGTGAGAAAAGCTACTGATGACTGAAACACATGGCCTATAGGTTGTTTTAAGTCCTTGTCATAGTGTAGTAATCTAACTCCTCTCTATTTCTGCATAGCACGTTCCATTCAATCCCATGAGCTCCCTGACTTGGAAATTCCGCTGTTAGCCCTCCCGCTCTCCTCTTTCTTAAAAAAAAAAGTTACTCCATAAGTACAGCAGCATACCCCATAACCACCTTTTCTGTTGTTTTGGGAAGCCTGCAGAGTGTGTTCTGCTTGACTCTGATCGAAGACAGTCTTAAAACTTGACTTGGATGAACTTGTAGAGTGACATGCAAACTGCAATTATCCTGTGAGAGCACAGGAAGATTTTTAGCTGCACTTCTGATTCCACTGCTTTTATTTGCTTCTTTGTTTTAGGCAATTGCTGAGATCAATTGGTGTGGAAGACCCAAAGGTGAAGACGGTAAGTTTGTTATATTTTTATTGGGTAATAACATGGATCTGACTGCCCTTTCCTGAAAGTTTAAAATTCCTTTCTATTTAGTGCCATCTGCTGACTAAGAGTAGAATTGATGCCTACTCCCTCCATCCCTTAAAAAAATTCGTTTTGGACATGATTTAAGATACCAAGCAGTAATTAATTAAAGTCTATTTTCCCCTGTTTACAACAACAACAACATAGCCTTTTGTCCCAAGCAAGTTGGGGTAGGCTAGAGATGAAACCCAAAAGAGACGAGAAACAGGGAGACACATAGAGGGACATAAATGGCACGAGACAAAAAGATGTCACGGTTCAGGTACGTTGATTGCCAATCTCCAAGCGCTCCTGTCCATAGCTAAATCCTTGGAGATATTCCACTCCTTAAGATCTCTCCTAACGGACTCGTCCCAAGTTAGTTTAGGTCGACCTCTACCGCTCTTTACATTATCGGGCCGCTTTAGAACTCCACTACGCACCAGCGTCTCAGGAGGCCTCCGTTGGACATGTCCAAACCATCTCAACCGATGTTGAATTAATTTCTCCTCAATTGGTGCCACCCCAACCCTATCCTGAATATCGTCGTTCCGGACTCTATCCCTCCTTGTGTGCCCACAACACCAACGCAACATACGCATCTCTGCTACACTCAATTGCTGGACATGTCGCCTTTTTGTAGGCCAACACTCAGCACTGTATAACATCGCCGGACGAATCGCCGTCCTATAGAACTTACCTTTCAGTTTCTGAGGCACCCTTTTTGTCACAGAGAACGCCAGAAGCTTGACGCCATTTCAGCCAGCCGGCTGAAATTCTATGCCTAACATCTTCATCAATGTCTCCATCCTTTTGTAGCATCGACCCTAAATACCG
The DNA here is from genome assembly GCA_038087645.1 of Saccharum hybrid cultivar R570. Lineage (NCBI taxonomy): Eukaryota > Viridiplantae > Streptophyta > Magnoliopsida > Poales > Poaceae > Saccharum > Saccharum hybrid cultivar. Next base: position 599,368 of record JAQSUU010000508.1, read on the forward strand.
AAAAGTATCATTCTTGGCCACCACTTGCCCATCGAGGCTAACGTCTCCCTCCTCGTGCCTAGTCGCGCTGAAATCGCACCTCATGTACTCGGTCTTAGTCCTACTAAGTCTGAACCCTTCGACTCTAACGTGTGCCTCCATAGTTCTAACTTCCTATTAACCCCCGCCCTACTGTCGTCAACTAGCACCACATCATCAGCAAAGAGCATACACCAAGGGATATCACATTGTATGTCCCTTGTGACCTCATCCAACACCAAAGCAAATAAATAAGGGCTCAAAGCTGACCCCTGATGCAGTCCTATTTTAATTGGAAAGTCACTGGTGTCGCCATCACATGTTTGGACAAACGTCACCACATCCCTGTACATATCCTTGATGAGGGTAACGTACTTAGTTGGGACTTTGTGCTTTTCCAAGGCCCACCACATGACATTTCTCGGTACTTTGTCATATGCCTTCTCGAGGTCAATAAAGACCATGTGCAAGTCCTTCTTCTGCTCCCTATATCTCTCCATCAATTGTCGTAATAAGAAAATCGCCTCCATGGTCGACCTACCAGGCATGAACCCAAACTGATTTTGGGTCACATGTGTCACTCTCCTTAGGCGATGCTCGATAACCCTCTCCCAGAGCTTCATTGTATGGCTCATCAACTTAATCCCACGATAGTTAGTACAACTTTGAACATCTCCCTTGTTCTTGAAGATAGGTACTAATATACTTCTCTATTCTTCAGGCATCTTGTTAGACCGAAAAATAAGGTTAAAAAGTTTAGTTAACCATACTATCGCTCTGGCGCCTAGGTATCTCCACACCTCAATGGGGATACCATCAGGGCCCATCGCTTTACCTCCCTTCATCCTCTTCAAAGCCTCTCCGATCTCTGCCTCCTGAATTCTCCTCACAAAGCGTCTGTTGGTATCGTCAAATGAGTCGTCCAACTCAAGGGCAGGACCCTCATTCTCCCCATTAAACAGCTTGTCGAAGTACTCTCTCCATCTGTCCTTGATCTCCTCATCCTTCACCAGAAGTCGATCTGTCCCATCCTTGATGCATTTTATTTGGTTGATGTCTCTTGTCTTCCTCTCGCGGATTCTAGCCATCTTATAAATGTCCTTCTCCCCTTCCTTCGTGCCTTGCCGCTGATAAAGCCATCATACGCCTGACCTTTTGCTACACTCACAGCTCGCTTTGCAACCCTCTTCGCTATTTTATAGCTCTCGATGTTGGCTACACTCTTGTCATGGTGGAGACGCTTGAAACACTCCTCCTTCTCCCTAATAGCCCTTTGCACCTCGTCATTCCACCACCATGTGTCTTTCGCTTCCCGTTTGCCTCCCCTACTCACGCCAAACACTTCCGAAGCCACCTTCCGGACACATGTTGCCATCTTTAGCCACATGTCGTCGGCATCTTCTCCTTTCCAAGGCCCCTCGTCTAGCATACTCTCCTTAAACGTTTGCGCTGCTTCCCCTCTAAGCTTCCACCACTTCGTTCTCGTAATCTTGGCCCGTTTGTCCCGGTGGACACGTACCCGAAAGCGAAAGTCCGCCACCACAAGCTTATGTTGAGGGACAACACACTCCCCAGGTAACACCTTACAATCAAAGCAAGCACGTCTATCCCATAGTCACAAAGTTTCTGGGTCGATGGGGTCAAGGTACGGGGTCGCGGTACGTGGTACGCTACTTGCGAGAGATTTTTACACTTCGGGTCGAAAATGAACCCGTGAACCTGGGTCGGAGTCGATGAACCTGGGTCGAGGGTCGAAGGTGGTGAGCCCGTTTTATGTGACTATGGTCTATCCTCTCTCCTTGCAAGGATAAAGTCGATCTGGCTCGAGTGTTGTCCACTACGAAAGGTTACTAGATGAGATTCCCTCTTCCTAAAGAGGGTGTTCGCTATCAACAAGTCATAGGCCAGCGCGAAGTTCAAAACATCCTCCCCCTCTTGATTCCTACTACCATACCCGAACCCCCCGTGCACCCGCTCGAAACCTACATTAGTCGCACCAACATGGCCGTTGAGGTCTCCTATAAAGAGTTTCTCGCTGATAGGCATGGTACTAACCATGCTATCAAGATCTTCCCAAAACTGCTTCTTGGTGCCCTCGCTAAGACCTACCTGAGGGGCATAGGCACTGATCACATTCAGAGCCGAATCTCCAACTACCAGCTTGACCAAGATAATCCGGTCGCCTTGCCTCCTAACATCAACGACTCCATCCTTAAGGCTCCTATCGATCAAGATGCCTACACCATTCCTACCCGATGTTGTCCCCGTGTACCAAAGTTTAAAGCCAGTATCCTCCACCTTCTTCGCCTTCTGTCCCTTCCATTTAGTCTCCTGAACGCATAGAATATTTACACGCCTTCTAATTACTGCATCGACTAGCTCTCTTAGCTTACCCGTTAGGGACCCTACGTTCCAGCTACCTAGACGAATCCTAGTTGGCTCGGCTAGCTTCCTTACCCTTCGCACCCGTCGAGGGAAGTGCGAAGACCCTTGCTCATTTTTCACTACACCCGGGCGTAGATGTAGCGCGCCACTAAGGTTGCGACGGTCCGACCCTTGCTCATTTTTCATCGTACCCAGGTCACGATACGACGCGCCACTAAAGGGATGACGACCCGGCCCTTGCCCATTTAACACCACACCCGGGTTCCGATGTAGCGCGTCGCTAAGAGGGTTACGCCCCAACGAATCTCTTGTGGGTTTCAAATCCATGAGAGTGGCTGTTTTTTTTACTGTTGGTTCGCCAGACCTTAACACACCCTCCTCCTTTACCCGGGCTTGGGACCGGCTATGTTGAGACAACTTAAGAAAGTCTTCCAGTCAACATAGGCGGAGTTCTATTTTCCCCTGTTTGTCCTTATCAAATGGACTGCTGGGCATCCATTCAACGAATAACTCTCTGTGTCTGACTGGTTACGGAGGTGCACTCTATGGCTAGCGGTGCGGGTTCGATCCCACGCTTGCTTCTTTTTGTTGCATGGACAATGGACTGCTTACTTTTTTTTCCTTTGCGTTTTTTTTGCATGGTGTATTTTTGTAGCAAGGACTGTTTTTTTTTGCATGCGCGCCGCACTCGTACGTAGACATGCAAGTTGCATGCAGCACTTGCACCTATTTTTTGTGAGCATACAATAGACTTGCAAGTTGAGCTCGCCCGCTCCTATTTTTGCATTTCGCTCGGCTGCGTACCGTGTGCGTACTCGTATTTTTGCAGGCGCGCGTACTTGTATTTTTACTCGCACAGCGTGTTGGCGTGCGTATGTACTCGTATTTTTGCTTGCGTGGCATGTTGGTGCGTTCGAGTATAGCAAGCGATGGGATTTGTAAACGAAGAAGCTGACTCCTTGCTGCGTTAATGACTCGCTGGAAATGAAGAGGCCGCGCCACCGCAGGGGCAAAGTCGTCTCAAGTCACTGTGGACCACCCAAAACGAATTCCTTTGTGAAAAATGTCAAAAGCTCCATAACGAACTGTTTTAAGAGATGGAGGGAGTATGTGCTTAAAATGATAACACAAATTATATATCAGGGTTTATACATTTTGTTTTGCCCTGTGTGACCTAGTAACATATATCCTTTTGTTGAAATTCGTGGAAGAGGTGGTGTCAACAATGTTGAACCTATCTTGTAGAACAATGTCTGAAGGCCTGCTTAAATTAGATGCCATTGTAGCAGCTATGCTGATTTATCTATCTTATAACAGTAATCTGCTCTGCATATAACATTTTGGATTGCCAACTTACCAATTTTTTTATGAAACTTCAGCAGATCTGTAGAGATTTTACATGTGGGAAGTGTTCAAGATCAGCAAATGAGTGCCGATTCTTGCACCATTCATCTGTTGAAGATGTTGCGATTGTAAGTGTACCTCATTGAAATTTGTGTATTATTATTATTGCTATAAATTGCCTATCAAAATACAACTGAGAACAGTTTTCTCTGTACTTAGAGCAAGAACATCGTCTATTTCTAACTGATTCCCACATTTGGCACTTCCTAACTCTTAAAAGGTATTTTGGCTGATTTAGTTTTTTTCTACTTTGTTTCTGTGACAGGTTTGCCAAGATTTCTTGCGTGGACAGTGCAATCGCATAGCATGTAGGTACTCTCATGTAGTAGCACATCCAGTGCCACCAATGAGCCATGTTCCTATGCCATACCCTGAGATGGTATGTACTTCTGCTGAATACATTCCCACATGTTACGCTGTTACTTTTTATGGAAAGAGTTTTTTTTATCTATTCTTCATATTTTTAGTAACACAGTGCTCTTTGGAGAACTGAGAAGCTTACCGTTCTTTTGCCTGTATTTTTTAGTGGAGAGTGTTCATCTTTGCATTATGTATTATTAATGTAAATGTAAGATGATTTATCATGAGTAACATACTGTGTATCCCTTTTTATGCATTATTCCGAAGCTTTACATGCCACCACCACCACCACCACCACTTGGAGTACCAATGATGGGGCCTTCACCTCCCATACTATTTGCTGGTACATAACGCGCAATGATCAGTTTCCCCCTTGTACTATTATTGTTGCTTTTGACATTTAATGAACTTCCCTGAAAAACATACTCCTCTGAAAACACAGATAATAAGAACAGAGTTGAAGTTTGTAGGGACTTCTTGAAGAACATGTGCAATAGGGAATCCTGCCGGTTTGCACACCCTGAGACACATACAACGGTTAGTATTTGTGCCTCTTCTTTGCCTTTTTCTGCTAGTATGCAAGCTACTAATTTGCAAGCTTCATTTTATGTTTCTAATTGGCCAGGCCACGAGCGCCAATGTTGAAGTATGCCGTGATTTTAAACGAGGAGAATGCAATCGACCTGCCTGTCGCTATTTCCATCCATTTACAAGCTGAAGTTTTCTGTTAGCTAAAGTAAAGTAAATTATACCTTGTTTCCGCTTTTTTAATACAAAATTTCAAATGGCTGCCAATACATATAGATGAATGAATGCTCCCCTAGGAACACCTAGGTACAGATTTAACTTTAACCTCAATTCCTTGTAGATCAATTTTGCCCATTCAAACCAGCTAGAGCAATATAGAGTTTATTAGGATTGGCAATTTTTGTCATTTGGGTAAATTAACATATTTTCAATGAAATGCAACTTTTTATCCGACCTGAACAGGCACTGTTCAAGTGATCTACTGTTTGATCAGCTTCATTATCTTTTATTCCGCATCAATTCTTTTCCTTCTGGGAAAGCTCTTCTGCTAGGTTTGTTATTTAGATGCATGAACCACAACAATGGCAGATGACCTCTTATATCAGTCCACTGTTTTAGAATTTATTACTAGTTTATGCTGTTGGGCTGTTGATAAAATTAGATGGTCTGATCTTCTCCTGCATATTTCTCTCCCATGGTCCCACAAACTAATTTCCTCAGTTTAGTTAATAAACTAATGACTCATTAAATGTGAAGAGTATCTTTCAAGCGGCACTACTATTTATTTTGATAACCGGGTTATCTGACATGTATCATGCATAACCGTTGGGTCTTAAAAGGTCTAAGAATCAAAATAGCTGTCGTTATATGATTTTCCATTGAGAATTCATCAGTGTCAAAATCTATTCTGTTTTTTTCCCCTTTATTACTGAACCAGAACCTGCAGGCAAGTCCCCACATTTAGTTTTCAGTCTTATTTACAGTGCTTGTAAGCTGTCTTTAACAGATGGGTACTGCTTGTTTCCTCAGCTTGAGTGCTCTGCCCAGCGCCGCTGCCACCGCTGTGCTGCTGCTGCTGCCGCCGCCGCCAATTCTGCTTCTGCCACCAAAGAGCTGCTGCGCTGGCTGTTGCGTCGCTAAGGTGCCATAGAGCATGGAAGCCGTAGAAGGTGCTATGTATGCATGGAATAAAAGATACTATCATCCTGTGATATTCAGATGGTTGCTTGAACTTGCTTGACTCAACGGTTGAGTAGCACCCCTTCATTACGAGGGCTGTGTGTGTGGCTATGTATTTGTTGTCTTAAAGATAATTATGACGTGAGCTCATTTGGTGTCTGCACTTTTAATCGGTGGACAAAATATTGACCCTGTGTTTCATGACGGCCTGCATCTGGTTCAAACAGGCACCGCCAGAGGACAATATGCTGATGTGCTTGTGTTGCTAAACTAGAAATATAGTACCAGCCACCAAAGCTTATTGAAACGGAAAGGTATGTGAAAGGAGCGTGCCATTCTGCTGCTGCTCGAATGCGGGCGGTCTACGGGTATGCGATTGTAAGCATGTGCTATGTGGACACAAATTCAGACATGCAACGGTTTTATGGGTAGCTTGAATTGAAGCCTAGCTGTGCCATGGCCACATTCGCTTGCCTTATGAGTCGTATGTTTTCAGCGAATAAACATTATTTTTTTTCACAACAAATCAGTGAACAATACTTTTAGTCATGGTTTTTCCGCGAAGTGAATAGGGCATCTTTGCCGATTGGGGTTGCACTCTGGGAAATGCTATGCTTGCCCTTGTAATCTATGCATGACTTTTAAAGTCGAGGCTCCTGGCCGGGTGCGTCACACTTATATGTTACTGTTCTCACAACAGTGTCTTAAAACAGTAGGCCCGCTAATACAGTACCGGGTTCTATGAACAGTATAAGCCGCTAAGAAACAGTAAAACCCGCTAAGACGCCGTAAAACCTGTTATGAAATAGTAACATCGTTAAGCACACAGTATAACCTGTTACTAAAACAGTATCAAACTCGCTAAAAACAGTAACAACCCGCTAACAAATATCGACAAAACAGGGGGGAAAAAGGCTCTCCTGCTAGTATAACTAGATAAGCATGCTGCTTCTCTGTGACTGAGCTTCGCTTGCAGCTGCTGGATTTGAATCATGGTTATGAGATTGTATTACTGTAGTAATATTGCAGCGCCAACTTTTTTTTTTGACTTGGTTACCACTAGCTGCAGTAGATTTGGTGTGCCGCTGCTTTTTCTATGACGACACCAGATAGCGTCACAGGAAAAAGCAAGCACGGTCAGGGCCGTTCTCGTTGTCGCCGCCGCTTTGTTTGGATAAGGTGACGCGAGAGCACGAGAGAAAGGCCGATTCATCTGCAGTGTCACTCCGGCGTCGACGACGCCTCGCCGAGCACGAGCAGGGAAATGACATCGGCTACTATTTATACGTCATTGCTTAAGTAACGTGACGACCGGATCCATGGACTCACTGCCGTCGATCCCTTTTGTTTAGATTTATCTCTTGCAAGTTTGATAGGTTTACATTTATTTACATTATATATTTTGTCTCCCATTATTTTGTTCATTAAGATATGTGATGTCGATGAGGCATCGACATCATGAGTGTAAGCTGCTGAGGTCGACTGAAGCTGTTTCTCTGTTTGCATTGGCAAGGCAAAGCCGCGGTTTGAGCTCTGCAAACGTAACGATGCCGTATTTTGAAAAGCCAAGGACAGCTGTTTGAGCTCCGAGTAATAGCATGCCTGTTTGTACAGACTTTTCCGTAGCGACACCTGTCTGGGGCCTCGTTTAGATGGGGTCAAAAGTTGAAAACTTTTCAAAATTTCTCATCACATTAAATCTTTGCACGTATGCATGGAGCATTAAATATAGGCAAAAAAAACTAATTGTACAGTTTGCCTATAATTTAGGAGATGAATCTTCTGAGTCTACTTAGACCATAATGAGATAATAATTACCAAATACAAACGAAAGTGCTACGATATTTTTCGGATAATTTTTTTGCCATCTAAACAGGGCCTGTATATTAGTAGGATTATATATAGGGTCTCAAGGCCGGCTTACCGTTTGGAGGGTCAAGTCTTTGCAAGGCACGGGCATTTGACTTGCTCTGTCTGTCTGTCTGTCTGTCTGTCTGTCAGCAAAGAGCAGGGAGGTGCCTTGGCAGCAGTGAGAGGTGCAACACAGCAAGTCAGCAACCGGCGGCGCGTCCATGGTGGAGAGGGAAAGAGACGAGGGAGAAGCAGCCAGGGCCCAGACCAGTGGGCCACCGCAGCAGGAAGGAGCAGCAGAGGGCGAGAGGGACGAGAAATCAGGAGACGAGCGGGAGGAGGACGACGACGACGATCGAGACGACGGAGGCGTGGAGTGGTCGGAGATACGGCTCGCCATCGAGGAGCTGTCCCCGCAGGCCCGTCTCAAGCACGGCGGCTGCGGCAGCGGCGATGGCAAGACGGCCGTGTCGTCGCTGCCCACGCTGCGCTTCCTGGCGCTGTCGCACCTCCTCCTCCGCGTGCTCGGTGAGTTGCCATGCCATGCATGTATCTGTTCTTAATCTTGCATCTTGCCCTGAAACCTCCTCTATTTCTTGATCCTTCTGTTCTGTATATAGCCACTCACCAGCAGTATCATGCTTGTGCCTCTTGGCGGGTTGCTTCTGGATTCTGATGTTTTTCCTCTTACTGTTGCGTGGTGCGTGGTGTTTCTGTGTGCAGATAAGATCGGGCCGACCATGGCCGTGCTGAGGCTCGACGTCCAACGGAACATCGAGGTGAGTAAACAAGACCTGCTCTCGTCTCGTCTCCCGGATTAAGACTAGGAATAACAAGACAGCCCTTCATGGTTGCTGATACGGTAGATTATATACTATTAACGCTAGTAGTACTTGTTGCAAATACTACTACCTGCAACTGCAAGGCTGCAATTAGGCAGAGAGTGTCTGTCATCAGACGCCCCCCTACTTGCTTAAGCTACCTGCAAAAGGCTCCACTTGCTCTGCCTGATCATAGAAGACGAGAGAGCAAGTTTACCATAAAAGAAAGAAGAAAAGGTTGCAAGTTTGGATCCAACTGCAACATGAAATCGCATCTCGAAACTGTTTAGTGTGGTCCATGCAGGCAGCTTAGCCCAGGGGGGGACGGGTACGTCACTCATCCGCGTCCGCTTGCCCCTGTCCCGTGCCGACCACACGGCTACGCACCAATAGGACCGGGTTCGTTTGGCCGCATATATCGGGTTATGTCACGTCATGTCTGCCTATTTTTAGTCCCCGGCCGTAATTCACCATGTACAGTACTTACTAAAATAAATACTTACATGATTGGGACACACGGTTTTTTCGAGTTCCTAGCTACAGGAGTTATATACTGGGGATTCAATGAACTACTGGAAGAAACCAGTGCTCGCTTTAGAGCTCGGATCTGCGAGCTGTTTGGTTCCTATGCAGTAACGCAAACGTAGAGGCCAGCTAGTTTAAATCTTTTCCCGCCGGTAACATTTGCAGTTCAATTTCATTTACGTTTGCGTTTCCATTGGTAGAACCAAACAGCTCGCTGGTTCGTCGCACCATTTCCCCACCTTTCTTATCACCTCAGAGCGTGCGAGATCGAATCGCTGCAGCTCCATGATCCAAGCATGTCAGAGATTAAGCACACTGCAGTCTGCACACGGAAACGGCTGCACCAGGGACAGGGAGAAATGTGCGTGAACGGGTCTCTTTCTGACGCCTTAAAATTCTTGGACTCACAGACAACGATGGCTTTCAAGGGAAGAGGGCGGCGTCAGACAAATAAAGGCAATAGGATAGGAGAGGAGAGGATTATATCAGCGTAAATCTCCGCACCACTGAGCGCGGCTACGATGGACAAATTGCTTTGCTTTCGCGGGACGCCGGAGGCGGAGGGCGACCGGCGATGTACGACACGGATGGGCCCGTTACGTGTGCCGCGCACAGGCCTTCTCCTACTGCTCCAGTCACATCCGCCCACTGGCCGTGGCCGGCCCGATGCAATTTTTGGCCGGCAGTTCGTGTCCCGTCCCTTTCGCGATTGGTGTCTCTCCTCTCCTATCTTTACCAGAAGCTGACGCTTTTGTCATCTTTATTGTTTTCCATTCCATCCAAAGATAAAGATGAGGAGGGCGAGCGAGCAGGGTGTCTGTAGAGGTAAAATCTTCTATTACTCCTAGACTAGACTTGTAATTGTAAGCAAAGGACGTCCTGATGGAGATTGCCAATGCAAGTGGGCTAAGGATTGTCTTGTTTGGCAGGAAAGATGAGAGCTATATGCTGGGGCAGGCCTGTCCAATGAACTTCTATTATTGGCTACTTCAAATCAAAGTAGGAGCACCAAATGTGGATCGAGTGCCATAATCCATTTCTCGTTGTAGACTTGCAGTAGTTCAAAAGTTTATCCACACACACGCATGGTCATGGCTGAGGATCATTATTGTATTGCGCCATGTGTAGCTTATCTTTTTCGAAATGTTCTCTTACTTTTGGGGTCGTAGGATTTGAATTTCATAGCTGAAACGCCATTCAAAAATGCTCTTTCTGCCTTCTTTTTATCTCTCTAAAACATACAAACTGGAAAAAGAAAAACCCTGAACGACAGTGGAGGATGATGCCTGTTGCATGCAGAGGTTGCAGGAGCTGTACCTGTTGGACCCAGCCAAGTTCTCGACCCTAACGGGGGTAGTGGAGAAGGAAGTCAAGGAGGGCACTGCAAGGAAGGTCGATAGCTGCGCAAGGGCTGTCCTGTGGCTTGCTAGGTAAAACAAAACAACCACATCATCAGGAGTTCACACCAGTCTTCGTTCTTAGCTTAGCTCGTGCTGCGAATGCAAGCTACTTGTGTAAATTAAAGGCACGTATTCTCACTTGTAATGCATCTTATTTTCTGCTTTCGCCAGATCCATGGATTTCACGATTGCGCTGTTACAGAGCTTAGAGGAGGACTCTGAGCAGCAGCAGAGCCTCATGCAGCTTGTCGAAGCCGCGTACGAAGTCAGCCTGAAGCCATGGCATGGCTGGATCTCTTCGGCGGCGTGCAAGGTCGGGGATCACACTGAATCCTTTGATTGCTACTGTACCTACCATGCACCTGTGTGAAAAATATATGCCGACGAATGAACTTGGATTAGTTGGCGCAGTTATGTTCTGAACCTCTGATAATAACTTGATCGATTCGACTACATTTGCAGATAGCGCTGAAGCTCATCCCTGAGAGGAAGGTCTTCACCAGCATGCTGCTGGGGATGGGACAAGAAGACTGCTCTGCTCTCAAGGATGAGATCAGAAGGCTCGCGTCTCTGCTTCGGCCCTTCCTTGATGACATCCACTCCATGATGGTTAGCGCTGCTGCTGCTGCTGCTGATCTCATTCACGGCATAAAAAGTTATTCTCTAGTGCTGAACCTGATTCTCTGATCACTGCATAGTAGTGCTAACATAACATCACCATCTCTAATCCGATGCCGCGTTTTCGCAGGCCAAGTTCAGACTGGACAGGCTCAAGTCGACGTGATCCATCCATGGCGAGCCCAAGCCATGGACCCCGTGCTTTGCTCTGTGAATATTGCCCTGGTTTAATTTGTCGGTGCTGTAGCCTGTAAGAGGTTCCAGCCCGTCTTGGAGTTGCATTGCTAGCTGGTCTGTAGTCTGTACATAGGTCTTGCTTGTAGTTGTAGGGTATTAGACTGTAAGATCTGCATGCAGGGCCCTTTTTTTGGTACAAATTTATACCTGAAGCCCTGAACCCTTGTTTGGATCGCTTCTCCCAGCTCCCGAACGATGTGGCTTTCGGGGAGACCCAGGAATCGGTTTCAGGACGATCAGGTTCGTCGGCACGTCAGGTGTACGTGGCGCGCCGCCGGTGCCGCACGGCGTGTCAGCAGCGCTGGCCTGGCCTGCAGACGTGAGGAGAGACTGCAGCTGAGTGCTGCCACAACTAGGCGAACAAATTCGATCCGCAAAATCTTAGGGAAGGTTTCGTTGAAAGCAAAAATCTTAACGAACGAAGCGTTCTGTTTCTTCAGCGAGCTGGAGCTTCTTGGAGCCCTATGCCAAAGGACAGGGACCTAAATTTGCATGGCACTGCTACCGTCCGGACGGACGCCCGCGTCTAGACGCCCCCCTGCTGCAGTTCGTTTTCCCGTGTCCACGCATGGGCCCGCGTCAGCCGGACGTTGCTCGCCCGTGCTTGCATCTCGCAGCCACGCGGCCCCCTGCCCGTCGAACGTCGCCCGTGCCGCACTCCCTCTAGCTTCCCATGCGTATCCCATGTGTAACATCCAATCCATTTTTAAAACATGATGCAACACTTGCAATATTAAAAAAAGACAGTTGAAACACTTGAAACATGCATTTGAAACAATTGCAAAAACACTTGAAAACAATTACAAACATACACAACATCTAGATAAAACACTTCCAAGATATGTGTGAAAAGCTATGCAGCATCCAAATAAACACTCTTGCAATATAGTCTCAAAAACAGATGAAACATTAGAGACAAACTTGAAACATGCATATATAACCATTGCAACATATGCAACATTCTAATCTACATTTGCAACATCCGTATAAAACTCTTACAAGATACCTCCGAAAACATTTGAAATGTGAGCTTGCAACATGCATCATATCCCGGTGCAATCTCCTCCGCCGTTTGCATCAGGGCGCCATAGCCAAAGCAGCAAGCGAGGCTGGAGGGCCTCCGCACCGGGGCCTGATGCTTCACCTTGAGCTAGTGGCGCCTGTCGATGGCATCGGGCCAGGTGAGTGGCGGAGCAGGAGCAACGGGCACGGGCGGTGGAGCAACGGAGGAGCAGCGAGACAGGCACACAAAGCAGGAGCAGCAGGGCGGGCGCACGGAGCAACTTAGGGCAGCGGGGCGGGCGAAGGAGGAGGAGCAGGAGCAGCACGGGGCGAGCGGCAGGAGCAACGGAAGGAGGGCTGCGGAGGAGAAGGAGCAGCGCGAGGTGGACGGGAAGGGGACGAACACGATTTTTATTGGATTGGCTGGTCTACAGACCCAGGCATGCGGAGTTCGGACGGGGCAGACGCCCACGTCCTATCATTTCCGAAATTCACACCCCTGATGAACTTGAGGATTTGAAATCTTCTAAACCCAGGCACGTGCATTGACAGACCATCGACCATCCTATGGATGTGCACTGCTCCCATCAACTTTCTGGACCTCAATGGTCTTCCAGCGTGGTTACCGTGGAGTAGGTCTAGACCATTACAAAATTGTAGCATTTACTAACGGACTCCCTCTGTCTTTAAATGTCGTTTTCGGTTTTCATGCCACAAGTTTGACTCGATTTGTAAAAAATACGTGCAATATTTTTATCTTCAAATAAATTTATCAAAAAACTAGATTCAAAGATCTATCCAATGATACCAATTATGTACTATAAATATTAATATTTTTTAATATATATTTTGTTAGAGTTTTTTCGGGAAGCGAAAGCGACAAATATTTAGGGACGGAGGGAGTATCGAAGTGTCAATGTTGCCTGGACTATGGTAACCATTCCAAAAGATAAAGGGGGTCTTGAGTCAAAAATCTATACTTGCAAAATGATGCCCTTCTAGGTAAGCAGTTGGCCAAATTTTATAACAAAGTAAATGTACCTTGGGTACACTTGATCTGGTCTACATATTATAATTAAAAAGTGCCTCACCTTGTTTCACCAAGGGGCTCCTTTTGGTGGAAGGATTTGCTTAGCCTGAGTACAGCTTTCAAAGGAATTGCTACATGCACAGCAGGAATTGGGAACACAGTCAGCTTGTGGGATGACAACTATTTGGAGCAGGCACTTGCATCCAAATTCCCAATGTTGCAAACATATGCTAAACAGAGCACTCTTTCTCTACAAAAAGGTTATCAGGAAGAAAATTGTATTGATCTCTTCAGGTTGCCTCTTAACCGAGCTGCATATAATGAATTCATCATTTTTGATCAGATCATCAATGACCAGAACCTCCTCTCTGATCAAAAGGACACATAGACTTTCATCTGGGGATCTCTCTACTCTTCTGAGAAATACTACAAGCAACATTTCAAGTCACTCACACCCCCTAGACCCATGCAATGGATTTGGAAATCAAAGTGTGTACCAAAAATTAAGTTCTTTGCTTGGCTGCTTCTCAATGATAGGCTGAATACCAGGAATATGTTAAGACGTCGACACAAACATTTGGATGAAGGTTACAGCTGTGCACTGTGTCTAGATAATGTTGAAGAGACATTAGAACACCTTTTCTTTGAATGCTCAACTGCAGTTTCCCTCTGGTTCTGCATTGGCTTCGTTTGGGATATGCAGGGAAGTATTTTTTCAGATGATAGAGTGCCAAAGGAGTATGTTGCAGTTGCCTTTCTTCATGGAGGTGTTCATGATAGCAGCATGGTGCATCTGGAATGAGCGCGATGCTTGGATCTTCAATGGAAAGATGCCTTCCTTGGCTGCTTGGAAGCTTTCTTTCGCAACATTTGCACAAAATCAGTCCAGTCTTCCACCTGTCTGTAATGAATTGGCTCAGCAGTTTGTAGATTTTTCTCCCTTGCTCCTCTAGGCTCTTCTTTAGAGGGTCTTCTCTTTAGTTAGCTCTTGGCTAACTGCTCTGTAAGTTTTCCTGTCTTGTACCTTTTGTTTTAGTTAATATATTTGGTGCTATGCTGCGGAGCAGTTGCTCCACAGTTTCTCTTCAAAAAAAAAAGTCATTGGTTTAAATTAAATTATCTCCCTTTACCTTTTAGATTGATGTGAAGTGACAGCCCACAGGCTGTTTCTCATCTGAGCATTCGGAGCAGAATTCCGGATCAAACGAAGTTTTGCGTGTTGTTCCATTTTTATATAAGTAGCCCGCTGCGGTTTACTCTTCATTTGATTATAAGTCGACGCTGAACAATTGGAGCATTCTGACTTATCACCAGGGCGGTGCCATTTATAGCAAATCAAAGCCAAAAAAAAAAAGGGGGGCACCACACGAACGAAACATAGAAGCGAGAAGAAACAGAGAGGAAAAATTTGCATGTTTTATACTCTGCCCCTAAATCGAATTTGTTATTACCTATTAGAAAGGGTCGAATTGCAAGTCTGCAACTCCACCTTCCAAAAATCCATTGCATTGCATCTACCACTGCTTTCGTTGAGCTGCAAGCTTCTAATAGTTGTGTGCTGGTTGTTCAGTTGTTGTTCTCACCCTGGTCAGCGTTGGTCATTCCTGTTGTTTCTTTTTTTCTTCTTGCCTTCTTTGTACCTTTTTTTTTTGCTTCGGTTAATCGAAAAAACTCTGCCCTATTTAATGAAATATATGTTCTTTTACCATTCAGTGAGTGAATTGCAAAAGGTCCGCACAATGAGTTGTGTGTGTTGAATGCTTACCGAAATTTCTACCTTGGGTGAAGTTCCAATGCATCTTCCACATAGCTTATTACTGAATGCTAACCAAAATTTCTTCCTTAATTAGTTGAAGTTGATATACATCTTCCACGACAGTCAGTACCAAGTATTAATATTAAAATTGCAACCTCTCAGAGTTTTTCATTAGACTTCCTATACAATCTTCATAATGTGTTATTAGATGTTCAGTGAAGTTGCTACTCATATGAATTTCAATTTACTATATGTTTCCATGTTTGTTAGGTAGTAAATACATCTAATTGCACAAAAGCACTACAACATGCTGTCTGCACTAAAATATCAATATCAATTGTGGTCTTGTTGTCTCCTTTGTAAGTGTAGAGGTTTTCTCTTCTTTCTTGTTGATTGTACTTGGCTCGTTCTCTATCAATACATGCCCGACATGCTCTTGTCGATGGCTCAAAAAAGGTATCTCATTTAAAAGTTACGACATAGTTTCTGCACAAGTTTCTACAAAATCCAACTTTTTGTTTATAAAATTGTGCTAAAAGGCAGTCATGAAACAATGTATAGTGCCACATATGTTTACGAATAATTCTTTGTCTAGTTCAATTTCTTTTGTCGGAGTTTTTTTGTGCATAGTTTTTTCTTCTTTTTATGACAGAACATTTTTTCACGAGCGTTTCTGTGATGGAACTTGCCAACTCGAGGTCAAGTTCTTTGACTCGAGGGGTGTATGAATTTTCATGATAGCCTGATAGGCGACACCGGACCATCGACACATCATATTTGTGGTGATTTTGTCAATCTCAAAATCTACTGTCTTCAGTATCTCGGAGATGTGAGGTGGGATGCATGCACATGCATGTGCATTTTCCAAGAAGATGTAAATGACTAACGTGTTGTTTGGTTCGTAGTATTGTAACACAAATGAAAAAAAATGTCGAAAGCTTTGATTCTACGTTTGTGTGGAGAATTTTATGGTGTTGTTTCCAAGACTAACACATCATGTAGAATGAATTGAAACTGAGATGAAACATCAACCATCAATGCATAGTTCATATAGTTTTATTATGGACATTTAATTTCATGACTCATATAAACTTTGTAGTCGTGCCAAGAGAGCTTCATCCAGGTGAAATTTGCTTATTCTCGCTTCTTAAAAACGTTATCATATCATCGAAAACATCTATATGACAGACAATTAAATAGAAATAAAACTCATATGGAACTTCTACTGAGACTAAGGCCTTATTTAGTTCCTCCGCAAAACTTTACACCCTATCATATCGGATGTTTGGAAACATGCATGGAGTATTAAATATAGACTAAAAATAACTAACTGTACAGATTGCATGTATTTTGTGAGATGAATTTTTTGAGCCTAATTAGCCTGTGATTAGACAACGTCGTGCTACAGTAAACATATGCTAATAACGGATTAATTGGTCTTAATAAATTCGTCTCATAGTTTACAGGCGAGTTCTGTAATTAGTTTTTTATTAGGATCTGAACACCTCTTCCGACATCCCATAAAATATCCGATGTGATGTTCTAAAACTTTACACCCCTATAACTAAACGAGGCCTGACCTTACTAAACAACACCTTAAAATCCCACGTGCAGCATGCAGCCTCTGATTGTTGGGGTCACCAATTTTTTCCTGGCAAAGAAAAAAAAGTTAGGTGCTAGTGCTAGGTGATCGTTGTTGGGTTGCGACGTGGCGCTTGCGCGTGGTGGGGTGCGGTGCGGCACCGCGGCGCGCGGACCGTTGTAACGGACTAACGGTTTTTTTTTCAGCAATGCCCGTGTTTAGTTCCCGAGCACCCGAATGTGTACTGTAGTAATTCGTTTGTATTCAGTAAAAATTGTTCAAACTTTGACTAATTAGGCTTAAAATGTTCGTCTCGTAAAGTACAATAAAACTGTATAATTAATTTTTAATTTTATCTATATTTAGTACTCTAGGCATGTCCCGTCATTTTGATGTGATGGGAATCTTTTTTTGCATAGTGAAATTTAGAGTAGAAATTAGCAACTATACCGGGACAATATACAACTTCATGTAGCGCCTGGGTTCCGCGTAACCAGAGCGCTTGATGACGTCGGTTTGACTTCTCTAGATTAGTCGGCCGCCGCCAGTTAACCGATGGCCTGTTGGCCTGTTTGCCTGTGCCGCAGCCGGCTCGCAGTGTCTCCGCTTCTTTTCCTCCCGGCCTGCGTTAAAAAAAATAATTAAAGACAAACGTGCAGTCAGGTCTCGACGCTTCCGCCTCCGTCTCTTCTTCATTGTGTTCACTTCGCGAAAAGTAGATAAAAAATTACTATAGTATTTTTTTTTTGTTATTGAGTAAAATTTATCCAATTATGTACTAACTAGGTTTAAAAGATTTGTTCTGATATTTACAGATAAACTATGCAATTAGTTATCTTTTTTACCTACATTTAATGTATCATGCATGCGTCGAAAAATTTGATGTGATGAATGAAAGAGAAAATATTTTGGGTTGGGATGGGAAGTGAACAAGCCAGTCTCCATCAGCAGCACCGCGTGCAGATTCCGCGCCCGGGGTCTCACGGCCGCCGCCGCTTTATCCTCTCCCTCCCCATTGCCACCACCGGCAGCCTCTTCAACTTGCTCAGCGGCGACGCTCGTGAATGCGGTGGCTTGCCGTGCCGCTGGCGGCGCCGGCGGATCCATGACGGAGAGGCGGTGATGGCGAAGGAGGTTGGGGTGCCGGCAGGCCCGGGGAGGAAACGCCTAGGCCGCGCTCAGCCTCATCTCCGCCGGTACGCATGGGCTCCCCTGGTCTACCTCGCCGTTGTACTCGAATACCTCGCCAGATCTCACGGCCATCCTCGGATACCTCGCCGCCGTCCTGAAGTACCTTGCCACCGGATCTCGGTCTATGTTCGATCTCCACCCTCTTCTCGATCTCAATATGAGTTTAGATATCAGTCTGACATGCATGGTTTTTTGGGCATTTATGCGAGAGGTAATTTTGTCTGTTAAGACTACCCGCAGCGGATACTCTAAAACGATACTCTAAAGCTTTGTAGTATGAATATAGAGTAAAAACTGCTGCACTGGATACTCTAAAACGATACTCTATCCTTTCTCTCACTCTATATTTAGAGTAGTACTGTGCTTACTCTATACTCTGTAGTGGCGGACCCCGCTAGCTAAATAAAGGAAAAAATGCTATAACTCACAAACCAAAAATTCAAATTAAATTTCGATTGCACCATTAAATTCGTCTCAATAAATCCTTCAAAACTATATCACACATGGATATATTTAGATAAAGTGACAAGTCGGTCCCACAGTGAATAGAGTGGATAGAGAATGATATAGAGAATGGATGGGTGCGGAAGAATTGAGTATAGAGGAGAGAATCTTGCTGACTAGGACGTATAGAGGATGATATAGAGAATGGATGGGTGCGGGTAGTCTAAAGGCATGTGTACTTATGAGGCAAAAAAAAAAAATTAAACATTTCTATAGCTGAAACCGTAAAGTAGGATTGGCCGATGACCTCCAAACCTTGCTGCCTATTTGAGCCCCATCTGCTTGGTATATAGCCCTTAGTTTTTCATTTCATACACATGCCAGCCCTATACTGGAAGCCCTCCGGCCTGGAACTGTAGTCACCAGCGCTTCTCCTCGATTTATTCTCTAGCCTGATTCAATTTCTTTTCCGAGGAGAAAATGAGGCACCATCAAATAAGAATTTTTCTGTCTGCTAAGTGATTTGAATTTCATCTCTTACTCGGCAATCGCAGCTTTCTGGTGTCCATTTGACAACCTGAAAGTCATTGGTCAGGACCACAGGGGTTATGCCAAAGCCCAGAGATTCATCAGAAAAAAAAGGTTAGTATGTCTGCTTATTTATGTGGTTATTACTGGCAGTTAGACTACCCACTTCTAGGCCATACTTGAGTGAACTTTATGATTACATGATTTATGGTTCAGCAGATTTTATAGAGATAGGTTAACTAAAGAGTCTAATTTTGGTCTCCATGCTGCTTCAAACAGTCTTTGCCCGTTCCTATTTTACCGCCTTAGTTTTCCAAGATGCCCATACTGCAAGTGCTGCATCCACATGTTCAAATTTCCCTTTTTGCATACAATAATGTCCTGTTTATATATATCTGTGCATGTTATATGTGTAGGGTACTTCCTATCAATAATACACATTTTTTATTATGCTATAGTTTGTACCTTTATAAGTGGCGAGAGAGCCAAACAAACAGGGCGAGCTGAGGCACTTTCTATTCTGCCAACCCAGTGATATTGCAATGCTTATGTTCTGTGTGCCTCTACTCCCTGCCCATCCAAGTATGTGCCTATCTTTTTAATAATATAACAATGGTCTGTTCCTTGCAGCCTCTTTTGGCATTGGGCACTCATATGAGCTTTGCATATTGCACTCTGATCAAGCGATAAGGTTAGTTTACTAATGTATGGGTCAATTTAGAATGGTTTTTCCAGCTTTGATAACTTTATTCTTTGCTGCTTACATTTTCATTTCGCAAGTAATATATGTGCACAGTTGCCACATAACTGATTTGCACGTGGTCCTCCTGTGCTTTTCCATTTTCGCAAGTAATATATGTGCACAGTTACCGTAGACTTACATAACTGATATGCACGTGGTCCTCCTATGCTTAATATCTAAAATATTTCACCTTTACATTTATTCCCATTACAGATGTAGATTTCTTTGAACCACCAGTTAGGTAAGCAACCTACACTACTGCCGACAAACTGCAAGGCAGCTATTCTCATGCATGGTCAAATCATGCCAATGCAATGCTCAGTCAAGCTTCTGGATTAGCTAATGTTTGCTCTGCTTACATTATTCAGGCCTGTCATATTAGTTGCCACTGTGACTGGTGTAAATGTGTAGCCATAATGCCGTACTATGCATATGTTGTGTTGCTCAATTATGAATCCATGTGTAGCTGCTTTGAGACTTCGACGAGTAGCATCACATAATGAGTTGAAGTGCTTTTCATATATTTATCGTGTGAAATTGCTTTTGCCGCACATCTAATGTTCTGGTTCAGTTGGATAGGTTTGCTTTCATGACAATTATTGCCATCCTCTTAATGGATGATCTTTATGTTTGACAATCGCATGAACTGAGTGTATTATATATGACGCTAGCATCCTATGTCCCTAGCATTTGTAGTTGTTATTTGTACAGAACTTATTTTCTGTTCTGAAATACGCTAAGATAACGTTCTTCAACTACAAATGGTACATAGCTATCTTTTTTCAGTGACATATAAGGGCCTCTTTGGTTTGGTTTGTTAAAGTTTAATAAACACTGTAACACTTTCGTCTTATTTGACAAAAAGTTTCCAATCTTGGACTAATTAGGCTTAATAGATTCGACTCGTAAATTACTCCTAATCTGTGCCAACATGCATGCAATTAGTCTATATTTAGTACTCCATGTATTTATCGCAACATTGATGTGATAGGAGTTAACCTTTAAAGCAAACCAAATCTGGCCTAAAGCATTTCTGTTACACACAGCCAAATGCGTCTGGCCTGCGGACGCGGCGAAGCGCGCCTACCTCCCTAGTAGTATATATGGGTCGAAGACTCCACGTTGAAGGAAGCCAAAGGGATTTTCATGGAAGCTCACGATCGGGTTTCCGATGTCGTGGTGCGCACGGCGCACCGTACGGTACCAGCTGACCACTCCTGTCGGAGTCAATGGCGCCGGCCAGTCGGCCAGCTACGCGCAAGCGGCGGTGCTGGCTGCTGGCAGGTCGACGCGAGCTGGGACCAGCTGATGATGCCGTTGAGACGGCTAGCGCGTGTTGACGAGTCGCTCCATCTGATTAAGGGTGTGTTCACTTCGCGAAAAGCAGATGAAAAGTTATTGTAGCATTTTTCGTTGTTATTTGACAAAATTTGTTCAATCATAGACTAACTAGGTTTAAAAGATTCGTCCCGATATTTATAGACAAACTATGCAATTAGTTATCTTTTTTACCTACATTTAGGCCTGGTTTAGTTGGTAAAATTTTTGGCAAAATGCAACTGTAGCACTTTCGTTGTTATTTGGCAATTAGTGTTCAATCATGGTCTAATTAGGCTTAAAAGATTCGTCTCGTCCATTTCGTCTAAACTGCGTAATTAGTTTTATTTTTTATCTATATTTAATGCTTCATGTATACGTCCAAAGATTCGATGTGACGAAAAATCTACTGTTCTTTTGCAAATTTTTTTGCATCTAAACTGGGCCTTAATGCTCCATGCATGCGTCGAAAGATTTGACATGATAGGTGGAAGAGGAAATATTTTGGGTTGAGATGGGAAATGAACAAGGCCTAATTGGCCCAGCCCTTACTTAGCTGTGGGCGCGCGCACATCGTAATATCGGCCGTGCTTTGTCACAATGTTGTGTGGTATATATATATAGTTTAACTTATGGATTCCTCTCACGTTGCCGCGGGTTGACAGTTAGATTTACTGGAGTATGTTGCTCAGTTCTTGGGCATAGGTCAATTTAGCATTTAGCATAACATATCGATAAACAAATCAAGTATATTCTTCAAGGCATGCATTTAAGATAATTTAGTATATTTGTTGAATAAAATACCGTGAATAGTAGGAATTTTGTCTCATAAATTTTGACAATAGTCCTTGAAGACTCAAATTCTACGCCGAATCGTTGCTTCTTCTTTGTTATATAATTGAGTAGGTAATCTATTGATATTGGGTATTTGCATGATGACGTATATGTAATGTTAAATTTAGGTATAGATATTCTTAGACGTACTATAGCTCATGCATCTTCTCAAAATAACATATAAAGAAGATAGTTACATAAGAAAAATAAATCTAATATAAAAAATAATATATAGTCTCACTTCATAATCTGCCTAATATACATAAGGGAAATGGCATAACACTTCCAATTTGCTCCTAGCACGCTTGCAAATTGGGCATGTCCTTTGATTCACCTAGGTGTACTGCATTGTGCCTAGGATTATATTCGCATAGTGATGATACATGTATGAAAGATAGGATATCTCGAAAAAGGCATAAAGCTTACGGCAATGGATATACTGATTCCTGATGGTGAAGAAGGCCATCACTGTCCAACTTCGTAGACTTCTGAGATATGATTAAGAACAGCCCTGATCAATATGGAGCCGTTCGGCTAGAATTATAAGGCGGCTGAAAAACGCTGTTGGCTGATTTTTCGTGAGAGGAAAATACTGTTTCGGCTGAAAAAACAAGCTGAATAAGACGGATTATAAGTCAGATGAACAGGGCCTATATTGGGAATAAAGGATCATGGGAACAGCTGCCCTGAAATATGGCTGCGCGTGTGGGATGATGAAGCAAGCGCTCAAAATGACGGTGAAGAAAGATGATCACGTCGGACGGCGGCAGCTTTTGTTGACGACCTGTATGATTCTCTTTGGCTCTTTGGCGATATATAAATAGGCCATCACCTGTTACTGGATGTGATCAGGCAATGAGTTCCCACATAGAGTAGTGCATGCTTAATGGCCACTGCTGCCGTTCCATGGCAGAGGAGATGAATTGCATCTGGACTCCTCGGCTGAATTGAAATGCTTGCTGTTGCAAGGAACTGAGGAGTCTGGTAAAGTGGTAACTAACAAAGAAAGTGCTTGGTTGATTACTTCCACTTTGGCTCGGACAAGGTCCACGGGAGATGGAGAGCCAGACGATGAACCGAGAGAAGAAACACTTATTGACCCAACAAATGTAACTTAGTGTTTGAACGTAATGATTTGGTGGGGCCCTTGTGATGACGTGGCTTCACGAAATCACAGAGAAATAGGATAGTGGGGTTTTCTTTTATAAGATATATAGATTTTTTCAGATCAGCTGGAGACCCTTGTCTAGACTTTTTTTTAAGTTATATAGTACAACATAGACGCTCACAACACGCACACACACTCACCATCACAACGCGTACACTCACTCCTATGAACACACATACGCAAACCCTACCCCTCTGAGCTCCAAAGGACTGAGTTGACAGATCTCGAGATTCACGCACACTCACCCTCGTGAACACACGTAAATAAACCCTGCCCCTCTGAGCACCTCCAAAGGACTGAGCCAACAGATTTCAAGATTCATGAAGTCACCACAGGCGCCTCACTGTCGCCGGGGACGTCGCTAGTAGATCTCAAGATTTACGAAGTCACTACAGGCGCCTCGTTGTCGCCGGAGACGTCGCCTACCAGTGAAAGCATAGCGCAATTAAATTCATGAATAAACCCACGAAAATACGAGCACCAATATCAAGTCGAGTACTTAACCCGGGTGGACAGTTTCCACCACAAGGAACCCAACCAACTGATCTATGATCAGTTCGCCCCTTGCCCAGGTTTTATTATTGTCTTGAATCTTTAATGCTATGATTAGGGCGTTCATTCGGGCGTGTGCATCCCGGTGCACCCCGTTTCTGGGTCTGCGCAGCGAATTGGGCCCAACAACAATCAACCTGCTCTCTTGTATCCTCTCTCCTTCATCTCTACCCAGCGACATAACCCCCACTGACGGAAATCCCCACTCGTTTCGCTCGTCGCGGCTTCAACGCATCGGGCATCCGTCCCACTCCGCTGGGTGCCCCCATCCCTCTCCGCGCTGCATCTACCGCCACGCCGCGGCCACTTCTCTAGAACCTTGCCACGATATGCCCACTCCTCCTCTAGAACTCGTCGATGCCGGCATGGTCGACGAGTCGGAATGTCTTCGGCGGCGCAAGGGACGACAAAGATGACCTCCTCCGAACGCTCATCAATGCGGACCTCCCTGGCGGGGACCTCGACCTCGGTGTGTGGAAGCTCCTGGTTATCGCATCGGTCTCCTTCACCGGCATGCCCACGCTGCTCAGGTATCTCGTCCAAACAGCAAGGTGACATTCACAGCGCATGTTGCAAAGCTTACATTTCAAGTGTTTCAGATATTTTATCTGGATGTTACAAGTATTTCATCTTGATGCTGCAAAAGTAGATTGTGATATTGCACATGTTGCAATAGCTATACACGTTTGTTTCAAGTGTATGTTCCAAACGTTTCATCTGTTTTTTCATACGTTCATTGCAAGTATTTCATCTAGATGTTGTATACATGT
The DNA here is from genome assembly GCA_038087645.1 of Saccharum hybrid cultivar R570. Taxonomy (NCBI): domain Eukaryota; kingdom Viridiplantae; phylum Streptophyta; class Magnoliopsida; order Poales; family Poaceae; genus Saccharum; species Saccharum hybrid cultivar. The sequence continues at coordinate 623,610 of JAQSUU010000508.1, forward strand.
ACGTTGCAACTATTTTTATCTGGATGTTGTATATGTTTGTATTGGTTTTCAAGAGTTTTCATATGCTTTTGCAAGTGTTACAGAGACTTGTTGCAAGTGTTTCAGCTGTGTTTGTACGAATGTTGCAAGTGTTTCATCTGGATGTTTTAAAAGTAGATCGGGTTGTTGGTGACTCACATGTCACAACCGCCTGCGGAAGCAGCTTGGGAATCGTGCATACGCGTGGGGGAACAGAGGGATGGAGCGCTGCTCGGCAGCAGGTGCGGGAAGCGAAGGACGATGGTGGCAGGGGCACAGGCAATCCCCACGCGCCATGCGGGTGCGGCAAGCGAAGGGGGGCAGGCGGAAGCGGAGGGGTTGTGTGCAGACAGGGGCGCGAAGTGGGGGGCGCAGTTTCCTCTGAGCAGCAGACGCTGGCGTGACACAGAAATGGACTGCAGCCACATATGTCCAGACGCGGGCGTTCGTCTGAACGTCTAGGCGCTTGTCATGTCCATCTTGAATAAAGATGGCAACGGGTAAAATCCGCGCGGATACTAGCTCTAGATATCCATACCCGCGAGCAAAAACCCGTGCCCGCGCCCGCACCCGCTAACCGCCACGGGTAGAAAACCATGCCCGTGCCCGCTATCCGCGGATATCACATGCCCGCGGGCACACCCGTATACCCGCAAAAATGAAGCAACGAAGCACCCAACCATATCTTAATAGCAACTAAGAAACAATATATGAACAAATAAACGTCTATATCTCAACATTAGATAAAGTATGATACATTGACCATACAAGAGTCATCAAAAGTCTACACTAGTGTATCTCAAGTCATCACAAATTAACACAAATAAAAAGACATACAACCGTACAAGAGTCATTGGTGCGGGTCTAGCGGGTTTGCGGGTGCGGATACCATTTTTTTGTGCCCGCGAGCAAATATCCATCGGGTTTACAATCACATCCATGCCCGTGCCCGTGGGCATAAACTTAAACCCGTATCCGTGCCCATCGGGTTTTCTATCCGCGGGCACGCGGATATTTTGTGCCCGTTGCCATCTTTAATCTTGAATTGGAAGAAATACTAATTTTAGGACGACAAATAAAGCTCCCCTTCGTGTGCTGCCGAAGATGTCTTTTTTTTTTTGCGAATGTGCTGCCGAAGATGTCATGTGATGCGTATTTGACTTGTTGGCTAATAATTTGCTTTTTTAAAAAACTACTCGACTAATAATTTTGCTGGTTTTGTGATGAATTAATTTGGTGTACGGTTCTTGCGAGACGGGTAACAATCAAGGTACGCACGATGCGTGCCGACCGGCCTCCGAAATGACGCGGAAATTACATCGCAACTCACCTCTTATTCTTTTGTTTTTTTCCTCTTTGTCGTCAAACAAACAACTCTTGTATCTACCATCAATCAAAAGAAGAACGGCAAGAAGAAGAATACAACTTGTACAAAATCAGCTCATCTCTCTCGAAAAGAAGACTTCTCTAAATCAGTTGACCTATATCCAGCCATACACATGGCCGATCGACCACCTCTTCTACACACACATTCCTATATATCTCCAGACTCCATCTCATCCTCAGCGTGTTTAGTTTCGATCAAAGCGTACACAGTACCATCAAGCCGCTAGCAGGCAAATAAGAAACCAGCCAACTTAACTACGGTTACGTACGGAGCCACAAACTAAAGTACCTGGAGTAGTACGGACGACGTAGCCAGCCAACCCTTGAGCTGCGTCCAAGTGTGTGATCTCCAGGCCATCAGCTGCTTACGTGGTACGTGATCGTGCCAAAAAAATGGCTGCCACGGCGGCGGCGGCGGCGGCGGCGTCGCTGTTCGAGGCCCTGGACAAGGACGGGGACGGCAAGGTGTCGGCGTCCGAGCTGCGCGGCTGCGCGGCGGCGGCGCTGGACGAGGAGGAGGCCGCGGCCGTGGTCGCGGCGGCGGACGGCGACGGCGACGGCCTGCTGTCCCGCGACGAGTTCCTCGGGCTGGCCCGCGAGGCGGCTGCGGCGGCGGACCAGCAGGCCGACGACGACGCGGACGGCAGCAGGCGGCGGTGCCTCAGGGTGGCGTTCGGGATGTTCGCGGACGACGGCGCCACGGCGGAGGGCCAGGAGCAGTGCATCACGCCGGCGAGCCTGCAGCGGATGCTCGCCCGGCTGGTGGTGGGGGCGAATAAGCAGCAGCAGCAGCTGGCCTTGGACCTGGACGAGTGCAGGGCCATGATCTGCAGGTTCGATCTCGATGGCGATGGCGTCATCTCTTTCGATGAGTTCAGGATCATGATGCATGATGGCCTCTTATGATACGAATACGATCCTTCGTTGTTCGTACTGCTGGCTTTTACCACCACCTTCGATCACGTTTTTTCAGTAAAATATACTTCATTTTTTGGGATGAATTTTGGACTATATACATTTGTACAGCTTTTTATGTCAAAATGTGCACGTGTGAATTTGACGTATTACTACCACCTCCACAATACAGTAATTTTATTGCGTTCTAGCTAACTCTCTTGTACAATAAAGTTGATGGTCATCAATGTTTATCAGTAAGCTAGTAGCTCGCAAGCCCGCACACGGCTAGCATGCAGCGGAGAGAGGTTCACACAGCGAGGCCGGCCAGATGTCTGTTTTTCATCTAAATAGTCCACGAACACCTCCTAGAAAGACGAGGGGCACAACGGAATTGCTCTCAAGTTAGCGAGGTCATTTAAAATGCCAACAAATCTCGTTGAGAGAGGCTCTAAATAGCAGAGGTTGGAGAAGTTAAAAGTAGGAGACAAATAATGGTAGATTGATTTTTTTGATCGATTATGTTGGATAACCTCAATAAGCCGTAAACCTTTGGTATACATAGAAGGATTAGTTTTATCTCAATAGAAATCCTTCCCAAAACATAATCTGCAACTTTCCTACTAAATCAGAGGAATTTGCATCGAAATGCAAGAGGATGGTCAGGTCGGCTAGGGAGATTAGGCAGTTATCCGTCTTCTTGCATGCTTAAGAAAAGTAAAATGGGAGAGGAAAAAGAAAAAAAAGAATAAAAGGAAAAAGATTAACACATAGCCCCCACACGTCAGGACATGGATCCTACTATTTGTGTCCCAAGACAAAAAAAAAACCTATTCGTTTCGTTAAAATTTGGCTGAGGCTTGTGAGAGAAAAACATTGTTCCTTCGCTAAAAAGTACCGCTGAAGCAGTGCTGAAGAACAGGGCAAAGATACTCCCATTCTCACTCAACCAAACATCTAACACAATCATCCCGTCTCTATAAACTATAACACGACCGTCTCATGACATGATGTCTCTCAACCAAACACAATTCTAAATTCCAAGTGTTAGTCATAGATACTCCCTTCATCCAGGAAAGAAATTCTAGCATAGCGTCATATTTTAGGGCCTGTTTGGTTAGGTTTTGTTAAAGTTTAACTCCCATCGCATCAATGTTTTCTCAAATGCATGAAGTACTAAATGTAGACTAATTGCATGCATGTCGGTACAGATTAGGAGTAATTTACGAGACGAATCTATTAAGCCTAATTAGTCCAAGATTGGAAACTTTTTGTCAAATAAGACGAAAGTGCTACAGTGTTTGTTAAACTTTAACTCCTCAAACCAAACACCCCCTTAATTATGAGTTCGACCATTATAGATAAAAAGGTACTCCCTCCGCCCCCAAAAGAATGCAATTCTGGAACAATATCGTGTTTTATATCACCCCTGACCAATTATAGATAAAAAATATAAATATTTATAATATAAAATAAATATCATTAGATTAGTTATGAAATGTATTTTCATAATAAATTAATTTCAATCCATAAATGTGAATATTATTTACTAGAAACTTGGTCAAATGTGAAGCACTCAAGTGGGATGTAACCCATAGTTGCATTCTTTTAGGGATAGAGATAGAGGTAGTATAATACATATGATACTGTAATTTGATAATAGGGCCCGTCCACTTCCCAAAATATTTCCTCTACCACCCGTCGCATCGAATCTTTGAACCTATGCATGGAGCATTAAATGTAGGTAAAAAATAACTAATTGTACAGTTTGTCTGTAAAGGTCGAGATGAATCTTTGGAGCCTAATTAATTCATGGTTGGATAAATTTTGCCAAATAACAACGAAAGTGCTACAGGAATATTTCCCCCAAATATTTCGGAACTGAACACAGCCTAGATTAATTTAGAGTTATAAATGTATTTTTAATCCACCTTGGTCAAACGTGTATTAACAAGGTGGATTGAAAAGGAGCAGGGGAAAAAACTCGGAAAAATGTCAGATTTCCCCGGACCAAGTCAGGCCTCGTTCACTTCCCCCTCAACCCAAAATATTTCCTCTTCCACCCATCACATCAAATCTTTCGACACACGCATGGAGCATTAAATGTAGGTAAAAAAAATAACTAATTGCATAGTTTGTCTGTAAATATCGGGACGAATCTTTTGAGCCTAGTTAGTCCATAATTGAACAAATTTTGCTAAATAACAACGAAAGATGCTACAGTAACTTTTCAGCTACTTTTCGCGAAGTGAACACAACCTCGGTAATGAACGGTGAAGTTGGTGAAGGTTGTCTCCCCTGATCCCCTCCTCCCTCGCGTCGACCCCGACTGGAGCGCGCGCGAGCGCGCAGACACAGGACACGACCGAGCACGGAGCAACGCCGCCCTCCCCACTCCCCAGTAGCGACACCCGGCCACGCGCCCACTCCCCCAATCCTGCCGGGCCGCGTCGTCGACTCGCCGCCTGTTACCATCCAGCCTCTGCAGATCCGGCACGGCGCGCGGCTCCTCGCCGAGTTGTTCCCGGCGGCGCATCCGAAGGTGGGATCTCTGCTCCCGAGATCACTGGAGCACTCTCTCGGTTTCATCCGTAATCGAGCTGATTGACGCCGATTTCTCATCTCCGCAGGCTGTCTCCTGGGATCGGTTACTCGCGTGGCTCGCACGACACTCGGGGACTCTGATTTGGTACCAAACACAAACAGTATCTGCATCTTCTATCTTCGGATCTGGCCTTGGCCTCAGTTCAGCGAGCTGCGAAGAACAGCTTTGATTTGGTGCCCAAGTGATGTAGTGTGAGAGGCCGACTTCCTGAGAGCGTGATGAGCAGCCAGGGAGGATTCGGTACGGGGAGCCCCAAGTCCTTCCGCTACCCCAGAGGCGGCGACTTCGATCTCGAGTCCGGGTCCCCCCGCAAGGGCCGCAAGCCCAAGAACCCTCACCTCGAGACCTCGATCGTCATGAGGGTCCGCTACTTCTACGAGGCGCACCCCGTGGCCGTGGCCCTCATCCTCCTCTCCTTCGGGCTCAGCGTCCTCGTCCTGCTGTCCGTGTACGAGACCCGGTTCAGGGCGATGAGGAGCGTCGGTGCGTGGTCCAGTGACGGCGGGGAGTACCCATTTCCGAAGCTCCGGAACCTCGTCATGGTGGCTGGGCATTCGATCTACACGAGCTCCAGATGCGGGGAGACTGAGAGTGAGAATTCCTGGTTCTTGGAGCCGTACCAGAAGCACCCTGGACAGGCGGCCACCTTCCTGGCTCATATCAAGGAAGGGGTGGGGATCGCGGCCAGGGATGAGGGGGCGCTGCTGTTGTTCAGCGGCGGGGAGACGAGGAGAGATGCTGGCCCGAGGAGCGAGGCGCAGAGCTATTGGGCTATTGCCGAGTCGAAAGGATGGTTTGGTGAGTTTTCAGCAATTTCAACATTTCTTGGTTGATGTACTTTAGTAAGATTAATGCCATAGTAAATCTCTGTTGCTCTATCAAAGGTAGGATATATTGTGCAATTACTTATGAGTTATGACTGCTAACCCATCAGTTGCTCTAGTAAAATGCAAAACAAACAAGCTTGTCTTTGGGGCTATATATTCATATGGCAGATTTCAGAGTTGAGAGTGGATGGTTCAAATGGTCACATTATGGTGCTTCATTATTCTCAATTCAAAATCATATTCTGTTTCTGTAAGGCACTAGCAATAGGCAAGGCCTAAAAGGTTGGATTTCTGGTTATGTCAAAATATATAATTCAATGCACATTTCCACCTCTGCAACAAGGACAGTCAGAACATCTGATTATGTGCTCAAACAAGTTAACGTTTCCTGAAGGTTAATGTTTTTAACTTCCTCACTGTCATCACCAATTCACCATTGTGGTAGTTACACCTTAGCCGTGCTTGCAGCTTGATCTTGATGTTTCTGTCGTTTTCTTTATCACTGAATGACTTCCCAGTTGTCCTTCACTACTAACTTTATGTGTGGACATGCACAGGAAATGATGAAAGTGTAAGGAGCCGAGCACTCACTGAGGAGCATGCACGAGATAGCTTTGAAAACCTCCTATTTAGTGTGTGCCGTTTCAGAGAGCTCACTGGAAGATACCCACAAAACATAACTGTAAGCTTTGCTTCTTTTGAAAACCTTGAATTAACTTTTTACTTATTAATACCAGTATATAGTAATGGGTATTGATCTTCTGAAGTTTGAATTCAAGCTCTTTGAGTTCTGATTATTGCCATTCTCTAATCGGGACATCTGAACATTTGTTGCTTAGGTTGTTAGCTATGATTTCAAGGAGGAACGGTTTGCACAATTGCACAGAACCGCACTCGGATTCCCAGAAGGAAGATTCTTCTTCACAGGTACACCAGCTACACCTTCCGCAAGGGAGGCTGCTCTGAAAGGCGAAGCAGCTGTCCGTTCTCAGTTCCTTGAAGACCCATATGGATGTCTGGGATCTCTTCATGTAAAAAGGCTGAAGAGGGACCCGTTCCACCGTACCATTCCATACCCTGATGGCTGCCCAGAGCTGAAGGGTTTGTTCTCCTATTGTGGCCCGGTGCCTTACTCCGGTCACCTCCCTTGGACTGAGTAGCTAGTGTAATAATGTACATCAATCTTGGATCGAGCTCCCCACTGTCACTGCACGATTCCGGCACCCTTGCACTGACCTTGTTCTGAATTGAGGGAAACATATTCAACCTTGCCTTCTGCATGAGGGAGAGGATTGCTTTTGCAATACAAGTAAATGTTACACTATCAATATATATATTTTTAACCTTTTTGTTTCTCCTCGATGACTTGTCTCTTGTCTTTACTCACAATTCAAACTTGTGAATTTGTTTTTACACTTACACCTTATTCTGTGGTGCAATGCAAGCAATGAAGAACTTCCCCTTGCAGCTGAAGCTCTGAACCTTCCCTGTCAACAAAGCCTGAACATCCCACAAACAAAACTTGTACTCTGTGATATCCTGCTGTTCTTCCAATACTGATCCCTAGCTGCTTTTCCGGTTTTTTTCCGTCCAGTTACATTCACTCGGTTAGCAAGAATCTTGATCACTTCCAAGTTCCAACTTACCACTTGCACCAATCTTATTTTGAGTAACATATCAGTTTTCTTTTACATAATATACTTTACACTTAGTGTGAGTTGTCATCATTTCTGAAATGTGGAGCGCTCTATTTTCCACCTCGGAGGGGCTTGTTTGGTTTTGAGCCAGGCAAGGCACGGCGCACGGGCATTCATCTTAGGCGTTGGATTATTAGACGCCTGGGGCTCAGATTGATGCCGGAGTCTGGGCCTTAAGCCCCGTATGTGAACAGACTCAACTCTTCACAGTTCACGTAGAGGATTAGCCAGATTACAGACATGAAAACAAAAAAAATGCATCCCTACGGCCTTACCCAAACAAATTCCAGAATTCCTCGGTGCAATGGCGTTGATAACCAGGAAATCTTCCTCCTTTTTTTTTTTCTTTTTTTTGGCAGTCCAATACCTTGACCTGTTCGGCTATTCCCATGTGGAGACTCAGACGGACAAATTAGCACCTAGGTATAGTAGTATATGCGAATTAGTAGGATCCAAAAAGCTAAACTGCGACCAACTCAAATTTGTTTTCAGGCTTACTCGCAAGAGCCTTTCCAGCTTGCTGCGACATGTAAGATGACCAGGTAAATACCTGAGGAGCAAAAATGCCACTTTACATACTCAAGCATGTGTTGCAATTTGCAATGTTCGGAACAAGATAGCAATGCATTTAATTCTGCGAAGAAGAACGTCACAAACTTGATTCACAGGTGAAGAAGCACTGCACACAATCTTACTATTATTAATTAGAGGCTCTAATGAAGGCACCAGATTAATTCTCAATAGACACACTAGAAAAAAAGATAAATCCTAAAAAATATCACAATAATCAGAAACATCTAGCATTTAATTATCGCTAACAATAGCCGCTAGATATATTCTAATTTATAAAAAGCTATCCACCTCTGTCATTATGAAAAATACCTAAATTAACCCTATAAATTCACATTTAAACTACCCACCTCTGCCATTATGAAATATAGTTCAAAATAACCCCCAAAATTTGTTGCCATTATGAAATATAGGCCCCGTTCGGCTGGAATTATAAGCCGGCTGAAAAACACTGTTGGCTGATTTTTTGTGAGAGAAAAATATTATTCCGGCTGAAAAAACAAGCTGAATAAGACGGATTATAAGCCAGATGAACATGACCATAGTTCAAAATAACCTCCAAGATTTGTATATAAATTACCGACATACGCTATTATAAAAAAAATAATTCAAAATAAGTCATAAGTTTGCATATAAATTCCTCACCTTTTCCATTCTTAAAAATGATCCAAAATAAACCCCTAGCATTATTACATCTAAGTTACTCATAGCTGTCATTATGATGATAATTCAAAATAGCCTTCTAACTTCAAATCCAAACTATCTAATTTTTCCATTATGAATGATAATTTAAAATACGCCTAATGATTTTACAGAGTACCCACCTCCCATTGAAAAGGATAGATATAAAATCAAGAAAAATAAAAAATCTAAACGGGAGAGAAAGAAAAATAATAATAATAAATATTTGTTTGAAAAACGGCCCAGAAGAAGGCCCGTGCGGGTGCGCTCTCGCGGCGTTCCTGCGTCCAACAACCCCGACTGGGCCGGCCGTCTGCTGCATTTCTCCCTCTCACCCCCTAATTCATATGGGCCTCCTAAGCCCTCAAATCACCGTTTCGTGCAGTTTTCCTTGCGCGGGCTTCCTTCCCGCGCGCGGCAGAAAACCGCGCGCGCCGCCGCTTCCTCCGCCCGCACGCGTAGCGCGGCTCGTCTCCCCGTCGACGCGCCGCTCGCATCCCCGGCCAGGAGGAACCCCCCGCATCCCTGCTCTCGCGCGCCGTTCCCCTCCCCTGCATCCCTGCTCGCGCGCGGCCTCCATCCCCGTCCGCCCGGCAGCAGGAAGGAGACCGGCGCCGCCCGGATCTGCCGGAAGAGACCGGCGCCACCCGGCTCCTTCCCCTCCCCCGCATCCCTGCTCGCCAGCGGGCCCCCATCCCAGGTGCTGAGGCGTTGGTCTCTTCGCCGGGCGACGAGCACCCACCACCAGGTACTCCCACCCTTCTCTTCCCTTCATGCTGTGCGAAGCTGAGTACACCCATGTCCCTTTATTTACTGGATCCGCCCCTGGCCGCAGGCAGCCATGGACGTCAACGAGGAGGCAATGACGGCGCACAAGCGCGCCTTCCTCGACTTCCTCGACCAAGACGTAAGTCCCCTCGCCGTCCCTAGCGCCGCCGCCGCCGCCGGTTCGCCGGGTTATCGGCTAACGCTCTTGCCTCCCACCGCAGGTCGGGAAGGGGGTTTACATGCAGGCCGTCCGCGACATGGTCCAGAACAAGCGCCACCGCCTCATCATCGGCATGGACGACCTCCGCAATCACAACTTCGATCTCGCCCGCAGGTGCCCCGCCGCTGCCTTTCCCTCTCTTTCTCGTTGCGTTTCTGTTGTTCTGTCGGGCAAGTTCCTGCCTTCCTGGCTGATGCCGTCTGCCCTTGCGTCTGAATAGGGTGATTCGGAGCCCCGGGGAGTATATGCAGCCGGCGTCGGACGCGGTGTCGGAGGTGGCCAAGAACCTGGACCCCAAGTTTTTGAAGGAAGGGGAGCGCGTGATGGTGGGCTTCTCGGGGCCGTTCGGGTTCCACAGGGTCACGCCCAGGGATCTCATGTCCTCCTTCATCGGCACCATGGTCTGCGTTGAGGGCATCGTCACCAAATGTAATGTCTCACTTCTCCCTTTCATACTGCTTGTTGGGTGCACTTAATTTGTTTAGATGGTACCGGATTGTGTTGCCAGTATCTTTTGAACAAGTTCCAATTAAACTCTAGCATTCTTCTTGCTGGTGGATATAAGTTTTGTGGTAGTTCAACTGGTACCTTTGTGGTAAAGGGAAACTGCAAAATAGAATGGGTAAAATTGTCCTTGTTAGCTGTGTCAGTAAAAACTGAACCTGAATGACAATGTCAGAATGTCTGAGCTACACGCATTTGTAATGAAACTTTAGTATTGACTTCTGTTAAAATTCATCACCTGTGCATTAGCATACTAATCTGATGCTAACTACTTAGTCTACTAATCCGTGCCAGCAATTTATATTAATACAAAGCATAGATAGACTCTAGATTTCTAGTGAAGTACCTATACACCTTTGACTTTGAGTGCTAATATTATTTTTCCTTCTGAAAAAACAGGCTCGTTGGTAAGGCCGAAAGTTGTTAAGAGTGTTCATTTCTGCCCTGTGACCGGGGCTTTTCTGTCACGTGAATACAGGGACATCACTTCTTTTGTAGGCTTGCCTACTGGCTCTGTTTATCCAACAAGGGTATGCTCCTACTATTTGCTCTTTGCAATTTCATTCAATCAATCCCTTTGGTACTGTAGTTGTAATGCTTCTCAATCTGGAATGCCTAGGATGACAATGGTAACTTGTTGGTCACTGAGTATGGAATGTGTGAATACAAGGATCACCAGACATTGTCCATGCAAGAAGTGCCTGAAAATTCTGCACCTGGACAGCTCCCAAGAACTGTCGATGTTCTGCAGATCCCCTGGTCATGCTGTGTCATGGTGGCTGTCTGAATCCAGCTGAAGCTCTGCATCTGCAACGAATTTAAATTTTTGAAGTACTTGTTTCTTAATGTTTGTCACCAAAGGATTGAGACAATCATTGGTTCCCGTGGTACTTTTAGCTCATGTGATGCGATGTATCGCTTCTCTGACTCAGGGCACTCACAATGCAGACTCTATCATAGAGTCTAAAGCTATTTATTACCTTAAATATTGTGGACTTAGAGTCTAAATAAGACTTAGAGTCTTGTTTTTTCTCTCTCTTTCTTCAATAAATATGTTGCCACATCAGCAAAATACTATAAATAAGGTGTAATAAATAGTCTTGGACTCTATGATAGAGTCTTGCATTGTGAGTACCCTTAGTGATACTATTTACTAGTACCTAGTCATGTCTGGTTGTGTTCGAGTTAACTTGCAACTTGTTTGCAGTAGCATTCTGACAAGTAAATTTCGCATGTGCTGAGTTGCTGGCAATTTAGACTTTTTATAGCTATAGGTACCAATGCCGGATGGAATTTGCTCTGATTCTCATTGGGTTGGAAACGTTATACTACACTGCACTGTGAAATGGCAATGTGAATCTCTATTCGGCTGGGAACATGATGCTACACTGCACTGTAAAATGTGAATGTAATGTAGCTGCAATCCAAAGGACAGTTACCATAGACTGAGTAATGACTGACTTCCCAGTCATAACCAGCCACATGTGATCTTATAAAATTGAAAAGCATCAATTCTATTATTGCCCTGGTTTATTGAATCGGTAGTGCTAGCGTCTGGATGTTTCAGACGGACGCCCGTGTCTCGACGTCGGCGCCTGCACTCCGTCTCCCTGCGAGCACTTGCATCCCGCGCCCGCCCACGCGGGGCCCACACCGCCTAGGCTTCGCCAGCGCTGCCCAATTGCACGCGGGGAGTCCTCGCTCGCACCACCTCCGCTGATCACACGCATGCACGTGGCTAGCAACTGCAGCGGGTGGCTACACCAGCATCGAGAAGAGGGGGAGGGGGCAGAGGATGCCCAGTCGGGGCCGGGAGGAGGAGGCACCGAGGCGAAGGGGAGGCAGCAGAAAGTGAGGAACGATATGCAACACCTGATCTACTTTTAAAACATCCGGATGCAACACTTGTAACATACATCTTAAGACAGATGAAACACATAAAACATGCATCTGAAACACTAGCAAAACACAACTAAAAAAACACTTGAAAACCATTGCAAACCATAGACAACACCCAGATAAAACACTTGAATCATATGTGAGAAACATATGAAGATAAACACACTTGCAACATGTGTCTGCAAAAAAAGATAAAATATTGGGAACAAAAGCTTGCAACATAGTGTACAATCGTTGCAACATATGCAACATCTCGATTTACTTTTGCAACATCTGCATGAAACAATTGCAACATACCTATGATACGTCTAAAACACTTGAAACAAACGCTTGCAACATGCACTTTCAAAGTGCAACATCTATTTGTTGCTCGGACAAATGGCCAGTACGACTCCACCGCCTGTCAGCTCTGATCCATAGCAGCTGCCCCAATAGGAGGAGAATCGAACCCACCATGGTCGCAGCCCGATTGGAGGGCATGGTCTGAGATGGGGAGCAGGAGGAAGGTGTGGACTAGGGCAATGCCGTGCGCCCGTGTCGGGGATGCCGCCGCGCTAGAGATGTTCGTCCCATGGCGGAGCAGGGCCGCGCGCCCGCGCTGGGTCGCTGCCAAGGTCGTGCCCGTCCCCGCACCGCACCGGAGTTGAGGCCGGGGGTGGGCGCGTGGATCAAAGCTTGTGCTCGCGCTAGGGATGTCGTCGTGCCGGAGCAGGAGGAGGGAGAGGGAGGCGGGGCGCGCGGCTCGGGTGACGCGCGTGGCGGCGGGGTGGGGCGTGGCTCGGCACAGGAGCGTCGCGACGTGGGTGCGGTGGGTGCGAAGATGCCGCGGTAGGGGAAGAGGGCGGGAGGAATGAGCGGAGGGAGGCGTGCGTTCGTCCGGACATCTTAATTGTATCATTATCGTTACTGAATTCTTTTGCAGTGATTATAGTGAAATTACCGGATGGTACATTCGTGCATGCAGGGTTTTCAATTTCAACGAATCCACTGGAGTCCTTAAATTTATCCGGCATTCTCAAATAGGTCCACATATTTCAAAACCAGTTTTTCGAGTTCCTAAGGCTTTAGTGGGGATTTCATGTCACTGTTTCAGACACATCCAGATTTTGAAAACAATGCAGAAGAGTTTCGTTTCCATGAAACTCTCTTTACTTCCATGAAACTCTTATCATCTCTCTTCATTAATATGGTGCCACATTAGCATAATTAATGCCTATAAAACTCTAATAAAAACTCATTGAGACTGGCCTGAGGGCGTGATTGGTACGCTGCTTCTGCTCACCACTCGTACATGGGCCATCGCATGCAGGAACGAAGTGATTGGTAGGCTGCTTTGCTTCTCCGGCCAGGCCAGCCGCATGCACGAGGCGACGCCGAGGCAGGCTCGCTGGAAACGCGGGTGAGTTCCGTTCCTACCGGGCCTGGCTGGCTTTGTGCAGCGTGAGCACGCAGATTGAGCCGAGTGAGAAAACAGTCGTGCAGGTAGACTGTCCAACCAATCACCATCCTTCCCTATCCTGGCTAGCCACTAGAACCGCTCCTGTACACCTGCGCTAGCCAGCCGCCGGCCCTGCAGTGAGGGTGGATAAAGGAGCCGGCACATACCTTTCCTCGACCGCATGGAGCTCACTTTGGGTGACTTGAACTTCTGCGACAATCAAAATCCCAGAGATCATGTTAAGGGGGTCAATTTGCTGAATTGTAGCATGTATTAAGAGTTGATTAGATTCCAACTAATTTGCATCTACGTACATGTGCAGTTGCAGCATTACATCTTGAGGTGCGTTCCCTGCATATAATGTTCACACCACGAATGCTGCCTATGTGAAACCGGCGTCCTGAAACATCCCAGTAGGTCAGATTGTCGCAGAAGTTCAAATCACCCAAAGAGAGCTCCACACCGTCCAGGAACTCTACCACGGCCTAAGGATGGCAACGGGTCGGGTTCGGATCGGGTGGAGTCTCCGTGCACCCAAAACCGAAACCCGAAGTCGAAACCCGAACCCGAACCGAACACCGATTCGGGTGGAAATCCATCACCAAAAACAAACCCGCGGATACCCGAGGAGGGAATTACTCCTATGGTCCTCTTAAAACTCATCCCTACTTTCTTGGCCTTGAAAATTTTGAACTTATCTATTTGGCCTCCATTCCAACTTTCGATTCCTTATCTGGCCTTTCCGTCAATTTAACCCTGTAACGGTGTTAGATGAGAGGCAAAAAGTCGATTTTACCCCAGGACGCTAAAGTATCGTTTTTCCATAGTTTAGATTTAGTTTTTATATATTTTATAATTCAAATTGTGTACTGTACGGTTTACAGATGCTTGTAGATTGGATATGTTCCACTTTTTAGCATTATTTTCACTTGGCACATAATTTTGAGAAAATTACTTTTTTGGCACAGCATAAGCACGCATCTTTTTCGGACATTATAATATCAATTCGCACATTTCCGACATCTCAAATAAATTTAGTTCGCACATACTGGACATTCTAAAAAATTCAATTAACACATACTGGGCATCTAAATTAGTTGTCACATACATAAGCTAGTGCTACACACATAACATATCATAGGCTAAACCTTCTTTTACTTCTTGTACTCATTGCCGGGCTAGCAGCCTGAGAATGGGCATAGGTGATACTTGATAGCCCCGTACAAGAAGTAAAAGAAGGCTCAGCCTATGATCTATCATGTGTGTAGCACTAGCTTGTATATGTGACAACTAATTTAGATGCTCAGTATGTGTGAACTGAATTTTTTAGAATGTCCAGTATGTGCGAACTAAATTTATTTGAGAGGTCAGAAATGTGCGAATTGATATTATAATGTCCGAAAAAAAAGATGCGTGCTTATGCTGTGCCATAGGAGTAATTTTCTCAAAATTATGTGCCAAATGAAAATAATACTAAAAAATAAAACATATCCAATCTACAAGCACATGTAAACCGTATACTACACAATTTGAATTATAAAATATATAAAAACCAAATCTAAACTATGAAAAACGATGCTTTAGCGTCCAGGGGTAAAATCGACTTTTTGTCTCCCATATAACACCAGTTCAGGGTTAAATTGACGGAAAGGTCAAATAAGGAATCGAAAGTTGAATTAGAGGCCAAATAGGTAGGTTCGAAATTTGCAGAGCCAAAAAAGTAGGAATGAGTTTTAAGAGGGCCATAGGAGTAATTCCCTCATACCCGAAACCCGAACAGATACCCGAAACCCGAATGGATACTCGAAACCTGAATGGATACCCCGAAACCCGCAGATAAATATACACATATTCACATATATAAATAAGAGGCAACAAATAATAAATATTTTCATGAGTCAATTTTGAATAGATTTAATAATCTAAGTAAACAAGTTATTATTAGCATATTATAAAACATGAGTTTTAATTCAAAATGATTTATTTCGGATATCCATTGGATATACACGGGTGGAAAACCAAACCCGAAACCGAACCCGAACCCGATACCAAACCCGAACCCGAACCCAAACCCAAAAACCATGGGTGAGAAATCATTCCTAAACCCGAACCCGCACGACCCGAAACCCGCAGATATCCACCCCTGAACCCGATCCGCTGCCATCCTTACCACGACCTCCATGTGTGGTGCCCCTGCACGCGAACCGTTGCCCGTCTATGTTGGATTGCATCATCACCCCCTTGGAGATTTGGGGTAAAATCATACGTACACGCTTTGTTTTGACTCGTCCGAGCATTCGGTTCCTTCCAGAGCGTACAATTTGAATAAAAATTAAACCTATCTTATTAGAATTTGTTCAGCTGATGGTCGAACTAATCAAACCTAAACTAAAAGATTGAGCAGTTTGTTGTCCAGTACAATCTAAATAAATACTCCATCCGTCTCAATAAGAGTGACGTTTTAGGACTAGACACATGTACCAAGGAGAAGGGAAAAGACCTTCATGCCCCTATATTCTCATCTCTTTGGTCCCCCATGGTTCTCTCTCGCGCTACTCCCCTCATTCTGATCCAGATCCAGATCGCCGGCGCGAGACACACCAGGCGACAGCGCCTCCTCTCCACCACGGGCCACACTCGGGCGAGTGTGCCTCCTCTCCATCGCGCTGCCATGCCCGCCCTCTTGCTCCTCTTCGTCGTGCGGTCACGCCCACCCTCGCGCTCCTCCTCTTCGTTGCACGGCCACGCCCAGCCTCTTGCGCTTCCTCTCCGCCGCATGGGTTAGTTTGGGGACAGAGGAGGGCCGCCGATGGAGAAGAAGAAGAGGAAAGAAGCCAGATCTCGACGGAGGAGATGGGGGCGCCGGTTGAAGATAAGAAGAGGGAGGGGGGAAGATCTGCCTCCACGCCAGCCACATCGGCCATCTCCATCTTCACGCCGAGCCATGCCACTAGCTCCGCCTCCCGCCGGATCTCGTTGTCTCTGCCTCCGTGTTGGCCGCGCGTTGCGTGCTCTGCCTCGATGTCTGGCTGCTCCAGGCCCTCTGTCTTTGCCTCTTCACCACCGCGCCGGTGATGTGGGACCTCTCTGCCTCAGTGCCGGTGTCAAGCGAGCGGAACAAGCGGGGAAGTGAGGGGATAGGTCTGCAAGCCCTATCTACTTTCTCACCCAGTGCTACCCTCTCCTACTTCGAACGTCGCTTTCAAGGACTTGCTTTTGCAGTCTACTAGCCAATACCGTTCATTCTCTCGCTCCTTTCTAGCGAAACTATCACTTTTTCTGTCGAGGCCATTGCTACAAGACACTCTGACAGACTGCGAAGCTACTATCCCGCTACCTCTCTCTTCCAGATGGCATCCGAGCATGTGTGTCTCTGTGGGGCTACTGTACATGCTGGTGCGTTGGGCTCGGCCTAAAACGACACTCACAAGTCTGTGGGGGCTAAAACGACACACTTATTGGGACAGAGGGAGTACGGGCCTGAGCGACCATGCGGAGACGAAAACGCGAGATAATCCCACCGAACGGTCTGCGGCGGTCGCATGTTTCACAGCACTAAATGAACATGGCATGGTGTTTCTCAAACGTGGCAACGCACGATACGGCATCGGGAACCAAACAGGGCCTACACGTCTCCGGGCTATACGTATGCACCAATGCAATCCTAGACGAGGCTAGCACATGGAAAATAAAGAGAGGTTTCTCATCATATTTATTAGTGGACATATCACTACTTGATATATCGACAACTAGCTTTTTAAATGTAATAACGCGCAATAGTATAATAAAAATTAAAGTTATGATATATTTACGAGTAAATACTTTGTGCGAGAGAAAAAAATCCTATCAAATTTGTATTTAATCAAAGTTAAACATGGACATTATAAACTTAATAGGACTCTGGTCTATATTGTCAACATTAACCTATATTATAGATGTGGTGTCATCGTAAAATAAAATTATACTTTTAAATTTCATAAAAGATATAGTATTATACATTATTCTTTTAAATTTCATAAAAAGATATAGTATTATACTTTTAAATTTCATAAATAAATATATAGTATTTATGTTCTCATTTCTCATGCATACTTGATATCTTATTTTATCCTGTTGCAACGCATGAGCATATTTGTTAGCAATACATTATTCCTCTTAAAACTGTTATTAAAATCAGTTATTTTAACTCCCCACTCAAACCCAAATAGCAAATAAACACCAAAATAATTCTATATAAGACACAAGTAATTTCCTATGAATTTTGGAAGATTAAACAATATATAAATCTATATATATGGAAACGCATACCGCGGATTGATGTGAAGCCGCCTTTTGTTTTTCTTTCTAAAATAACTACTGAAAAAAAACAATAGATGGAAGGATCCCGGCAGGAGTTGAGTTGTATCTTTGCACTGTACCCTGCCCTCTCTCTTGTCCCGCCTTCTATAGTTCTACATCTACATAAACGCAAGAAACATCGATCGATAGTTCCATCTCTCTCCAGCTGTACCAACCATCGGTTCCTTATCAACTTCCTCCCCTGACCCAACATTTGCCCACCGGCACCACCATGGCCACGGCGTCCAGCTCCAGCGAACCGACGCGATCCGGCAGCACCATTGTCGCCCCGAGGTCATACCAGGTGATCACGATCGACGGCTACTCAAGAAGCTTGAACGCCCAGCAGCCGGGTTGTTCTCGGTCCACCTTCAGCTCACATCCGTTCCGTGCGGGAGGCCGCACCTGGCACGTCATCCCATGGGGAGCTCGTGGCGGCCAGAGAACACCGACTCCATCGCTCTCTATCTCGTTCTCGACGACGTCGTCGTCGCCGGCGACGAGGCGGCGGTGTTCGCCCAGGCCACGTTCAGTCTGCTCGACCAACGCAGCAGAGAGCCGGTGTACACCTCGACCACCACAAATGTTTTCTCGGCGGCACGTAGGGTCTGGGGATATGAGAGGTTCATCAAACGGCGAGATCTGGAGCAATCCAGCGGGATTCTCAAGGATGATCGCTTTGCGATCAGGGTACAAGTGCATCTCAAGAAGGAAGCGCCGTTCGTCGCGGTGCCGCCGCCTGACATACGCCGGCATATCGGCGATCTCCTGATGTCTGGTAGCAAAGAGGAGGCTGCAACGGACGTCGAGTTCCTAGTTGGCGGGGAGACGTTCGCCGCGCACCGGTTGGTCCTCGGAGCCCGGTCGCCGGTCTTCAGGGCGGAGCTCTTCGGCCCCATGAAGGAGGGCGCCGCCGCCGTCATACAGATCGATGATATGGAGCCGCCGGTGTTCGGTGGCTTGCTTGCTTTCGTGTATACGGATGCATGGCCGGAGATCAAGCAAGAAGACGACGAGTCTATCATGGCTCAGCATCTGCTAGCCGCTGCAGACATGTATGGCCTGCAGAGGCTCAAGCTCATGTGCGAAGATAGGCTGCGCAAGCGCATCGACGCAAGCTCCGTGGCATCTGTCTTGGCGCTGGCAGAGCAGCACCAGTGTCCTGGTCTTAAGAAGGCATGCTTCGACTTCCTTGGTGTTTCTGCGGCAGGTTTCCTTGAGGCTATAGAAACACAAGAATTTGATTATTTAGCCCGTAGCTGTCCGACTATCGTGAAGGAGCTAATTTCCGGTCTTCTTGCTCGTGATCTCGAAAGAGAAACATTAGGAGAGCTTTGCTCCCGGGTACCTTTATTTCGTGGCCTCTGATGAAATCTGATAAAAAAAAACAAGACGTTATTAGAGAGAAAAAAAAGAAAGAATGTGCAATCCAATGCTTGGAGCAGCCTATGTGGCTATGTCAATGTCTTGTCTTTTTCATCGTGTTTTTATACTTTTTTTTTAGAAAACAGGAGGGACTTGCGCCCCTACTAAACTTTATTCAAAAAGTAAAGCATAAATACAAGCGAGGGGAAACCCAGAAGGTGGGAAATTAAGTGACAAAGAAAGTAACAAAAAACATCAATTCAATTACAATTTTTGCTCTAGCCATGCGCGTAGTATAGCTAAGACGAAGACATTTTTGCAGATTTGCTTACACCTCTTTGTTGTAGCTGCCTCTCCTCAAAAGATTAGATTGTTTCTTGTCGTCCAAATACTCCAACAGAGAATGACGGCGATCTCCATGTACAATGGGACACCAAGTTGTTGGATTCTGGAAAAAAAAATCTAGAACTTGAAATGGGCCTAGATGCTGGGGGACATTTAACCCAACTAGGTTCCAGCCTTGCAAACTCACAGTGCAAGAAGAGGTGGTCAATTGTCACCTCAACTGCTTCATCACACAGAACACAGTCATAAGTTTGCAGGTGCATGGTCCTTCTCCTGAGAATGAATGTTATGGGTACTTAGTCTGTCATGTGCAAGCAACTAGAAAAAGACCTTGTGTTTCTGCAGGCATGAAGGTTTCCAGATCCAACCAAAAATCGGGTGTACGTGTCTCTATTGAACCAGTGAGGTGTCTATAAGCTTTGCTACAAGAGAATCCTGGTCTTCCCCAAATGTAGGTTCATTCATCTTTAGGATCAGTGGGTTGAAAATTGTGGACAACTTGCTCCAGAATAAGAAAGTGCTCAAAGGCTTCAACTGATAAGGGTAGGTTGAAGGTTGAGATAAGAGAAGTTGCTGATTTGGCTCCTACAAGCGTCATGTTTGGCTTTTTGGTGAAAGAATATAACTCTGAGAAGGTAAGCCTGGGAATCTGCCCTGACCAGAGGTCATCCCAGAATAAGCATGAGGTACCACTCTGAATCTGAACTGAAGGCATGCCTTTAAACTTGTCTAGTAGCTTAAGGATATCACACCACCAGAAGGAACCTTTGTTATATGGTTTGGTAGCTTCCCGTTGCTATAATATTTCTCCCATATGAGGTTGACCCAGGGAATATCTGATCGGCTGAAGAACTTGTGCAGGTTTTGACTAGGAGGGCTTCATTCTGAGTCTTTAGATTTAGAACTCCTAGACCTCCTTCTGTCTTTGGTTTTGTGACCAGGGTCCATGCAAGTTTTGCATTGACTCTGTTACTCTCATCTGATCCCCTCCATTAGCAGTTTTTTCTATATTTGTCAATCTACTCTCTGATAGTAACATGAAGGGAGAGAGCAGTGAAGACAGAGTTTGTAAGTTGTAGTCGGCCAGCTTGGGAAAGGAAAAGGGAGGTGGAAACCAATCTTCTTTCACATCTGTTGACAATGGGCTTTGTCAACAGATGTGAAACTTTGGCTTTGTCAAACAGAGGGGAAGGCCAAGATAAGTGAAAGATAGGCTTCCAATTGAGCATCCAAATGTTCTAGCAAGGAGCAACTTTTCTTGTGATACTTTTATTTGGACCATCATTGATTTTTGGAAGTCCACTTTCAGACCAATTGATGCAGAGAAAGAATGAAGAAGGGCCTTGAGGGTGAAAAGTTGATTACCACAGCCTTCCATAATAATAAGTGTGTCATCTTCATATTGTTAGATTGAAAAATCACTTAAGCATTGCAATGGAAATGGAAGCTTGAGAAGACCCAGATCCTTTGCCTTGTTCAAAATGGACTAGAGTACGAAAGCAGCCAACACAAAAAGTAGGGGGGAGAGAGGGTCCCCTTTCCTAACCCCTCTCCTGCAATGAAGGGCCTTCCTAGGAACACCATTAAGGAGTACAGAAGAGGTTCCTGCAATGTGTTTTTATACTAGCTCCAACAATATTTGCAAATTTTTTAGAAGGTGCTATAGGTACGCTCCTCGATTTTTAATCTGGCAAAACCAAAGACAATGACCCCTTTTTCGTGGTGAAGGCAAAGGGAATCGCACAATCTTGCCAAACACCACACGGTGCGCTTGATTTTTACAACTGCAGTAGACTCGACCACCATCGTATTGAACTAGGAGAATTTTACGTATCACAGGTCTACTATCGCATGCAATTTCAAATATTACTGGGGTCTTTTGACAAGACTTGCGCTCCTCTTTAAACATTTTGGCAACGACTTCGTTTGAAAAGCACTTCTCTGGTGGAGCTTTAAAAAGTGTTTGACAAAATGGTTTCCTCTATTATTTTTCTTGAAAAAGATTGAAGATGTTGAGTCCATGGTGCCCTCCGTAATTGATTGGTTATACACAAAGAGAATATAAAAAGCCTAATTGTTTTGTGCCTGCTAAAATGGTTTTCAATTCCATATGTGCCACGAAAAAGGTTGTAGCATACTTGATTATGGATGCAAAGTTCCTTGAACGTGAGTGCCGTTTCCATCAATTTTGAGGGTAATGACAGCTAACAGAGTATGGAATTGTTCATTTTCCCTTAGGTTGATTCTATGAAAATTTTTGGTTCTGTTAGTGCCACTTGTCTCTTCTCTCTCTCTCTCGTCATGTCGTAGTGGTCGTTGAAGTTGCTGAGCCAAGCATGCCATCCCCTCGGCGATGTAGCACGGCGGCCGCGTGTGGCAAGCGACGACCTCTATGGCGCCCGTGACAAGGATAAAGTGGCCCTAGGAGTGCACCAATGCACGCACCTTCTTCTCCCAGGAGGCGGTGGAAGAGGGGGACGCATGGAGGGAGAGGTGCGGGGACTCAGGCTTGGCTTGCTGGGGAGAGCAGAAGGAAGGTGAGTAGGAGCAAGAGGGAGCAATAGACGAGAAGATGAGCTTGGAGAGGACCGAGGTCGGCAAGGGGTGGTGGTGGCGTGGGGACATGCGGTGGTGGTAGTGGTGGTGGAATTGTGGCTTCACGGCCGCCACGCAACCCGCCATATAGTCGCAGCACACTGATCAGCTACAGCATCATCCCCTTGATCCACTGCAACACAACAGAAGTTTTATTTTCTCCTGTTACAGACATATGTACTAGTATTACTATAAAGGAAAAAGATTTTGATAGACGAATTGGAACGCATGACACGATTGTTAAATTTCTATGAGCCTCAAGTCATCAGAGTGATCACTCAACAAACTGCATCTTTTATTTGTTGCAACGCATATACATGTTTGCTAATACTCCATCTGTCCTGAAATACGACAAGGTATTGAAGCATTCGAATTTGTTCCAAATTATAAAGTATATATATCTTGGGTGAATTAAGTATTAACTCTCTCAAAGCACCAGCCATACAGGTACATGTCATATCTACCACCATACTCAAAATATTATAAGCACAAGATCCCTATAGTTAAGGGACGAGGACTACATGCATCATTTGCTTACCTTATAATTTATCCTAAAATTCTAGGAAACTTTATAATTTATCCTAAAAATTCTAGTAAACTTTATATATTTATAAAGACGGAGGGAGGAAAACAAATTGCACAACCAAGATTCGTGTCTTCAAGACTGTACTTGTGATGTGCTTTTATTGGATGGCTTGAATCTCTTGTTGTAGCTTCGGAGCTACTCCCGCCGTTCAAAATAAGTGTCGTTAAGGTATTCATGTTTATCAAACTTTCTTAAGTTTCAATATATTTATAAAAAAATTAGCAACATTTATATTTTCAGATAAGTTTATTATAAAAATATATTTAATGATCTATCTAATTATACTAACTATATATGTACTATAAATATTAATATTTTCTTATACATATTTAGTCAAATTGAAGTGTTTGGCTCCTCGAAAAGCGAGAACGACACTTGTTTTGAAATGGAGAGAGTACGAGTTAGTTTTTGGAACAAGTGCTCCCAAATCTATGTATTTTCTTTTTATAATATTTAATATATATATATATATAAGAAGTTAAGGTTTCAAAAAACAAAAACCGTTGGCCAAATAAAAGATCTGGTCGGTTGAAGGTTCCAGCTCGAAAAGCTGCAAACAGTAATCATAGGAAATACTAGGAAGGAAAACAATTAAGGAATATGAAAAAAAATATCCTTCCTTCTATCGCTAGATCATCTATACGGCTTGCAATTGGAGACTTCACCCCTGCCCCTGTCTCAATCTCTAAAACTTGCTATATATAATAAAAGAAAACTCTATATATGGAATCTCAATGGATGTGTTATTTTGATCTTAATAATAATATAATCCGCCCCACAATTGACGACGTTACCTTATACGTCTCTCACCGGCCGGCTACCATGGCGTCCAGTCCCGGCGAGCCGCCGTCCACCACTATCTCCGTGAGAGCCTACCACGTTCTCCGGATCGACGGATACTCGAGAACCTTTGACACCTTGTCAAACAACCCGTGCATCAATTCATGTCCCTTCCGTGTCGGAGGCTACACCTGGGTCATCTGCTTCTTCCCCAAGGCCATGTGCGGCAACACCAATTTCATGTCTTTCTTCCTCGCCCTTGTCGACGTCGTCGACGAGGTCGTGGCGGCCGAGGCTACCTTCAGCTTGCTCGACCAGGACCATAAGCCGGTGCCGTCCGGCAGCTGCACCACCAGCACGGTCGACTTCTCCAAGTTCGGGTTGCTCGGCTACGGATTCAAATACTTCATCAGGAGCCAAGAGTTGGAGCGATCGGAGTTTCTAAATGATGACTGCTTCACCGTCAGGGTGGACTTGCACATCGTCAAGCATGTGCCAGTGCCGCCCATGGCTGTCTGTGGCAGAACCTCCTAAATAATATGGCCCACATGTACTTGTCATCGTCTTAAAAGACATCTAACCACCATACATGTGTACCACAATACTTAAGAAGTCTATCGGGTGTCCTCGGGAAATCCGAATCATCCACATTTTTACAACTCACACAGGATCAACAAAGGAATAACTACAACATTACAACGTTTGTTACAAAACTTTACATCAGAGTGCGGAAGAATAACAACAATAGATTTATAAATCATGACTAAGTTAACTTTTACAAACTTAACTTAAATGGCGGAAGTTGAGTAGAACTATAGAAGATAACTTAGGTAGAGCACCTAAGTTAGGAGATGATAACCAGATCACGACGAGCCTACTAACATGACCTGATTAGCAGCACCAGTCAGCACCTGCAACAGGGGTTAACAAACCCTGAGTACTCAATTATACTCCATAAGGCTTATCCGACGAAAAGAAAAGACTCCAAAGATATGCTGGCTTTAAGGGAAGTAGTGGAGCTAGAAAAGAGGAGTTTTACAGAAAAGCTTTACTATGCATGGATCCTTACTTTCAATATTTTAAACAAGTTTTAACATCAATTTTAGTGAAGCTTATTATAGATAGATTTGCATCTGTTCTATCTCAATCACTTGTATCAAGCATCACATTTCATATCCATATCTTTTCCATTTCATTTCCATAATCACCATGTTCCATTGTTAACTACGATGTAGGTCAGGTGATCGAGTCTCCATAACCGAGGAGCAACGATGATTCAAACCGATTATACCCAGCTGGGAATCCCTAACCACACGAGATATGTAGGACTCTAACCTATATAAATCAACCTTCACTCGGATCCTCCAACACATCACCAGGTCCAGCGCCATCCGAGAGTACAATACACCTCCAATCCAGCCATTGGCTATGAGGGTACACACTACTCTCGCCATCTCTCCACTCCCAGTGCGCGGTTAGCCGTTCATATGTTGGCATTACCGAGGTCTTAGGCTTACCGGAGCATGTGATCAGTTGCAAAGTCTCGAAACACAGGTGGGCCTACAACGGTACGGTCCTTAACTGACTCAGTCGGAGACACTACATAGGGACTCCTTTCCCGATGCAAGTCCACCGACCGGTCTCAACTTAATATTACTATATTCATATTCATATGCTCTCATGACCCGTCATTAGGTCAAGAGAAGCAAAAGTAAACCTGTTTCTCGCGAACGATGAAACCACCATTCGACTTCTACCGTAGTCTAAGCATTACTAAGCATAAGAGATCGACTTACATATATTAGTGGGATATCATCTGGATATAAGCGTAGATCAAGGTAATCATACAGCAACGATATCAACCAACTCCTATTAACTTAATGCACATTACACTAGACTTAAAGTGTAATAAAGCATTTATGAAACAGAAGAGTAGTTGTATATCCGGGGCTTCCCTTCGTTGCAGCAGTGGTTAGTTCTCGTAGAAGTCAGGTTTGACACCAACACCACGGGTGGATCACCTTCTCCGAAGCTTGATCGACATGATCCAAAACACTCTCGTATGCACTACACGTATACAAATGATGCGAGGTTTAATATAATGGAATGCATACCATGATGCATGATGATGAGCAAAGCATAGCATACCAGAGACATTTAAAAAGGATAAACATTAGTTATCTACTTGAGTATAACTTTTCTTCGCGGTACAGTTACAAAGCAACATAAGTCTTATAGGGCGGCCGAGGAATGAGCGGGTGACACGCAGCAGCTTGTCGCGAGACGTAGAAGCAGGAGGTGGCCACGGGATGCGCCTGGAAGATGGCCGAAGGCCGCCGGCGACGAGCGGGAGGTGGCGCCCGGTGGTTGGAGGCGATTTTGAAAAAATTACAGAAATACCACTGGTGAAATTTTTCAAATTACTCTCAAATTTTCTATAGAAGTTGAAAATCTGTAAATACAAAAGTTGTTTAATTTTCAAAGTTCTACAACTTTCTCAATATAAATATTTTCCAATTTGGCCTAGATTTTGAAATTTGAATTTGAATTGAAAAGGGGACATTTTTTGGAATTCTGTAAATTCAAAATTACTTTGAATTTTATATTGAAACTTCAAAAACTTAAAATATCAAAGTTGTACATCTAGGTAAGATCTACAACTTTGCTATTCAAAATATTTTCAAATTCTGCCTCTATTTTGAAATTGGATAGGGGAGATGAAAAGGGATCAATTTTGAGATTTGAATCTTTTCAAAATTACTCCAAATTTTACACTGTCGAACAACCTTTGACACCTTGTCGAACAACCCGTGCATCAATTCACGTCCCTTCCGTGCAGGAGGCCTCCTGTCGAGCAAACTGGGCGCCGACGTCGAGTTCTTGGTCGGCGGGGAGACGTTCGCCGCACACCGGCTGGTGCTCCGTGCACAGTCGCCCGTTTTCAAGGCGGAGCTCTCTGTCCCAATGATGAAGGAGGGCGTCGCCACCAATGCCGCCGTCATAGAGATAGAAGGCATGGAGGCACCTGTGTTCAGGGCTATGCTTGCCTTCATATACACAGACACGTGGCCCGATATGGATGGCCAGGACGAGTCTGCCATGGCTCCGCGTCTTCTTGCCGCGGCAGACAGATACGACATTCAGAGGCTAAAGCTGATGTGTGAAGATTGGCTATGTGGCCATATCGATACGGGCTCCGTGGCGGCAATCTTGGAGCTGGCTGAGAAGCACCGCTGCGCTATTCTTAAAAAGGCGTGCTTGGAGTTCCTGGGCTGCTCCGCGGCTCTGTTTGCCGCCATTGAAACCAAAGAGTTTGAGAAATTAGCGCTGAGCTGCCCCACCATCACGAAGGAGCTGATATGCAATGTCATTGCTCGCTACATGGAGAAGGGAAAGACAGTTGGGTGGAATAATCAGGAGAGCAACCAGGATAGTGTTATTACATGGTTTTCAGATGAAGATGAACACATTTATTTGTAGGGCAGTAGCAATATGGATATGGGAGAGACTTGATCGATGCAAAACCAGTCTTATGCAAATAGAGGGTGCCACGTTAAATTTTTGTCTAGTTTATTGTCATGTACTAGCTATGCTTTTATCTATCTATACAATAAAATAGCGAATGAATTGAAAAATAGCTCTCACCTAAAGTTTCATACCCATCCTATATTTTGACCCTTGGATTACTAAACATCTTTAAATCTGACGGTGTAGCCATCTACCATCTTACAGCCTGTGTAAGACGTCTTACGCGTTCCTGCTTCTCTGCGCCGAGCCCTCCGCGTCTTTTTTTTCACCGACAAAAAATCTATCCGCCCTCCTCACCCACGGCAATTTCTCTGCTAGGATTATATATCACGGGAAAAAGATTGGATGGCAGGAGGCAATCACGTACGGAGTATCTTTTTTCCTCTTCGCCCTAGATCAGCACTATCGCGGCTTGCAACTGCCTCGGCCGCCAAGACGAAAGGCAAGGGCGACGCCTCCTCTGCCTACTGATGTCGCACCATGCGTTTGCCTTCACGATGGCCACGTTGTTGCTCATGCTCGTCATGGGCATGGCACCCTTTGGTTGGCACTGCCTCCGACGACGTTGATAGGGTCTCGTCACAACAGCGTCGAGGCAAAGGTCTCGATCTGAGGTGCGCATCCAGGACCAGGGCATTAATAAGATCTGCCATAGAGGTTATATATACACTGGGGCTTCTTGGAGGACCCAACAAACTTCGACTCCCTAGTTGTGGTGTTCAACAGGTAAAAAAACGCTAGATCCCGAATCAACGTCACATTGTCCGGCCATGCTCCACGCGCACACGCTCAACAATTGCCGTTAGGCTAGCGCGACTCCTGTGTTTGAGGACACGTCTCTGTGCATCCATCCCCATCAAAGCAGCAGGTGCCGTCTGTCAATTTTTTTAACCCTTAAATTGCTTGTACTGTTGCCCACCTTTTGAACTTGAGGACTTGAGGTGGGATTATGTGATGATGGACCTGTTTTGGGAAATATTTGTGCAGATCGAGCAAATTTGTAAGACTCCAGATCCAGGTAGTGAAGTGTGCGATTGCAGCAAGGAACCTGTACACGAGGTTCAGCTGCAGCAAAAGGGCATGCCATGGGATGAAAATGATCTCCAAAGGCGACGTACGTCTAGGCTGACTTGACTACCTCTAGGCTGACTTCCCTGATACCGATATCATCAGATCAGCATATCAGGGGTTTTCTCATGTTATAAATTCTTATACTCTATTTGTGAATTTGACCTGCTTTATTGTGCATCTGATTGTTTCTGTTCGAGATAAAGAACATTCAAATTCAGGAACCAGGTAAAAAATCTCACTCTACTTGCTCTGGTCGGAAATATAAACCCATTCAGGCATCTACAATGTCTCTAATATGTCACTTTGACTAGCAATTATTTATAATATACAATACCTTAAATGGAAAGTAATATAGTTTATAAAAAACCACCAGGTCTATTTCTTCTGCCTTCCCCTCCATGCCAGAAAGAAGCTCCTTTTACTACTAGAATTGTTCAGAGTATATATACGTTTGCATACTGCAGTGCAGTAGTCTGGCAAGCCACAACTATCTACATGCACCATCTATTGCAAGCTCGATTTCGTATGTTCCTGCTCAAGTTCATTAGCTATCCACGAGCGGAGACGTGGAGCCATGAAGGCATAATTCGTTCTTGTGTTGCTGACCCACCAGGCCAGTGTGGCATACCATAATGACAGCAAACTTCAAAGGTTCGTTGTGTTCTTCCAATCCTGTAGTTTTGTTTGATCTTTTTTTTATTCTATAAGGGCAGTCAATTTCAATGAAGATGAACAGAAAACTTTGAATCAGTGCTTGGTGTTCGCAGATCCATAATCGCCGTTGCCGCTACTACTGGTAGTTTTTGTTATCTGGGCTCGTGCATTCAGTTGTTATTACTAATCATAGTATTGTTATATATTGACCATAAAAAAGCTGATTGCATTTACACAAAATTGGTATAGAGTGAATGGGGGACTTTAGAGTTTTACTCTGACTTAATTTGTTTTTTTAAAGGAGATTTACTCTGCTTTTAAGAAAGCCATTAAGGTTTTACACACTGGTGATACCAGTTCTCGATAACGCAAACGAAAGATGCAAACTGCCCCCATGCAGAATATCAGCAAAACCGAAGAACTAACTGAACTAAATGAAAGTAATATAAGTAATATCAGAGCTAGTCACTTGCTGACGAACACGTTTGCTTGCCCAGGTTTCCAAGCGTTCCACCATCCTTGATAGCTGGATCTTGTCTGCTTCTTTAAGTAGCTCTCCCCACATCTGCAGAGAATTGATAGTAGCATAAATGACCACATCAGGATTAGAAGGATAAGCTTTCTCTATAGCCATCTTGTTCCTATTCTTCCAAATAGTCCAAGTAAAGCCTGCAAAAAATAGAAGAATGAGTCTTTGAGGGACTCCAAGCCTCCTTGGCAACCAGTTACTCATGAATTCAAATAGAGAAGTTGGGAATTCCTTCCAACCGAATGCGTCTCTGACACAGCACCACAAATACCGCGTATAGACACATTGGAACATAATGTGATCCACTGTCTCAGGTCTGCCACAAACACAGCATAGGGGGCTCCCATGCCACCCTCTTCTCTTCAAGGTTGTGGCAGTTTGAAGCTTGTCGTGAATCATTTGCCATAAAAAAACCTTTACCTTAAGAGGAACTTTGCATTTCCATACTAAGGTGCGTAACCGATCTCTCACCCCCCCCCCCCCCCCCCCCCCCCCCGCACACACACACACACACGGGTTAAGAGCTGATATAGAGATTTGGTAGTAAAGGTCTGGGTTTTGTCTATGGTCCATTTAATAGAGTCGTTTTTAGTAGAATCAAACTCAACTGTTTCCAACAGGATTTGCAAAGAGTTCCAGTCCTCTATCAGAGGACCATGCAGGTTCCTCCTAAAAGATAGATCCCATTTCTCCCCATCCCAGACATCCCAAACTAAATCATGCTGTTCATCACTAATCTCATATAGGGCTTGGAACTGAATTTTTAAGGAATTATTGCCTAACAATGAATCATGCCAGAATCTTACATTGCTACCTTTGAACACTCTGTATTCTGCTCCCCATTTAAAAAGATGTTTAACCTTATGCAGACCTTTCCAAAATTGAGATGTCCCTTTCTGGTTAGAGCAGAAAAAATTCCCTGTCTTCATATATTTAGCTTTTAGTATTTTGCACCATATTTCTTCAGATCCAGCCTCAATCTTCCATATCCACTTGGTTAACAAACACTGGTTCATGATCTCAGTGTTGATGATCCCTAATCCTCCATGGATTTTGGGTTTACATAAAGAGACCCATTTTGCCATATGATATTTGAAGACATCATCAGACCCTCTCCAGAAAAATCTAGATCTAACAGTGTCCATTTTAGAGTGAAGGCCCTTTGGCAAAAAGTAAAAACCCATGACATACATGGGAAGGCTGCTCAGACAGGTATTGGTCAGGATCAACTTCCCCCCAGATGTCATATGTTTCCCTTTCCATGGATCTAGCCTCTTAATTATTTTGTTGAGAATCCCTTGGAAAGCTCCAATACTCAACACCCTGTCAGATATAGGGATGCCTAAGTATTTGATAGGAAGATCTCCTAATCTACAGTTCAACATATTGGCCTTCTTCTCTTTCTCCTCCTGACTATATCAAAAAGGATAACTTCACTCTTATGGTAATTTTGACAAACTCAGACGACGGTTCTTATGGGCCGGTGATGAAGAACTCACAGGAGGGAAGTGTAAGGTGGCATGGACTACGGTGTGCACGCCTACAGAAAATGGCAGTTTGGGAATAAAGGATCTGGAGGCTTTCAGTAGGTCCCTATGACTACGGTGGCTGTGGTACGCCTGGGATGACAGAGAACGCCCCTGGAAGGGCCTCCAAATAGAAGTCGATAGTGAAGACAGGCGTTTTTTCAACGATGCAACCACGGTATTCATTGGGAATGGCCGCAAAGCTTCCTTCTGGACGTCCAGATGGCTTCGTGGGCGAGCCCCTGGCGACATGTTCCCGGAGCTATTCAGACATAGTAAGAGAAAGAACCGCACAGTGGCGGAAGCGCTATCAGAAAACAAATGGATTACGGACGTTGACCATAATATGAGCCAGTTGATTATAGAGCAGTACCTACAGCTCTGGGATGAGCTGCAATCAATACGGATAGCGGAATCAGAGCAAGATCATATTGTATGGACAAGTACTACGAGTGGTGAGTATTCAGCCAAGGCCGCCTATCACTTACATTTTCAGAATCGGGGAACTTGTTGTGAGGCTAAGCTGATTTGGAAGACCAAGGCGCCCCCTAAGTGCCGATTCTTCATCTGGTTGCTCCTTCAAGATAGGATCTGGACAGCTGCTAGTAACCCTGGGCACGAAATACCGAGAACCGAGTACCGAACCGAATTTACCGAGAACCGAACCGAATTTACCGAAACCGAAAAATTCGGTTCCTTGTTCGGTTCCGAGTTCCCAGGAACCGAATTTACCGAGGTAAATACCGAAACCGAACCGAATTTACCGAACTTACCGAATTTACCGAATTTACCAGAAATGTGATGAGTTTGAGTATTGTTGTATTATTGATTGTATTATTATAGACTATTATATTATGTATTTTTGGTACTCACACTTATAGTCTTGTGGACTTTTATATGTATATGTATTTTGCACTATTATTCTCTATGAAATCATATCAAAATTAGCTTTTGAACCTGCTATTACATGTATCTGTGATCAATTCGGTACTGTTCGGTAAATACCGAAACCGAACCGAATTTACCGATACCGAATTTCCTCGGTACCGAGTTTCTTTAGGAACCGATCGGTACCAATTTCCTGAGGAACCGAATTTGCATAGGTACCGAAGAACCGAACCGAACCGTACCGAAGTACCGAACGCCCAGGGTGAGCTGCTAGGCTACAGGTGAGGCAGTGGCCAAACGAGTATTTCTGCCAGCTGTGTGTACGGAATCTTGAAACTGCACACCACCTGTTCGTTGAATGCCCGGTCGTCAGAAGCATCTGGTACAGAATTGGCCAATGGACGAGAACTTCGGAGCTGGATCCGGTCGGTTGGATGAATATAGATAATGTCAGGGAATGGTTCAGTCACATGATGAATCGATTGCCTACGTTTGTTAAGGATGGTCTCAGATCGTTGATCATACTCACCATCTCGGAAATATGGCGAGAAAGGAATAGCAGAGTCTTCAGGAGGCAAGGCAACCAAGTGCAGTGCATTGTCCAAGCCATACAAAATGAAGCAAACACATGGGCACATACAGGTAATAAAGGCCTGCTTCTGCTCTTGCAGGAGATAAGCGAAGATCAGGTTTTAGTAGGAGATGTGCCGGATACAGCACAGGACACGGTTGTTTTCAATATTACTCCCTCCGTCCTTCATTCAGAGGCGTATTGGCTTGGGAAAAGGTTTGTGAATTCACCGGCGCCTAAGCCGTTGGGTGCATCGGGAGCCAGCGCTCACGTCCTGTATTCTCGCGCGTAGTAACTGCGACGCCTCGCTTCTAGTATCAGCTGCATGCATGCATGCAAGTTGCTCTCCCTTCCCAACTGCGCTTCCTATTTTATCCCTCTCGCTTGCGTACTCAGCCAAGAAAGAGAAGCACCGGCCATGGACGCGGAAAAGGACGCGGAAACCTCGCCGGACAAGGGCACGGCCGCCTCGTCGGCAAAAGGCGCGGCCACCTCGCTGGAAAAGGACGCGGCCACCTCGCCGGCAAAGGGTTCGGCTGCCTCGCGGGCAAAGGACGCAGCTGCTTCGCCGGCAAAGGGCGCGGCCACCTCGCCGGCAAAGGGCGTGGTCGCTTCGCCGGTGCTCATTCGTGGTCTCAACTGGGCGCCGGACTCCGAGGACGAGAGCGAGCTCGTTACCATCGATCGTGAGGAGTGGCGAATCCATTGCGGCATCAGGATTCCATGCTCTCGTTGATGGCTTCCCAATCAATTGGATTGTCCCAATCTGGGGGCGCCTCTTGGTTGAGATCAAAGCCTAATGGCGCCATGGATTTGAGAGGTAGGGAGAGGAGAATTGACGAGAGAGAGAGCTTATTAGAACAGGCTGCAGGAGAGGGTATATATAGAACTGTGGAGGCTTCATAGGCGCGGCAACTGTGAAAATTTTAAACACCCTGAAACCTTAAGCGGGAGATTTGATTTCTTATGCATGGCGGTAATTTTTAACAGCAAAACTGAAACTCAAAACGCGGTAATTTTCAACTGCAAAACTGAAACTAAAAACGTGGAAGCGGACGAGCGCGGTCGCGGGCGTTCCGGGCGGAGCGTTGAATGCTTTTGCATGCAGCCATGCAGGGAGTTACGATCAGCGCGGGATACGAAGATTTTGCGGCGTAAAACAGGCTGGAGGTTACGGCAATTAAGTTCTCCTTGGTCTCGGTGAAAAATGCTACTACGCCTCTGAATAAAGGACGGAGGGAGTAATGTAAATTAGCCCTCAGAAAACCAGGGGTGGCTTGGACCTCATTCTGATGAGCTCCGAGTAAAAGAAGGGGGGTATGGCGCAGCCTGTGCCAGATACCATGTTTGTAATTACCTACTTTGTTTTCTCCAATCTTATCGATGAAAGCCGGTAACGGATCTTTCGAAAAAAAACTCTTATGGTAATTGATCTTCAATCCAGACAACCATTCAAAGCAGTATAACAGAATTTTGAGATTTGTAATTGATTTGTCGGAACCATCTACCATTATCACAGTGTCGTCAGCATATTGTATATGAGATATACCATTAGGAATTAGATGTGAAACCACTCCTGTGATCAACTGCTTGTTGATAACCTTGTCTAACATGACACTTAAAGAGTCAGCAACCAAATTGAAGAGGAGGGGGGATAGGGGGTCACCCTGCCTGAGACCTCTCAAGGTTTTAAAATATGGCCCCCTTGTGCCATTTATATTCACACACACCTGCCCCCCTTTCACAGTTTGCATTACCCATTGAATCCATTTAGATGGAAAACCTTTCCCTTGAAGTACTTCTTCCAAAAAGTCCCACCTTACTCTATCATAGGCCTTCTCAAAGTCTATTTTCAGTATAAGGCCTTGTTTTTTATTACAACTTAGTTCATGCATCACCTCATGAAGAATGACAACTCCTTCCAGAATATTCCTCCCTGGAATAAAGCCAGTTTGATTTGGACCAATTGCCCCCTTGGCAACCGGAGTCAATCTTTCGGTAAGCACTTTGGTAAACCCCTTGTAATCCACATTCAGTAAGCATATTGGCCGGTATTGTTTGATTGTGGCCGCATCTTTGATCTTGGGAACTAGAGTGATCACCCCATAATTGAGCCTCTTGATATCCAAGTTCCCATAATAGAAATCAACAAATAATTTGAAGTAGTTGTCTTTGATCTTTTCCCAGAAGTGTTGAAAAAAAGCAGCCCCATAGCCGTTGGGTCCTGGTGCTGCTTCCTTTTTGGTTTCAAAAATAGCATGTTTGATCTCCTCCATGGAGAAGGGCTTAATCAGCAAAGTACTCTCAATTTCATTGATTCTTCTGTTATCAGGCCAGAAATTTGGAGCAAGTTTGATATGCCTTGTACCCCCATCCCCAAACAATTGTTTGTAAAATTGCACCACATGAGTCATTATTTCTTCCTGACTAGTCAGAAGGCCTAGCTCAGATTGTAGGGAGATGATGGCTCCTTTTCTTCTCCTGCCATTAGCGAACTGATGGAAGAATTTGGAGTTGGAGTCACCAGCTAGCAACCAATGTTTGCTAGCTCTCTGCTTCCAATAGTTTTCTTCCATTTGATAGATACCCTCTAGATCCTTTTCTAGAGCATATCTATGTTCCCATTCCAGGGGGGAGAGCTCCCTTGTCTCAGCCTTCTTATCAATCTTTTGTAGCTCGCCCCTGAGCTCAAATTTAACTCTCTTTTGGTCCCCTAACTGTTGAATATTCCAACCTTTGAGAAAGGATCTTAAGAGAGCAAGGCTACCATGCCACCTATC